>OY728129.1:1345802882-1347052882 GCA_963277665.1 Viscum album
CATATATATCAAATATGTTCCTTAAAACCATTCTTATAACCTTATTTGTGAAGCATGAAGAAATTAGATCACTTCGCAAGGGCGTAGTATGTCATACACATGAACGACATTACCGTATACCCCAAGGATTGGAAGATAAGAAGTAAAATGTGATATCATGATCCCATTAGAATAATTAAATTATAAATATCATATATAAATAATATATACATCATTATATCCATACATGAGTGATGGTGATTGAAATTAAATAACATTGGTTCACGAGGCGGTAGTCTGCCGCAAACATGAATGATGATTTCATAACCCATTTGATGGAAGAGGAGATGGAATTAAGTAATGAAATTAATATAATAAAATAATATTATTTTAAATATAATTATTTTATTATATAATATTGGTTTAATAATTATTGAATGAGGTTGATGAAGAAATAAAATAAAATGCCCAGTTAGGGATGTTACCTTTTCTTTGGACACCTTGTTTTGGATTGAAAAAAAAATGATTCCTAGATTAGCTTTCTAAACAAAATAATGATTTTTTTATAAGATTACGGAATTAAGTATTTTAATTTGGAAGTTATTATCTAAAAAAAAGTCTATTTTATTTGTGAATAATTAAGGATAGGGGACCATTTATCATTGACGCGAGTGGCACACTTGTGTTTTTTAAAGAAAAATATTTACCCATGTTTTTAACATTGTAGAAGGGTCAAAAAAATTTCTATCCTATAAACTATAATATTTAAGGTCCAAATATGGAAATATAATGTTTTTTTCTAGTTTTTTGTAGTTTTTAAAACTTGTATTTTTAATTTAACCCCCCCCCCCATTATACCACTTTTTTCCTTAGTCACGGTAAATAAGTTTTTCTATTTTTACTAAATATTATGATAAAAAATTAAGATTAAATTGTTAGAAAATATAAAATATTTTGATTCTAAAAAATGGAAGAAATTTTTTGAAATTTCATTAACATAACTAGAAAATTTTAAATTAATATTAATTCCACAGACCCGATGAAAAACAATTTTCCAAAGGAAAAATGATCAAAAGTTTAAAAAGTTTTTATATTAATATTCCATATGAAATTGATTAAAATGTCCTAAAATGGATTAATATATATATAATTCAACTAATTTTACAATTAAAAACATTATAAAATAATATTTATGTTCTTAAAATCATTAAAAGAAATGACAATTCTTAATAAAAATCAATATTTTTAACTATTCATCAAAAAAATTATCTTCCTAGAAAATTCTTAAAAATTGACCCTAAGATAATTTTGACATGGTTATTTCAAAAATTAATTTCAGTTTTTGAAATTAATTTCCTAATGTGGAAAAAATAGTTTTTAAATAAGTGCTTAAAATGCAAAAGAACTTTTTTTTAGAAAAATATAATTTTATTCATAAAATTAGATTTGTTTTTTCTCTTGTGTAGAAAAAACATAAGATATGTGTAAAAAGTTATTCAATATATAAGTTTTAAATTTAATTAAAATCATTCAACATATGTCATTTATTTAATTTAAATATATATAACAACATTTTTTATATAAAAATGGTTTTTTAGAAAAAGATTCCCTTTTTTCAAATTGTTTTTATTTTAATTTATAATTAATTATCCATGAAGTAATTAATTATACATACATATTTAATCCATATATTTTTATAATTTAAATAATCTTATTCATATTCCGCATTCCAAAAACTAGGAGATAATTATCAAAGTAAGTAATAATATTTTAATAGTATGTCACGTTTTGTTTAAATTAAATTCTAGATGTAACATAAAAAATAAAAAAGATTAAAGGTATTGGAATATATATATATATAATTAAATATCTCAGGGTGTTACATACCTCATGACCCTAACACCCTATAGATGCTATGAAGTTTGGTTTAGGAGGCATTAATCATAATCAAATTGTAGTGGGCATAAAAATTATCTTGGATCATCATTGACTTTATCTTCTCCTAAAGAGATTCAGTGTTTCATATTCCTCATCCATTCCCATATAAGATAAAAGTTAATATCATCCATGATAATTATGAACATTGAGCCATCAAATTAAGATGGGGAAGTTCTTCAAAAAATTCATCTGATGTGTCGAACACATTCTTTTTCAATTTTTATGTGCCTCTTTCTCTATCATCCTATTGAGACTATTTGTATATCCACATGGCTCTCACTTAATTTTCTTATCTCCCACTATTTATGTAGTGAACTATTTCATCAATATAGGGAAATGTATGTAAATTGTAAATTAATTTCAATTAACAATGTCGTATATTCTCTTATCCATTTATTTCATTAGTTATTGGTTATCTTTTAAAACCAAGGGAATATCATTATTTTTATTACGTTAAAAAAAGGTTTGTGGCATTCTTGGTATAAATTAAAACCAAGGGTTTTTTTATAATTTTTCATTCTAACTAAGGGATTTATTAACTGAACCCTCACGATCATTCTCATGGGTAAGATATATAGAGATACCTCAGGTACTATTGAAAAAATTCACTACCAAATTTCCCATATAAATTTACATTCCACACATTACGATTCTTCATCTATTTTTTATAATTTACTTATTTTTATTTTAGGTATGATTTAATTTTATTTTATCAAAAAATATTATATTATATAATTCTATCATTTATAGAATTGATTTTATTTATCACTTTAATTTTTTGAAAATTAAACTCCCCCTCCCTCTTTCTATTTATCTAACCCAATATCTTACTCATCATGATCTCTCTATTAATTCTTGATTAAAATAAACATCATCATTGTGAGTTTCCCCTTCTTCAAAAGAAATCCACAAATATAATCCTTATAATGCACCAGAATATAAATTATAGTGTAAGGAAAATAAAAAAAATGGATAGGTAGGGTATCTCACCATATATTCAAATGATTAATGATGATAATCCATGAAACCATAATGGTGTGTGGTGGGAGAATAGAGGGAGGGAGGGTAGAGTTTACACGAATTAAATTGTGGAATAATTTAGGAAGAGTGGGAGAGAGAGAGAGAAATACAAAATATAATTGAGGGGGTTTTACATATTATATAGATTGCCTATGTGGTTTAAAAACTAATCATGAAACCTTTTACACATACTTGCCTATTCAAATAACACTATATTGTTTATATACCTAGTTTACAAACTATAAACCAAACTATGAAAACCCCAAATCCTTTCCAATTTAGTTCATTAACCTTTTGAATTAACTGAACACTTCCACACTTTTATGTAACTATTTCATAAATTTATTTTAATAATTTATAAAATCCAATATATATTTTAATGGCCATCCTCCAACTTATTAAACGTGATGATTTTATCCTCAATTTCTCAACTAAATTTCCCATTAAAATAAAAATATTTAATCCATTTATATCTTATAAATATTAATTATTAAAATATAACAACTAAGAATACTTTTTAACCTAAAAAAATACACATCAAAACCATTTACCTAATTCCATAACCATATATGGTCATATTTTACATCTTAATTTGATATCTCTTTATTAATATCTAATAATTCAAAACAAAACTATTTGAACATCTCACCCAAATTAGAACTCTCTCACATCTACAAGTGTTAATCATAATCATGAAATTTTAAATTATGAGTACACTCACTCCCACCATAGTGAAGCTAATACAGATTTGTTTTATCTTGTAATGTTTCCCATATTAGTATTTTTCTAACCATAACCACAATAGGACCCCCCAAATTAAAAATAGAAAAAATATCCCTTCTAAGACTTAATCATATTTATAAATTCTAAAATACCATTAGCCACCATGACTTATCCTATCAAAACTAACAAATAATGGTTTGACACAATTGATTGTTAATATTAATACAATATTCATATTTTTTATACACATATAATTATTAGAGTGGTTATTTATAATTCTCTTATCACCTATGGGGTATTATAAAAAATATCTCAACATTATACTTTTTAAAACATAAAAAATCCATCTAAAAATACTTATTTATCATTTAAAAATAAATAATAAATATTTCATAGTTTTTATAACCCTAAAAGTTAAAAAATTCACCTATTTCAAATTTCAAAAAACTTTCACCAAAATATCTATTTAAAGAAAATATAACTTATAAACCATTTTGAAAAAAAAAACATGTCTTATACTCTAAGATTTTATTTTCTCAAATAATGTGAATAAAATGAATTATACCAAAACCATCACATACTAAAATGCTAAATAATATTCCATGTTCCATCTTATGAATTTTCATTAAAATAATAAATTAAAATATATATATATATCGAAAAAAAATCCATATTGTTTTAAGGGAATTGAATATAAGAACACAAAAATCATATCAAAATAATTCCATAAACAAGATATATAAAAAACTTAGAAATTATCTCACTTTTTTCAAAAACTAAAAACACATGTCTTCTCCATCCATGGCCTAGATTTCCCAAATAAACATGAATCAACATATTATTCTAAAGCCCCAACATAGAAAACCCCTTGGAATCTTGATTCATAATCATATATGGTCGAGAATCACACTCACTCAACCTACCATATACATTCCAACAATATATCTCCTCTTATACCTAACTTAATCCCCAAAACTATCCATATTGTAATAAAAAAATTTGATTCCTTGATCGAGATTCCCAACCTGATGCACGTGTCAGGTTACTAAAGTCGTAACATTTACATACCTAAAATATAGAGTCTTTTGAAAAGTCATAATTTTAATATTTTACTATTAGGGTCATTATACCCTTATATCCTCAATCAAAAAATTATACAATAAAATGAATATATGAAAAACATATATAAATTTAATCAATAATCATAAAATGAAAATTTTAAATAAAAAATAAAAAATGTTAGACTACCTAATTTCTAAATAAGAAATAAAAAATTGATTATCACTTGATATAAATGACAAATATTCCATACTACAACTCCATGAAAATTATCTCTATGAGTAATAATTCTAGATTAAGATCCAAAACCTAACTATACAAGCAACTCAACCCAAAATAGACATCCAAAGTGGTCTAAAAGTCAAACCATGAGGATGGGTGGGAATAAGTCCCTTATCCCAGTAGTATTTACTCACTCACATAAACTCTCATGTGTCTTGGGATAAATTTAGATTAATATGTTATGATAATAGTGAGAGACTCTCAACCCAAAACAAAATATAATATAAATAAAAAACTATAAATAACTTTAACTCTCAACAGAGGATAATCATAAAATGACTCCCCTTAATTTTGCTTATTGAAATGGTCAAAATGGGATGTTACTAATAGTTAGAGGGGGTGAATTGGAACTGGTATCTGTGTAAATATAATTTCAAACTTTTATACTCTTTCACCTAAACCCTTGTTCAGTGAATAAATCTCACACTATCATTATCTAACATTTGGTCGATATTACTAAAAATGGAAATTGAATAGAAAAACAAAAAGAATACAAATGATTATTAATGATGTTTTCATCTATTAGGATGACTACGCCCATAATGTATGGTGTTTATTATCACATGCACACATATTCTTTCTATTATTATCAACAAATAGACAAAGGAAAGTGTATAACATTGAACATACTATTATAGCACTGATCAAGTATAAAAAATGCCTTATAACACTCTTTCCATAGATATGGGATTTAGCCTACTCCTTATTAAGTATTATTAGCAATGAAAATTATGTATTCTCTTGACATATTGATTTGATATCCCTTTTAGTCATGATTTAATCAACATTACTACAAAAATAAAACAATCAGTGACTTATCTCATGCATCATCAAACCTTAACAATATGTGAAGGTTATATTATCTCTCCATTAATCACATAGAATAAATATGATCAGTAGTATGCAAGGCTAAAAATGTTCCTCTTTTTTATTTTAATTTTATTCTTCCAATTGTTGATCAATGCATAGAATTATTGTCCTAAAATAGGAACTCGATCATTCTATTTCTCTCCCACTCTATTTAAAATTTCATGTTCTATGAGGAGTTTGTGTATCATGTCTATCAATCATTTTTCATAGACAATAAATATATTTAGATTCATTGAATCTTTTTTTCAATCATATTTCTTTTCTCTTCCCTTTACCTCCCTTTTTTTCACCAATCAACCTAAAATTTAATTATAATTTTTTATAATAATTAGTATTCATGTCCCTAAAATCTTGGCTATTCAAACTGAATATATTTAGTCTTCCTTTTTCAATTAGATTCTCCTTTTTATATGGTTAAATACTTATATTATTTCCCTCATGCGATATCAAAACTTATTCTTCCCATAAAAATACAAACTTTTAAATCATTCAGATTTATTATCCAAGGGTTCATGAACCCATGCGTCGTAATGTGGAGCTACAATTTAAGACATAGAACTACTATTCCACATGGAATCATCTCTTCCTCTTAACAAATAATAACCTCAAGCTTTATTTGGTAAACTCATCTTGAACCATAATGATTTACAATATAATTGTGATGTCAAATTCTATTAAAGATAATTTCATAAGAATCATCAGTTTTAAATCTAGATATTTTCCATTATATAATTTCTAAAAATACAAATATCAACCTAACATTAAATAATCTCCATATGTGATTCCCATGTCTTCATTCACTCTAATATGGATCTCCATACCTTAATAAAATAGTTTTCAATACCCTTACATCAATGTTTCTATTATGGATATCATTACATGGTCACCCATTCAAAAATATTCAACACTAGATCCCCAGACATGAGTAATCATTTTGGATACTCCTATGTGAGTACAATTAAATCAAAAAAAACTCAAATAGATCCCTTTTCATGAGTATTTAATTATATTTCCATCTTTAATATGTGTATTGAATCTTATATGCTAAATCTACTTATTTGTGAAAATGAACTTATGAATAAGTCTTATTTCATGACCCTTCTTTCATATGAAATGCAATGTATCTTATGAATATTTTATCTTACATGAATATGTTATTGTATGAGATGATACATGTTATATAATGTATATAGAAATGAATTAAAAATATAGTATATCAAATGAGAAAAGTTACAATATATCTAGAATTACTTAATTATTCATAAAAAATCATTAACTTAGTTTGATGCCTTATGAAACAACTAAAATCAAATTTTGTGTATTCCCAAACTGATTGAAAAAATATATATATATATATAATCCTTCATTCCATAGAATTATAAAATTATCATTTCCTAATGTTTGGATCTCCAAAATAATAAAGTAGTATAACCTACATCAGTGCATCAAACCCACTCCAACAGATTCAACACATCAACTCCTAACATTTTTTTATTTATTTCCATATGAATAAGTTCATAAACTAAAATATTCATTTCCTCTATTTTCTACATATTTAGTAGTGGTAGATTAAATCACATCAAGCATCAATATATTTTTTCAAACCATATATAAAATTAACATATTAAAATCATTTATTGGGAACATTACATGCAATATTCATTGGAATTTACAAACATCTTTAGAGTAAGATATCATCTATATATTTGCAATATGAAACTTTCCATAATGTCTTTGATATTAATTGAAAAAAATAAAACCTAAACACATAGTGGTTTTGATAACCATCACCTTTTTTAATACCATCTAGAAAATTATATGTTAATGTGTGAATTCATTTATTTTATCCTTTTTCTCATGTTTAATTTTCTTATATATCTAATATAATGAAAATAAATTCAATGAATATAAGACAGGATGGTATCAATTTATAAATTATAATTGATCCATAAATTCTCCCAAAAAAATCTATATATTCATTCATGGTGTAGTAATCATGGGGGTTTGATATAGATAAAAAGGTTTTTTATAATTTCCTAAATATGATACCAACTCATACACATTAAGGTTACTCAATCAGGGAATGTTCAAGTAATATCAAGTTAAATCCAAGTGACACCAACTAAAAAAATTATTTATTTTTTGAATAATAACCTAGGTTCATGAATTTGTCTCAATACACCTATTATAAACATCCATTCACATAAAAAAGGTTTTATATATAATTCCTAAAATGTCCAAAAAGTTTATCAACTTTTTTTAGGGATTAAATCAATTTTTACCTCCTAATAAAAGAATATATTTTTTAATAACAAAGTATTAGAAATTAAGTATACATACCAATTCATTTTTAGTTTTTTAGAACCATCCAGAATTTATATTTACATATAAATTATAACATATGATAACATATGATAACTCAAGTTCAAGGGATGATCTCGATATTTATACTATTAGGGAAGATATTTTTTAAAATTTTATTTATAATACCATGATATAAATATTTCTAAGATAGTGAGTTATACATATATATCATATTTATTCAATTGTACTTCTCTTCATTAGTTATTCTATAGAGAATAACCTTCACCTTTAATTACTCGCATTTAAATCATAGAAATACAACTTAAAAATAATTTATAAATATGGTGGATCTCCATCTTCATCATTTTTAATGGTTGAATTAAGAATTTATTCATAACAATTTTTTCCATTATTATTTATATCCATATTTATATGGAATCTTAAATTTTAGTCTCCTATATTTGATGACTATTTTCACAGCAAAAAATGATACGTTGTATTTCTAGGCCTTGTGGGGGGTCTTCTTTTTAACATGAGGCATCAAGTCACATGAATCACCCAGTAAATATTTTATATTTTTAAAATTTAATCTTAATGTGGTGTGATTTATAAAAAAATACATTGCGTTTTTTCTATATTTCTTAAATTTCCCACATAATTCCTTTGAATTCATTTGGTATTTTTTGGCTAATAACCTCTTGTGATTTTTTAATTCTTCATTTAGAATTATTTCTTGAACTTTTTCATTATTCATTTAGTCAATTTATTTTAATTTTCATACTTTTTAATGGTCTTTTTATAAATTATTAACTCACATTGGGAGACTGATAATACTTCGGGGTTTATCCATGTGGAGTCTTAGTTATAAAAATCCCCAATTAAATCATAATATTATTCTCTAAGGATGATCTTTCCCATTTTTTCTATAATTCTCCTCCATTTGTTTTAATTTCTATGGATTGATCTCACTTACCCCTGGTGTGGCATCATTTTCAAAAAAAATAATATATTTTCCTATTTGGTGAGGAATTATTTGATGTATTCTTAGGTTTTATTTAGACATAATTTTTCTAGTTCTTATTCCCTAAAAAATATATCTTTATTCTTTTATTAATTATCTAGAATATTCTTTTTACTACTTTTCTCTAGATTTTCTCATTTGGTAGGCTTTCCTCATTGAATTTGTTTTTTTAGTATAGTATACATATTTATGTTTGAAGCATGATTAATTCCTCTTTACATGAATGAACTATTTCAGTGACTACATTGGTTATAGGATTCACAAATACATATAATGATTTTAAATATGTTTGATAAAAATGGGTCTTTAAAAATCTTCTATGAGATTTTTAACATTAAATCTTCTCTCCCCCATGATATTGGATATTATTTTAACCCACTTGTTGATAGACTATTTCAATAATCTATATCCATATTTTTAGGCCTACTATATGACCAATAAGAACCTATAAATCATGATCTTACCATATTCATAGTAAATTGGACTCATTTTCCCACTTACTATTTTTATATTTATTTCTCAATTCCTTTATCTCTATTTTAAGAAAAAAACCCAATATTATTGGTTTTAACTTCTATTTAATTAGTCTTAGGATCCCTAAAATTTTTCTTCATCAAAATTTCTATTGATTTTTAAATTAATTATCACAATTTAAAAAAAACAAATTTAGAAAAATCATTGAATTATGAAATGGATAATACATTTCCATTTATAGATTCTTGATATTGATCTTTATATTGTATCTAAATAATTTTAAAAAAATATTATAGACCATTTTTACATGAAAATTCCTTAGAAATGAATATGAAACAAGATTTTTTTATTTTGTTTTTATGATTCAGATTGTATTGTTTCGTGAATTATAAATTTGACTTCAAACTCATGGTATTTAATTTTATTTAGGTTTTTCTTATCCTCTATTTATTGTAATTTATCTTCAAATTCCTTATTTTTTTCTCAACATGTTATTTATTCTATTGGATCTTTTATTTTATGAAGATATTAATATCATTTTTTCTTACTAAATTTAATCCCTAAATAACCATCGTTGATAGCATTTAATTATTGTAATGCATGAGTATTTTTATAATTTTATTTATTATTATATATCTAATTAATTTTAATGAGACATTCATTTTAAGAACTATTGTATCATTATTTAATCTTCTCATTGATTTTAAAAAGTATCTTTCTTTTGGGGGATATTTCTATTCCTAAACACCATTTATTCCAAAGTTATTCCCATGTTTTATGAATTTTCATCAAGTCAGGTGATCTTCTGCTACATGATTCTAATATGGACACAAATAAAAGTGACGAAATAACAATGAAATTTCTAAAGGGTATTCATGAAATAAGTACATGAATCCAAAAATTCCTCAACACATGATTCTTTAATGATATAGTACTCAACACTTGTGTGTGGTTCATTTAATGGACTGCTTTTATAATAAATATTATTTACCCTATCTTCTTGTAGAGAAGGATAACTACATGGGTAATATCAATTTCCCATATCCTCAGTAATTAGATCCACCACCATATCCTCTTCATTCATGCCTCATTTTTATTGATCAGGATTTCTTCATGGGGAAAATTATTTATATCCCTCTTTACTTAATAGGGATAGATTATCATCATAATTTTATATAAGATACAAATTATTTATATTTATATTAGGGTAAAATATACATTGATTACCATCAATTAATAAAGATTCATTATTATTTTATTTCTTAAATGAGGCCTTTATCAATATACTTCTGTCTCGTTTATTTAACTTCTTCATTGTATTGGTAGACATATCTTCCATATATTATTTGGCATAAAACTCATAGGATTCTTAAAAAATATACTTCACGAAACCTTTGAAAAAAGTTAACTCATTTCAAATAGAACACCACAAATATGAGAATCCAAAATGTGGGTGATATTCTCTCATATCAATTAAAAGGATCATAATGGTATATGACCAAAACTGAGAGTGGTGTACTAGTTTTAGCTTATATTTAATTCTAATTTCAACATTTTTATCCCAAATAACTTCTTCAATTGTTCACTGAATCGATCTTAGTTTTTTCATTACCTCACCACTGTATGATATACAAGAAAATTTTAATGTTAAAATAATACAACATGAACATGGTAGTTTGTTAATGAGTATCATCTCACTTAGAATAACTACATATCTAGCATTCAATGTTTATTATAACACACACACAACTATTCTATTATTATCATAAAATATCCTCAAAAAGGGTATAACCTTGATTATACTATCCTGTAACCAATTATGTACAAATAAAACATCATCTTCCAAACATTATTTTTGAGATATTGGATCTACACTGCTCTTTATAAATTTTGATTTGAAACATATATATGGTCTCATCTTAATATAATGATATGATCTGTTTTTTTAGCATAAAAAATTGTTATTTTATATAAAATAAAAAATCATGGAATAGTATCATATATCATCTGTCTTCCATAATATGAAAAGAACCTGGGATGGTTCTCACAATCCCTCATCCTGAATTGAGAAGTAGTAGGAATTATCAGAAACTCAATTGTTATTATTCTTAAGCAAATACCTCCTTATTCTTTTGCTTTGGTGCATATAAGGATTCTTATAAAATAATATATGGATATTTCTCTCCCATTTATCTCTCTCTCATTCTCTAATACATAAATGCTTATAATGAAATTTTTTATAGATAATCTTACTCATTTTACTTTAACTTATATAATATTTAGAAATAATTTTTTCTTCAAACTCCCTCCATGATTTTTTCATCCTTATTCCTCTTTTTATATTCTCTCCCTGATAGAAATATTTCGACCTAAATTTCCATATTCATTGACATTAATGTTCTTGAATTAGTGGATATAAAAACTAAAAATATTTTTTATTGTTTTTTATTTGGATTCTTCTTGTAATTCGGATTATGGATTTTTTGGTTTCTCTTATTCAATATTGTGATATGTTTTTCCAAAAAACATTCTTTTAAATACTTTTATTTTTTTATCAAAATGTTCATTTACTCATTAACTATAATAGGTAACTACATATTATGGAATGGAAATCCTCTAAATTATAGTAAAACTCTTATTATTCAGACAACATCACCTTCGGTTAGACTCTATAAACACATATTGATTTATAATGAATTTCAATAACATTGTGGTGTTTAATTTCTATAAATATCAGGGAATAATCATCATCAGATTTAAATATATAAAATATCTAATATATAATTTTAGGAAATCTCAATATTGATATATGGATAATTATTCCTCATATAAGAATATCCTAACATAAATCACTCTGGTGTGGATTAGCATAAATTGATGACCTAACGATAGATCCCCTAATGTTGATGTTTAAATTATGGATCCCTTTACATCTTCACCCATATATTAATCATCAACTCCTGATCTCTATAATTGAGTACACATCTTTGGATTCCTATAAAATAGTACTCTTATATTTTATAGTAACTCACATGGATCCTATAATTTGAATCATATCTTATGGAACCATATTTTTTATGAATTTATCATCTTACATGATAACCCTTAATACATGTGGAACACATTTTATGCATTGGTCTTCTTCTCTGAGAAATTTTTCAAATAAAATGGACTTTATCTTATTAATAGGATATCTTACATGCTTTTATAATCATAAAATATGTTACTCCTTATGAAATTTTCCCATCCATATCCTTCAATGATGTTTTATTATACAAAAATAGTTACATAATCTACTTAATTCCCCAACTACTAGCAGAACTTCATCAACATATTTTGATCCTTTATAAACCCACTCAAATAAATTTAAACATACAAAAAACAAAATAAACCACATTTTTATTTGATCCATAAAGAATAAAAATAAATAAATTATTATTTCTAGGTGAATTGATCTCCAAAAATATAAAATGGCAATACTAACTTTGTCTTAGTAGTTGTACTGTAATAGAATCATCACATCAACTACTAGAAGCTTACACATTAAATACCTTATGAATAATAGAAACAACTTACATATTCATTTAATTCCATTTTTAAATAATTATTTTTTTTAGCATACATCACATTCATGTTTAAAAATAAATCTAAAATCCATATATTATATTTTAATAATAATATATTTTATTGGGAGATCCACATGAATCATGCTTGGGGACTTCTGAAAAACATCCAAGAAACACTTCAAGCACATATTGGGATCTTGATAACTCCGTTAATTTCATTTATCCGTATTGAAAACAAATAAAATATAAACAAAATATTGGTTTAATTATTTCCCTACTACGAAATCATCCCAGACACAAGTTCATACACACAAATTATGAAACAATGCCAACCCACATCATTAGACAATGAACTAATAATAGATAACATGAAGTGTTAAAATGAAATGAAGAATCTAAAAATAACAAATTAATGAGAGGATGTTCAAGTAAATTAAATAATAAAAACACACTAAACCTTGGAATGAGGCTCAACCATTGATAAAAAACTAAAGGTAAAATCTTATTCCAACAATAAATGACAGCAACACTTTTCTCCCAATGTGTTATCAATGAAATCCCATGTGACTAAATTCTAATAAAAGTTAATAAGATATCCTTCACACCTAAACCATATCAATTGTTTCCATTAAAATAGACTTACCTCAATGAACCCTCAATGATATAATCCATTTATATGATCACCATATATATATATATATAATGAATTTATGTCAAATTTCCAAAAGTTATAACCCCCGCCCCCCATCAAACCCCTAGAAGGAAATGTAAAGCAATATATATTAATTTTCCCAAAAGTTAATGACCATGAAATATTAATAAAAGATATCAAGGTTAATAAATACTATTATAACATATCATAATACTTAAATAGAATCCCCAATTAAATCCTTTAGAGGTTAGGTATTATTTAAATCTGTAAAAATTCAAGGATTCATGGTTCAGGTGATTTATTATAAATTATCAAAATAAATAAATAAATAACACCAAACAATTTCCAAAACTCTAAATGGTATATAAACCATTTAAAAATAAAAATAAATTATATATTTCCCAAAAAAACCCTATTAAGACACTTGTTTCATAAAAATTAATTGAACCATACCTAGTTATATAATAGCATATTAAAATAAAAAATATACATGATATTTAACCTTTAAAAAAAATTGAACAACTTTTATATGTCCTAACCAACCAAACATAATTTAGATGGTCAAACTTACTAAATTTAATCATGAAATCCTATAAAAAAAATAAGTTGACCCACATTATAAAATAAAAAACATGACCCCAAAAAAAGAACAAAAGAGAACAAAAATAACTTACACTAAAATTTATTAATATTATTTATAAAACAACCAAAGAATATAAAAAAATATTTTAAACCTATTTTGATTAAATATATCATTTAAATAAAGATATACCATTTTTAAAAAAAATTGGGACCAAAATTATCCACTTAAAATCAAAATTACTTATATTGTAGAAATCTAATTAACAACTAAACAAACAATTTAAGTCACTTACAAAAAATTAATTTTTAAAATAAGATCATTAAATATTACAGTGATCAAGTATGTTTTTTCATTTTTTTCAATATTTCAATATGATTTAATAGAAGAATATACATAGAGTTTTTTGTGAGAATATTAGTTTCAAATTTAAGAGAAACAATACTGTATGTGATGATGTTCTATTAATCTTATAATGACTAATGATCATGAATATATTCCATATTATAGTAGAGTTTGTACAATGGTTAAAGTTGTACAAAGTCCTAGTTGCAATTTTTTTAGATACGAAGGTAGAAATTTCAAATTTTTATAATGAGTTCATAAGATGGAGGGTTGTAATATTATTGGAATTGTTCTATCATACAAAGACTTTGTAACTCCACAGTGATGTTGTGAGGAACTCCCCATACTGAGATTGGAAAATCATTTTGATCGGATTGAGAATTTGTAATTATAGTAGAAGGATGGTTTTTTGATGTTCTTTATGGATTACATATTGTAAATATTATTTTCTAAAAGAATCCTATATAGATAAATAGATAGATAAATATATGATTCTATATTTTATGGAGAAATATTAAGTTGTACTGGATAGATAATTCCAAAGTATTCTAACTAATAAATGTTATGTCCAGCAGATAAAGGGTTCCTAAAAATTTGGAACCTGATAAGGTTATATAATATAGATAATGTTGAAGGTTAATGTGTACTAGATATATTCCATTATATAGAAAAGTTCTTATTAATATATATTGAATAGATCTCCCTTCATGTTTAGACATTATAGATATAATTTTAGAGCTTTACAAAACATTATAAAGTCATTAATTGTGACTATTATTTGATGTACCTACAATGTTCATAAATAAATATTTTTATATAAACTATTGACACAGATATTTTAAGAACCTTAATAAAGAATTTTGACATTGATGTTTTAAAATCTTTCAAGGTTTTCAAAAGAAAGTGGTGTTAAGAGGTAAATTAAAATTGGATACTTCACTTCTTCTTTGTTTTTTGATGGAATCTGAGCCTATATAAGATTATGAAATCTCATTGATTTGTTACTATTTTTATTTTTGTCAAAGATCATAATTACTAAAGTTTTTTTTGAGAGAAAAACAAGAGTTATTTATAATTATTTTATTTTTTTAATGAATAGGAGTAGCAGCCAGAAGACCTAGGGATAGACATCCACTAGAGAGATAAGTACCAGATGCATAAAGTACCATATTAATAAGAAGTACTAGTTCAATATGTATCATATTGATAAGAATTAAACCAAGGAGAACTGGATTTAGGTTCATTGAAAAGAGAACAATAAACTGAGAATAATCATACATGTCGTAATTGATGGTTCATTATCGGTGGATTATTTTTGTGGAATTTTGATTTTATCTAGGTCATTAAATTATTGGAAAGAAGTCTTTAGATCAATAGACTCTTTAGAGGGTTTTTATAGATCTTGAAGAAGTTGTACACATGCATAGGAAATCCAACATGATAGTGGGGGATTACTATATAAAGAAGAATATCATTCTATAGTGGATCAAAATGAATAAATAAGTTCTTATATCTAGGGGTATAACCAATTTCTTTATATTATCATCGATAGGGTGTATAAAAAGTCAAGAAGGAATAGGATAAAAGATGGAAAATTGGACAGTATAACTAAATATGGTAGAATATTTGATTTATAAGGTTAATTCTAGGGTTATCTATAGGAATTATTTCTAGGGTATTGAACCATATAACACATATTATTTTATAATCCTAATAGATCATAGTAAAAGATTATATATAGGACAGATAACCAATATATAGAGAAGTAAGTCTTTTTACTGAACCTTTTAAATATCACATGATGATCTCTATCCTTATATTTACAACTATGATGTGAAATTGATAGATATCACTGAGTGGATCAAGACTCTAAAAAGTATCAAAGGATAAATATAAAGATCAGATCATAAAAGAAATTGATTATAAATTTACCCCATCCCCTCTCGGTGATCTCACAATAATATAGGAACTACAAGTTGCATTAGGGAATATGTTTCCTCTAAAATATCAAACTATCTATTAAGGATGAAGAATATAAATTCAGTGAAGAGTAGTTTTTTTCATGTATTCAACCTAAATAACTACACCAAAATAAGGAATATGATGTAACCCTATATTTTATATCTCAACCTATAAGTGATAGATCTCTCTAAAATGGGATATTATCCTATTAAATAGGTTTTTGTGATAGTTATCAATAATATAAATCAATTATTCAATGAAAAATGAAAAAATGAAATTTTTATGGATCTATCTAAGAAGTTTATACAATTACTAAATTTTTTCCAATAGTTGGATAGATGCGGGATATATTGAGGAGTAGCTATGAAGGAAATGTTAAATTAAAGGAGATCATGCTACCTATCTAGGGGAGCATCTTTGAATTTATTATAATGGTTGATGATGAATATATTGATGAGTAAATTATAAGGGAAAAAATATTTCTATCAATATTAGAGGTTTTAGTGAGAATCTATAACATTATATTATCATTAAGAAAAATTTCATACAGATGATTTGGTGGAAAAAAACCATTGTATTGGGGTTTTCTAATAGGAAATATATACCTATGGGTCATAGATTTTTTCACCTAATTTTCTCATCAGATTATTTGAATTGAATAGCTTTGGGCATGGGATCAATTTCATTAAAGATAGGTATGGTATGTTTTCATGAATAGTATTTTCAATTCGATCCTTTTTCCATAAAAAATACCATAGTACAAGTTTGGATCAAAATAATTGGTCTTCAATGAATCTTATAGAATCTGAAGATTCTTTTTGATATAGCTTCTATTGTAGGAATTATAAATAAAATGGATAGGACTACTGAGGATATTAAGTTCATTCATTATTCCGAAGTCCTGGTGGATGTTGATCTAAGTTCTTGTCTGATTCATAATATAGTTTTTTCTGCTTTGGATGACGATATCTCCCTAAAAGTGGAATATGAAAAATTACCTGATTTATGTCTAGACTATCATGTCATTGTCCATGTCAAGTAGAAGTGTTCTAAAAAAATTTATGTTCTTTATGTTCACTAAAAGGGTATCATGAGTATTTCTATAGTATGAAGTTGAATATTAATACAATGAAGAATAAATAAGTTTTTATTAGCGGAAGGAAAGCCCCTCCTAATAGGGATAAGAATTATGTTGGTGAAAGTGTTTCACAAGAGGTGAATGATGTTTCCCATGAACTGACATAAGATATTTGGGTGACTAAAAATTTGGTGCCTTAGAAAGAATATAATTTCTAAGCTGAGGGTAGTATAAAACCAGGAGTGACTTTAGAAATGGAGCAGTAGCACTCTATCCCTATAATTAAGGGGAAAATTCCCAAGTGATGACACAAATCTCTCAAGGATTCAAGAGTAAATTATTAAATTAAGGGAGGCATAGGGAATCCATGGAAGTTGGGGTAATATAAGGTTGACTCCCCAAAAAGAATATTTAATAGTCATGATTTGTCGAAAGGAAAAAAATATTGTAGATGATGAAATTTTTTAACTAGTTCCTCCTAATAAAGAAGGATGTAGAAAAGACTACTCATATCTAAATCCAACTATGGTCACCAGGTCTCATGGTCCATTATATTTTGACTTTGATTTTTATAGTGATTGTGATTCATATCATGTTGATTATGATCTTTAATCTTTTTCTTTGGTTCTAATTAGCATAAGGGAATGAATACCTGTGTTACCCCATCCATATTTCTTGTGTCTTTTTCGTTTCCTTTTTTTAATAAAAAGGGCTCTTCCCTAACCAATCTGGTACTAAAAAACATAAAAATTAATAATTATTATGTAATACCATTAAAAACTATGTTAAAAAATATGTTCAAAGTTAAAAATAGAAGAAGAATCATGTGATTCAGATGTTGATGAGGATGAAGAATACATTAACAAACTAATTTCTCATCTATCAAAGAGATACTAAAAGTATAATTTGAAAGGAAAGGTAAAAACCCATTAAGTGGAGAGAATTTATTAACATTTTCCATTTTGTAGGAAGATATCTTAAGAATATGATTGATGGTTCTTATTCATAATAAGATGATAAGAAACTTGGAAACATGATTTAAAGAAACATAAGATAAGGATCTCTAGAAAGAAGAATAATTTTTTGAGAAAAAAGAGAGAATTATGGTTCATCATCTAGAAATTAATCTGTTAGTCAAGTCAACTTCATACCTTATATTAAAATAGGGTGTACTTCATCGTCAAATGATGATGATGATGAAAATAATAATAAAATTTGAATATAATCTTAATCAAAATTTAGATGCAACTTCATAGAAATTTTCACAACTCAATAAGGAAAAATACGTTTGAATAAAGTTTCTATGGAGAAATATTTTGATAATAATGATCATATCAAAAAGGAAATGGAATTCCTCAATCATATTAGATAATTTAATGTGAAAGTGGAAAAGATATAATGGAAGATGATAGATCATAAATAAAAACCATCAAGGAATCATAATTTCAATAGAGAAAAAATTATACTTGTTGATGAATATAAGAAAGACAAACTGAAACTGGATAAATTTGGGAATATAATAAAAGATCATTAAGAAATATAGGTTGAAAATAAAGAAGACTTATCATAAACACAATCAATAATTATTATATCACAATGGGAGTTAAATGATATTGGGGAACACTTCACCAATGTAATTTAGTTTAATAGTGGATCCTCTTGAGATGGTCAAAAGAGGGGTCTACATAAGAAACATAATGTTATCTCTAAACTATCTCAACATATATATTACTTTAATGAAAATCTATGTTAAAAAGAAAATAATGAATAAAACATGACCAAAAATATTAATATGAAATCATATTATATAAATAAATATTTGAATAAATCATGAAGAATTCCCACTAAATAATTGATCCCATAGTTTTTTAAGAGATAAAAACAATAATTATCATAAAATAAATACTATCATTATAAAAGATCAGGGATCCGAGGTCACTACTATTTATATAGAGGTTTTGAAAAAAAAATAGATAGTCATGATGGTATAATATATTTCTACCAAGAAATAGGTATTATTCAAAAGGGATCTACGATAAAAAGATAAGAAAAAACTATTAATAAATTAAGATTAGAAATAAAATAAAGTTCATATAATGGAAAATGATAATGTTCTAATTGTGGCTTGTGATAAGATAAAGAAAGTTAAGATAGAAAATTATGAGGTCATATTTATTTATCTAGATCAAATAGATAATTCTAGCAAGATGGATGAATCAAAAAATCTTGTTTAATTACCAAGGAAGTGAAAACTATTGAAAAATATAACAAATTTGATGATAATACATATAGATATGGTGGTTAGAAGATTCTAAATAAATGTGAGAGTTTTGAGTAAGATGTTCTTGGTACCATGATTGTACATAAATCATTATATCCCTATAGGAAAAAATGAAAAGGATGTTTCAAACTCAAGGGAACGAAGATGTATCAAAATAATAATGAAAATATAATAGCTTTCTATGAAGGATAATCAGATGAGAAAAAATATTTTTCAAATTCTTTAAAGGTTGATTAAAAGGAAGAAATCATATACAGTTATTTTTAAAGAACAAAAATAAAAAAAAATCTTAACATCTAGAATACTCTCATTTTTATTGTTACATTTAAGGATCATTTAGGTTCCTCCATATATTGATAATTATTATTTATTTGAACTAACTTATATGGAATTGAAAGACATGATGTATGGGAGATTCATAATTATTATAGTGGTTTTAAAAACAAGTTTATATACCCATCATGTAATATATTAATCAACATGATGATGGAAAATATTCTAACCTTTTATTGGGGAAAAATAATTTGGGGTATGAGTACCACACATTCCTTGATTTCATTTAAAATTAAATTCAAGGATAATTGGTTATTTTAATTAAAGAATAGATACATGGGGAGTTATGAATTTACACTTGAATTTTTTTGAAGTGTTTTTTGAGATGGGTGTAGATTCAATCATAAAAAATGTCCTTATATTTTCTATAATATAATTTTAATGAAATAAGATTATGGGAAGTTATACATATAATAAATTTCATTAAAAAATTATCACTTTGAATTTTAATTAATGTTTTAAACATCAGGTTAAACCATATAGAATTAATGTTATCTAATTAAAGACCCTTTCTTTAGAGATTCATGTGATACTATTATTCTCTGGAGAAAAGTCATTTAGGATTCTAAAATTTAATAAGATCAATTTATATGATCCTCATATTTCCTTTTAATTTTATTATCAAAAATAGGGATATAATAGTTTTCACATAGTTGGGGGACAAATATTTGATCACACATATTTACTATTAGGATGTGTGAAGACGTGTGGGGTTTTTGGAGAAAAAAATAAATGTTGAGATTTTTTTCCCTATTAGGTTAGGATTAATTTTTTATCAATTTGATAATATGTGTTTAAATAATAAGATACCTTTAGATTATTGAGATAATAGTTTTTTCTATGATTAGGGAGACATTAACAAATCATAATATATTGTACTGATCTTCAAAGTACCAAAAATTTTGATGATAATCAAAATTTATATCTGAGTTTGTAATAAAGGTTGATGTTGTACAATGTTTGATTCACAAAGTTCAAAGATTTGTCTTTATAAATATCATATTATTGAAAAAATTTCATTGGATAGATTATTATAATGCTACCAAAATAACTCCATTAGATAATGAAATTATAACTCTAGAGTGAGGTTGTGATGAATTCACCAGACTGAGTCTGGGAAATACAACTAAAATAATGGATCTTTTGTAATTCCACTAGAAGTAAGGTTTTTTGATGTTACAGCTAGAGGGTAAATTTTCAATACTATCAAATGGAGGAAACCCATTTAGATCAGTGGAGGTATAAATCCCTGAAACTATGTAAAATTAATAAATAGAAATTTATACCAGATAGAGAATACTGAATTAATCGAATAGAAAAATGTTAGGTCTATCAACTAGATGGTTATGGAAAATTTAGAACAAGATATGGTCATATTATATGGATAATTATGAAGGTAAATTTATATCATCAAAGTCCATCAAATAGAATATTTCTTATAAATAAATATCAAAAAGAGCTTCCTTTATATTTTTTCAATAGATGGAGGTTTGAGCAAATTTTAAACACATTGTAATGTAATTAATTATAAATTTTTTTTATTTTTATTCAATGTTCATAAATATATATAATATTCAATAGAGATTTTAAGAATATATTGACACTGATATTTGAGAAAATATTGATAAATAAATCTTACATTGATTATTCAAAAGCGTTGTAGTCATTGAAATGAAAGATGATTTGAGAGGGAAATTCAAATTGGAGCTCATTCTTATTCCTTAATTTTTAGTGGAAGTTGATCCTATAAAAAGAGGTGTCATATCATGGAGTTGTTACTAGTTTTTTTCATTTCTAAATTATAGAATTTATAACATTTTTTTACAGCATAATGTGTGTTTCCTACAAAGATTCTACATAGATAATGATGGGGATAACCAGGTGGAGGAACTTTGGATAGACATCCATAAAAAAGAAAAACTAGTTTGATGAATAATGAGTACCAGAACAATATACATCATATAGATGAGTATCCAACCATGGGGTTCTGACTATAGGTGTATCTTTAATTACTCATATTTTCTATGGTTTTATTTTTATAAATTAATTGGAAAAATTCTGAGACTAGGTGCTAAAACCGCGTATGATTCTAAGGCCCAATGTGCCTCAGATAGTTCATTGAAAAATGTTATGTTTTTAATATCATGTAGGATTAGGTTTACTAAAATAGAAGAATAACTCCTAAATGGGTTCCCATATCATACATTTGAGGGCACTTTTGCGTTCAAAGAAATGAATTTACATTAAGTGGGGCCTAACATCGACTGATGTAGGTAGACTATGAATGTCAGAATTTAGATGTAACCATCATTAAAATATTTTAATAAAAATATTTTATTAGACTCAATGAAGTAATTCTTTTTAATGAAACTCTTTTTAGACATTTAGGTTTATCACCATAACCCTGGAATTCATTTGAGGTGTGGAAGGGAATTCTCTTGATGATGAACGATGGTGGATCTATGATAGATGATGACACGGACCCCCATTCATCATCAATTGTCAATCCAACCTCAGGGTAAGATACTGATCTCATTGTGATTTCCTCTTTCCCTTATTAGATTTAATGATGAATGCGGACCAACCAACAAACAGAATGATCCATGATTCGGTCATTCTTGTGGGGTGGTTAAATTATGAGGTTTTTAAAAAGGAGAAATAATCTGGGTGATTTCTGGTTCTTTGTTCTTCATTCATCCTTTTAACAAGAACAAATTGACACTGACACAAACAAAGGCCAAGATTCATTCTTCATGCGTTATTGGTGCCTTTCCCTCTTCCCTGTTTTTCACACTTTATCTATTGAACCCTCATGCCCACGACTCGACATTTCCAGGTGGCACTGAGTATGATCGGACCCCCATATTGAAATCAAATCGACCAAAGAGGCCGCATCAGTGTAGAGTGGAACGCACTGAGACCAAATTAGTGACCGCATGATTTTCTGGACATCGTAGGAGCCTTGGTGGTCCGTAGAAGGGACCACTAGCGTGGGTCTGGTGCAGCGGTCCGAAGTGGTGAGGTGATGACGCAAGAGGAATGAGATGGTGGTAGAAAGATAGAGGTGGTGGCTGGATCAGTCATAGGAGGTGGATGGAGTAGCTAGAACGGTATGGTGTGGCGGTCGGAGCCCGAACGGGATGCGGCAGGCGGGCCGCGTGGAAGCCGCGTAGAGAGAATGCGAAAAAAGCATGGGGCTGTGGGCCAGGGGGTGCAATGTAGGGGACTGGGTGACATAGGGGGAGCCACGCAGTTAGGGGGACCTCATGGATCAGGGGGAGTTTCCAAGGTGGGCCACATCTGGTGAAGAAAACTGGCCCGCTCCATGAATATCAGAATAGGGTAGCTGGGCCGTTCTGGCGGCCCCGTGGGCTGGACACAGTGGCCTAGTGGGATGATTCTAGTAGGCCTAGTAGGCCACACCTATCAAGTAGATCCTAGTGGGATGAACTAGTTCAGGTCGGATCAGACTGGTTCAGGTTGGGTTGGTCGGATCAGGTCAGACCCGGACTAAAATCGGTTCAAACCGTTTTAAAAATTGGTCATATCTTTCAAACCATGTGTCTATTTGACAAGTCGTTTTTAGAGTTGGGACCCTTGCGATGAGAAGGTTCTTTTAGGATACTCAAAGTGAGTTTTAGTGGAAGTTGAAATATGAACTAATGGATTGAGGAGTATATTCTACCAGTACAAGCGCGCTACGAGTGGAATATTGTGGTTGGTTGTGACTATGTGATCTTGGTGACTATGTGACTTGGGGGATGCACATCCCATCGATGATTTGTGTGCCATTGACACTCCATGTTCCATCGATGATCCATGAACCATCCACCCTTCGTGCTCCATCAACGCTCTGTGTTCCATCGATGCTCTGTGCGACATCAACACTTCTTGCATTATTGATGCTCCATGCACCATTGACGCTCTGTGTGCCATTGATGTTCTGTGAACCATCGACGATCCGTGCATCATTGAAACTCCATGTGCCATGAAAACTGGGAGATTTTTGGACTAAAACTAAAAATCATACTCTTCGTTCTTTATAATTATAAATGTGTGAGCTCACTGTACTTCATGTATTTTTTTGTGGTATACTTCATTTGTTTCTTAGTAGTATTCCTTTGTGGTTTATGGGTTCCCTACTTAGTATTTTTTTACCCACCCCTATATGGGATTTGCCTACATGTGTCATGTGTTGTGTAGACGATCGACGCTTTGATGGAGTTCTAGGTGGAATGGGACTAGTTAGTGTTTAAAGTGCTCAGACAGATGAGGTGTGCTCCTACAGATTCAGACATATGTTCTACACCTACCCTTTAGGTTGGGTTTTCTACAAACAAGTTTCAAAAACGTGTTCACTCACTTTTGAAGACTCATTTTTGGGTGGTCTTGTATTCTGGCCCTGATTACTTTCCAGATTTCTTATTTTTGTACTATGTAGTTCGTATCCTTTTGTAAGAATTCTTTTTCTACTTAGTGTTTTTACATTTCAGCATTTCAAGCTTGGATATGTGTGTGTGTACATGTACTTAGGAAAATGCCTCTTGTTTTTTGGATATGCCTACTCGGTGCTATTCACTGGCCCCTAGCCTATCAAAGGTGGGCTTGGGGTAGTCACAGCACATGAACCACTGGGATGAGTTGTGATAGTATCAGAAAAATCACATCGACCAAAGTAGATTTAGACATAGTATAACAAATAGATATTTACTTGAATGACTACTACTGTTGAGGTTTCATTTTATCTTGGTATTTAAAAGATATAGTCGATGTTTTGAGACCAGAAAACTAATTAGATAGATGTTAAATATGATGAGGAATTTGTACAAAGGTAAAGGTAATCCAACTTTATTATGGAGGAAGGCAATATAAAGAATTATTTATTTCTATATTGGATCAAAAATAAGATATAAGTTAATGTAGTTGTGGTTATAACCAGTTGTTGAAGAGGCTTATGGATGGGAGTTAAACTATGACATCCCATATCTTTAATACACCTTAATTCAGGATTTATTAGATAAAGGTACAAATAATAAAACCACGGATGATTAGGAGGCCTAGTGTCTTCGAAAAATTTGGTACCTAACATAAATACTTAAAAATTAGAACAATATAATTATTTAAAAACTATGAGATATTCCCCTATATTCCATGGATCTTTTAAAACTACATGGGATGTTCTAGGGATATAAAAATAAATGGGTGGTCTATAAATCCCAAAAATGGAATAGTCAAAGCATAAAATGATGAAACTAATATGTATCAGTCAATAGAAATATCAATGAGAAATAAATTTTGTTGATAATTATACATATGAACATTGAATTTTGAAATATGATGATATGAATGCAACATGTGAATTTGGATATAACATAAGATATGACATAAGAATAAGTTAAGGATAACTACCAAGACAACATAACATGGTAAAAAAAGATCCATCGTAGATTTGGTTCACTCCCTAGTCTCATATATACCATCTCACTGGATAAAAACTTTACCCAATTCCTTATAGGGAAATATAATTCTTCTCCCACCTATCACATTCATATCATGTACATGCATTTTAATGCCACATAGATCACACAACATAAGGGTTTCTTTAATAATGTTCAATCTAACTATTAAGGAGATTGGGTCGTATACATGGATTTATATGATCAATTATGGATATGTATATCTAGTTTAATTCTATTAAGTTGGAATTGGTATGGTTATTTACTACAAAAATGTTTGGCATGGAAAATAAAAGGATAATTTCAGCATCATAATGGGAGTAAATGGAGATTCATAGAAGGGTTAAATGAGAGTAAAAGGGGTCTATCCTCACTTATAAATCATCAGGATGGTAATATTTATGTTTAAAAACATATCCAAACATGTATAATTGAAAAAAAATATATATAATGCAAAGAAGGTTCTTGAATAAAGAGGAGACTGGAAGGATCACATACCTTGATAGGGCACTTCTAAAATATTGGGAGGTGCTTATAAAGAGATTGTGGTCACATTGGGATGTATATAGAGAGGAAATTTAAGAGGAAATTCATGTTCATAGGGATTTGAGTAAATATAAATTTGAGGCTGGGTGGCTTTTATATCAAAATATAGGAGAATTCTTTATTAATTTCTAAACATAGTTTTTGGACCAAATGTTATAAATTAATCCATAACACAAACCATCTCATGATTTTTTTCCGTGTATTTTTCCAAATAGAAGTATATTTGATTATTTTATAAGGTTATGAACATAACTCATTAAAATAATACCTTTGGTGATGTGGAATTGGGTCATGTTTATAAATAGTTGACTTTGAAACATTAACATATAATATAGGTTTTGATAGATTCACTAAGGCTTAATTAAATTAATAAAATAACCTAAAAACATAATTTTAAAGGGGAAACATAATTTTTTCTTGGATACTATTTATAATATTTGTTACATCACTTTTGGGATTTTATGATGTTATTATAAACAGTGTAAATATACCTTATTTAATTTATACCCAAAAATTCGACTATCTCTAGAAAAATAATAAAAATTACCTATTGGATATTTTTTATGTGATCATCTATAAAGTAATATTTATTTTATTAAAATAATTTTCTAAATATGATAATTTTAACTTTTAAATAAAAAATCACCCATTTATTGAAATATAACAGTTTTGTTTACAATATTAGTTTTTTACCCTTATAAAAATTACATTTGAATTCATAAAATTGTATTTTCATTAATTTTTTATAAATATTATTTAATTATATTATTTAATTAAAATATAATTTATTTAAAAAATTAATGAATTAATCAAAATAGTGTTTTAATGGAAACTATAAATTTTCCAAAAAATTGATATCGGTTTAATCGTATCAAAGTCTAATTTTTATTGAACATGTTATTTAATAATTAAAAAGTAATATTAAAAGACAAATATAATGATTAATTTATAAAAAAACAAATTAATTCTACTAGGGTGTAGATACATATCCCTTTATTACTCCAGTTAATTCATCAAAGGTACGGTGTGTGATGGTGAGATTTTCTTAGGGTGGTTCGGTGAATATTTTTGGGGTCATAATATAGATAATCTTGAACTTCTATTATAAACTTCTTATTTCATACTATAGTTGTTGAATCTCATCCTATGATTTTTCAATGGAAAATAATAGCGATTTTATATCCCTTGTAATCTCTGATAAATGAGATTTAGTGGGTATGATCCTACTGGTCGAGGTCATCACTTACTTTCACTATTTTAAATGGATTTATCATAATCCTATATATATACTAATAATATGATCATGATATAATGGTTACACTATCAATGGTTAAAGTTTTTAATAGTGTTTTAAACCTGATAGGATATAACTTATCAAATACCAAAAAAAGTAGTGCATGTGTTCGGTATAATTTCATTTATCATTTTAAAATGTAATTTCATTTATAAATTTTTTAATGGTTTCATTATCCCACACTTAAAAAAACATTTCCCTTGAAATTTCATTCATATAATAAAATAGATAATGACACTTTAGTTCTATCACATCGTCTGGTTCCCAAATCTCTTCATCAAAAATTTAGTTCCACCACATCACTTTGACTAGGTGATCTATCTTGTATTGTAGAACCTAGTCTCTATGATATAAGATCTTCACCATCTACTCCTTATATGAATGTTCGTTATCCAATGTTACTACCTATAGATTCATTATATGTTATTGGTCTGGTATGTACTTCTTCAAGATGGATATATAGAACACATCACGTACTTTATATAGTTTAGGTGGGAGTTCTAGTTGATATAATATCTATTTTATCTGATAGATGATATCAAATGTTCCAATGTAAAAATAAAAAATATTTCCCTTCTTTCCAAACCTCTTTAATTTCTTCTATGTTGATATACATAGGAAAACCTTATCTCTGACCTCAATCTCCTGGTCTCATCGATGATTATCTACAATGATTTTTTATCAACATTGTTTGGTTTTTATATAATAATGAATGGTTTGAACCTTATCTGTCATCTCTTGGATGAGACAATCCCCATAACCTTTCTCTCACAAACATATTCCCATCATATTGGAGTCTGATACCCCATCCCATACATAGCCTCATAAGGGGCCATTTGAATTATAGAATAGAAACTATTGCTACATAAGACCCCTAATAGAAAAAGGTGTTTATCCCAACATCCATAGAAATACATTTAACATGATCTTAACATATCCACTTGAGTTTTAATGGTTCATTTAAACTAACTATCCATATGAGGTTGACATGTAGTGGTGAATCTCATTTATATATCCAACTCTTTCTAAAAACTTCTCCAAAACATAATGTAACCCTAAGATCATGATTATATACAATAAGAGTTGAACTCCATGAATCCTTACCACATCCTTGATGTATATCTTAGTGATTTTTCCAATATATAGACTTTTTTTTATTTAAATAAAATGAACAAACTAGGTAAGGTAATCAACTACCACCCATATGGCATTATTAACTTTAGATGTTAAGGAGATTCCAATAATGAAATCTATGGTTAGGTTTTCCTATTTATATACTGGTATGGTTAACTATTTCATCATAAATTTAGATTTTTTTTATTCATCCTTGACTCATTGGAACACGGAGCATTGTGATACAAATTCATAAATCTTCCTCTTCATGTTATCCCACCATAATTTTTTATTCTCATCTCTAAACAACTTAGTGCTTATTGGATGAATAGATAAGGATAATCATGACACATCAACTAGAAGATCCTTTCAAGTATCTAGTTTTAATGGAATATTATACTACCTTGATATTTAATTACTTATTTTTTAAAATAAATTTAATTTCTTTGATAGCCAGCATTATACACAACAACTAATTTTAATGAACAACAATATACTATTAATATTATTTTTTCAAAACATTACCATTATAACCTAGCTATTAAAAATTATGGCATGAAAATGAATAAAAAAAATTCAAAATTAATTATGATGGTTTTAAATAAATAATTCATATTGTAAAATTTGTACATAATATTTGGTAAATTCTTTATACACTATGAAAATACATTTCCTTTTAAAAAAGGATTTTCATTTATTTTTGAGAAAAAATAAAAAAAAATATTAATTTTTACACTTTTATAAAATATATGTGACAAAATAAACTTCTTTTTCTATGTATACATGTGGATTTTATCTTTTAGTTAACTTTTTTATAATTTTTTATAAATATTATTTTTTTGACGAATAGTAAAAAAATATTTATTTTTTAATGAAAACTTTATTTTTGTTTAAATAATTTACATGATCTATTTTATTTTAAGATGTATTTAAAATTAATATTAGTTAAAATATTTTTTTTATTAACAAAATTAATGTTATTTTTATTAATTTTATATTGAGTTTTGATATTAAAATTTTATATACATAAGAAACATTTTTCTTTAGAGAACTTATTTTTTTCATCGCATCGGTGGGATTAATTTTAAATAAAACTATTCCAAATATATAAACTAAAATTATAAAATGGATTCAATTTTTTGAATCATAAAAAATTAATATTATTTAAAAAGGTAAACTTAATTTTTTTTATAATGAATAGTAAAAACATTAAAAAATAATTATCGTGGTTGATGTTTGAACGGTTTTGCATGATGGTAAAATAAAAACAAAATGGTTAAAATGACTTAAAACTATGTATAATTGCTTTTTTATGGATTTATTTACACTTTATATCATATATTAATTGATAATGATCCATTTGGGACCCATTTTTCATCTGTAACGTGTGGCACTTCCTTTTTTTCATTTCAAAAATTTCAAGCGTGTCCTCTTCCCCACTTATAAAATGGAATCCCTATCCTATCCTATTCACTCTTCCAAAGAATTTTGGTTCATCTAAGACCTAACCAAATATATTCCTAACTTTCCTCGCCATTTCCTAGAGGCCTTAGTTTTATTAGTAAATTTCCCAATGAATTATTTTAGTGTTATCCTAAGGAGGTTGTTTAAAGAAGAGTTGTCATTCTTAACCAAGTGTTTTTATTTTACTTCATCATCAACATAATTGAAATATTATTCAAATATGATTATATAAAAACATAAATATCTTCCATATACATATATTTTATTATTCTAGTGTAATAACCTATATCCATCTCCTCCTTCAAATAGGAAATGAAACCATTGATCATGTGTATGGCAGACTACCACCGCACAAACCGATGTAATTTGTTTTCCTTAGGTACCTCTTATGGATGGAGATAATGACAGATATAACATATATATATTATATTTATTATATAATTTTACTTCTTTAATTATAATATCACATCTTTATTCTCACTTACCAATCTGATGTGAAATGATAACATTACTCGTGCATACGTGTGGACTACCACCTACATGACGTGATGTGATGAAGTTTTCATTATATTTTCACATGGATAGTAATAAGAAGGGATTAAATGAATATATATTATAAATATGATATAAAAATTATTATTTAAAGGTTAATTAATATTTACCTTTCTTTTGTTCCATCCTTTGAGAAAATGGAAACAACAATCATGTGTGCATATGGCCTAACATCTCCATGAATAGTGTTACTCATTCTTTATCTCTAAATTTTATGGATTAAAATAAATTAATTAAAAATGAATTCATATTATATTAATATAGTGGTTAAAATTATAGAGATAATGGAACCATGATCAATGTTAAAGGATCAAAAATACCAAACCAAAACATACATGAAAATGAAGCAGTTATTACGTGAAATGCGGTTTTAGCAAGGAATTATTAATAAATGTGAAATAAAATGTCATAAGTAAATCACATTTGGTATGATATATTTGATTAATTTTATTTAATATATTTATAAAAAAACCTATATTTATTATATAGTAGCATATAACATGTATGAATAATTTCGATACATGACGTATGATATTTTCTTCTCAAATTGTATTATATGGGACACATGTTATGTCATGCAACTATCTTCTATTATTTGGTGTATATATTTACCCCTTTGATATGTTACATCATTAATCAAATTATTTTTCATGATATCTAATGTTTAATTTGAATTTATTCTTTCATATGGGTTATGATTCAAAATATTACTAAAGTGTAAGGGATTTTCAACTCACTTTTATTTTTGTGGAACACATGCCATATTCACCACTTTTTTCTTTTGTGTGGTATATATACTGCCTTAAAATGTATATAATGATTAATATAAGGAAAATTAATTGATATAAATTTAAATCTAATGTTCTTTATTTCATGGGGCTTAATATTGAATTGTTTCCAAAGTGATAATGGTTCTATGTTGCAATCTCATTGTTTATCAGGATTGTATATGATTAAGCTTATGTTGATAAAATATTATGATCTAACTCTTATTAAACTAATTAAATTTATTATAAAATATTAATTTCATAGAAATTCATGTTTTCCTTTCATTTTTCCCACTTTATTTAATCAAAAACACAAATTAGTTTTTTAAGGAAAACCGAAATTTATTTATCCCTTTAGCCAAAAACCATTTTCCTTCATGTCTATGTTTTCTAATAATTTTTTAAATGAAGATTTTACTATTATTAATTTATTTTTAAATGAATTTTTACCCATGTTTTTCTTTTTAAAAAATAGTTTTAAATTAATCTTTATATCATTTTCTGAACATGTATCTATTGTCTTTTAATCGAAAATGTGAAACAATTCATCATTTTAATGGGTATGAATGAATAGTATATTCTTCCTTCATGGACACTAAAATATTTAAAAGTTCCTTCACAAGATTCCAAGGTTATTTAAAATGAAAAAAAAATTATTAAAAATTTTATATGTTTTTATATTTTAAATAATTTATTTCAAAATAGAAAGGATATTTTCCTTAAAAAATTCCATGTGATCTTTCAAAAACCATTTTCCTCCTAATATGACATCCTTTGGTGTTACATAAGAATTACTATAAATATTATCCAATGATACTATCCTTATTCTTTCAATGTATGCTTATATATTTTCATGAAATGTTTTTTTATGAAACTCATTCATATCCCTTGGGTTGTTTTATGATGAATTTATGAAATAATTATAAAACCAATTCCTTTTCCACGGGTTATGCTATGAGGAATTGATAAATATTTATGAAATCTATTTTATTTAAATAGGTTATGCATGGATTAATTTTATATTAAATCCATTTTTATTCAAGATTTATGGTATGATGAATGATTTATGATCATACAACTTGCACACCTATGACTTTAATTATATTAGGAGTGGGACCAATATCTCCTTCCAATGCATTGGGTAAAATTGATATCTCAAGAGATAAAAAAGATTGGAATGTGAGGTAAACACATTTTAGTAATGGACTCTATCCACTATGATATTATTGGGAGTGACCCTTTCCTATTATGATGGTTTGGTGAATGAACACATTCTGCTATGATAGCCTTGGAAATGAGCCTTGAATACTAACTAAATCCATTTCATATGCCTAAGTTATACTCTTAATTGATTATTTTATGTTTTCTTATGAACTACAAATAATTATTTAGAACTAAAGGTTATGTTATGTGATATAAAGGTTATAGTTTTGAACTATTATGATCATGTTCCCATACACTAAATCTGAAGTTATGATTATGTGATCATTAGTACCGATCTTGTTTAACTAGACTGAGAATCAGAGCTCGCCCATTATTATGTTTCCTTTATCTAGGTTATAAATAAGGTTTTTATATATGATAAGTATAATAAGAGTTCTAGTTATAAATAACTAAGTGGAAGATGATTTAGAACTCTTATAAACTAATTGTTTATGTTTCCAAGTTTCCAAAGGCACTAAAACTATATTATTCAGGTGTCAATCATTATTTTATATAATTAATATTCATCTAATAATTTGTAATATCTATGTATGAAATGTATGTGTCACTATATATGGTGTCAAATAAATGATTATTTATCTATTATAATATAGTATGAGAAGAAAAATTGGTGAAATCCTAAGGATATAACTAAGGATAAGTCTACAGATAAGTAAATGTTTAGTAAAATTCCCTCGAATATTTGTGTATGATAGAGTGAGTGGTTTTTAAAATATTAAATCCCTTTCTAGATACTTTTTTTGATTTAGATCTAGAATAGATAACTCCAAAAATATTTCATTAGGCTTGAAAAATGCACCACCTAGTGCATTATAATATTCATTTCTATATATGTGGTTTGAAACTCCCATGGTATATGTTTTGGAAATTAAATAAATATTTAAGGATTATTATGATGGATTTGAATAAATGTTGACCATTGATGAATTGGGTTAAACCTAAGGTGTAATAGATAGTAAAGAAGATTCCATGATCTCTATATCCTAGAAATGATTGATCACACTGATCAACATTTCCTTACGTTCAAATTGGCCATTTTTTGTTTTATTATGGGACTAAAGGTAGAAAAATAACATTGAGGTGGTAATAGGTATACTCAAATATTGAAGTATCCTATTTATATATAGTTATATGATTTCATTTGTATAATGAAAATTATCTAGGTATGTTTATTATTATTATTAATGATTAGGTGTTGAATTAATAGTGAAAACCCCTAATATCATGAAGATCGTATCTCAATTCTATGATTCTTCTCTAGTTGATGTTTGTGGTAATGTGCTTAATAAACGCCTCATTATTCTACCATAATTTGAATTTTGTTTTATCTTATTATTGGATTTTATTTGTCAAAATAAACCCCACATCAATTTTTGAGAAATGGTAGTCACATTTGTTATTCTAAAACCATATCTGATCATTTATTAGTGTGATAATAAATATGAATCCCCGATGGGAAAAAAATCCATTGTATGGGTCTAGATTCCCATTAAAAAGTGTTTTTTATCCAACATTGTTGGGGAAAACTCAAAATTGATAATATTCCTATTGTACAAGATCTTTTTTATTTATTTCTAAAATAGTTTTCCAGTATTCCACCAAATCATGAAGTTGAGATTTCAATAAAACTCATAAATGGTGTTATACCTATTTCAAAGAGTCCCTATATAATTAACCCAATTGAGATAGATGAAGCAACTACAATAGAATCTTGATAAGGGATTAATTCATCCATATTTATTTCTATGGGGTCCATCCATTATTTTGGTTAATAATAATGATGGATAGTTGTGACTCTGTATTGATTATTGAGAACCAAAAACATCACAATAATGAAAAGGTATTATCTAACCAATATTGATGACTTTTTTAATGAAATACCCAGATCTAAATACATTTCTATGATTTACCTTCACTCAAGATATCAAATTTAATGTTCAAGAAGGAGGATATAACCTAGAGGTAATTCCATACAAGGTATGAACACTATGAGTATATAGTGATTCTATTTAGTCTTATTAATATCCCTTCTATCTTTATTGATTTAATGAATCATTTCTTTTGAGATTACCATTAATAGTTGTCAGTATCATTTATAGATGATATTCTTATCTATTAAAAGGCTAAGGAAGAACATAAATATCACATGATAATTGCACCTAAGACACTACAGAAAGGGTAACTATAGGAAATGTTAACAAAGTATGAATCTTAGCTATAAAATTTTTCATATATGGTTCATATAATATCAACTAAGGGTATATCAAGGGATCCATCAAAGTTGTACACTATTAAAAGTCACCACAGACTAACCACGGTGACTAAGATCTGTTGTTCTCATGGTTTAGCTAGATATTATTTATAGTTTATGGATAATTTTTCATGGATATCTAATCTAATAACTTAGTTAAATTGGAAGGGATCCACATTCCTTTAAAAACATGTATGTGAGAAAAGTTTTAAGGATCTAAAGATAATTTTAGTCAGTTCTCCTACTCTTACATTACCCCATAGTGGATAATGGTTTGTAATAAATAGTGATGCATCAAAGAAGGGACTGTGATATACTATAATGTAAAATTACATGGTTATATATTATGCTTATAGAAAACTAGTGGTTCAAAAGAAAAATTAACCAACTCATTATTTAGATATAGGTATGGGAATTTTTGAATTAGTGATATGGATGAATTCTCATTATGGAAAAAAGTGTGATTTATATACTTATCATAAGATTTTAAAATATATATTTACACAGAAATAGTTGAACATGCACCATATAATTTTCTTAGATCTAATTAAAGATTATGAATTCACATTAAATTACCAACCTGGGAAAGAAAATAATGTTGTTAGTGATATGATCCAAAAGGATCATGATATCTTACATATGATGAGGATCAAAATAAATCCAACACCTTCTTATTTTCAATTATTGGATCTGTAAATCAATAAGAAAGTGGGAAAATCATATATTTATCAAATAATTTTTCAAATATCTATCAAAGTAAAGATTATAGAGGCATGGTATGATGATGTAGAGATATAAAAAGAGGTCATAAATGTTTCATATTTTATTCACAACTATAATGGAATGGTAATGTTTTGGAATCGTTTATGTGTTCAATCAATATTTGATATGAAGTATGAGGTGTAATAGGAATCTCATGATTCTTCATTATCTATTCATTCTAAAATTTCAAATATGTATAGATATTAAAAATAATATTTCTTGATGGATGGCATGAAGAGATGTATAGTAGAATTTATATCTTGGGGATTAGTATGTCAGCAAGATAGTTTTGAGAGAAAATAGTCTAAGGGGATGTTACAACTATTACCCATAACAGAATGAGAATAGGAAAAATCTCCATAATTTTTTCATCAGACTCCCTAAAATTTCTAAAGGGAACAATGATATATGGGTTGTAGTTGGTCTCCTTAAAAAATTAAACACATTGAATTACTATCAGTGAATATTTAACTCTAGATCATCGTTCCATTGTATACATTTCGTAATTGGTATGGTTGCATGGAGTATCACATTCTATTATAAATGATCTAGATATGAGGTTTATCTCAAATTTTTGTTAATGTCTTAAGCAGGCTCCAAATACAAAGTTAAATTTAATTATTTCTTATTATCCTTAGATATATGGGTAGTCTGATAGAATAATTCAATCCCTTGAGTAAATTTTAAGATCTTATTTTATGAATTTAAAAGGTGTTTGGGATCAACACATTCTTCTAGTAGAGTTTTATTATAACAATATATTTCATTCAATCATTCAAATGTCTTCTTATAAATCCCTCTATAGAGAGTAGTGTAGAACTCCAACATATCAGGATGAAGTTGGAAAATTAAAAAAATAGGGATTCATGCTAGGAAAAGGTAATGTTAGAGAATGTCATATATATTAAACAACATATCAAGGAAACACAAAGTTAATTGAAAATTTACCCTTGTAATTGTCAATGTGATCTAGAATTTGAAGTTAGTGAGAAGGTGATTCTATGAAATTACTAATGGAAGTATGTTATGAGATTCCAATAGAATAGAAATTCTATCCCTAGGTATATTATCAATTTAAATATTCATAAATGAGTAGGGATTATTGCTTATCACTTGGAACTTCCACTGAACTTCTCTAAAGTCCATGATTTATTCCATGCATCTATTTTAAGAAAGCACCAACATGATCCTTCACATGTGTGGGATTCAGGAGTCATACTGTTAGATCTTGAAATTTCCTATTAATTAAACCCTATGGAGATTTCGGATCATAGAGAGAATGCTCTATAAAACAATACCACTTACCTTATCAAAGTTTGATTGTGAAACCACCAACTTAAGGAAGCTATGTGGGAACCTGAGGATATGATGAGGCATAAATACCCTAAATTATTTATAATAGAAACAGAGTATTTGAGAGGTAAAACTCATCTTAAGGGGTAAGAATTTGAAACACTGATATTTAATGAAATATTTTTTTCAAACAAATTTAATTTCATAGAGATCTTATATTTCATGTAACACCGAGTTTTAACAAACAACAATATACTATTAATATTATTTTTCAAAACATGATCGTTATAACCGAGAAATTAAAATTATAATTATGAATATAAATAACTACAATTTTAAATATATATATATATATAATGAACATTTATTTTTAAATTAGTGCTTATTTATCAGTACAGTCTTTATAGACTTCAAAACTATATCACTTATAAAAAATTAATTTTCATTTCATTTGTTGAAAAAATAAAAATATTTTCAATTTTAGAAAATTTATTTCTAAAAATAAAATTCTTTTTTTAAATATACATTCCAAAATTATCTTTGAATAAATTTTTTATAATTTTTTGCAATGATTAATTTGTCGATGAAAAATAAAAAAAATAAGGGTTTTTAATAAAAACATTATTTTTTTTAATGATTATAAAATTTCAATTATATTTTTAACATTTATTTAAAATAATAATTATTTTAATTATATATTTATTAAACCAATGTGTGTAATTTTAATAAATTTCATATTAAAATTTCATACCAAAACATTCTATACTGATTAAAACTTTTTCTTTGGAATACCTTTTTTCATCACATTTGCGAGATTTATTTTAAATTAAATTATTCCACATCTATGAATTGAATTTTGAAAAAATTTATTCCATATATTTAATAATATATTTCAATATTATATAAAATTTTAAACATAATTTTTTTCAATAATGAATAGTATAAATAGTAAAAATTAAATACCATTGTTAAGGATAAAACGTATTTACTAGTGTTTAAACTAATAATATAAGGGTCAAATGACCTAAAAACAAGTTCATTTCCTATTATATGGACATAGTTCAACCTTATCTCTTATATGTTTTGATAATTTTTAATTGTAGAGGAATTTGGAATGCGTAAAACATGGTTATACCTTCTTTATTTCAAAAATTCAAATTGTGTCCTCCCCACCAATTATAGAAGGGAACCCACTCCCATATCCTCTTCAATATTCCAAATCCTTTTTTATCTTCCAATACCTTACCAAATATATTTTTTTCTCACCTAACCATTTTTAGACACCTTAGGTTTATTAGGAAACCCTCATATGATGTATTTTTATTCTATCCTAAGGAGGTTGTCTGAAGAAGATATATCATTGTTAACCACATGTTTATAATTTACTTATTCTACCAATTCCATCAAAAATAATTCAAATATGATGATATATTAACATAATTATATAGAAAATAATGATATATTATTATTTTATTGGAATAAACTATATACATTTACCCTTCATAAAATGGGAAATAAAATCATTGATCGTGTATACGGTGGGCTACCGCCTCACAAACTGATGTAATTACTTTTCTATCACTACTTGTCATGGATGAAGATAAGGATGTATTTATCACATGTATATGATAATTATTTAAAATTTAAAATTTTTTAATTATAATATCAGAACCACCTTATTACCTTCCAATCTTTTGGAAAATGATAACATCACTCATGGTATGTGTAAAATATCACCTCCACAAAGTTATATAATTTGATTTTCATTTTGTTTTGACATTGATGGTAATAAATATAAATTAAATGAATATATCTGATATATATCATAAAAATTATTATTTAATGTTAAATTTTTATATTAATTTGTTTTTCCTATTTATTGAGAAAATGGAAAAAAGTTCATGTGTACGTACGACGTAATGTCTTCATAGATGGTGTAATTCATTATCTATCTATAAATTTAATGGATTATTTAAAATAAATATATAACGAATATATATGATATTAATATCATGTTTAAAATTATGTAGATTATGGATCCACTATCAATGTAAAATGACTAAAAATTCCATTCCAAAACATACAAGAAAATGAAGAAGTTATTACTAGAAAAGTGATTTTATCAAAAATTGTCAATTAATAGGTAATAAATATTCATAAATAAATAATATATGGTATGATATATAAAATAATGGTTCTATAATATATTTTTAAGAAACTTATATTTATTAATATGATTTTCAAATATGTACTATGTAAGGTGAGAGGTAAGGGATATTCATCTCAAATTGTCTTTTTTGGTACATATATTATGTTATGAACCTAATTTCAGTCATGATTTACATATAATGACCCATCTGAATTGTTATATAATGAATTTAATTATGATAATTATATTTAATATTAATTTGGTGTTATTATTTCATGTGGCACGTGAATCAAATTATTAACAAATCAGTTATGGATTCTCACCTCAATTTTATTTCTATGGTATACATGCCATAATTACCACTTATTTATTTTATAGGGTGTATATACCTCACATGAATATATTTTATGATTAATTTAAATTAAATTATGGGGTATACCTTTCCATATAAGCTTCATTATTTTTTTGGTCTTAGTATTGAAAATTTTCAAAGGTATTAATGGGTTTCTATTACAAACTCATTTTTTATCAGGATTTTCTATGATTAAGTTTACATTGATGAAATATTATTATCTACTTATCATGAAATTAATGAAATTTATTATCCTATATTTATTCTAGGAAAATATATATATTCACTTTATTTTTCCCTCTTTATATACTTAGCTATCAAAATGAATATTTTTATGGAAAAAACGACTTTATTTCTCTCTTTGATCAAAAACCCTATTTTCCATGTTCATGTTTTCTAAAAATGTATTAAAGAAAGTTTTTTATATAATAAAAGGATTTTTTAATGAAATTTTTACCCACGCTTTATTTTTTATATAATATTTTAAAAGGAATCATATTTTCATTTTTGGAATAAGGCTCACTAGAATTTTTATAGAAAATTTGAAAGGAATATTTATTTTAACATTTATAGAATGAATAGTATTTTCTACCATAAAGAAATATAAATGATTTAAATTATAAATTATATATTTTTATTTTAGTTTCAAATAAAATTATTTCTATAATATTTGATAAATTTTTATATTTGAAATAACTGATTTCAAAATGGAAAGGATATGTTTCTAAAAAAATGTTCCAAGTGATCTTTCAAAATAATTTCATATCTATGATTACATACATTGATGTTAGTTAATATTTAATGGGGATATGATAAAATTATTATAGCCTTATTATTTATCTATATAGTTTATAATTATTATGGAATTATCTTTATGAAGCCCAGTCCTTTCACATGTGTTGTGTTATGATGAATTGGTGAATTGTTTATAAATATCATTTCTTTTCATAGGCTCGGATATGATATGTGTTTTATGATCTTGTGGCATAAATATTTATGATTTTAATTTTGTTATGGGTGAAACCAATATCACCCGACAATGAATTAAGTAAATATTGATATCTCATTAGATAAAGTGGACTGTAATGGGGGTGATCCCAATTCACTATGTGACTCTATTGATTATGGTAGTCTTGGGAGTGAACCTTGACAACTATGATGGTTTGTGTAATGAACACATTCCACTATGATATCCTTGTAAATTATCCATGACAACTATGGAAATGAATAACTATGTTTATGTGTATGAAAAAAAATCCATGACTAATTCCTATAATATACTATCATAGATCATGTTCTTTGATTCATTTATTATTAATGTCTTGTGAACTGTCAAGCTTTATGACATGAATCAATGTTATGATCTTTGATATTTAGGATATGGTTTTTAAAAAAAATCTATTTTTATCATACCCTTATTCTCATTTTATGCTTATGTAATCATTGATATCTCACTTATTTACTGTTATTGTCCATCAGAGCTCAAACTATCCTATGTTTCTTTTTTTGGGTGTATGAATAATTGTTTTGGGTATGATTTTTCTAAGAATGGTACTAGTTATTAAGAAAAAAGTAAGAGGTGATATATAACTCTTATGAACTATTTTTTTATGATTCTAATTTTCCAAATGCACTAGAACTATATGATTCTATCATATTTAATTTTTCTATATTATGATTATTAATCTATTAAGATTTAATTTATATGTATGAAAGTTATGTTTCTCTATAGACGCGTAAATGGGTTCAAAAACATACAATTTCATATTTATAAAAGTTGAACTCTTGAATATTCACTACATTTTTCTATAGCACCTCATCATCTTTTTGGGACTCTATGATCCTCTCATGAATGTATGGTTGAGCTGTTATTTGAGAAATTTAGGATGGAGATCTATTTATTATATTTATATCCATCCTTTCAATAGAAATGAATGTTGGATCCCAGTCAATCATAATCATGGATAGGGATGTGGGGCCTTTCTACTAATAGAATCATCCACTTTTTTATGTTCCCATGATGGTAATGGATTAAACAATCATAATCTTTGATCATATCTAACCACCTTTATTGGTTCATATTAATCTATTTTTGTTTGAATTTATAGTTCATATTTTTATGATCTGTATTTATGTCACACTATTTTCTATAGAGAAAACATCACCAAATATTAAATAATAAGCTCACTGAAAATAATTACAAATCATGCATTGGTTATCTCTACTCATTGATCATTAATTAGAGAGAGTAATATGATATCACTTTTTCATCTTTCATGAGTACACAACCAAATCCATTTTTGAATTATTTATTGTATATCACAAATACTTCCCCATAAGTGGGTAATGTGATCATAGGTGCAGTGAATATCCTATTATCCAAATATTTAAAGCTTTATTTGCATTCATTACTCCAGAAAAACTTCTCTCCTTCTGAGTTAGATTGTTTAATTGTTCAAAAATAATTATATGTTTCTCATAAATCGATGATAGTAACAAAATAATATAAAAAATATGTGGATCTCTATCAGAGATGTTGGTTTGTGATATCAAACAATTTAATCTACTTTTTAGGGGTTAATATATATCCCATTTTTTGTGATAAAATTCACTAGGAAATTTAATTTCTCAATATATAAAACCCATTTCCTATAAATCAAAAAAAACATTTCCTTTCACAAAGTATTCATCACCAAATTCAAATTCCCATCAATTACTCATAGATAGTGGAGTATATTATAATATCATCTATAAAGTCTACCAAAAATATTAAAATGTAATCTCTAAATACTATATTCATTAAATCTATAAAGGTTTATAGAGAAATTATTAGTGCAATTTGAATCACTATGAACTCATACTACTCATAACATTTATTAAAATATATCTTGAGGATATCATACTACATTACCTTTACATGATAATATCCTGATCGAAGATCCACCTTAGAGAAGTAATAGTATCCACAAATCTGGCCAAACAAATAATCAACCTATAGAGGTAGAAAAAAATTCATTATCATTATTATTTTAGAGTATATGATAATTAATGTAGAGGATCATTTACATGTCCTTCTTCTTGATAAAGGGAACCGAAACACCCCTTGATGACGCACTTCTATGTATAATCCTTGAATACAAATTACCCTATAGTTTTTCTTAAACTTCTCAAGAATAAAAATAGCCATTATATATAGAGTCCAATATATTATAAAATCATTGAGTATAAGATCAATTAATAACAAAAACTCTCATCTATGATAAAGGCAAGGATATTCTTTGGGAAATACATCGGTGAATCCCATTAATATGGTAATTTCATCAAGGATGATATTTTTCATAGTCTTAATCATTTTATAAAGTCATTATTTATCACAAGTAAATAATATCAATTCTTGAGATGATGATACAATATGATATTCATCCTCTTCCTTTCAATTTTATAGAATTGAAGTTCAATTTGTGATATGGAGACTGATTTTCTTCTTTAAGTAATTTAAATTATATTTATATAAGGAAACCCAATCCATTCCTATAATATCATTTAATTTTTCTAAAGGTAGTATCACATTGATTGATGGGAAGTATAACTGATAAATTTTGATAGGGGATGAGTTATATAATTGGGGTGTAATAATTGGCCAATTTTTTGTTTTCACTAATAAATATACATCCATGTTTTTTAGTGGCGCTATAATAATTATACTAAATTTTCATTATATGAAAGAATGTGTATAACCATAATAAAATATTACATTCTCTATCCTTGAATGAACAACTAGAATAACTATCACAACTTTTTTCAGGATCTACCTCAGTATTTGTGCTGTAGTAAACTCTCCCATGATCTCTTGGCCTTGAAGGTTGTTTTCATAAATTTTCATCTACAACCCTTGGCTTCGTGCATTAATTTTCATATTTTCTTTATTCCATGTAGTTGAAACATTGTGAAATAGGTTAAGGATTTAATATAGTGTTCTTTTATTTCATCACATTTCTAGGTTTCTCCCATCAATAATCACTAGTTTATTTCCTTCCCTTCCCAAACATATATAATTTTCCTATCCCCTTCAAGAAATTTCTGGAATGCATCATTCCACACTTGGAAAATAGGAATTTCATAATTTTATTCCCCCATGAAATTTTAATGTTTTATGGATCGAATTAAAATTTGTTCTCTTCTTATTATCTCCAGACACATAAGACCCTTGAGATTAAATGATCACAATTTTTACTATGAGGGGACATTGTAAAATTTACTTATAGCTATCAAAGACTCAAATTTCTAATTATTTTCATACACATGGCTTTGAGAAACCATATATGTGTTCAAATATAATTTTAGGGGGATATTAAAAATCCATAAGAATATCATGTAAGTATTTTGAATTTCTCTTCCTATGACCAGAGGGATTTTTTAAACTTTTTCTTAGGGATAAGGAAATATATCTTCATTTTATGTCAGAGTATAAGGAAAATATTTCTTAAAAACATTTTTTTATAATTCCTTCCACTATATAACTTTTATTTCCTCATCAAGCTTATAATTTTTCATCAACTTCCACCATTGATCATATTCTTCCTCTATATGATAAATAAAATCCATTAAAATCTCTTTCACTAAGCACTAAATGATGGAGATGATATTTTCAACAGACTAGATCCATTGTTCAATGATTAAGGTATTGTAATATCCATTGAATGTTGGTGGAATTTGTCAAATAAATATCACAATTTAAATATGATATTTCTTTGGGGGATTCATGTATTCATCTTTATTCATGTTTCATTTAAAAATGTGATTTAATTTAGAATTTACTTTCACAAAGTTTTCAACTACTGGTCTGATCAAGTTCGGAATCAAATTTGGGTATTCATTATAGTGTTATCTACATTGGTTGTTTACTTTGAATATAATATTTTGATCTAATTACTATATTAAAGTGGAAAATTAGTGATGGGAATTTTAAAACTACTCAACACTTAAAAAGGTAAACAATGAGCATTTATGTGATAACTCATAAATTTCATATATACTTTAAACTATGAATTTCTTGGATTTAGTCTAATTTATCCATGATATGTTTCCAAACATAAAATATAATGGTCATTTTTATTACCAACATAATGGTTCATCAAAATCATAAAAGTTTAATAAAGTATATACACCAGGATTATCATACCAATTTATTATCAAGGATAATTTTCATGCACTGGGTGATGATCGAATCTATCCCAATGTGACCTTTTAGGGGTCATTAACACTTGGTATAACTATGTTAAACCCACATCCACTTATAGTATATAGACTGGGATTTATTTTCTTAGAAACCAATTAATCTGTACTTTACTAAAATTGAGGGATGTTTTCATATGTTTAGTCATATCCCTAAGTCATTCACTAGAGTTTTCTAATCTAAATACCCAAATATAAGTATACATTTCTATGATACTGACTATGAAAACCCATATCCTTAACACATATTAATTAATATTTTATTTCATAAAGTTTCACATAATAAAACCCCATAAGATTATGAGGCCAAATGCCTTTTAGAAATTATGTACATTAAATAATAACCAAAAACCTGGGTAGTATATCAATATTTAAAAAATCTAAAGCATTCCTGTATATTCCTTGGATCCTCTAAAACTGCTTGGGATAACATGGGTATGTATATAAGAAAAGGGTGAACTATAAAACCCAATAAGGGAATAATAAATGCATAACATGATGTAAATAATACATGTTAGTAAATAGGCACATCAATGATAAATAAAGGGTGTAATAATTATACAAATGAATTTTGAAGAATGATATAAGATTATATAAAGGAAACATGGGAATGTGTAAGAAACAAAAAATATGACATAATCTTAAGTCAAGGATAACTACAAAGACAATATCACATGGTGGAAAAGTACCATCATGGATTAGGTTTACTCCCAAATATTGTACATATCTTCTCACAAGATAAAAATATTACCCAATTCATTGGAGGGCTATATAATTTTCCCCAACCTATCAAATTCATATAATGTAAATGCATATGTGTTCCACATTGATCAAAAAAATGATTCATTAAAAATTTTAAATCCCATGATAAATTAGTGTGGGTTGGGTACATGAGAGTCCCAAATAAATTAAGGATAGGTACATCAAGGTGATTACCTTGTATTTGGAATGTGTATGATTATTCACTACAAAAATAATAGGCATTGAAAATAACTAGATAACTTTATAATCATAATGAAGGTTTATAAAGATTCATGGAAGGGATAAATGCAATTGAAAGGTGTATTTCATCACTTTAAAATCATATGAAAAATCAAGGTGATGTGTGAGAACATATCCCAACATGAAAAATTGGAAATTAAAAGATATAATATAATAAAGTTTCTTCAATAAAGAGGAGAAGTATATAGTCCCCAACTTTGGGTGGGTTATTATAGAAGATTAGGAGGAGATTCTATAGAGAATAGAGGATCTATATAATGGATCTAGAGAGTTCATAACATAGTAAATCCATGCATAAATTGTTTTTAGTGAAGGGAAATTGGTGGATGGATTGGTTTTTATTGAAAATGGATGATAATTATTTCTTAATTACTAAACATAAGTTTTGGACACTAGTTGATAAATTATTCCAAACCACAAAACATACCATGGTTTTTTACTATTGTTTCAACTAAATAGGTTTCAATTTCATTAGTTTTTTTAGGGAAATGGTAGAACTCATAGAAATAATACCCTCGGTGATGTGGAAGTGAGTCTAGTTTAGAAAGAATTGATCATAAAACCATTAAAATATATTATAGGTTATGGGGGTTTCATTAAAGGTTTATAAAATTAATCAAATAACATAAAATTACATTATTTTAAAGGGGATACATAATTTTGGTCATGGAAAATTTTTATAGTATCTATTATATCACTTCTAGGATTTTATGTTGTCATAATATATACCTTATAATTATATCATATTAACTTCTCACCAAAAAATTCGACTATCACAAAAAATTAAAAAAATCACTGTTGGATAATCTAAATGTTCTGATTTTAACAAAAAATATTTATTTTAACAAAATAATTCTTTAATTATGATAATTTATATTTTTAAATAAAAAATCCTACATTTACTGAAATTATTGGTTTTTTAAAATTAATGATTGTTGACCATTATAAAAATAAAATTGGAATTCCAAAAATTATATTACCATTTATATTAAATATATAATCTTTCAGTATAATCTTTCATTAAAATATCATTTATTTGAATAATTATTGAATTCATAAAATGTGTGTCTTGATTGAAACAATATGTCTCACAAAAATACAATTTTTGTTTCATCATATCAAAATAATATTTTTATTAAAAATAAAATTATAATTGTAAAGTAGTGATAATAGATAAATATAATAATTAATTTATAAAAAAATATACATATTCACACTATTAGGGTTTATATATATATGTATATATCCTTTTATTACACCACCAATTGTCCTAAGGGTATGGTGTGAAATTGTAATATTTTATTGGGATAGTTTGGAGAACATGGTTTAGTATGTGATCTTGATGCGCATGAAATTCTCCCATAAATGGTTTCTATTTTTCATTACTTATTGAATCACATCTTGGTCTTGGTTAAAGGAAACACCGCATGATTCTATATCCCTCTAAAGCTCTGATATATTGGCTTTATATGGTATTATTCTACTAGTAGAGGCCATTACTTCCATTGTCTATGTCCTATAGATTATCATAACCCATATATATATATATATTAATCATAGGATCACTATATAATTGTTATAATATCAATGATTATGTAACTTAATGTCCTTTTAAATCATATATGATTAAACTTATCATAGTCTAAACTAAGAAAAGTAGTGAATAAGATTTCTATAATTTCATTCACTCATTTAAAAAATGAATTTCATTTATAAATATTCTAGTTATTATAGTATCTAGTTGATAAGGATGTGAATATAAGAGAGAAATTTGGTGTTATAAAAAACTATAGCAAAATATTTTATTTATGGGGGAAAAACAAGGGATAATTGGATGAATGATTACTACGTTGTATAACTAGTTGTTGTATGTTCTTTTGTAGTATTGAAATAATTGAATAAAAGAATCCACTTTGGGTAGGATAACCAATATGGGAAGGAATAATTATTTTTACCATTCTTTTGACATATCATTTTATGATCTCTCTCTTCATATTTACTATATACAAGGTTAAGTTGAGAGAAATCATCAAGTGGATAAAAACTCTATCATGGTTTAGAGGCTGAGGTTTGAGAAGAATTCATAAAATAAAGGTGTCATAGATTCACACCATCCCCCTCTCAGTGATATCACACATATGTAGGAATAAAAAAAATTCCATAGTAACCTATAAAGTGGATCATTTACACCAGAACTATTAGTTCACCTCAAAAAAAATATTTCTTTACCATTGTTCTAAGAAAATTTATAGGCTTTTAAATTATACCAAGGTTTATTCCCTTTGATAATATCATAATATGAGTCATGTCCCAATATAAAAATCACTAAAACATGTTAGAAAACTAATAATATTCAAATATAATACTAAAAAAAGTAGGAAAAATTATATGATGCATGTTAATAATAAAATCATAGGATTACAAACACCACCAACCCAAAATAACTTCTAGAATTTTATTTATATGAGACCACCATAAAAATCACTATATATGATAGAACAATTAAAACTAATTAAATTATTTCAATATTAGAATCCAAATAATCCAAAAAAATTTAATAAAATGATAAAATAATTCATGGGTATTATAATAATGCCAAACTAAATACTAAGGATGTGTATAATACTCATCATGAATACTTTGATCCATATTAATCCAAATACTTAAAAACTAAATTAGTTTCATATGGTCTTATTAAACCTAGATCTCAAATCCTAAAAACAATCCTCTATAATGTAGTACAAGGGAATGAAAAGAAGAAAGTATGAATAAGAGATAATTTTACTTAAGATCTGTATGAAGAGAAATTAATAATTAATCTAATAGTTCCCCCAATTGATGATATAGAATATAGATGGATAGGAAGTAATATATAGGTCTAATTGAAGGAGAAATAAATATTGGGGAGATTGATACCAAAAAATATTCTCTATGATATATGAGTAGCATGGTTTATAATCCACATTGTAAATAATGATAAGATATAACCTAATTTGTAGTATCCTATATGGTTTATTTTAATTATTTAAAAATAATGATCCCCTATTTTCAAAAAAAATACATCCCATTCAAGATACATAACTACTCAACATTACAAAACACATCAATAATTTTATTCAAATCTTTATTAAGCTCGTTTAGAGTATTTATAAGCTTCAATCATTATCAAAATTATCATAATCATCCTTTAAATCAACCATGTAATTTTATCCTTAATCTTTTTACTTGATTTACTATGTAAATAAAAAATATTAATTTAATTTAATATGAAAAACATAGGGTGTTTTATATACCTAACTTCACTACCTATGTTCATATATAACCATTTATAAACTATAACCTTCTCAAAAATTGAGAGAGAATATATAGAGATCGATATTAAGAGAGAAATGAAGAATAAGTATATATTTATAATGGAGTAAATGGTTTGTATAGTTAGGTATCTATAGATTAATAATTACTTCTTTTTTGAATTAAAATTTAAATAAACATGAATTAAAATTTGAATAAACTATTATGTTCAAGGGTCACAATGGTGACTATATTTTGTTCAAGGAAAATAAAAAATATTGTTTAGATAAACTTATAAATTTATTACATCATGCCCAATGTTTTTGAATATATAAATTGATGTGTATATTATATATGGTATTTCATTATTCATCTTCATATTGTGTTACTTATGAAAAAAAAATATCTCATGCCTCATTATGGTATAATGAATCCAATCTTTTATCTAATTTATGAAAATAAATATCTAACTATAAAAAATATATTTTATTAAAATAAAATTATATGGTCATTCAAAATCATTCATTCATTTTGATTAGTATTATAAAAAAATTTGTGAATTTATTATTATTATGAGTAGTATACATGTATTTCTATTTTTATTTAAGGATTCATAAACCTTATTTATTAATATTAAATCCACAATTACCAATTTCAAAGAATTTTATTTATTTAACTAGATAAGATTAACTACTATTATATTAGTTTTATAAAATACTTTTATAACAACTATATGTATTTATAATAATAATTATTATTATTATTATTATCTTATAGTTAGTATATTAGGTTAATTATAAACCTTAGTTTTTTATAAATATAGAATTAAATTTTTATTAGTTTCACATTATCCTCAATTATTTTCTTATAAAGTATGATGAAAATTATTTCAGATAAATGGGGTAGTTCATCAATAGTCTCTTTGAAATTTATAACATTATACCAAGTACTACTTGGGAATGAATTATTTCATGCTAAAAACCGATTAATCTCCTCAAATAAATCATATATACCAGTTTCATTATATTAACTTATATTGTATCATCTAGTTTAAAAATGACTCTATGAGTTAATATATTAAAGTGGTCTTTATAATGGTAACATTTCCTCATGATTTTTTTTCCATTTAGGGCACCAATTCTCTTTGGGAAAAAATTATAACAACTAAATTCACTACTTCTTCATTATTCAAATACTGAGTGTGTAGAGGAAATTTAATATCAATAGTGTATATACCTATATTATATATATATCTCTAATTTAATTTTTTATGAAATGAAAAATTTATACTATCGTAAATAGATATTTGGGTCTTATAGTTTGTAGTGGTGAACTCAAGAATGGAGTAGGAGTGGTTATCAGATGATTCAAAAAAAAATGTGTCACACAAATTAAATTGGAAATCAAACTTCAATAATTTATCATAGTTTTTCCAAAGAAAAATAATAAAGTTTGTTAGTGTCGATGGATTGCGATATACTCCCTCCAATTGGTAGAACATATATGCAATAGGATTCAAACACCTTTATAGTGGTAAACTATTTTTTGGATGGAGTGTCTCCACTGCCTAGTTGAGGTAAAAAAATGTTATTTAACATGTTATAAATAAGATAATAAACTCACGGGTTATCATTCTAATAAAATGAGTGAGGTACTTGATCTTCTTACACTTACTGGTTATCATAATAATTTATTTTACATTTCTGTTAGAGACGATCCAGGGACTCCTATACTCTAGTTTAGTAGTTTATTTTAAATTTTCATTAGAGATTATTTATTTAAGGTTCACCTTTCAAAATAGAATATATATTATTATTGTGACTAAATATTATTTAATTAATTTTTATATCAAAAAAATTACTTATTAAATTTTAATAAATTATTTACTTCAAATTTTAATAATATTTGGATTTCTTATAGATTTATCTAGATTCATTAAATAGTATTTTTATTTGGATGGGATCCTTTGAAATGTGTGATGAAAATAAGTTTGAATGAATATAGGAAACATCTGATGAGATAGAGAGGATAAACCTTATCTATGATTTACAAAATGGTATAGTTTGATGAGGTAAACAAAGAAGATGAATATATATGCCTCAATTTAATTAGGACTTGATCTCAACAAGGTGTTTTTTTTACCAATATGTGTTAAATAAATAACCAACTATGATAATTTAAATGGGTGTCGATCTCAATATAATCCATGTCATACTAATTCTCATCCAGGGGAGGTCAAAGACCAAGTTCATTTTTCTCCAGTGAAATGATAATGTTTGATGATACATGGGAATTTCAAAACATCAAATTTTGTTCTTTAACATTGAAAATGAGTCAAAAAAATTATTCATCATTCAAATATAGAAATTCATGATTTGCATGACATTGTATGAAATGCTACAGTGAACATATAGGGATTTGGTTAAAGTAATCAAGTTGTTTTACTTAAAATAGTTGATTAATACAACCTATGTTATACAAGGGATTGATTAAAGATTTATTATAGTATGTTATGTATTTATAGAGAAAAACATATTTTTCATAACGATTGAAGGAAAATTTTACATAAATATATTGTCGAAAGAACATGTTTCGGTAAGATATGGTTTTATTATTTGGTCTTATATGTGAAATACATGTCAATTAAAAATTTTAAAGGTTTATTTTTAATATTTAAAGCATAATATGATGAAAGTTTGTGTTTCTTGGTATATATTACAATTTTAATTATTTATAAAATATAATGATGAAGATTTAAAAGAAAATATTTTATGATTATTGAACAGTAACTAATTCCATATAGGATATTTTTTATGATTAAAATGAAGATTCATATTCAAATAGGAATATCCATTTATACTATATTATGGTTTTAGTTTTTAAATTTTGTATATATTCAATGAATAGGAGGAATAGGGGGATTAAAGGATATTTTAATGTTAAAGGAGTAGACTTATACTATTATTGAACCTTGTTATCTCAATTGAAGGAACTGAGGAATAGGGGAAATAATTATTTCAATATTTATTTAGGTTATTTATATTATTTATGATACATTTTATAAAAAATATTTTTTATGTTTTCATTAAATTATCATTAATTTAATATTTTAATCAGGTGATGGATAAAAATTCAAGTAAGTGTTTCTATTTTTAATTTTTTTTAATTAATGTTGTGATTTTTTTATCTTATTTGTTCTATGATAGTTAATGCATTGGTTATTGATATAAAATCATGTATGAGTTGGTAAACTCATATAAGAGGGATAATTAATGAAAATAGCTAGTTTTATCATTTTATTAATATAAACCCACTTATGAGTGAATTATATTTCTATTATCATATTATAACCTATTTATTTAATTCATTCAAAATTAAACTTTTTAGTATATGTCTTTAGTAATTGAAGATAATCAAACTGACAAATGGGATTATATTACGAACATTGGATTGGATTCATGATTTTATATATGATTCTATCATAATTTACTTTATCCTTTTTTTAATTAATCAATACGAATTGAGATATTTAATATATTATTAGTTAAATTTGAACATATGGATATTAGTTCCATTAATAATTAGGTAATTAACAAAATTAATGATTTTTAAAAGTTAGTTCCATTTTTTTAAGAAAATACATCATTGGATATTTATTATCATAAATTTATTTTTATTAATTTAGAAATTATTTTATATTATAATATCACAACATTTGAAATTTTATGAAAATATAAATACTATTTTAAATATCATATCTTAAATTCATTGTTCCCCATACCACATAATTCTAAAATTCCATGTAATTGTAGTTTATTTTTATAATATATTAATAAATTTATAAATATTGGCACTCATGTGGGATTAGTGATTCCCAAATAGTGTTCTTGTTTTTTTATAAAGTTTTTATGTCAAATAAAAATATTAGATAATAAAAAAGTGGTTATTTATATCTAAATTTTTTTAAAACATTTTTATTTTAACTATAATTCATTTTTTGTTTTTATTATAATATTTTTGTTATTGTATGTTTTGAGTGATGGAATAGTAGAAACATTACCTAATAAAAGAGTTAAACATCTACTAAACCCTTTTATTTTGATCTTAATATTGAATGATATTTTATTAGATATTAATAATTAGTGATTGAAATTACATTAGAAGACACCCAACCTTGATGGAGAAAATACCAATCAAAAATAAAAAAATCTACATAAGTGGGTGATAAAATAGATGCTTTTATGTACTTTGTATTTATATCCACTTATATGGAAGCTATTAATATAATAAAACCACATACCCATTAAAAAAATTTGGATCAAGTTGTGTGAGTTGCAGATGATAAAAAATATTAGACAGCTTAATTGTGTGCAATAAGATTATCCAGAGGGGAATATAACCAATTTTTATGAAATTTTTGTTATATCTAAACATAATGGAGTAGTGAACAATAACATAATCTATGCCCATTCTTATTTTAACTAAAGTACTGTTAGAATGAATGGTTGAATATGTTATAAATAGAATCTATCACTACATGCAACATATTATCCAAGAATTCGTTGTAAAAATATTTATACCCACTAAATGGTTATACATAGAAATAATATAATATATTTCATAAAATTATATGTTGATTTTTATTATGATCACTGGGAACATTTTATTGAGTTTTGGAGGATGTTCCTACCTCATGTGTTGAGTTTAGAGATTCAAAAGGAAATCGGTAACAATGCATTGCATCCTAATTCAAGGGCAAGGATCAATAATTCTATAAATGGGTTAATTATGTGTAAATCCACTAATATAAATCATTATTCTCTTTATGATAAAATTTTGGTAGTATATAATAGTGATTAAGTCCTACTAAGGTAAGGAATTCTAAAAGTATATGACACTAATTGATTTCTAGATAATGTGTAAGCCCAAGATAAGAATATGGGGTCATTAAAAGTGGATAAACAATAATATTAAAACATCTTATGTTACCATTATCATGTTAGATATACAAATTTATTCATGATTTTCAATGGTTCATAGTATGATTAAAAAAATAATAGACTATTAAAGGTATATTTTGGGGTATCTCTGAAAATATAATCTATATGAATCATATTTTGATCAACCTTAGAATATAGAAAATAAAAATATACTGTATAGTGTGGTATTAACATGGAAATTGAAAAAAAAATTAAAACAATTACAGATCTACCATGTTATTAACCAATGATGTAAGGTATGAAGTTATTTCAACAGTCTCACCAACCCAAAGGCCTTAGTAAAATAAGGGTATATCATATTTTCTATCACTAAAATATTTATTAATATCATTGTTAAATTATTTGGTCATAAAATATGTAGTATAGAATGATCAATGGGTATAGAATCATAGAATACACTTTATAAAACAATATGTATCCATTCAAAATATTTAACAAATAATTATCTAATTTTGATCATAATCATCATCAACATTACTTAGTACACCATTAGGAAACATAGAGATAAGTTTTAATAAAGGGAACAATGAGGTGATATTATAAATTATAAATATTCCAGGGTATGTTGTGAAAATATAAAAAATATTGATGTTAAAATAGAAAAGTTATATAAAAAACTATAATAGAATAAGTAATTTAATCATATAAAAAATTAGTTTAATTCATGAATAAACTATAGGTGTAATCAAATAATAGCCCTTTTCTATTCCTGAAGATTATTAGTTGAGGGAAGATGGAGACCGAATATAAAAAATCTTATAGATCTTCAATAATCATCATATTAACATTTTCATTGCCAAGGAAATTTCTTAAAAGTTAATATGGATAAACTTTTTAATGGTATTGTGTCAAAGATATAAAATTTTAAAAATCATGAGTGTAATATCATTAAATAATGTGTTTTCATCTATGGTTCAAAGTGAACCTCTTTCAAAGTAACAATATTCGAGTTGTATTTAAACCCCTTTCACTATTAGTACATTCATGTTTAGGAAATCACTCTATAAAATATATATAAGTATAATATATAAACCTCTTAGTATTTTTAATATTACAAATTAAGATGAATGAAATCAATAAGGTAATTAATATAATTTTTCAATCAGTTAATAAAAAATCATGATACTGTATTGGATTATGTTTTAATAATTATGGGAATGTTTTTTTTATAGTTCTTAATATTCAATATGAGATATAAAAACTATTTATTTTTGGGTAAACAATCCTAAAAACTAGTATAAAATTTATTAGTAAACATAATAGGGAGTTACTTTGTCCTAGAAATGAGAAAAAATAAAATTAATTATTTTATAAATAATGAATGAAAAAATGAATAAATGGAATATTAAATAAACTATATTGGTCTAAAATATTTATTGGTAAATAATATTTAATAGTATGAGTAATTTTACATTTAAAAAATAAAAAATATGGAATTAGATGGTAGTAATATGAATCAAAATGGTGATGGGGATAGAAGGTACTTATATAGAATCTTTTAGAGATGTTGAGAATAAGAAGTATAATTTAAGTCCCAAAATTTCATTACTAATGAATTTTTTTTTAATAATAATATACAATTAAATAGTGTAAATGTGGTGTTACCCATGATAAACTAGTGGATAAATGATAAGAAAGAAAAGATAATATGAAAGGGAGGATTTTAGAGGGTTAAATGAAAGAAACATTGAATTTGGAATATTTTTAATATCTAGATAATCCCATATATTTTGAATCCTCAATCACCTGAGAAGAAGATAAATAGGTCTTTTTAATGAATTAAATGAATCATTAACTAGGAGGATAAATAAAAATATTTTGAAAAAAATCCACAAATCTATATTTTATTCTTATGATAACATTATAGATTATTACTATATTTTGCAGCTGTAATTTTTCATATATAATTATCTATATTTTTTTATTTAATAACAATAATCATTTAAAATAACTGAAACTGGGTTTTCTAAATAATTAATAGATTGTTAATAATTGTTACATTCAAAAAATATGTAAATGTTTTTAATTATTTATATTTTTAGATGGGGATATATAATTTCTTTCATTTTTACCACATTTCTCTTTAAAAATACATCATAATAAAAATAAAAATTAATCACATGAAATAAAATATTGAAATTAATTTATAATAATTCATTGAATGTAAGAAAATAAGAAAACATGCGCTAAAAACACTATTTTTTCTCATTTTTGGGATATTTCATGTTTAAATTTTTTAACATTATATACCTTTATGAAAAATTGTGTAAAATGTATCTTTGATGTATGTGAATGTGGTGCATGAGAAAATATTTTAATTTTCATTGAAATCAACCATATATAAAGCATAGTCACATAGAAATATAACATTGAGTTTTTGAAAAATTAAAATACCATTACAATAATTTAATGATAAGAGTTACTTATTTTTAAAAATTGTATACTGAATCAATAAATGAACTAGGGAATAAATAGTTATAAGTGACTATGATAACGAAAATTTAAATCTATTTATTAAACATTGTTTTTTATTATGAAAACTTATTTGAGTATTTTTAATTTAAGATACAAACCAAAAATAATGATCATTTATCCATAACCAAATTTTATTTAGAAGAGAAAAAAATCAATAGGAATTAAAAAAAATAAACATAATAATGTAGTTAAAATATCATATAACTAATTTAGATTTATCTATGATAGCTATATCTAACCCTTTTATGATTTTAATCCTTATATATGATTTCATTGACAAAAATGTGACTTTGAAAAAAAAATTGTTTTTTGTTATTAGGTATTAATAAAAATTGAAATTGAAATGAAGTTTCATATCAAATGAAAAATAAAAAAAATGAGTATTGAGTACATTTCACTATTATCTTTATTACAATTTAATTAGAGAGTTGAAAGTGTTTATGTGTATGAATTTAAAAATCCTCTTATTTAAATATTCCATATTCTCATTTTTTGGTAAATGTTTCTCAAAATAAGTAGGGTTTTCCCTAAAATCATTATTGAAGAATTTTATATAAAAACAAAAATATCTAAAATCAGGGGTACTTAATATCTGATAATTTTCTAAGTTTAATGTTATTTTAATACTTCGTTATTTTAGATTTTATATACATTTATATATAAAAAATATGTATTTATAAAGAGTATTATTATTATTAACATATAATTATTATGTCATTTTATATTTAAATATTTATATTTAAATATTTATATTTCATTATATAGATAAGTCTTTGGTTAAAATATTGATTTAAACATGTTTTTTTTTAATTTAGTTTTTTATAATTATATAATGATATTTTTATTAATAACATTAAAAATAGAATTTAACATAATTATAGATAAATACTGAATTGGATATAAACTTCGATAACATGTTAGGTTTATAGTTTTGTAATTTTTTTATAATGTTATGGGACTAGGGTGTGATAAGTGTGGATGAATGGAGGGTCTCAAAGAAAAATGGGAGGCTTCAATTATTATTATATCATATCGCCTTAACTGAAGGATCCATGGTAGATTGAACAGTTTGATATTGTTTTTCTTTTAGTTTTTTAGTATATTTAGGTAAATGTTAATGTTTATTTTCAATATTTAGGTTTTCATGTTATTATTTTCATTTTGTAACTCATATTGAATGAGACTACTTTTAAAGTAAGTTTTTTAAAAAAAATTGTTATTTAAGTCAGGTAGTGGTTCTTTTATTTATATTATTTGTTCTATGATGTATATAGTATTCATGAGTGATGGACAATTAAATATGATTGCATAAAAACATGGAAGGGGGAATAATTAATTTAAAAAGTGATTGAGAACTAATAATTTATATATTATCCTTATAATTCATTAGATATAACCCTATTAACATGTTATTTAACAAGAAGTAATCTCATTTTCATGATATTATTATATTTTGGGGATTATTTTCAATGCCACTAAAACAATGATTTTCATTTTTCAAATATAATTATTTATTAATTTAACAATGTTTTACTTTTAATTATTTATTTTGATGTTTTGAATAGGATAATAATTCATGAAAATCCATGGTAATGAAGAAAATTGAATAGGCTATAAGGATTAATGAAACTTGTAGATAATGAGATGTGCATATTAGAAGTTTTTGAAGTGCCCATTTAACTAAGAGAAAGTCTAATATAGGTCTCTAAATTTCTAGGTCACTATGCACATCACAAAAAAAGTGTGATAATGAGGTAACATTGGTTAGGAAACCATCATTGGCTATGATATACCCATATCAAAAGATATGAAAAACAAATGTCAAGGGGTTTTTTTACTCTTTTCGTCTGGGCGTGTGTCATCTATGGGGATGCGCATCTTTTGCCCTACATTCCCACTTTCCTATTGAAGGAGGAATTCATCACATCTTTAGTGATTTTTGATCCATGATCTAAATGGGATGATGGGATGTCAATGTCTTCTATTAGGGATTCCTCCTCAAAACTTGTCACCTAGTCCAGGTCTCCCGTAAAGATTAAGATGTTTTTCGTGAAACTCATCTTAGTTCCATCTCTTTGTGGACACCGGTTTGTTATGCTTCTTCCATAATTACATTCTAATGGTTCAATTAAAGGCATCAAACTTTTTTTAGGGAAGTAATAAGATTGGGAATTGCTAACATGACAAGACTTTGGAATATCAGTACACCAGAATTATTCCTTATCAAAGGTCTTATCAAGGGCATTGAAGCCTTAGGCATCCCACGTCAAATGCAGGGAATATTATGTTGTAGGCATGTCTTCGAGGTTTTCCTTGGATTAAAATTATTAACATAGGATGTTCCATAATTTTAATTTCTTTTGGATATGGATCCAACTGATCAGAACACTGAAGAGAGTGGATTAGATTGATACATTGATCGTACCACGATTCACTATTTTATTTCACCCTTATACCAATGTATTAAACTAGTTTTTTATTGAAAATTAAAATTATAATAAAAAAAATCACTCCATGTTTGATTCAATTATTTTGTGTTTAAAACTGTTAAAAAGGGAAATGTTACTTGTTTTGATAATTACATTGTAGGTGGAGGTGATTTGGAGTACCCATGATAAAGTCCAAGAAAAATGGGTCAATCTGCACAGGATCCAAACACACTAGTGGCCTAAAATTCATACTTCTACTAAAATGTGCATTTAAATGGGCTGAAAATTTGTGTTTTGTTCCAAAATTTAATGGGATACATTTCATCTGAAGGAACTGAATATCAATTCATCAATTAAAAGGCACATACGGACTGATCTATCAAAAAAAACGAATCTGCACAGGGTCAAACCTTTACCTATGTATTTTGAAAATATCTCTTATTATATACTATATCTGGCCACAAAAATATGAAATGGAGGTAGAAAATGTTTCGTTCAACAACTCTTGAGTTTTTTCCAAGGTGATTTAAGACTTTCTGACTGGCCAAAACCATGGACCAAGAGGATTCTCGAAATCATGGTTCCCAAAAGCACTTCCCACTTTTCCTATAAATTGGCACCTTGGGCACCCTATTTTGGAGTTCAACCAGGAGGCAAGGTGATGCCATTTTTGAGTCCCCAAGTAGTCTTCTATTCATCCCAAGAAGTTCTGGAGGCTATGGTAAGTTCTACTTCAACATCTTCTTCTTCCTCCCCTCCCAAGGATTTCTAAACCCCATGTGATCACCCAAGGAGGAACGTGATGTAATCTCGAGCTTCATGTTTGTATTATTTTAAATGAAATTTTTAATTCTAGGTTGTATGATTTTTTTCTTCATCCTATATTTTAATTTAATGGAGTTATATACTATTATGTTATACTCAAAATCAAATGATCATGTTTGGGGGTACCCCTTCATGTGATGTTTCACACACTGTTCATCCATTTTTCTTCCCTCGTTCAATTGTGGTGTTTGTGTGGTTAAAATTGGTCAATTAAACTCACATAATCACTGTAAATGCCAGGTAAATTTATTTGATGATATCACAAAGAAATAACATACAAACCTGGACAACACATTGTGTTCTTCATGTGTTGCCTTGGTGAGTCTCGTTCCTGAAATCAAACACAAATCACCCAATCATCGGCGAGGTCCGATGAATCATTGTGTGTTTTTGAATGAACCCTAGGAGGTATAATAGAATAAACTCAGTAAAAATATGGTACTAGTTGTTACAAATTATGGATTAAAAGATCAATTCCCTTTCTCTTGAATTGATGAAGGATGAGCATCATGAGACTTCCTTGGGTTGATCACATTTAATTAATCTTGTTCATTTCTACATTGTTTTATCGCTTTTATTTTCTATTGTCATATTTATTCATCAAACCCAAGTATTATAAAAACCCATTTCCCTTTTTTTTACTTTCATAATCAGAACCACATTTTGGAATTAATGATCTAATTCTCTGTCGAGAGACGACCTAGGGTTGTTGCTATACTGTATAAATTCTAGTTAAAAATAAACATCTAATTTGACACGCTAGACAACATGATAAAATTTTAGCACCATTGTCAGGGATCCAAGATCATTTTATTATATTTAGTTATTTTTATTTATTTATTTTTATTTTTAATTAGTACTCCTTTTAATATCCCATCCCCCCATTTTATTTTATTTTTTAATTTTTTTTTTGTGTGTTCTTTTTCTCTCTCTTTATTCTTCTTTTTTTCTCTCTATCTCTCTAAATATATAGTATAAAATTATATTTTAATTTCTCCTTTCATTTCTTAAGTGTTTTTATTTCATTAATATTCAATAAAAAAATGTAAAAATAACATAAAAAATAACAAACAATTAATCAATCAAATTAGACATCATTGTTGCATGACAAGATCTAGCAAAGAAAAAATGATTGAATTTGACCCTAAAATTGAAAAGAAACTTCACTCACAAATAAAGGAATCTAGAGTAGGTCAATCAATTAACATTGAGGAACCCTTTGTGGAACCTCAAGTAGTCCTAAACCACTCAAAAATTGAACCCAATCAAACCCAAGAAAACATGGCTACAAATAATCAAACCTTAGAAGAACTGACCACCCCAGATATGGAGTACCAATCTACATACATACAATATCCCAAGGAAGTAGCCAAATTTGATCTGAGATCAGGCCTCATCCACCTAATTTTTAAATTCCATGGTCTTCCTGGTGAGGACCCTCACAAATATCTCAAATCGTTTCACATGGTGTGCTCCACCATGAAACCCCAAAATGTGTCTGAGGACCTAATTAAGTTTAGGTCCTTACCTTTATCCCTTAATGGTGTATTAAAAGACTAGATATACTATCTACCTACCAAAATTAGGGGCTGGAATGACCTTAAATGACCATTTCTATAGAATTTCTTCCCTGCCTCCTGAACTGCATCAATTAGAAAAGAAATCTGTGGAATTAGGAAATCACAAGGAGATACCCTTCATGAATATTGAGAGAGATTCAAAAGACTTTGATCAAGTTTCCCCCACCACCAAATTAGTTAACAATTTCTAATTCAATACTTCTATGAGGGACTTTTCCTCATGGATCTTGGAATGATAGATGTTGTAATTGGTGGTTACCTTGTTGATAAAACTCCTTCCGACGCTCATGACTTAATAGCCAACATGGATCAAAATGCACAACAATTTGGTACACGAGCAATTTCACCAACCCGAGGAGTTCATGAGGTAAGTAATTAATCCCTAGAAAAAAAGGTAGATAATAAGCTTTATGAGATGCATACCCTTCTAAGGCAATTATCTCAACCACAAGGTAACTCACACTCTACTTCTATTCCATTACATTGTGGTATTTGTTCTGATAACACTCATTTTTCTGACCAGTTCCCACAATGTCAGTATTCATCTGAGTCTTGTGCAGCCGTATTCCTAGGGAGTACTTTTTAGCAAGCACCACCCTTCATGCAAGAACCATTTATGGAAAATTCAATCCCCGGGTGGAAAGCACAACCACAATACCAACAAGGAGGCAACCCAAGCTACCCCAAGTAAAATTTGTATCAAAAAGAAAAAGGTATGAAATATTATTATCACTCAAATTCTCATAATAATCCTCCACCTCCTCCCAAATGTGAACCAATCCTTGAGGACATGGTAAATAAAATGTCATCCCAAAACCTCCAGTTCCAAGAGACCACACGATCGGCTATTCAATACCTACGAACTCAAGTGGGACAATTGACAAACACTATATAGAGACCCAGCCTTTTCTTACATTACTATTACATAATTTTAAAGATAAAAAACATAATATTATTACACATAGAAGATCCAAAGGTTTGGTGTCTTGGGAAAACTAGGACCCTACATAACAATTACAACATCAAGCATAAACATTTATTTAATTCCTTCTAATCTTGCTTCTTATTGGCACTTGACCTATCCTTAGTACATGAAACCGCCTTAGGATATACATCAAAAGGGGTGAGATAAAATCCCAGTAATAGGACAGAGAAGAATAATAGATTATGGGGTGATCATAATCATAACATAGGCAAAAGATCATGAACATGAGAGGAAACATTAATAAGAGACTTGAAATGTGGCAATGCATAAAAAATGAAACATCATGTCTTAGTGGTTAACTACCACACATAATTGTGAACAAAGATAGAATCTTGTTCACACATCATTTCACTTAACTCATGAGATTCATTACTTTACCCAATGCATTGGAGAGATGTATAATTCTGGGCACACCTGTCACATTGAAACATTCATATTACGCTATATAATTTTGGTTGCACCCGTCGCATCATAACATTATCATTTATCATGCATGCCATAATGAAAATATATCATAACTAACCCATGTAAAGGAATGGGTTTAATCTCATAAAAATACATTCATAAACTTTGTGTTCCCAAAAGAAATAGGGAATAACATACATGTTACAAGAACCATCAACCTTGAATGAGAAGTAGAAGGTGTGTTTTTGAAAGAAGAGTTATTTTGGAAAACATTTTTTTGACATAAACTTCAGTAGAAAACATTTATATCCTATAAATGATGAAAAAATTATTTTTAATGAGTGACCATACCAAAAATTGAGTGAAAGAGGGAGAACCCGAAGAAATAAAGTTGGGTTCCAGATTTTCCCCTTACCTGGTATTTGAACGCTTTATTCACTTTAATGTCCTATATAACCACATTATATTAATTAATTGAAAATTAAAGAATCTTTTTTAAATTAATTTGGTTAATTAATGTTTCATTAAGTTATTTTATGGTCCTTTTGATGAGTTATAGAGTTTAAAAATATTGTTCGGGAATGTTTGTTTTTATGGTTTTCTTGAGCAGTTCACCTATATTCATAAATGAAAGTTCATGTAGAACATGTATAAACATAAAGAACTGATATTTCATGTTATTAATGATATACCATAAGATTAAATGATCTTATAATGAATTATATTATATACCATGTGGATGAATCATTATATAATAATTAAATGGTGATTGTTTGGGTTAATTTAGGCGGTTTTTCGACCACAACGAACTTGTTTTGTTTACTCATTTAGTAATATGTGCATAAGTTAGTTCTAGAACATAAAATAGGACATAATACATATATAATATTCTTTTTCAACCATAATAATGGTTTCATGACCAGATATAAAGGTAGAAATGGAAAAATAAAACATGTCGTTCTTGAAGGTGATAGATTAACACCTCACGAACAATGTTTTATTTTATAAAATAAAAAGAAGATGAGAAGAGGGTTGGATGGTATAATATCACATTAGTATCATAAAACTACATTATATTTATTATAATAGAGTTACCATACCATTTTAATGAAGATAGGTGGGTAGATAATAATAAAAGAACTTGAAATTGAAAGGATATTAAAAGAAAAGAGGAAGAGAAAATACCTCTTGAATCCTCCTCTTGAGATCCTCCTTAAAGAAGCTAGGCTTGGTCTTTTGATGAGACCAGAAGCTCTTGGACGTGGGATAGGGGCTAGGGAATATTTTTGGGCAGATTTTATATAAGTCTTTAATCTTGAGAGGTTTGAGGAAATGGGGGTGTGAAGGATGGTATTTATAGTGGAGGGGAGAGGGGATTTTTCAATATAAAATTCATTAATTTGTTATTTCCCCACAAGAAAAGGAATAGTAAGTCTTCCATGACCAAGAATAGTAAATAAGGAATTTGGTTTAGAGTTTTTGTGCTTAAATAACTTGTGATGTCAGGAATAGGGGTTTTAAATTATAATGTATTTATATGGTAAATTAATGTATTTTAATATTCACCAAAAATTCAAGTATTTCAGAAAAATCCCAAAAAGTAACCCTAAATTTTTTTTGAAATGTAGAATCCAAAAATAAATTCCATTTCTCAAGAATAATTTTCTAAATATTAATATTTTAATATTTAATTAAAACCATAATTTATTATCAAAAACTAGTTTTAAAACATTCATTTACTTATTCTAAAATATAGGTATATCCTGCTTTCAACTTGAATATTATTTATATATTATCATAGGTAAGATTATTCTTCATTAGGGTATATCTCTATTCATAAGGGTAGGTTACTATTCATAAGGGTAGGTTACTATTCATAAGGGTAAGTTACTATTCACCAAAAATTAATTTTTCTTATTGGAATCCAAATAACTTACTGATTGCAACCGTGTATGTTAGATTTTTGAAATTCCAAACACAGAAGTGACAAACTTATGTTTAAAGGTAACTTACAACTTAGTAGTTCATTATGTTGTGTTTTCATGTAATTTTATGACATATTTATAATAATGGAATTTTCATTGAAAAACATTGGGTCGTTACATTCTTCCCCTTATCAAATTTCACCCTCAAAATTTCACTTTACGCAAACAGGTGAGGGTACTTCCCCTTCATCGCCTCTTCTAGTTCCCAAGTAGCTTCTTCAAAGTTATGGTTCCTCCACAACACTTTTACAAGGTGGGTTGTATTATTGCTTATAACCTTATCTCTCCAGTCCAGAATCTCTACTAGTTTCTCCTCATAGGAGATATCATCTTCCATATGTACCACCTCTAAGTTCAGTACATGTATGGGATCTGGTATGTACTTCCTCAGAAGTGATACATGAAACACATCATGAACTTGATCCATATTTGGTGGAAGTGCAAGTCGATAGGCCACAGATCTTATGCGTTCAAGGATCTCAAAGGGGTCAATGTACCTTGTGCTAAGCTTCCCCTTCTTTCCAAACCGCATGACCCTCTTCTATGGTGATATTCGAAGGAAGTCTTTATCTTCAACGTTGAACACTAAGTCCCTTTGACGGTTGTCAGCATAGCTCATTTGCTGAATCTGAGCAGCTTCGATGTGTTTTTGGATGACTTGAACCTTCTATGTCATCTCTTGCACAAGATCAGGTCCAAGTAGCTTTCTTTCTCCAACTTCATCCCAACAAGTTGGAGTTCTACATCGCTTTCCATATAGAGCTTCGTATAGAGCCATCTAAATACTTGAGTGGAAGCTATTGTTGTATGAGAACTCAACCAATGGGAGATTCTAATCCCATACACCTTTGAATTATAGAGAGAATTCTCTTATTATATCTTCAAGCGTTTTAATAGTCCTTTCAGATTGGACATCAGTTTGGGGGTGATAGGTCGTGCTGAAATTTAATTCAGTACTCAAATCTTGTTGAAGACTCCTCCAAAATTTAGATGTGAACCTTGGATCATGATTAGAGAAAATCAAGAGTGGGACTCCATGCAGTCTCACCACTTCCTTCGCATATATCTTTTCAAGTTGTTCAAGTGATAGGTCTTCCTGAATAGTGATTAAATGGGCAGTCTTGGTGAGTTGGTCAACCACAACCCATATCACATTATTTCCATTTGACGTATTCAGGAGACCCATGACAAAGTCCATAGTGAAATTATCCCATTTCCACATGGGTATAGGCAATGGTTGCATCATCCCTTTGGACTTTTTTTGCTCTGTTTTAACTTTCTTACATATCAAGCACCTTGATATATATTCTGCAATCTCTTTCTTTATGTTATTCCACTAGAAGTGTTCCCAGAGATCACAATACATCTTGGTACTCCCAGGATGGATAGAGAATGTTGAGCTATGTGCATTTTCCAATATCTCCTTCTTTATCCCAGAAGATGAAGGCACATGAAGCCGCATTCCAAACCGAATCACACCATCATCATTGATATGGAACTCTTGCAGCTTCCCTTCCTTTACTGCATTCACCCTCTTTTGTATCTCCACATCATCCCTCTGTTATTCCTTAATATTCTCTTGTATAGATGGTTATGAAATAATTTGGGCAAGGTAGGATGTATCCCCTACCCTTATGATTTATAAATACATCCTTTTCATATCCAAGAAGATAGGGACTTTCTCAATCTGTAACATGAATAGAGTAGCAGGTTCCTTTCTGCTTAGAGCATCAGCTACCTTGTTCGCCTTTCTAGGATGATAGTGAATAGAGAAATCATAATCCTTGATTAACTCTAACCATCTCCTTTGATGCATGTTGAGTTCCTTTTGCTTGAATATATAATTTAGGCTCTTGTGGTCAGTGTATATGTCACACTTCTCACCATAAAGGTAGTGCTGCCAAATTTTCAAGGAAAAAATCACAGTTGCCAACTCTAGATCATGCATCGAGTAGTTATTCTCATGGATCTTCAACTACCATGAGGCGTAGGCTATCACATTTTCATTTTTCATGAGTACTCAACCCAATCCTTTCTTTGAAGCATCACTCTGTATCACAAAACTTTCTCCACTTTTTGGTAGTGTGAGTACAGGTGCAGTGATCAGGCTTCTCTTTAGCTCCTTGAAGATTCCCTCATATTCTTCTGTCCAAACATACTTTACCCCTTTCCTTGTTAACTTAGTTAGTGGGCTTGACAATCATGAGAAATTTCTCACAAAATTTTGGTAGTACCCAGCTAATCCAAGAAAACTACGGATTTCTAGGACACTGGAGGGCCTAGGCTATTCCTAAATTGCCTTGGTTTTTGAAGGGTTCACATAAATTCCCTCACTTGTGATCACATGTCCCAAGAAATTGACTTTCTTAATCCAAAAGTCACACTTTCTGAACTTGGTGTACAAATTCTCCTTTCTAAATGTCTCCAACACAAGTCTTAGATGTTCTTCATGTTCCTCCTTTCTCTTAGATTATATGAGAATATCGTCAATAAAAACTACCACAAATTTGTCGAGGTAATGTCTAAGGACTCTATTCATCAAATTCATGAAGATTACAGGGGCATTAGTAAGTCCTAAGGGCATCACCAGAAACTCATAGTGCCCATATATTGTATGGAAGGCAGTATTTTGAATATCTTCCCTCTTAACCTTTATCCAATGATATCCAGAACGAAGATCCACCTTTGAGAAGTATTGATCTCCTCTTAACTGATTGAAAAATCGTCAATCCTTGGAAGAGGATACTTGTTCTTTATAGTGATCTTGTTGAGCTCCCTATAATCAATACACAAATGCATTGTTCCATCCTTCTTCTTCACAAACAGCACTGGCGCACCCCAATGTGATGCACTAGGGCGTATGAACCCTTTGTCCAAATGCTCTTGCAGCTTCTTCCTTAACTCCTCCAGTTTTATAGGATCCATCCTATAGGGACACTTTGAGATAGGAGTAGCTCTGAGTATGATTTCATTTGAGAACTTTACCTCACGATCCAGGGGAATTCCAGGTAACTCTTCAGAAAATACATCACCATATTCTCTAATGATGGGAATTTATGCAAGGTTGGCACCTTCATTTTACTCAACCATTTGGGCGAGGTATGCTTCTTCATATAAAATCAACACCCACACCATTGAAGGATTTTTCAAAGGATATTCTTGATCTTCCTTTCATTTGTAGAGGAGCATGGGATGGTCAGAATATGAAAAGATATTTTTGTTTCCCGACAGTTAATATGTTCTCTATATAATGAGATCCAATCCATTCCCATTATAATGTTGAATTCCACCAAGGTAAGTATTACAAGATTCGCTAGAAGAATCTTCTTATATACGCCAATAGGAGAAGATTAAAACACTTAGGTTTCAATGATTGTACCACTTGGTGTTTTTACAGATATATCTACTTCAAGGTTTCAGGACTCTGATTCTATAGTTCTAGAAAACTTGAAAGATATAAAGGAATGTGTAGAACCAGAATCAAATAATACTTTTTCCATTCTTGATTGAATAGGTTGTGTATCTTGTACGACTTCATTATCTTACTTCACTTCTATAGTAGTGATGTCATAAGTCTTCCCTTGTTCCTTTGGCTTTGGTGGCTGCTGACGCTGATTACCATTGATAACTCGAGGTTTAGTGAACTGGCTTGCATAGTTCCCTAGATCCCTACAGTTGTAGCATTGAACCATCGGTGGTTCTCTCCTGTCTTCCACCACATTATCCTTACTTTTCATCTCTTTTTGACACTCTTGAGCATGGTTTCCTTATTTCACACACTTGAATAACTTCCTTGTCCCTTTTGAGGTAGTTCCCATGGTGTAACTTCCCACATTTTTGGCATGTGGGTCGTTGAGTTTTCTTCCCACATTTGTCATTAGATCCACCGGCTTGAAACTCCATCTTGTGTTTCTTATCACCATAGCCATGGGACCATTCTCCAAACTCCATCTCCACTTTGAGATCACATCTAACAACTTCTTCATAACTCCCAAGGTCTTGAATTTCAAGAGCCTTTCAAAGGTGTGGTTTTAATCCACTAAAGAATCTATCATTTTTGCTATAATTTTTTATAACAAAACCCGAATAATACCTTAAAAGCCTTATGAAATTCGCTTCGTAGGTTATGAAAGATTCTCCTTATTTATTATTGAGCTCTATGAATTCTATCTCTATCTTTGTGCAAAGATTTATTGGGAAATACTTGTTAAGAAACATTATCTTAAAGTCTTCCCATTCCAACTCTTCAATTTCCTCCCTTGGCTTGGTGTTCTTAATCAAAGCTCACCATTGATCGGCCTCTCCATATAGATGATAAATGGATAGTGTCACATTCTCCATCACAAAACAGTGAATAATGGAAAATATCTTCTCTATGGAGTTGACCCACTGCTCCGCAACTAGTGGATCAGAAGATCCACTAAACATCGGTGGTAGTTGCCACATAAATCACTTGATATCCAGTTGCTCTCTCTTTAGTGAAGGAGGAAGTTCCCCATTATTATGGTTATTGTTCATAACCTGATATAGTTGGGTAATCATCTCCATGAATTTTTGAACTCCACCTCCCAAATCATTGGGGATGTCATTCGGGCAATCATTGCATTGGACCTTGTACGAGTTGTTGGCCTGGTTTCTCCTGGTTCTCACCATTTTCTAAACGAGAAAAGGTTATAAAAATACATATGCCGAAAAATCATGAATAAATAACTTATTAATTTGCACAATTTTCACTAAAATCATAACATATGGGATCCCTGTATAAATATTCTTGTGTGTATATTTGTACTTAGTCTCATGCTAGAGGTTTTCTCTAAGGTTTACTAATCCTAATTCCCAAATTAACCAAACCTTGCCTCTGATACCAGCTATAGAGATCCAACCTTTTCTTAGATTACTATTACATCATTTTAAATATAAAAAACACAATAGTATTACACATAGAGGATCCAAAGGTTTAGTGTCTTGGGAAAACTAGTACCCTACATAACAATTACAACATCAAGCATAAACATTTATTTAATTCCTTCTTCCCTAGATTCTTATTGGAACTTGACCTCTCTTTAGTACATGTATCCACCTGAGGATATACATAAAAAGGGGTGAGATAAAATACAAATAATAATATAGAGAAGAAAAATATAGCATTGGTTGATCATAATAATAACATAGGCAAAATAACATGAACATGAGAGGAAACATTAATAAGAGACTTGAAATGTGGTAATGCATAAAAAAATGAAACATCCTGTCTTAGTGGTTAACTACCACACATAATTTTAAAACAATATAGCATATTTTTTACACATCATTTCACTTAACACATGAGATTCATCACTTTACCCAATCCATTGGAGCGCAGTATAATTCTAGGTGCACCCTTCACATTGAAACATTCATATTGCGCTATATAATTCTGGGCGCACCCGTCACATCATAACATTATCATTTATCATGCATTCCACAATGAAAATATATCATAACTAACCCATGTAAATGAATGGGTTTCATCTCATATTAATACATTCATAAACTTTGGGTTCCCAAAATAAAGAGGGAATAACATACATGTTACAAGAACCGGCAACCTTGAATGAGAAGTAAAAGGTGTGTTTTTTAAAGAAGAGTTCTTTTGGAAAAAATTTGTTTGACATAAACTTAAGTGGAAAACATGTATATCCAAAAAAAGTTAAGATAATTATGAACAAATTATTTTTAAGGAGTGACCATTCCAAAAATTGAGTGAAAGAGGGAGAACCCGAAGAAAGAAAGTTGGGTTCAAGATTTCCCCTTTACCTTGTATCCAAACACTTTCTTCAGTTTAATGTTATGTATAACCACATTAGATTAATTAATTGAAAATTAGAGACATTTTTTACATGAATATGGTTAATTATGGTTTCATTAAGTTATTTAATGGGCCTTTGGATGAGTTATAGAGTTTAAAAATATTGTTCGGGAATGTTCGTTTTTATGGTTTTCTTGAGTGGTTCACGTGTATTCATAAATGAAAGTTCATCTAGAACATGGATAAATATCTAGAACTGATATTTCATGTTAATAATTATATTCCAGAATATTAAATGATCTTATAATTAATTATATTATATACCATGTGGATGAATCATTAAATAAGAATTAAATGATGATTGTTTGGGTTAATTTAGGCGGTTTTTCGACCACAACGAACTTGTTTTGTTTACTCATTTAGTAATATGTAAATAAGTTAGTTATAGAACATAAAATAGGATGTAATACATATATAATAATTTTTTTCAACCATAAAAATGGTTTAATTACCATATATGAATGTAGAAATGAAAAATAAAAATATTTCATTCTTAAAGGTGATAGATTAACACCTCGCGAACAACATTTTCTTTTATAAAATAAAATGAAATGAGAAAGGGGTTGGATGGTATAATATCCCATTAGTATCATAAAATTACATTATATTTATGATACTATAGTTAACTTACCATTTGTACAAATATAGGTGGGGAGAGAATAATAAAATAACTTGAAATTGAAAGGAAATTAAAAGAAAAGAGGAAGAGAAAATACCTCTTGAATCCTCCTCTTGAGATCCTCCTTAAGGAAGCTAGGGTTGGTCTTTTGATGATACCAGAAGCTCTTGGACATGGGGGAGGATATAGGGAAGATTTTTGGGCAGAGTTTAGACAAGGATTGAAGCTTGAGAGGTGTGAGGAAATGGGGGTGTGGAGGGTGGTATTTATAGTGGAGGGGAGAGGGGATTTCCCATTATAAAATTCATTAATTTATTATTTCCCCACAAGACAAGGAATAGTGAGTCTTACATGAAAAAGAATAGTAAAGAGGGCATGTGAGTTTGATATATTGGTTCTTACATCACTTTTCATGTTAGGAATAGTGATTTTAAATTATAATGTATTTATACAGTAAATTGATGTATTTTACTATTCACCAAAAATTCAAGTATTTTAGAAAAATCCCAAAAATTCACCCTAACCATTTTTCGACGTGTAGAATCCAAAAATGAAGCCCATTTCTCAAAAATAATTTTATAAATATTATTATTTTAATATTTAATTAAAATCATAATTTATTATCAAAAACCTTTTTTAAAACTTTCATTTAATTATTCTAAAATATAGGTATATCATTCTTTCAACTTTAATATTATATATATTATCATAGGTAAGGTTACTATTCATTAGGGTATATCACTATTCATAAGGGTAGGTTACTATTCATAAGGGTAGGTTACTATACACCAAAAATTAAGTTTTACTTATTGGACTCCAAATAACTTACTGATTGCAACCGTGTATGTCAAATTTTCAAAATTCCAAACACAGAAGTGACAAACTTATGTTTAAAGGTTAATTAGCACTTAGTAGTTTATTATGTTGTGTTTTTATGTGATTTTATGACATATTTATAAGAAGGGAATTTCCATTGAAAAACATTGGGTCGTTACACACTATCGGTGAGATCAAGATGCAGGGTTCTAGAAAACTACCATCCCAATACATTTCTAATTTGAAGGACAAAGGTAATGTATGTGAAATTAAACTTAGTAGTGGTAAATAAGTTTCTCCTTATACTGATTCTACACAACAGGTTTTTCTCCTTCTTGAAAACACTCTTTCTCCACCCATAAATGATTCCAGTGAAGAAAAAAAACCAAAAGGGTAAACCAATTATCATTGAGGATTCCCACAAACAATTCATCCCTCTTCCTTTCCCCGAAATACTCTCTAAATCTAAGAAGAATTTTGATAATGACATTTATAAAAAAATAATGGATACATTTAAAAAGGTGCAAGTTAACAGTCCATTATTGGATGCAGTTAAACAAATCCCTTGATTTTTCAAATTTCTTAAAAATATGTTCACCCATATAAGGAGACTGAAAGGGAATGAGAGAGTCAACCTGGGAAGAAACATCTCATCCTTGATCCAACTAGTAATTCCAACCAAGTGCAAGGATCTGGGAACTTTCACAATACCTTGCACCATAGGGGATACATTCTGTCTAGATTCTATGCTAGATTTAGGTGCTTCAATTAATGTATTGCCTTACTCTGTGTACACTTATATGTAGGTTGGAGAGCTTCAACAGATAGAAATCATAGTGCAACTTTACAATAGGAGCACAACACACCCGTCAGGAGTGGTCGAGGATGTACTTGTAGAAGTTAAGAATCTCATATTCCCTTCCAACTTCTATATTCTTGAGATGAAGGATATCCAAACTCAAGGATATTCCCATCTCATACTTGGGAGGACATTCCTCAAAATAGAAAATATTATCATCAACGTTCACAATGGTACGTTGTCCATAGAGTTCAGTGGAGAAAAGGTAAGTTTTAACATCCTTGAGGCTATGAAACACCCCATTGAAGAGCACTCTACTCTTCCTGTATATTCGATGGAAGTGCTCTCAAACAATTCACACACACACAATTCTCTTCTCAACCCATACTCTGATTCATTTTCCTCCTCTTTACCCTTGGATGATTTGAGTTTTGATTGAGTGTTGCATGGGTTCTAAAAAGTGTAAATTTTGTGCTTTAATTGATGAGTGTGTTCATTCTGAGGTACCCATGACCATCGATAATTCTACAAATCTCATTTCAATAGATTCTCTATCCTTAGAGAATAAACATGAGTAGATAGATAGTTTAATAGACCTCACTCCCCCTAAATCCCCAACCTCAATTCAAAAACCCCCAGTTTTGGGATTAAAACCACTTACATCTAATTTAAAATATTTATATCTTGAGGGTATTGACCAATTTCCCAAAATTATTTCCAACAACCTCTCTCAAAAACAGGAATCAAAACTACTTGATCTTTTGAGAGAGTGTGAAAAGGTGAGAGGACAGACATTTTCTGATATTTCTGGGATTATCCCATCTATTTGTATGCACCCTATACTTTTGGATGATGAGGAAAAGCTTATAAAGTATGCTCAATGCCAGTTTAATCCCACTCTCCTTGAAGTGGTAAAATTGGAAGTCAGTAAATTACTTACTTTTGGGATCATTTATCATATATATGATAGTAAATGGGTTAGCCCAGTTCAAATTGTTCCTAAAAAATAGTAATAATAGTTGTGTCAAATTAAAGGAATGAATTGGTTCCAACACATGTGCAAAACAGTTGGCGAGTCTGTATTGACTACCCTCGACTGAATCAAACCACGCGAAAGGGCCACTTTTATCTACCTTTCATTGACCAAATTTTAGAACGATTGGCTAGTAAGTCCCATTATTGTTTCCTTGATGGCTATTTGGGTTATTTTCAAATCCATATATCCTATGAGGATCAAGAAAAGACAACATTTACCTATCTATTTGAAACATTTTCATACAGAAGGATGCCTTTTGGTCTATCTAATGCACCTGGTACATTTCAGTAATGTATGTTGAGTATTTTTTATGATTACCTAGAGAATTGAATGGATTTTTTTATGGATGATTTCACAGTTTATGGAACTTCTTTTGATGATTGTTTGTTACACCTAGGTTATATCCTCAGTTGTTTCATAGAAAAAGATCTTGTATTAAATTATGAGAAATTCCATTTCAAGGTTGAACGGGGGATAGTTTTTGGGAATGTTATTTCAAAAGAGGGAATTAAAGTGTATAAATCAAAAATCTAATTAATTTCAATGCTTCCATATCCAAAATGTGTTCGTGAGGTGTGATATTTCTTGGTTCATGCTGGTTTTTACCACCAATTCATTAAAGACTTCAATAAAATCACACTTACCTTATCCTGGTTATTACAAAATGATTTTTATTTTGTGTTTGATAAAAATTGTAATAATTCTTTCAATTCACTAAAAAGGAGTCCCACATCACCTCCCATCATCCAAAAACGAAGGTGGGATCTCTACTTTGAGCTTATGTGTGATGCCTCTAAATTTTCAGTTGGGGAAGTTTTATCACAAAGGGTTGAGAAGGCTCCTCATGTCATTGTGTATACCTCATATACCCTTGATCCTACCCAAGAAAACGAAACAAACACTAAAAAATAACTTCTTTATATTGTTTTTCTCTTATAAAAATTCCATTTATATCTTATCTGGTCAAAAATAATTGTCTTTTTTGATCATGTTGCCCATCGTTTCCTCCTAAAAAAACCTGAAGCTAAGCCCTACCTCATTCAGTGGATGCTCCTCCTCCAGGAGTTATGAACTTGAGATTAGAGATAATAGAGGAGTGGAAAATGTGGTAGCTAACCACATTAGTAGGATTTCCCCACCATTGGACCATTATGTTGACTCACCCCTCCCTGTTGGAGAATTATTCCCTCGTGAGAACCTTTATGATGTTGTGGACCTTACCCCCTGGTATGTGGATATTGTGAATTTTCTAGAAACATCTAGGGTCCCCACAAATTTCAACACTTCAAAATCCAAAAGACTTAGCATTAATATTGATGGTATATTTGGGATGAACCATATTTTTGGAGAATTTGTAGTGACCAAGTTGTCCGTCGGTGTGTCCTTGACCATGAGTTCACCTCTGTTTTGACCTTTTCTCACACTTTGGCTTGTGGGGGCCACTTTGGATCTCAATGTACAGCTCGAAAGGTCCTTGACTCGAGTATTTATTTTCTAACATTGTTTAGATATGCCCATCGATTTTATAAGTCATGTACTTGATGTCAATTCGTAGGGAATATCTCCAAGAAGAATGAAATACCCCAATAGCCCATGTTATTTTGGGATATCTTCAATGCATGGGGCATTGAATTCATGGGGCCTTTTCCAAATTCATTTGGATTTGTTTAAATCTTATTGGTTGTGGAATATGTCTCTAAATGGGTGGAATCAAAGGCCACCAGGACCGATGACTCTCGAGTTGTTGTTGATTTTGTGAGACCCCAAATTTTTAGTAGGTTTGGTTTTCCAAGATTCATCACTAGTGACCAAGGTTTACATTTTTGCAATCGCAACATTATAAATTTTCTTTGTAATTATGGGGTTGTTAATAAAGTATCCACTATGTATCACCCCTAAACTAATGGAAAAGCAGAAATCTGAAATCGAGAAGTTAATCGAATCTTGGAAAAAATGGTACAACCCAATATAAAAGATTGGAGTTTTTTCTTGGATGATGAAATTTAGTCGTACTTTATAGATTTTAAAACCCCAATAATAATGTCACCATATAGGACTGTGTTTGGAAAGACTTTTCACCTTCATGTAGAGGTATAGCACTTTGTATATTGGGATGTTAAACAATTTAATATAAATCTCTCATATGCAGGTGATCATAGGAAGTTGCAGATTCAGGAGTTTGAAGAAATTCGACGTGATGCATATGAGAACTCCCTAATATATAAAGAGAAAAAAAAGTCAATCCATGATGGGATGATTCATTAGTGGAAGTTTCATATTGGTGAGAAGGTTCTCATGTATAATTCCAGGATAAAGCTCTACCTATGTAAGCTTTGTTCCCGATAGTTCAGTCCTTATACTGTTACTGATGTTTACCCTTTTGGTTATATATAGGTTTTTCATGAGAAGAGTGGAAAAAGGATTATTGTCAATGGGAAGAGGCTCAAACACTTCTATGAGGATTTTCAAAAGCATCTTGTGGAGGAAATCTAACTAATAGATGCCACATATGACACCACTTAGTAGGTTTTCCCTTCACCCAACCTTTATTTACTTATCTATTTATTTAAAATAATTTCATTGAGTATAATGTAAATTATAGGTGTAGGGGAGGGTGACATTTCATAGTTAGGATTAAACAAAACAAAAAAAAAAATTAAAAATTAAAAAAAAATGTGTTTTCATTTTTGATTTATTTTTCCTTATTTTGTGTTTTTAGATAAAAATTGATCTTAAAAAGAATATCCAAAATCATTTTTCGTGATTGAGTTGATTGTGTGGAAAATTTCATTATTTTTTGAAAAATGTTTTTAAAATTAATGTTGATATTGAATATTTTCCTATAGTTTTTATTTTCAAATCATTCTTAGGTGTTTAATGTATTTTTGAAACTTATGCCTCATTAACACTGAAAAATATTTTAATCCCTTACCCAAGAGGTATTCTAAGCCCTTTATTGCATATTCTTACTTTTAATAACTTTCTTGAGAGTCTTGAGTCATGTAGAGAAACTAGAACTTGCCTTCATTTTGTTTGAATCCATAAGATACAAGTATGTTATATTCATGATAGAGGCAATTGTTCATTGAAAATCCCTTTGTACAATTATCCTCTATTTTTGGACACCTTTACATTTTATCCTTCTTAATCCTTAGAGACCATGAAATTATTGTTAGTTATCCACATTACAAGCTAATTTATCCCTACCTACCCATCTCTTCTATGTATTATTGTTTATTTTCAGCAAGTGTGGGTGATAGGGTGTTTCCATGGGAATTATGGGGAGAGAATCATTGTTATAGGTTGATATAAAGGGTGCCTAGATTTTCCTTAGGCAATGGGTTCACAAGACATATTACATCATTGTTTTACACATTTTTCCCTCTTTATCCCCCCAAAAAATAATCTATACACTAAAAAAATAGTTTTGTACATTTAAAAAAAACATAACAAAAGAAAAAAAATGGAGAAAAGAGTATGTTTACTCATTATTATTCACTACTTGGTTGTGACCCATAGAGATGGACAATGGGGAGAGTGAGTTGAAGGTGATACACTTTGTGAGGGGTTGAGTGTGTACATTCATTATAAATACTTGCTGAATTTTGACATGTTTTGTACATAATATATTAAACAATCCTCTTCTGCCTCGGATTTTTAAACATTAAATCATACCAACCCTTGAACCTCAGAACAACCTGTTGGAAGTCCTCCTGAGTAGTAGACTAGTTTCTATCTGTAGAGAAATGAGAATATTGTAAATCATATGGTAATATCACATTAACTCTAGTAAAATATCATAAATCCACTTTCATATGTTCCTTGAGCGAATAGGGAAAATGTTTTGGTGATCTAGGTTGGGAAATGTTGCATGGGTGAACAAATGAAGTTGAATAAATTAGAATGTGAGAAAATAAAAATGATAAAAAAAATTGATTCCATAAACAATACATGATGAATTTCATTTCAAAATAATCTTGGATGTTTTCACACCTTTGATTTAGGAATGGAAAATTATTAGAATATTATACTTTTCCCAGGAGTGCAAATGTTTAGGTGTGGGGGTGTGATCGTACCATGATTCACTATTTTATTTCACCATTATACCAATGTATTAAACTAGTTTTGTATTGAAAATTACAAGTATAATAACAAATTTCACTCCATTTTTTATGAAATTTTTTTTTTTAACGCTGTTAAAAAGGTAAATGTTACTTGTTTTGATAATTACATTGTAGGTGGAGGTGATTTGGAGGACCCATGATGAAGTCCAAGAAAAATGGGTCGATGTAAACAGGATCCAAGAACACCAGTGAAATAAGACGCATAATTATACTAAACCATGAATTTAAATGGGATGATCCAAAATTTAATTATATACATTTCATTTGAAGGAACTGAAGTCCAATTCGTCCATTAAGAGGCCCATACGGACTAATCTGTCCAACAAAACGAATTTGAACGGGGTCAAAACATTGCCTCTGTATTTTGCCAATATCTCTTATTATATACCAGATATGGCATCCAAATTTGACATGAAGGTACAAAATGTGTCTTTAAACAACTATTTAGTTTTTTCCAAGGTGATATAAGACTTTCTGACTGTCCAAAACCATGTACTAAGTGGATTCTCGAAATCAGGGTGCCCAAAAGCACTTCTCACTTTTCTTATAAATTGGAACCTTGGGCACCCTATTTTAGAGTTAGACCAGGATGAAAGGTGTTTCCATTTTGGAGTCCCCAATGAGTATTCTAATCATCCCAATAATTTCTAGAGGCAATGGGAAGTTCTACTTCAACATCTTCTTCTTCCTCCCCTCCCAAGGATTTATAAACCCCTTGTGATCACCCAAGGAGGAACGTGATGTAATCTCGAGCTTCATGTTTGTATTATTTTGAATGATATTCTTAATTCTAGGTTTTATGTTGTTTTTATTCATACTCTATTTTAATTTAATTGAGTTATATACTATTATGTTATACTCAAACTCAAATGATCATGTTTGGAGGTACCCTTTCATGTGATGTTTCACACACCATTCATCCCTTTTTCTTCCCTCATTCAATTGTGGTGTTTGTGTGGTTCATATTGGTAAATTGAACTCACATAAGAACTTTCAAGGCCATGTACATTTATTTCATGATATAACAAAGAAAGAACATACAAACCTGGATAGCACATCGAGTTCTTCATGTGTTGCCTTGGTGAGTTTCGGTTATGAAGTCGAACACAAATCACCCAATCATCAGCAGTGTCCGGTGAATCATTGTGTGTTTTTGACTGAACCTTAGGAGTTATACTAGCATAAACTTAGTAACAATATGTTACTAGTTGTTAAAAACCAGGTATTAAAAAATCTATGCCCTTTCTCTTGAAGCGATGAAGGATGAGCATCATGAGACTTCATTGGGTTGATCACGTTTAATTAATCTTGTTCATTTCTAATTTGTTTTATCGCTTTCATTTTCTATTGTCATCTTTAATAATCAAAACCAAGTATTATAAAAACCCATTTAATTTTTTTTTACTTTCATAATCAGAACCAAATTTTGGAATTAATGATCTAAGACTCTGTCGACAGACGACGTAGGGTTGCTGCTATACTACAGAAATTATAGTTAAAAATAAACATTTAATTTGATGTGCTCGACAACATGATCATACATACCTAGAAGAGAGAACCAGGAATATTTACTATATGGGTGGATCAAATCACCCAATGAGGACAGATCCAAAATGGCATGTCCCAAAAAGGGAGGATTTCACATCGTGAAGGCTGATCTAAACATCACAAAGGAAGGATCATGGAAGCGCACCCCAAAAATGGGGATACCAAGGTTTACCATTGGATGGGATTGAACTTTAGGGAGGCTTCCTATGTACATGGTTTGGGGATTACACATGGTTATATACCCTTCATAAGAGGGGCATTCTTTATTGGATGGATATGATGTTCGGGGATTATACATGGTTAGAGGCCCGAGTACTGTAAAGATAAATGGGATTAATGCAGATTAGACATGGTTAGTTAGCCAAATGTATGGTGTGATCCCACCGGGATGTGGCGGCCTGGGTAGGAATCAAGATGGATGATTGGGTGAAGTGGTTGGAATGAATGAGGTGGAACTAATGTGAAGGTGACAGTGATGGGCTTCTACCTCAGGGTGGATTCCTATGTATCTCAGTGCCTGGGAATCAAAGTACATATAGTATAGGATGGGGGTATAGAATTGGGGCATACACAAAGAACAGCGACCTGAAAACGTTCTAGGGGATTATTCATGGTTAGATTCCCTTTGAAAGAGGATCACTCTTGGTTGGAGGAGTATGGTGAGGTGTACGGGTCTTATGCATGGTTAGATTCCTAGGCAGATAGATCAGTACACCTTAGGGGTGGATCTAGGAGATGTGTCCCAAAAAATGAATATGTCACATCAAGAGGGTACATCCCTAGAAAGTAGTAGTAGGGTTACCATTGGTTGGGATTCAACCTGAAATAGGTGTCTCACATACCCAAAAGGGATCAAAACCTATGTAGTTTGGAGGGCATTGTTTAACATTGTGTAGAACGAAATTGAGCTAATGTGAAGTAGTCGGAACTGATGAATTTAGGGGAGTGATGGGATTGAACCTCATAGAGGCTTCCTACATTCCTTGTTTAGAAGATAGGGATCAAATTCCACATAGTTCAATAGTGAAGGGGGGCATAGGGATCAAACATGGATAGTGGACCAAAGTCATGATGGGGCTTATGTGTGGTTAACAACACAAATAGGATTTCATGTTCGATGTTTAATCTAATCCCATGTGAGTCATTCTAGGTGTGAGAAACAAAAGGTAAAAGCATACCAAACTGTTGTTTCATGAAATGTGTGGCCATGAGAAATGGTGTGGGGATTAAGCATGGCTAGTGGCCTAGGGAGATGGATATTGGGACTTACTTCAAAAGGGAATCTCGAGAAGGTGGTTCAGAGATTATGTAGAGACTGCCCAAGGCACACATGGTGACAAATCTCAAAGGGAGTGAGAGAAGGTGTACTGAAAGGTGGGAAGCAAAAGGTTCCTAGTCCCATCACCTCTTTGGTCCTCTCAGACTCATCACCCATGCGGAAACTTATAGTTTAACATCATGTGTTGATGACATGGGTACTTGGTAGTTTAACATCCTATAGCTCAGATAGTGAGGACTCAATCCTCACCCCTTGGACTTACATAACTTGTACCAACCCACACTTGGGGAAGGGAAGGCACAAGAAATTCCCGAATACAATGGTGTGGAGTAATGGTCAATTGAGGGGTCCATGTTATCATAGCCATACGAATAAGCAATGGTTGTAGCGTACCTATGTGAAGAAGAATAAGGTAAGGAAACACAACATGAAACACCACTCAGTGAACTAAAAAATCATTGCGCACAATACTAGAGAGTTACGCAAATAAATTTAATGCACAATATGGATTTTTCATGCAAGAGGAGATCGAACATGGTTCCTCGATGTAAGGACAAACCATGGAGTCCTAAGGAAGGGGAGTGTGTGAGATTAGGGACTTGTGTGCAAGATGAAAGGGTGTGGACAATATTGTAGACTTGTGTGCAAGATGGAAGGGTTGAGGAAATAAAGTATTACACATGGATAAGAATTACACTAAAGATGGGTATTTTGTGCACACATGCCTTAGGTGAAAAAGGAAATGGGTGAGGGTAAAGCCCTTATGATCCCACCTGAAGGTAGACCCATGGGGGACCTGTCACTTAAGATCCTATACCTTGAATACATGACTTTAACACAGTCATGGAAGGGGTCATCTTATGTGCACAGGAGAGACTGTTTTAATTATGGAGCATTATATGGAAGGGAGGAGGGTGTCCTTCTATTTATAAAAAAAATCTCAGTGGTGGTTTATAAGGAGTCTGGTGTAGAAGGGGTCATCTGATGTTTCATTGGGCACAGAAGAGGATTTCACACATATGTATTTCTTGCAAGCTGGTTGGATCTCATTCATGAATCTTCCTTGGCCATTTTTCTGAAGTTTGGTGTACAAGAACCCTATTGACGTCGCATTGGTCATGAAAGAGGCTTACACGTAGATTTCTTTCTTGTGTGCATGCTCCAAATCTTTCCTGCAACTCCTTTGGAATCCTTGGGATCATCTGCTGAGTCAAATTATGCCTTTGGGTTCCTAAAATATGAAAACTTATGGCCTCAATAGAAATTCATTGCCAACAAATCCCCCCCCCCCTCACAATCTCAACTGAAAGGGGACCCTAAGTTCAGGTTCCGAGGTAAATGCCAAAGAGAACATTGTTTTAATAGTGGTACATGAAAAATGGTGGAACCGGTACACAAGATACCTTGTACATGTGTGGAATACCAGTTTAGCACCTATAAATATGTGGGGGCCATGTCACTATACCTTTAATTTCTGTATGACATGATATTTTCTCTCATGTGTGTAATTTGACCATTTTTATGTGGAAGAAACAAGATCCTTTGCTACCTTGTGTGTTGCTATCAGATCATGTGCACGGATATAGGATCTTGTGTGCACTTGACTTGATCAGATTTTTTTGTGACCATCATCCAATCTTGCATGAAACTTTTTTTTTCAACAACCCTCAATCTTTTGTGATAACCCCTTTGTGTATTTTAGGCTTGACCGAGATGGCCATTGAATAGACTACTACTAAGAAGGAGGCCATTATAGCTTCATGAAGGGATGATATGATCAAAAACCCTCAATTTCTTCACACGATAATAGTATTATCTGAAAATTAGATGATCCTAGGCATAATGATGTAGACTTAGAAGGACTATTTCCTAAGTGATATCATCCCTTCATGGAACTTTGGCATTCTGGAGGAGGTGTTGATTTTGAGTTTCGAGATTGATGTGCCATAGGCATGGGTGACGTGCGAAGATGGAATTCAATGGTTCAACATCACAAACTATGGTCACCTAGCTAGGTACAATCAAGATATAGTTTTTTACATCATTAATACATAAACCAGGATAGTTATGGGGGTGAACTAGTCATTGAGGACTTTCCCACCCACTATGCAAGCACATTTAGGAGAAGTATCACTGATGAGAGAAAGGGCTAGAAGGAGCACTAGGACTTGAGTTCTAGGGGAAATTTTACGAGTGAATGGGCATGGTATTACTAGGTACTCCAATAATGATAGGTTTTTGGGGCATAGACTTGGGAAATCGGGCTATTCAAAGCTATGTGGACATCACAATTTCACTTCTACCGCCAGCAGGACCTGGTGTTGAAGTTGTTCAGCCAGTGGTATCCTGATACTAATACATTTCATCTCCACTATGGGGAGGTCAGCACCAACCTTTGGTACATCCATTTCATCAGTGAAATCCCTTATGAAGGTTTCTAGTATGATGATTTCCTACCATCAGAGAACGTTTGGGGAGACAATACATGAACCCCTATTTTGATATGGAATCCATTGGATCTGGTAAATGAGAGGATAATAATCAAGTAAATCCTAAAGTAAATCTCTTATCTAGAATGGTTTAGTCTATTACTCAAGAGGGATGGAAATTTTAGGATGCCCATCCAAGGGAAACAGTGTCTGAACGCATCGTAGAGGGGAAAAGTTGGGTCGTATTGGGTGGTCCTGGAGGTATGTGAATACTAATTGTGGGGCTTCAATGTGAATAAAATCTAGGACCCAAATGTACGGTACTCCAGTTTCCTTGTTTCCTTCTTCATCGGATGGCTTCTTCCAATGAGAGATAAAGGTATGGGGGTTCTTCTGGGAACATTAGTGATGGAAGGTATCATGGAAGACCACCATAGGGTCAATATAGGGGTGCCAATATTAGTGAGGTTGTACACCATCCTAAGAATCATTTTAATAGGAGGTATTCCTAGGATAATATACATACCATTTCAAATTCCTCGTGGTTGGGTTGTAGCTCAGTGTGGTGGGTATGATTTCCCAAACACCATCTGGCCTCTAGGAAATGGCCTACAACCATCTTTATTGAACATATATAGGGTTTGGACACTAATGATTAATGAGGAAGGGACCAAGCTCTAGATTAGTAATCACGTGAACTTCAACTTTCACCCATTCCATACCCCTACTGGCCAGATGGTGGATGACCTGCGAGGTCTGTTGGAGTATAGAGAGTATCTACTGAGTGTCAAGGGAGGCGTCTTAGTGGCCCGGATTGATGGGAGGATCTTTTACGAACCCTATGTGCCCAATTTGAGTGCATGCAGCAGATTAAAAATAATGTATATACAATGGTTTAGAAATATTAGCATCCATGTATCCTTCTTCATATGTGGCTCATGTTCACAACTTCCATCTTTGGTGAAATAATCACATCCCCCCCCCACCAATGTCGACACCAGCTTGTCAATAGAATATACTAATCACTGGGTGGCATCATATCCAAAAGTGATTTTGTGGAAGAAAATTTATCAAATCATGGCAGTGAGTGTAAAGTATATACAATAAGAGGGTAGTCTTAGTGCTACTAGGGAAGCAATTCCAGAGGCAAGTCAGGCAGCTATGGCGGCACAGGCTGGAACCTCGATGGTAGGAGAATCACAAGGTGAGACTGTGCCTATTCCTTCTAAAGGGAGGTGGTCCTATAGGAAAACTTGCATTCTATCTATTAAATCCCCTAGGAAATAATTAAGATATCTCCTGTAGTTGATTGCTGATGTTATTTTCCCATCCCAATGGAAATCTTGGAGAACACTGTGATAATCGATGTCACGTGAAGAGTTGTGGAGAAAACTATTATCATTGGGATTGATCTTCCGAACTTGGGGTACATTTAGGTGGTGGACAATGTGAACTTTCATCTCCGACGCATGTACTTGATAGCCATGGATTTCAATCCATACTAATAAGGAAATATGAATAACCACATCTTCTGGTCAAAGTAATTCTCAGTCAAGAGCACAGGCCCAAAGTAATACCACTTGGGGATGACGATGATGATGGAGAAGAAAAAGAATAGGAGGAGGAGGAGGAGTGAGTGGAAGAGGAAGAAGAGGAGGCTGATTATGAGGATCCTCTAGGTGAAGGATCTCATAGGACAGCGGCCCACCAGAGGAGCCCACGTGAGAGTGGTGAAATCATAAGCTCTGATGAGGAATTGGATCAACACCTCAAGGTGAGTTTTAACTCCTATTTCTCTTGTTCCCTTATATTTTTATAACTAATATCTACTAAAAAAACTATTCCCTTCTTAAGAAAACATTGGTAGTGATGATCAGGAGTCTCCCACTATAGGGGGTGAGAATATGTTGACGGACATAGAAAGAAATCTCCCTAAATCGGTATCTAGAGCTGAGCAAGGCGGAAGACCAACCACCACTGAAGCAGCCAAAGGTGAACTAATGAGAGGGTCCAAAGTGAAAAACTTATAATCCTAGGCTATCCCCACTATCCATAAGGAATTTTAACCAATCATTGAATTAACTAGAACTGAGGGATCTCCTATGGGGGTAGCTCCTGCGGTAACTCAGGTGATTGATTCGGCTATACTTAGCTGTCATAAGTCATCATCATTTTTTATAGACCCATACCCATTATCTAGGGATCCAGCTGAACAAGTTAACCATTCTCCATGTAGTAATATCAAGACTGGAAGCCTATAAAACTGTTGAGTCTCGGACATCTATGGGAGATCTTCCGGTGATTGCACCCACCCATGAAGAATCATCCATTCAAACTGATACAGCCCTGGCACTCAGTGATTGGGAGGGGGTGGTCATAGGGGATTCTACTACGAAGTCAGAGCCCAGATCTATCAAATAAAAAGTCACCAAAGAAGAAATGAGTGATAATGGTCGCCCACATATCATAGATCCCATTCCATCAGAAAGGATACCAGAGGAAGACCTTATAGCTGAGCTTCTTTCCATATTTCCTAAATACAAGACTATTGATCCTAAAGAGATATATTATAATGATCTTTTCATATTCTAGAATATTTTTATGACATATATCAAGGTATTGAAGTGCATAAAATGCTTCTTCAATCTTTTAGAGTCATAATAGCTAAGTCGAATGGGGTCACTTCACACCTGGCTGCACTTTCTCTGTGATGGAGGGGTGGATGATCGCCATATTCATACAATGATCCATGAATATCTTGCTGAGAATATTTAGGAGTGAATCCAATACTTAGATGCTACATAGTGTCAAAATAAATCTAATAAAATCTAGAAAATTTAGGCGGTTGAGAAAGAGATTCAGCGCATTGACAAGAAGACATGCAAGTATTCCACATTTGTTGCGAATCAATCCTTGCTAATTGAATAATTGAGAACCCAGTTGGAAGAAGACCAGGAGAAGCTAGTACAAGATATCCATCGAATGGGTGAACTCCGAGCCAAGTTGGAATTAATAAAAATCGGATCTAATGAGAATCGGTCTATGGCTGTCAATGAGGAGAGGGAGCTCTATAGGTGACAAGAGACCTTGTAAGCTACATGCTATAAAGTGGAGACATTGAAGAATTACATTAAAAGGACTGATCCTTGAGGTCCATGTTTTGGCCAAACTCATGAAACATATTTTTATTCTTTCTTTCTTATACTGAACAGCATGCATGTTCATATTTATTTATTGTTTTGATTATCACATCTCAATCAAAACTTTAAAGCAACTATTGATCAATCCCTAAGATCATGTGGGTCATACCCGATGTGAGAAATAAGGGACGATCACATAATAATACACTTTGGTATGAGAGTGTAGGATATCATCGAATACTCTACTATTTTTGACCAACCACCCATAGTATTTAGACAGAGATAGGGAGTTGTGGATATATAATAGGGTTCTCAGAGTAGCTAAATTTCCTTTCTCAATGTGCTCTAGTGTGTGAGCAGGATAATGACAAAGGTGTTGGAATCAATCTGAACAAATGAGAATGAGAAGTGTGAATCACGACACCAAAATTTCAGAACACAATGATGGTGGCATGATGATGGAGTATAACTATTGACTATATTTGAAACACAACATCCATATCGTGTTAGCCGGAAATGGGAACAAAAAAATAAGGGATGATCGTTGAACTAATTTGAAAACATGGGGCCTAACTTGAAATATTGTCGGATACCTTCCTGAACATGAACCAAGGACATTAGTTGAGCCAAATTGACATGAAACCAAGTCGTTATGGGGTTCCTTCAGATGTTAAATAGGATGAGGATCCAAATAATGGGCACATAAAGTGTGAATATAGAGTGATTTAATGTTCAAAAGGATTCCATCACTCTTGAGATTACGCCACAGTGACCAAAGAACATTGTTTTGAGTGTATCGGTCTGAATTAAGATCAAACCAACTTCTAGAAAGGACCTCTCTGGTGAGGACCTAGGTTTGCTTTCAGTTTTATATCATGCGAATGAGGATGATAAACACATATTTTAGATTTATATGGCAACGAAAAATATACACGGTACAGTTTAACATCATATAACTAGAATGTTGGACATATTTTAATGGTCATACTTCCTAGACCATGGACAATAGTTTAAATTCATGTTACATGGAATATAATGTCTATTCCTAGAATTTTTTCATGACATAAAGGAGATAAACCTAATGTGAATGAGCTAAAGGAGGCTTGTGCACTATAAAAACACCAAGGAGAAGACGGGAAGGGAACATATGTGATGTGGTGAGAGAAAAAACTTGAAATGAATGAAGTACAAGGGGACCCACCTTCAATCGTCACACCATATATTGATTTGAAGCTCCTAGTTTAAGTTCAAATATTTTGGACCATTATTGATGCAGAATGGCTAGGAAGGTTAGTGAATTTGTGGTTGGGCCTGAGGTGAAATGTCTAGGTGTCACTATGTATCATATAAGGATAAGAATCAATCCATACATAATTCATGAATCACATCATGGTGAGAAACCAACACTGGTGGGAGAAATCCTCTCTGGTGAGGAAGATAAAGCATCCCATAATTATTATGGGGAATATCAAACCTTTTTAGGGTAGGGTTGTAGTTTATTGTCATACATTGAGGACATTTGATCTTAGTTTAAGGTCATAAAGTTTGGACCATAGGGCTCATAGTTTAATTCATTGAGTTTGTATCGTAGAGTTTGATGGTGGGCCCATTGACAAAGTGTTTTTCCATCACTATTTATCTCGTAAGGAGGGGAATCAAGCCGCATGTAGTTCCTAAATTTCATTTCATTTAACACCATGTAATAAGAATGATAATTTCAATGTAGTTTATTATCATATTTATAGGACATGGGACCACCAAAGGATAAATGTGTGGTGTGGTACATAAACCTATGTGAATGAGGACTAGAAATATCTGTACCACACCACGCATCCTCAAAAGTGGAGTTGAGGCCCAAAAGGCCAAAATGGGGAGTTTACCATTCTATGGTTAGACCTGGAGACAAGATGCATGGATGTCGCTATGTATCCTGCAGAGGTAGGAATCAATCCATACGTAGTTATTATAGGGGTTCATCATGAAAGTCTAATCCATGCATAGAGTAAAGAGGCATTTGATATATCTTGTTTGTTCTTCTATTATTGTTGCATTTTTTTGGGAGCGACCAGCCCAGGACGGAAAGACCGAGTGTCACTGGAGGAATCAAGTTGTATATAGGACTTGAAAATTAAAAAGTGACATGGAAAATCACTGATGCTCAAGGTGATTCCCTATCAAATCATAACACCACAATGTTGTGCCATTTTTCCTCATGGGGCCAAGATGATGGTGTCGTATTTTAAGTATGTATAATAGGACCGGCCCATGCACTTTAACATCGTACGGTAAGGACGCAATGGTTAAACATCTTGTGATATGAGATATATCCTATTTTATGGTCATGGAACTTAGACCGTGATATTTCTTGGATTTCCATGTGGGTGTCACCTTACCAAAAATTTTAAGCCTACGTGAGACACATGTAAGAAACAAGGAGTGATGCCAGGATTTCCCCTTCATTTGAGAGTGTTCAAATGTAAAAAAGAAATTCCATACTGTAAAATATAAACCAAGATGATATTCCTCACTCGATGTGTGTGGATTCAAGGAGGGAAAACACCAAGAGTGATAGACACCCATTAGAACAAAAGGGAAGGAAAATGTTAATCACAATGTCCGATATTTGGGATGTAATGGGGTGGCGTAATGATGGAGTACAACTGCTAACCATGTTCGACACACAGTATCCATGTCATATAGCCTGGGATGGGAACTGGCCAGGGAGGTTCAACCACTGACCGCATTAAAAATGTGTCACCTATCTCAAAAATTCATTCAGGATCCTCTGAGATGTTGGCCTAAGATGGTAGGTGAGCTATAAATCCAAGAATCCATACCATTTGGGGTCCTTTTGGATGTTAAGGATGATAGAGACCCAAATAAAGGGTACCTATGAAGTGTAAACGTACCCATGTGGTTTAACATCATGCAGTAAGGATGATGGAAAGGAGTGATCCTAAGGGGGAGGTACACAGTATGGCTATTACAATCCCGACATGAATAATGACCAAGGAGTTATCAATCACACCACATACTTCCAGAAGAACCCAGGTCAATAGACTTAAAAGATGAAAAGGTTTTGCAGCCATACCATGGATGAATGGTCTAATAATTCCTATGTATCATGCAAGGGAAGGAATCAATCAATTCATAGCTCTTGAAGGAAGGCGTGGAAAATAGAAAACACCAAAAAGGGTGAAATCCTATGAAACAAGAAAATTTAAGGATGTTATGCATTTTAATGTCATGAAAACTTAGACATTGAACATCTTAGTTTAAGTTCATAGAGTTTAGACCATGAGGTGCCCAATTTAATGTCATGTGTGTGGGAAATGCCTATTCAGTTTAACATCATGTGGTATGGATGAATACAATAAGGGATCTTAAGGAAGTTACATGGTGTGGTTTATTAAAACCCCACCATGAAATGAGGACCAAGGGGGTCCCAAACCATACCACATATGTCTGAGATGAATCTAATCCAAGAAAGGGGTGAAAAGCTTTTTTATTCTATGGCTGGAACCTAGAAAAAAATGTTTGGGTGTGACTATGTATCCCACTAGGGTGAGAATCAAGCCACACTTAGTTCTTGAATATGGAATAAAAAGTATCCAATACCAAAAGGGAAATGTATTCTTAGAAGAAGATGCCATAGTGATGGGTATTCTATCATCATATATCCTGGATAAAGAGGTTTTAGTTTAATGTTGTATGATAAGGACGCTAGGGATCTTAGTTTATGGTCATAGAGCTTGGAACCAATGTGGTACAATTATTCCATGCATGTACAAATCTTACCAAGACCCCTAATCCCATGTGATCCATGTTAGGTGCTGGAAATAAGGGGTGGAAAAGATATTATGACACATGGAAGTACATGATAAGGATAATGGAGGTGTGGAGTCAAGAATGAACCCATGACACTATTATGCCCACTCAATGTGCAAAAGTGCATGAAGGGGTAAAATCGAGAGTGTAAAAATTTCATATGGACATGAGGATGTGAAAAGGGATGTGAATCATGACATCTGATATTTGGAACACAATGAGGGTGGAATAATGATGGGGGTAACTGTTGAGCATGTTCGAGACCCAGTATCCATATCGTGTGGCTTGGGATGGGAATAAACATTTGAAGGTCAGTCGTTGACCGTATTCGAAACACAGAACCTGGCTCAAAAATTTCATTCAAGACCTTTCGAGATGTTGGCCTAGGATGGTAGGTGAGACATAAGGCTGAGCATCCATACGATTTGGGGTCCCTTCAGATGTGAAAGATTATGAAGACCCAAATAAAGGGACATGTGAAGCGTGGAAATAGAATGAAACAACGTCCATGCAGAATGAAACACTCTAGGCCCTACACCGTAGTGCATATGAGCACATTGATAAGGAATAAAAAAGGTTGAGGGATCCAATTAAGGAAAATGACTTGAAGATATGAGATGAGGATATAGGATAAGTGGGTTTATGAACCTAGGTATGGACCCAAAAACAAAATTTCTCGGTGTTCCTACGTATCCCATATGGATGGGAATCAAGCCACATGTAGTTCTTGAATTCAGTGTAGTTTAATATCATGTGGTAAGTATTAATGAGGGAGATTTATCCTAATGAGGGATGTGTACATATTGGAAAAATAACCCAAAATGAATGAGGACCAAAGAATTCCACACCACACCATTCACAATCGTAGGAGAGAACTCTGGTTAAGGGGCCAAAAGAGGAATTGAAGAACTTGGGGCTGGACCCAAAGACAAAATGTCTAGGCGTTCCTATGTATATCATAGGAATAAGAATCAATACGTATATATTTATTCAATGTTGTGCAATTTAACATCATGCAGTAAGGATGAATGGGAAGTTTAATGTCATACAGGACAAAGGGGGAAGTTTCATTTTAATTTCATGCAGAAAGGACCATAAATGTTGTGCAATTTAACATCTTGTAGGTAGGATGGTGTAGTTTAACGTCATGTGGGATGGGAGAGATCTTAGTTTAAGGTTGTAGAACTCAGACCATGTTAGGACAAAAAGGGGTCTAAAAGGTTGAGGAACATGGGGATGGACCCAAAGAAAAAATGTATGGGCATTCTTACATATCCCATAAGGATGGGAATCAGTCCATACATAGTTATAGAGTGTTGTGCAGTTTAACGTCATGAAGTAAGGACGCGGGATAAAGGGGAATTTCTATAAAGGGGATATGTTATGTGATAGTTGAAAACCTGATGTGAATGAAGTCACAAGGAGGTCTCACACCACACCACATGATCCCAGGATAATCAGGACAAAAGGATGGAAAGATGAAAGGATTTTAGGTTCTTAGGGATGGGCCCGGGGATAAAAATTTTGGGCGTCCTACTTATCCTACAAGGGTAGGAATCAAGCCATATGTAGTTCTAGAATACCATGTAGTTTAACTTCAGGCGATATGGATGAATGAGATCCCGAGGGAGGTATGTGGTGTAGTTGTTGCAAACCCAATGTGAATGAGGACCAAGTCCATACCATGCCACGGGCTCCTAGGAGAAACCATAGGTCGTAAGACCGAATATGGGGAAACTCGGGGCTGGTCCTGATGATAAAATTTCAAGGGGCTTCTATGTATCCCATAAGTATGGGAATCAATTCATACATAGTTCTTGAGATGTCAGACAGTTTAACATCATGCAGTAAGGATGGACATATAATTTAACGTTGTGTTGGATGCGCTAAAGGAATGGGGCTTGTAGTTTAACAACATACGGGATGAAAGATATCCTAGTTTAAGGATATATAGCTTAGACCATAAGGAGAAACCATACAGTTTATTGTCATGCAGGGTGATGATTGTCGTGTAGTTTAACATCATACAGGATGTCTAGTATCATGCAGTTTAACATCATATAGGATGAGTATGATATGTATGACCTCATGCAAAGTACTGCTTGGGGAACTTGGAATTGGTGGGAGGATTAATATGCTCGTCATTCATAGTGACCAATTAATATACACCATTAGGGTAAACATTGTGAATGATATAGGTTCCCTCCCATTTAGGCTCCAACTTTGGTGGATTCCTACCTGGTATCATTGGCATCCTCAGGGCCAAAATCATGTCACCTTGAAGGAAGGATCAGAGAAGAAATTTCTTGTTAAAAGTTATAGATATGTTATTCCAGTTCCTCTTTATATTGAGAAAGGCCTGAAGCCTATTCTCTTTTAGGGATTATAGCTTATCCAAATGGATTTATACTACTCTTTCTAATGTCTAGTAATCGTAGACTGTGGTACAGAGTGTTGGAAATTGAATCTCTGTGGGTAGGACTGACTCTATTCCATACACCAGGGAATATGGTTTCACTTGGGTATAATTATGAGTCTTCATATAGTTATCCTATAGAGAATTTTAGAGATTTCCTGGCCAACATTTCTTATTCTGAAAACCATATTTTTTAAAAAAATAGAGAGGGTATTTTTGAATGCCTCTATCTTCCCATTTTCCTATTCATTGTAGAGAGAAGTATGGTTATATGGGATGTTGTACTTGGAGTAAAATTTCTTCATCCGAACTTCTCAAAATTTGGTGTATTTATCAGTGAGTACATCATGTGGGACTCTTAATTGTTGGATGATGATGGATCTCACAAAATCAATGATATAACAGCCCTTTAATTCCTTGATCGGAATCGCTTATGCCCACTTGGAGAAGAAATCTATGGTGGTCATAATTAACCAGTACTGGCGAGTTGTTACTAATGGATATGGTCCTATGACATCGAGTCCCCAAACCATGAAAGGCCAAGATTAATTGGTAGTATAGAGAGTCTTCAAGGGCCTATGAAAAAAATATCATGGATCGGACATGCATGACACCTCTTGGAGAACTAGATACAATCATGGACCATGGTGGGCTAGAAGTAGCCCATCATTTGGATCTGGTGGGGGATTTTTGACCCTACTTGATGAGATTTTCATGAACTAGCATGGAATTCCTACATAACCTAGAAGATGTCATCTAATTGAATTAATTAGAGGATAACTCCATCGAACCCACATTTGTAGAGTATTTGTTCAATGTTGGGACTACTCTGGAGGGTGAATTGTACTGCATGTCTATGGATTCACTCATGTTCAGCTCTTTCTGTCAGGAGATTGTCATGTTGGAGATACTCGACAAAAGGATTCATCCAATCATGGGTCTCTACTTCTTTGGTAGGGGGCCTATAGGTACTAATGTAGAGGCACCGGTAGTGAGATGGCTTACATGCTAGAAATTATCATTTTCCGGGTTGACAGGACTGATGACCCTTCGATGCACCACATGGATAATCAAATCATCATGGTCGGGATTTATGGGAGATGAAGAAAGGATGGAAAAGGAATCATCTTGACCATTTTGTTACCAAGGAACATGAATGACCTTAGTCCAAGAAGGAAACTAGGCCATCAGTTGGTGAGCACGCTCTAACAAGGGAACAAGATCTGGCTTCATGATGACATAGTCTCAATTGAGTTGTTTGGTGACTATCTCATAGTACCACTTCACATGTAGGTGGGGGACACAAATCTCAAGGTCCATCTTGAGACCAGTTATCATATCCTGATACTCCACCTCCTTTTTGATGCAACCTTCTGATAACAAGAATGGATAGGGAAAGACAGCTTGTGTGGGAGTGATGAAGATCATACCTAGGCCTATTCTATTGAGTCTGGGATCATTAAGCCTTTTTCCAGTGGGGCTACATAAAGTACCATCAATGTGAATCTATTAGAATGGAATGACCTGATCCACTGAGAGGATGTACTCATCTTGGAATTCAAGATCCAGATATTGTTATGCGAGGGCTAGATGGTTGGCTAGAAAATCTGTCAGTGCCTGACCCTTGATAGATTTATACAAAACAAACTTGATGTCGAACTACTAAAGGATCACTTCCCACCAAGATAAATGGTCTTTCATCATAGGTAGGTTTATAATTTACTTTATTAGATCCACACAGGATGCCAAATGTATCTCATGATGTTGCAAATAGTGTCCCAACTTCTGTATTATGAAAAATAGCATGAGGAATCTCTTATTGATAGAGGAATATCTTGTTTCGGTGTCAAGGAGCATGAGGTTGTGATATTTCAACTTTTTTTCTATCAATTAGTAATTATTTTGGGTTTTAAAGGTGTTGAGGGATCTTTCCATGGAGTTCACATAAAGGATAAGTAGCTTACCAGAGATGGGTGGCATCAAAACCAGAGGCTGCAGCAGATACTGCTTGATCTCTTCAAAGGTGGTCTAGAACTCTTCATGAAACTGATAATCGACACCTTTCTTTATGAGTCGGGAAAAGAGATTACACTTGCTGTCCATATTCGCGATAAATCGGAATATGTACGCTAAGTGTCCATGGAAGCCTCAGAGCTCTCGAAGATTGTTTGGAGGAGGAATATAACTGATGGCCTTGATCTTCTCTAGATCAATCTTGATGCCTCTGTATCAAACAATAAATCTGAGGAACTTTCCAGATGTAACCATGAAGGTACACTTCAAGGATTTAATATTTAGATAGTGGGAAAAAAGGAAGTCGAACACTTTGTTAAGATCTCTAATATGGTCTTGACCTTGATGGAATTTGACAACTAGATCATACATGTAGCATTCCACTAATGTCCTGAGAATCGGTTTGAATATGTGGTGCATAGCATGCTGATATGTGGATCCTACATTCTTCAGATCAAAAGGAATCATTTAGTAATAAAAGGTACCTTGTAGTGCTCTGAAGGTAGTTTACTCCTTATCCTCGAGGTCCATTAGGATTTGATTATATCTATAATACCCTTCTATAAAGTAGAGAACCTGGAACCCATCAGTAGCTTCAATCAAAGGCTCTATCACATGAAGGGGAAAATCATCCTTCGAATAGTGGAGGTTGAGATCTCAAAAGTCGATGCAGTATCTGATCTTTTCATTATTCTTTCTAATGTTAACGATGTTTAATAACCATCTAGGGTACTAGACTTCCTTGACAAAGTTTTCTTTGATGTGCTTTTCAACTTTGGCCTTAATCATGGCATCGTGAGAGGGGTGCATCTTTCAGGGAGGCTGCTTGAACCCGCGATGTCTTACCGGGAGACCAAGGAGGTGGATGGATATTCGAGTGTCTAGTTCTATAATCTCTTAATAAATCTAAGAAAATAATTTCTGATGATGCTTTAGCAAATCCATATGCTATTTTTTCTCTTCCAAAGGAAAAGTTTCACTGATCAATATTGGTCTCGGGTTTTCCTCGGTACCAAGATTCACTAGTATGAACTCACCAATGGTGGTAGATACACCACTTCGAATGTAGTAGGATCATATTTCAAATACTATTCCTCGTCTGAAGTGATAGGATCATTGGTAGGAGGCAATTATTCTGAGTTTACTGACCTTGAAGGGATGTTGGTTCCAGCCTGGGTGGTTGTGGAATCTTCATTGGGAGAATCTAGTGCCACTACAACCATGGACACAAAGGTTGTTGACCAAATTCCATTAGGCCTTCGAGAAAGGAGCATGATCTTAATGATATCAAAGCAGTAGTGGCACATTTTCCTAAGTTAATACAGCCTAGCTTAGAGGAACATGCAAGTATGTCATATTACATTAGCCATGGGGTGAACATACTGATAACTTACAGGGGTAAGGGGTTCTGGTATCACCCGATCCTGGTTCATGTAAGAGTATGAGGTGATCCTCTAGAATTACATGTACATGGGAAGTTGTATCCCATCCCTTCCAGAGATAAAAAATAAATGTATCAAGTTTGGGGTTGTGACTTCCAACTGATGAATCGGGAGGATGAATACATCATCCCAATCTATCCATGGATCAGCTGAAGGAGTAGTATGCTCAACCTCATTGGTTTCAACCCACTTTTCCTTGATCTTTTAATAGTTGGCATCCAAATAATGTGCTTCACAAGATTCAAATGGAGATGCATCAACCTAGATTACACCAAATCGAGTGATGAGGAAGTACTTGAGGCATTGATGTTATGAGGAGGTAACTTTTGCGTGCATATGGAGCCATGTTTTGTCCAGCATCACATTGTAGGAGGTGTCTAATGAGATGACCATGAATTTAGTGCTAGTAATAAATCCACAAAATTGGGTCTTAAGGTGAATATTTCTACATAGACTCTTCTCGGTCATGTCATAACCCTAAATTTTCAGGTCATAGGGACTTAGATCTACTTCAGATAGTCATAGCTTATGGAGTATCTAGGTCGGGATGAGATTGATCCCAAAACCTATGTCGACAAGGTAACATCATAATTCCACACCATTAATATATTCTATGATGTACAATAGGCGGATATTCCCCTATATAGAGGATCCTTCATCTTCTCTTGATAATGAGATGATGACTTGACATTCTTTATGCTCAGCTTCCTCAACATGGAAAGCATCTGCAGCCTCTACCTATGTTTCAAACTGTAGGGGGATTATTAAATCATATTCAAGGGATTCACGCATATCTTTGGATAGAAAGAGGATTGATAACTTTATAGGAATACTGGAAAGATTCTTCATAACATCATACATCTGCGCTAGATGCATATTTCTACCGATAGGAAGTTTCTCTGTGGCAGGAGTCATGACGGGCACTACTAGTCAAACTGGTTAATTCTGGTTCGTTCTGAGGATATCTCATTTCTTATAAGAATAACCATGAAAAATTACTATCGGCGGACTGTCAGATGACTGGGGTCTGTCCAAAACTAGATGCGGCTGATCATGGAATAACTACATCAGCTCTTCCTGATCAAGTAGCACAAACAGCGATGGGAATGAATCTGATGAGATAGGATGGGAGTACTATGCATGATGATATCTATGTCAAGCCTACAGTATGGTCTCTGTGTCATGAATAACTTGGCTAGAGACAATGGCTGATGCATTCTGACAATTCATGTATCAATGGTTTTTCTGACGATGGCGTCAACTGGTGATATTAGGAGGATTGGATTGATGCTCCTCATCATTGGGAACCATGTAAGGGTTCACCATTTTGACGGTGTTCACTAAGGAATACTCTTGATCATCACTTTAGAAATCCACCATTATTAGGTAGATTTTGGGGACAATTCCCATCTTAGGTGGCATGAAGTCGTCAAGAGTACAAGATCGCTCCGGCACCAGCGGGGTGCTTTGTTTTCCCTTGTGCCGTTGGTGCTTGCTCCTTTGAGAGGCCGAATATTGAGATGTGGATGTAGAATCAGTAGCTGGGGGAGGTCTGGTAACTTTGGGAGGCTCAGACTAATTCAAATAAGACCAGAAGGGACTTTTTTAGAGCTAAAAAACCATCATACTTATAATACCCATGGCTGGAGACCTGTTTCTATACAATTGCACTATCGTTGTCCAAATTTTTAGAAACAGACACTGCCTACGCTAGAGAAGGACCCAAATTAACTATATTTTTTTCTACCTGATCCTAGATCCATTCCTTTAACATATAAAATTTATTGAGTGTATGTCCAAGGAACCAGTGATAGGGTCATTAGTTGGGCAAATTAGTGAGATCGGCCTCTTGGGGTATTCTTCATTCTAGAAACTGCAGAATTCCCTAATCCACGATACTTTGGAAATAACCAGAGACCTGGGATTCTTCAAATGAGTAGGTACAGTTTCTTCTATCTGGGAAAGGGACCCTGGGGGCTCGCCCTGATGAGGGGCTGGAGCTTGGAGAGGAGGTGGAACCTAATTATCTCTCCTAGGTGGCGGTGGTGCATTACGTAGTGGACCCTACTAATTTAAGGTGTGAGATGATGAGCCTGAGGCTAGGCATGAGGCTATGGCCCTCAGCAAATATGTGGATGTGGCTCTTCTGGTAACAACTCTAGCATCCTGGAGGCCTCTACCTATGAAACGGTAGCTATCTCAGCCTTGGAATCTCTTCTTGTAGGAGACCAGGGAGGAAATAGATGTGTCTTCTTAGCTTGCTGCAATGATTCCTCTAGGTGATGAGCTTTGCCAGAGAAATCATAGAATTCACCTGGGAAGTTATAATTGATAAGAAAGGGGACCAATTCAGTCTTCACATTCTCCGCACACATCATCAGTAATTGTTCTTGAGTCAGAAGGATATTGAGCGAATATGTGAGGCCCTTCCACCTAGAGAGTAAGTCTGTGACATGGTTATCTCTCCGTTGTTTTCACTTGAGGAGGTCATAAATACTATTCTTGTGAGTGGTGGAGTTGAACTGGTAAAGAAACTATATATGGAGATCATCCCCACCAGCTACAAACCTGATGGGTAGTTGACTGTACCAGATGAGCGTTGGCCTTTCTTGTGTCTGTATGAAAAAAAAAGCTCAGTGGCTTCCTACTGCGTTGGATATCCAAGCATAGGTCAGCACCATGAAATAAAGTGGGCCAGATGTTGTAGTGGGTCACCCGTCACATTAAAGGGGGATAAGGTAGGATTCTCTAAGAGTGGGGGAGCTGGAATATCATCCACCCATGCCTAATACAACTTAATATCAGGTCAGATTTCCATCTGTCTTGTTTTTATATACTTAAGGAATTCAATGAGATCGTTTATCAAGTCATCCTTACGAGGATTCCTAATCACAAGTACATTGGATTGATCTTTAACATTATAAGATGGCTCATCGGCTCATAGAGCAACTGGTGGAATGTCCTAAGGATCTTCTGGAGGGATAGCCTATGGAGAAGCTGGAGGAATGACCTGAAGAGAAACTTGAGGGGCTGTTAGAGGAATGGCATGTAGATCTGAATCTCAGAGAAGATTATCAAGCATCTTGGGTGGGTTTTGCGAAGTGTACCATTTCCTCTTTCTATATACTCCAGCCTCTACCCTATAGAGATATTAAGGGTTGTTGAGATCGATGGGAGGAAACTCACCTAGGATAATTTGTGTCTGCCCTTACTGCCCCGGTAGAGGACGAATGGGATCATACCAAGGATCACCATAATCTAGGCGGCATTCCGCAACATGCTCGGCAAGGAGATTATCAATGATCTTTTTCTGTTAGGTGATCTATTTGAGAAACATGGCCTTATCGTGATCATCCTCTATTTTTTTCACTGAACTAGATGGTTTAGAAAGCATAGATGTCTTGGTCTGTCCTTTACCCTTATTGGTGTCTTGGCCTAAGGCAAATGAGTCAGAGGCCTCTACAATGCTGAGAATCTTCTTTTGTTGGAGAGTGACAGCACCTGGGGGTATGGAAGATATTGTGTTGACCCAAGGGATGGTTCAACCTCTTCAGACCCTACTTTTGTGTCTTTCTCCTTAATCGTGATGAGCTCGAATATATTCACTGTAACTATGCCTGGCATTATATCCTCAATGTCACTGAGCAGTTCCAGCTATCACAGGATCCGGCTAAAGTGGAGGGTAGAATACTTCTCCCATCCCTAGATATTCACATATGATGATTCCTCTTTGATGATTCTACAAAGCACGGGAAATATCTGAATTCATATCTACTGTAGATCCCGATGGAAGCCGGGTGATGTAGGGTGTTGAGCCACAGGAAGCGCGGTTAGGTCAACCATGTGGCACTGATGGCATATATCTTCATAATGATCTCAACTCTTTAGATACACCAACTAACGATTCTTGAGATAGAAATGTGCCACCCAAATGGTTCATTGGAAACATGTGACTTCATCTTGGGTGAGGGATTTTGGAATGTCAAAGTCTGGGGTCGTGGTTGGACAGAACATCTTGGGAAACTGAATGGCCATGAGAATGTCCCACAAACTTCTTCACTTGAAATTTGGGTCTGACCATGGGATTCCCCATTATTCAACCAAGGGAGGTTGAGGGATTGGTAACGACACTGATGTGGACCACTGTGGTAGTGGACCGGTCAGTGGAGAGAACACTTTAGGAGCTGACAGACCACTGCAGACTGGGTCGTCCCTCAGGGATGGTACTAATCACATCATCATGTCCCTATAGGATGGGTTATTGACCATTGATTCATTTGAAAATATGGTGATGATTGGTGGAAGATCTGGTTAATGCTCATCATCCATCACACCCCAAAACAAGTCAATGTGATCTCTAGTTAAGGTATAGAATAGTTATGGTGATGGAAAAGAGGACTACATGGAAAGATTCTAAAAGGGAGCCAAATATTCCTCCACCTTCATGTATCTATAGAGGGATTTGGGGATTTGATGAATATTTCTTTCTTGAAAGACAAATCTCACATGTTGGGTTCCTTCCCCAGACACTGATGTAGAGGATTTGGGTGATGTCTCCATCATCGAATCACACTCCACTTCAGAATCTGAAAGGTGGACTAGATTGACAATAGTCTATCACTTCTCATTATTCCTTTGGCAGTGAAGGTTTTCCCTTCTTCCATATGATGATTATTTATGGAAGGTTAAATCTTTAATATAGGGATTACCTTCATGTGGGTTGGTTCTAGAGAGAGGAGTGTCTCCGCTGGAGCTGGATGGGATATGAGGAGGACCCCCAAACCTATTGTCGCCAAAGAAGGGAGGACCTTCGTTGGGACTGCTATGAGAGTGGGTAGGACCTCTACTCTGAGTATCGATGAGGACATGGGTAGGACTGCCATGTTGAGTAAGATAGCGGAGAGGACCTTCACTTGGGTGATCTGGGGTGCGAGGAACACCTGGGAAAATGTCGAATGGGACATGGGGAGGACCTCTGTATTGACGAGCCTGGGTATGGGGAAGACCACCATACTGGTTACTAGACACGCGGGGAGTACCACCATGGATGGATGTGCTATAGAAGGGACGGCCTCTGCTGAAGCAGCTGAGAACATGGGGAGGACCTCCATGCTTATAGGTGACAGGGCGAGGAGGACCTTCACGTTGATAACCTGAAATATGGGGAAAATCCACATACTTGGGACCATGGGCATGAGGAGGACCTCTGTGATGGACATCAACAAGATGGGGAGGGCCTTTACTTAGACTGATGTCAGAGGCATGGGGAGGACCTCCATGCTGACTATGGGAGTGGAGAGGACCTCCACTCTAACCATAGATGGTATGGGGAGGGCCTCCATACTGAATCCTATCATCATGGATTGGCCCACGATAGTTGTTGTTCGCACAAGAGACCCAAATAGTCAACTCAGCCTGCCCTAAGGTGGATGGGGTCTCGATCCTAATAGGATGATGGTGAATCCCTAATCTGCATTGGTAGGGATCTGATAGAACACACCCCGAGTGGCATAGTCCACTAAAGATGTAGAATATAATTCCCCCTAATGGGAATCTTCCTGAGCTCGTGCCCAATGTTGGCTTCTGGTCAGATGAACCAGAGCTGGTGGAGTAAGGACGTTAACCACATGTTCCTCAGCCTGAGGGACTGGATGACAGTGTTGATGCATCTCAGTAGGATCCCTCCTTGGCGGCTCCCAGTCATTATTCATAGCTGGGCTAATTCTGACGTCCCTCACCTCATCGGTCTAGGGGAATAAGTCATAGGAGCGTTCCGAGGAGAGGCTCCTAAAATGGTTAGATGTCGTAGTGGAGAGTAGTGACTCCCTGCATATCCCTTGGGGGCAGTAGTGTCTATGAGGCACAAAATCCTCTAAATCCTAACAGTCCATATCCTAGGTTAGGATGACCCCTTATGTTTATACCATCAAATAAGTGTATCAATCACCCTTCTCTAGATGAATTTTGAGGGTGAGATGGGGAATGGGTGCCCAGTAACCATGGTTATGGAAGATATCATGGTAGAGGTGGATCTGTGTGGAATTTCCACCTTAGCATTTCTCTTGCCCCTGCATCTATAGGAAGGAGGAGACTAGTTTCTTGTAGCTTGGGTATTGTAAAGAAGGAATACTCATCTATTAGTACAGATAGTAGGAAAGCATTTCCCAGTGCCCCAGGGCCATTCATTATTCTAAGTATGGATAGATAGATCCACACTAATGATTTTGCTTACCAGAATTCCCAATGATTAACTACCCCAAATTCTAGTGAGTTATATGCTAGGCCCACTATTTTCTTGGCCGAACCTGGTGCCAGATAGATGGATCCAATTACACACTTATCTTTTGATGCCTTGAATTCTACTAATCCCCATGATTTATGGATAAAATTTTTATGTTGAGTTCACCATTTCTATTTTTGATGCTTTCTATTGGGGTGCAAGTTGTCCGTGGGGATGTGCATTTGTTTCCCCACATTCCTTCTTTCCAAAGTCAAGCAGCATTCATCACTTCTTTAGTGATGTTTTCTCCTTGATCAAAATGGAATGATGGGATTTCGGTCTCTCCTCCCAGGGATTTCTCCTCATAATTTGTCACCTAGATTGGATCTCCCTCAAATATTAAGACGTTGTTTGTGAAAAAACTCAAGGTTCCATCTCTTTGTGGACACCAGTTAATTATGCTTCTTCTATAAGAACATTCCAAAGGGTCATTTCAGGGTAGAAACCATTGGTTAGGGAGGTAGTCATGTTGTGAATTGATGGCATGAATGGATGTTGGAACATCGGTACACCTAAATTCTCCCTTATCAGAGGGGTTATCAAGGGTGCGGAATCCCGAGTCATCCCATGTCAAATACAGGGAATCGTATGCCAGAGGCATGTCTCTGAGGTTTTCCTCAGCTTTCCATCTATAACACAATGTATTCTATGAGTTTAACATCTTGTAGAGATGGACCAGACTGATCAGAACACTGATGAGAGTGGATATGATTGGTATATACCTAGGAGGTATCACCTGGAAGGTTTACCAGATGGATGGATCAAAATACCCAATGAGGAACTACCTAGAATGGTGTGTCCCAAAAATGGAATACTTCACACCGTGAAAGCTGATCTGGGCATCACAAAGGATAGATCATGGAATCACACCCCAAAAAGGGGGACACAAAGGTTTACCATTGGCTTGGATTTAACCTTATGGAGTATTCCTACATTCCTTGTGTATAATACATGGATCAAAACCCACGTAGTTCAAGAGGGTTTGGTTTCGGTCTTACACACGGTTAGTTTCCCTTCACAAGAGGGTCACTCATGGTTGGGTGGATATTATGTGTGGGTCTTATGCATGGTTAGCTGCCCGAGTGATCCAAAGAGCAATGGGATGAATGAGGCTTAAGCATGGTTAGTTACCTGAATGGATGGTATGATCCCATAGTGATGTGGCATCTTGAGTAGGAATCAAGATGGATGATGAATGATTGGGTGAAGTGGGTGGAATGAATGAGGTGGAACCAATGTGAAGGTAACAATGATGGGATTGAACCTTAGGGAGGATTCCTATGTATCCCATTGGCTGGGAATCAAAGTCCACATAGTTCAATATGGGGGAATAGAATCTGGGTTTACACAAAGGAAAGAGACCCTAAAACATTTTAGGTTCTTATGCATGGTTATATTCCCTTCGCAAGAAGATCTCTCTCGGTTGGAGGAGTATAGTTAGATGTGTGGGACTTATGCATGGTTAGCTTCCCAGGAAGATGAATCGGGACACCTAAGTGGGGTGGATCTTGGGTATGTGTCCCGGAAAGGGAATATGTCACATTAGTATGGTACATCCCTATAAGGGATCACCAGGGTTACCATTGGTTGGGATTGGACCTCGAAGAGGCGTCCAACATACATGAAAGGGATCAAAACCCACGTAGTTAAAAGGGTGCAGTTTAATGTCATATAAGATGAAAGTGAGCCAACATGAAGTATTCAGAATAGATGAATTTTGGGTAGTTATGGTCTAGAACCTCAGAGAGGCTTTCTACATACCCTGTTTAGAAGATAGGGATCAATTTCTATGTAGTTCGGTAGTAAAGGGGGGCATGGGTATTACACATGGATAGTGGTCCAAAGTCATGTTGGGGATTATGAATGGTTAGAAAAAAAAAGAGGATGTCATGGTATCTATTTACTCCAACCCCACATGATTCATTCTCTGTGTTAGAAAAAATAGGTAACATTAGACAAGATGATTTTTTTGCAAAATTCTTGGCCATGAGAGATGGTGTGGGGCTTACGTATGGATAGTAGCCTAGGGAGATGGAGATTGGAACTTACTCTAGTAGGGAAGCCTGAGAAGGTGGTTTAGGGATTACATGGAGATTTCCCGAGGCACACATGGAGATAAAGTGAAAAGGGAGTGAGAGAGTGTGGACTTAAATGTGGGAAGTGAAAGGTTCCTAGTCCCATCTCCTCCATGGTCCTCTCGAACTCATCACACATGCGGAAACTTATAGTATAATTTCATGTCTTGAGGACGTGGGTAATCATCTTTTTAACAACCTGAAACTTGGACAATGAGGACTCACTTCTCACCCCTTGTACTTACATAACTTGTACCAACCCACACTTGTGGAAGGAAAGGCACAAGAAATTCCCAAATACAACGTAGTGAAAGAATGACCAATTGAGCGTTGTTATTGTATCTATGTGAAGAAGAAATGGTTATTATCATACCTATCTGAATAATCATAAATCAAGGCAATGCAACATGAATCACCACTCAGGGAACCAATAAATCACTACACACAAGCTTGGAGGGCTGCACGGAGGAATTTCACGCAATATAGGGATGTTGTGTATAAGAGGAGCTCAAACATGGTTCTTGGAGTAAGGACAAACCATGGAGTCCTAAGGAAGGGGTGAATGAAAGATTATGTACTTGTGTAAATTATGAAAGGTTCCACGCAATATTGGAGACTTGTGCACAATATGTAAGTTTTGATGCAATAGAAGTATTAAACAAGGCCAATACATGAACGCAAGATGGGTTTTTTGCGCACACTTGCCTTAGGTGAAAAGGGAAATGGGAGAGGGTCAAGACCTAGAGGGTGCACCCAAAGGTAGACCCATGAAGGACCTATCACGCAAGATCATATATGTAACACCCCAAGATTCCATGGTACATTTCTCTTTGAATAATGCAGTAGCTTGCGTTGTACGCAACTTCGAGTTCTAGCACACCACGACCAATCAAACTAGCCGTTATGAATAGTAATACCCACTTTTTGAAATTTTATAAATTTTATTTTTCAAAATGGACTTAATTTTTGGATTCGGAATATCAAAATTATCTTAGGGTGAATTTTTGGTATTTTTCTGAAAACTTTCAATTTTTGATGAATAGTGAAAAACATTGCATTATTGTTTAAAACTGACTATTATTTATATAATTATTTTATTTATTTAAATTTATTTTAAAGTCAAAATAGATAAATAATACCTATATTAGTTCAATTTAATTCATTGGAGTCATTTTATAATAATATTATATGTATAAAATTTTATTGAATTTTTTAACGTCTTTTACCCACCTTCTAGGCACATTTACAAATTTGCATAAAATGTAATTTTACCGCTTCATTGAAATAAATTTCAAAATTTTGAGAGACACAGTTGGAATTAGTAAGTAAAATGTGGTTCAATAGGATGAAAATATTTTTTTTGAATAGTAACTTTTGAATTTTATTTACCATGGTTAAAAGTAAATAGGGTAATTAAAGGTAAAAATGATATTATAATTACCCTAACACATGTCCTAATTCTATTGGATGTGTTTTTTCGACAAAAAACAACCTTAGGAATAAAATATGATCCTTTTGGACCACTTCGATTAGATTAGGACATTTATTATTATTTTATTTAAAGAAGAGTTAAAAGTGTTAAATTCAAATTTTAATAAGTAAAACATTTTTAATATAGGGTTATACATAAGATAAATTTGACTATAAATATTCATTAGAAATATAAAAATATTTCCTATATATTTTTATTTTATTTATAATTTTTATACATTAAATAATTAAATTTATTTATGACACAATGATGATGTAGTAATTACCTTATTATTGAAAGATTAAAATAATTGATATTATAAATTTTAAAATAATTGTAAATTGAGAATTTTTATGTATTACATGAATTTTATAGATTAATATGACATTTTATGGTTGATTAAAAAAATTTTGTTTGAAGTGATAAAGGTTTTATGACTTTTAGAAAAACCAAATACTAAATAGTGTCAAAATTGACATAAATGAGTTTTTAAAACAAATACTATATTATTAATTAGTATAATATTTATAAAAATATAAGGTTCAGAAAAATGACTTATATAAGGATATATATATCAATAATGAACCACTTGAGGTTTTATTGGTTTTTTATAGCAAGTTTATTAACCATTTATTATAATAACACAAGAATACATGGTAAAAATTAAACTATTTAACTAAGAGTTAAATCTAAAAGATAAGGTTAATATGGTGACTTAAACCTGTATATAGCCTATTGGTTGAAAGGTTTTAGACCCATCCCCACCTTAGCCTATAAATAAATATTTTTTAATCCATTATAAACCGAATATGATTATATAATAAAATAATATTTTAAGCTTTTCCTAAAGAGACCCTCACCTCTCTTATAAAAGGGTACTTCCCCTTCTCTTAATTTCATACCTCCAAATCCATTTGACTTGGCCAAACCCTACTCAAATATCCTCCCAACTACCCTCAATTCAACCTTTAAGCCTTAATTTGATAATAATCCAACCTAATGAGCCCTTTTGATCAAAACAAAAGGAAGTACCCAAAGAAGAGGTAATGATTTCATCACCTCTTCCAAAGTTCTTTTCTTCTTCCACTTCCTCTTTATTTGTTGTTTCCATACCAAAATAATAAATCTAGTACCTTATACTTACTTTTATTTTATTATAAATATGGTACAACCATATTCATTATTCTATCCATTCTATGAATAACAAAGTCACCATACATGCGTACATATGGCTTACCGTCACCACGTTGTGGTGTAGTTTGTTATTCAACACTTCATTATTTGGATGGGTATAATAATGAGTATAATTGATTTAAATAAAAAATAAAACATTTTAATGATTCTGTAAATATTATATACCATCCAATTACATATTATTTCACCATCAATATAATGGTATTGTCGCTCGTGTGTACGTACGGATTACCGTCTCCACGAACGCGATGAGATTCATTCCCCATCGTAACCATTCAAGAATAATTTTCATTTTATGAATAAAAATAATGTCTAAGAACTTAATGTCATTCTGGATATGAATCAAATACATCCTATTCATATCAAATATGACTTACATAACAAAACATATAAAGTAAAACGAATCAGTTAACACCCGAAACAATGATAGTACTGAAATATTATTAACAAAGTAATATTAGAAGGTCATATATAATATAATATTTATGTATATGGTTATTTTATAATTTAATAACAATGATTTAACCATTATACAGTAGTTTAAACTACCCTTGACTAAGAAAAAGTACAAGGTAAGGGTTAATTATACAATCTCTTCATTATCCAAGGTTGCTTATACGTGAGTATCTACTGGGACCTCTTTATCGTACACAACCGTGTTTCTAAAAAATGTATTTCAAAAAAAATTACTATTTCCTAGACTATGGTTTAAAGTCATTTATACCCTTGTTTTACTTTTTATAAAAAATTTATAAAGTAATCCTTCTGTCATTTTCCAAACAAGGTCCTTTATGACCTTTTCGACAAAATTAAGGAAAGAATGTTTTTTTTAATGTATATGGCAGGTGCGGCTATTTTCCACCATTATAACATCTTCAAATCTTACCTTATAAGCTTAAATAATATTTTCAAAATAAATGTTTTCTTTTATAATTATGTAACTTTTAGATGATTTCAAAATAAAGATATATTTCTCTCAAATAGTTTTTATTTCATCTATGTCAACATCCTTTGATAGATTTTACACTTGTTTGAAGTTGATTTATTATGATACAATATTCCATATTGTATTGAAGTTTTTGTGATATGACTGTGGATGTTTTATTTTTATACCATTCATGGTTTATGGTTAAAGTATTAACATTTTTTATGCTAGTTTTAATATGAATTTTTATGTTATGTTTCAACCTTTTCATATGAGGAATGCATTGGACATAGTAAGTGATAGGTGGAGCCCTCTATATCTCCTCAATGCATTGGTAGGTCTCATGAGACAAACTAGTGTCTTGGCACAAGGCCTTGACAAAATATTATTTGTATTCTTGGAATGAGGCCATGAGTATGTGTTTATGATGTCCGACATTATGCATTCCATTATTATGAAATTGGTTATTGATATTAGATGTGATTATTCGAATAGTAGAATATACATGTGAATAAGTAAATGGAATTATTTGATATATATTTTCCATATTATTCTGAATTTTATGTTTATAAGGCTTGTGTTTTATTCTTATACATTTCCTTAAATGTTTATGCTTATTTATGAAAGTTTATGCTATATTGTTATCCTTACTGAGCACATGAGCTCACCCATTTATATGTTTTATTTTTTCCAGGATGCGAAGAAGTATATTATGACTGACCTGTAGGGATAGTATAAGGGAGATTAATGTGTTTAAAGGACACACAGTGTTGTTTTTTTCATTTTATAATGTAATGTAAAAATTATGTTTGTATCTCGTACTTCCAATTCTACTAAACTGATCAGTATTTCTGGATTTGATCCCTTGTGATCATGCCAATGTTATATAATAATGCACTAACTCTGGGTAACTTGGGTTAGGGTGTTATAGTTGGTATCAAAGGAAGTTTAGTACAAACCTTAAAATATAGATTTATAAAAGCTCTGATTAGAGAACATTACCCTAAGATAGACTTTGAGGATTAGTATAGAAGAACTTCCTAGAATTTTGGTAATGTAGAGATTTTGTGTATTTTCCAAGTAATAAATCCTTGTATGGATACAAGTAGGTAGAGGCGGCTCTGGAATAGATGTACCTAGGAGTGGAAACTTTGATAATGAGTTTCGGGCTTGACCTAGAGTATCCTGGTACACGACAACGGGCCTTTCCACACTCTTGGTTACGACACTCCCGAGGGATATGCTTAGGATAATTCACATTTTCTTTAAAAACCATTATGAAGGATTTATGAGTAAATATTCTCTCAAAAAAACATTTTTTTATGATTATGTATTATATACATAAACTATTCAATTTATTTTAGGTATTTTACTAGTTTGTAATTATGTATTACGATTCATAAACTAATCTAGTGTATATCATTGTTTAGAAATGGTGCCTAGTGGAAGGAATGGAAACTGTATCAATGCACGTAATCTATAGAGGGATTTACCTTCTACTCAAGATAATTATAGTGGATCTGGTGATTCAACCAGTTATGAACAACTTATTACCATTCTAGGAAAACTCACTCAGGTTTTGAATAATAAACTTACCCATATGGAGAACCCTGATCCACAACACGAAGGATCAATGTTAGAACGCTTAATGAGGAAACAACCACCAACATTCAATGGGACTAAAAATCCATTTGTAGATAATCAATGGATAAGTTTTTTAGAGAAAATATTTCATGCTTTGGGGAGTAACGAAATGGAAAACGTTGTCATGGTAGTTTATCTCCTCACAGGATATGTAGATCAATGGTATTCATTAATTCAAAACACAAAGGAGAACGAAGAAGTATCAAATATGGAATGGAGGGAGTTTAAAGAGATTTTCTTAGAAAAATACTTTCCTCATGACCATCGAGAGGATATGGAAAGATAATTTCTGAGTCTGAGGCAAAAGAAGGATAAGAATGTCGCAAAGTATGGGGATAACTTTACAAGGTTAGAAAGGCATGTAGCAGATTATATACGTAACCCAATGAGTAATATTGATTGATTATTCGATGGTTTAAAACCATTTCTCCATCGATAATTAGTCTCACAATCCTTCTCATCGTACGAAGATATTTTCTCATGAGATATCAAGACAGAAAAGGAATTCTCTAAGTCTTATGACTTTAAAGAAAAGAAAGAGAAGAAGATATATGTTAAACACTCTGGAAATGTAAATAAGGGGAAGAATGGAAAAGATGAATTTCCATTTTATAGTAAATGTGGGAAGAAACACCTCGAGACTTTTCTGAAAGGAATGGGAGTCTATTACAAGTGTGGTGAAAAATGACACCAAGCTCGTGATTGCAAGGGAAAGAAATAGGCTATCAATGTTGAATGCTATTATTGTAGATAAATGGGACATTATGAAAATGAATTTCCTAAGCGTTAGGGAAACTTACCTCAGAAAAGGATAAAGGAGCAAGGCCAAGCTTATTCAATCACTATTGTTGAGGTTGAAGCTTCGAATGATGTGGTGGCAGGTAATTTAATGTTTTCCTCAAATTTAGCCAATGATTTATTTGATTCTATATCATCGCATTGTTTCATATCTTCCCAATTTTCTAAGAAAATTAGATATTTTCAATTTGATTTAACTAGTGAGTTGTCAGTCAAAACTCTTAAGGGAAGTATCATTGCAACAAAGTTTTTTGAATCAGTTCCCATTAGGTCATATAAATGTTCTTTGTCTTTTGATCTCATCGTCATACCCATGATTTAATTTGATATAATACTCGGTATGGATTGGATTTGAAACCATAATGTGAAAATTTATTGTAAGAAGAAGGAGGTTACAATTTTTAATGATGATAAGGAGTACCTTATATTTAGAGAAGAAACGTCACCACTTGATTCTTTTCTAGATCCACCCTCAATAGCTCTAATAAATTCAATTATTGGGGAGGAATAGAGAAAAATAAATATGGGTGGGGAAAGGAATATTCAAATAGAGAACTTACCTATTGTGAAAGAATATTTTGATGTGTTTCCAGAGGATTTACCTGGAAATCCTCCATAATGAGAATTTGAGTTTTCCATTGATTTAATTCCTGGTTCAAGGCCCATATCAAAGACCACTTATAGAATAGACACTGTGGAATTAGTGGAACTAAATAAACAACTAGAGGAATTGAGTAATAAAGGATTTATTCTCCCTAGTGTTTCTCCATGGGGCGCCCCTATTCTTTTTGTTAATAAGAAAGATGGATTTATGAGGTTGTGCGTTGACTACGGAGGGATCAATGTTATAACAATAAAGAAAAAGTATCCCCTACCTCGCATTGATGATTTATTTGATCAACTTTATCGAGCTCAATATTTTTCAAAGATTTACCTTCGATCTGAATATCATCAATTGTGTGTGAAGAAGGAAGACATTCTGAAGACAACATTTTGTACTAGGTATGGACATTATGAGTTTATAGTAATTCCTTTTGGACTGACTAATGCACCCTTTGTTTTCATGGATCTAATGAATAGAGTTTTCAAGGAATATCTTGATGGATTTTTAGTGGTATTTATTGATGATATTTTAGTATACTCAAAAATCTACAAAGATCATGAAAATCACTTGCGCACTATTCTAAAAACCCTCATAAGAAATGAATTATATGGGAAGTTTAGCAAGTGTGAATTCTGGTTTTAGGAAATTTCTTTTCTTGGCCATATTATCTCTAAGGATGAAATCTCTTTAGATACTTCAAAGACCAAGGAAATCCAAGAACGGCCAGCACTGACAAGTATAACTGAGGTATGAAATTTTATTGGTTTAGCAGGTTATTATCGGCATTTCATCCAGAATTTTCCCTGATTGGTAACCCATTAACCAAGCTCACACATAAAGGGGTTAAATTTTTTTGGAAAAAAGAGTGTGGAGAATGTTTTGAAGAACTGAAGAGATGATTAGTCAATGCTCTTATCTTGACTCTACCATCGGGAAATGATGGGTTTGTTATTCATAGTGATGCTTCAAAGAAAGGTTTTGGTTACGTCCTTATGCAGAATGATAGAGTTATTTCATATGCATCATGACAGCTAAAAATTCATGAACAAAACTATCCCACTCATGATCTTTAGTTAGAAGCTGTAATATTTTCTTTTAAGATATGGAGACACTATCTCTATGGTGAAAAATGTGAGATATATACCGATCACAAGAGTTTGAAGTATATTTTCTCATATAAGGAAATCAACATGAGGAAAAGTCGATGGCTTGAACTACTAAAGGATTATGATTGCACTATACACTACCACCTAGGGAAGGAAAATAAGGTGGAAGATTCTTTAAGTAGAAAGGATCATGGATTTTTGAACAATATGAGATTTGAAAGTGATCTTATGTTCATGGATCTAGTAAATATGGATATAAGGATAATCATGTAAGGTAAAACATCAATACTTTTTCAAATGGTTGTCAAACTATATTTACTAGAAAGGATAAAAAGTTCTCAGACTAATGATGAGGAGTTTTAAAAGAAAATTAAAGCTATGAATGATGGGAGATTGATTGACTTTGTATATGAAGATGGAATTTTGAAATTTGGGAAGAGACTTTGCATTCCTGATACACCTGATCTAAAAAGGGAATTGTTGGAAAATGCTCATAACTCCAATTTATCTATACACCTTGGTAGAAGTAAGATGTATAGATATTTGAAGGAACATTTTTTGGTGGGACAACATGAAGAGGGATATTGGTGATTATGTGTCAAGATGTATGGTTTTTCAATAGGTTAAGGCTGGAAGACAACATCCTAGAGGTTTCATGTAACCTCTTCCCATACCTGAGTGGAAATGGGATGACATTATGATGGACTTTGTCATGGGGCTACCAAAGACTCCTAGAATGAATCATACAATATGGGTCATATTTGATCGTCCTACCAAGTCAGCACATTTTTTTGTTATAAGAGAAGATTTACCACTTGAACTTTTAGTAATATTGTATATTAATGAAGTTGTAATACTTCATGTTTTACCCATATCGATTGTTTCTGATCATGATCCCCATTTTACATCAAGATTCTAAAAACATATTTAGAAATCCCTGGATACTAAACTTCATTTGAGAACTGCCTACCACCCTCAAACTGATGGAAAATCAGAATGGACTATTAAAACCTTAGAAGACATGTTGAGATCCTTCTCACTTGACTTTCAAGGTAAGTGGGATCAATATTTACCTCTGGCATAATTTTCCTATAAAAATGGCTTCTATTCAAGTATTCAGATGGCACCATATGAAGCATTATATGGAAAGATATGTCGCACACCAACTTATTGGGATGATGTTGGTGAAAGAAAACTCATAGGCCCAAAACTTGTTGAGGAAACAATGGAAAAGGTGAATATTATCCAAACCCACATCAAAGCAGCTCAAAGTAGGCAAAAGAGCTATACTGATAATCGAAGGAAGGATTTGGAATTTCAAGTAGGAGATCATGTTTTCTTGAAGGTATCTTCATAGAAGGGTGTTATACGTTTCGGTAAAAAGGGTAAATTAAGTCTTAGGTACATTAGACCTTTCAAAATTCTAGAATGAATTGGAGTTCTATCTTACCATTTGGAAATGCCTCCAAGCCTCTCCAAAGTTCATAATGTGTTCCATGTATCACTGTTGAGAAAATACATGCCTCACCCAACGCATGTACTCACCTATAAATAAATAGAACTGGAACCCGATCCATCTTATTGTGAAGATCCTTTCAAGATTATTGATACCATAGAACAAGTGTTGAGAAACTGGACGACTCGTCTAGTAAAAGTTCTATGGAGAAACCATAAGATGAAAGAGGCAACATGGGAACCTCAGGAACTTATGATGAAGAACCACCCAAATCCTTTTATATAGTAGTATTCTATAAATTTTGACGATGAAATTATGTGAAGTAGGAAAGAATGTAACACCCCAAGCATCCACGGTACTATTCTCTTTGAATAATGCAATAGCTTGCGTTGTACGCAACTTCGAGTTCTAGCACACCACGACCAATCAAACTAGATGTTATGAATAGTAATACTCGCTTTTTGAAATTTTATAAACTTTATTTTTCAAAATGGACTTCATTTTTGGATTTGGAATATCAAAATTATCTTAGGGTGAATTTTTGGTATTTTTCTGAAAACTTTCAATTTTTGATGAATAGTGAAAAACATTGCGTTATTGTTTAAAACTGACTCTTATTTAGATAATTATTCTCTTTATTTAAATTTATTTTAAAGTCAAAATAGATATATAATAACTATATTAGTTCAATTTAATTCATTTGAGTCATTTTATAATAATATTATATGTATAAAATTTTATTGAATTTTTTAACGTCTTTTACCCACCTTCTAGGCACATTTACAAATTTGCATAAAACATAATTTTACCGCTTAATTGAATTGAATTTCAAAAATATGAGAGACACGGTTGACATCAGTAAGTAAAATTTGGTTTAATAGGATGAAAATATTTTTTTGAATAGTAACTTTTGAATTTTATTTACCACGGTTAAAAGTAAATAGGGTAATTAAAGGTAAAAATGATATTATAAATACCCTAACACATGTCCTAATTCTATTGGATAAGTTTTTTTTTTGACAAAAAACAACCTTAGGAATAAAATATGATCCTTTTGGACCACTTTGATTAGATTAGGACATTTATTATTATTTTATTTAAAGAAGAGTTAAAAGTGTTAAATTCAAATTTTAATAAGTAAAACATTTTTAATATAAGGTTATACATAAGATAAATTCTACTATAAATATTCATTATAAATCTAAAAATATTTCATATATATTGGTATTTTATTCATAATTTTTAGACGTTAAATAATTAAATTTATTTATGACACAATGATGATGCAGTAATTACCTCATTATTGAAAGATTAAAATAATTGATATTATAAATATTAAAATAATTAATAATTGAGAATTTTTATGTATTCCACGAATTTTCTAGGTTAATATGGCATGTTAGGGTTGATTAAATAATTTTTTTCGAAGTGATAAAGTTGTTATGACTTTCACAAAAACCAAATACTAAATAGTGTCAAAATTGACATAAATGAGTTTTTAAAACAAATACTATATTATTAATTGTTATAATATTCCTAAAATACTAAGGTTTGTCCAAAGGACTTAGATAAGGTTATATATATCAATAATGAACCACCTGTGGTTCTCTTGGATTTTTATTGTAATTTTATTAAACATTTATTATAATAATACAAGAATACATGGTAAAAGTTAAACTATTTAACTAAGAGTTAAATCTAAAAATAAGGTTAATATGGTTACCCAAACCTATCTATAACCTATTGGTTGAGATGGTTTCTACCCAACCCCACCTTATACTTTAAATAAATCCTTTTTGATCCATTATAAAATGAATATGATTATATAATAAAATAATAATTCAAGCTTTTCCTAAAGTGACCCTCACCTCTCTTATAAAAGGGTACTTCCCCTTATCTTAATTTTACACATCCAAAGCCATTTGGATAGGCCAAATCCTACTCAAATATCCTCCTAACTACCCTCACTTCAACCTAGAATTATTACTTTTATTAGAATCCAACGTAAGGATCCCTTTTGATCAAATCAATAGGAAGCACTCAAAGAAGAGGTAATAATTTCATCACCTCTTCCAAAGTTCTTTTCTTCTTCCACTTCCTCTTTCATTGTTGTTTCTATACCAAAATAATAACTCTGGTACCTTATACTTATTTTTATTTTATTATAAATATGGTATGACCGTATTCATTATTCTATCCATCCTATTATTGATAAATTCACTATATGTGCGTACATACGGCTCACTGTCTCCACGTCGTGGTGTAGTTTGTTATTCAACACTTAATTATTTGGATGGGTATAATAATGAGTAAAATTGATGTAAATAATAAATATAACATGTTAATTATTCTTTATATATGATATATTATCTAATTACTTATGATTTCACCATCAATAGAATGGTATTGCCGCTCGTGCGTACGTACGGATTACCGTCTCCACGAACGCGATGAGATTCATTCCCCATCGTAACCATTCAAGAATAATTTTAATTTTATGAATAAAAATAATGTTTAAGAACTTAATATAATTCTATATATTAATCAAATACATTCTATCCATATCAACATGACTTATGTAACAAAACATATAGAGGAAAATGAATCATTTAACACCCGAAACAATGATACTACTGAAATATTATTAACAAAGAAATATTAGAAGATTATATATAATATAATATTTATGTATATGGTTCTTGTATAATTTAATAATAGTGATTTCACCATTATATAGGAGGTTAACCTACCCTCGACTAAGGAAAAGTACAAGGTAAGGGTTAGTTCTACAATCTCTTCATTATCTGAGGTTGCTTATATGTGAGTATCTACTGGGACCTCTTTATCGTACACATCCGTGTTTCTTAAAAAATTATTTCAAAACATTTTTAATATTTTTTAGACTATGGGTTAAATTCATTTATAACCTTGTTTTAATTTTTATAAAATGTGTATAAAGGAATGTTTCTATTGTTTTCCAAACAAGGTCCTTTATGACATTTTCGACAAAATTAAGGAAAGAATGTTTTTTTAACGTATATGGTGGGTGCAGCTATTTTCCTTCGTTATAATATCTTTTAATATTACCTTACAATATTATAAGAATATTTTCAAAATAAATGTTTTCTTTTATAATTATGTAACTTTTAAATGATTTCAAAATAAAGATATATTTGTCTCAAATAGTTTTGATTTCATCTATGTCAACATCCTTTAATGGATTTTACACTTGTTTGAGGTTGATTTATTATGATACAATATTCCATATTGTATTGAAGGTTTAGTGAAATTTTTTATTGTGGATCTGTTATTTTTATACCATTCATGGTTTATGGTTAAAGTATTAACATTTTGTATGCTATTTTTAATATGAATGTTTATGTTATATTTCAACCTTTTCATATGAGGAATGCATTAGACTTAGTAAGTGACAGATGGAACCCGCTATAGCTCCTCGATTCATTAGTAGGTCTCATGAGAAAAACTAGTGTATTGGCACAAGGCTTTTAAAAAATATTATTTGTAGTCTTGTCACGAGGCCTTGACTGTGTGGTTATGATGTCTGGTATTAGACATTCCATCATTATGAAATTGGCTATTGATATTACATGTGATTATTTGACTAGTAGAATATCCATGTGAATAAGTAAATGGAATTATTTGATTTATCTTTTCCATATTATTCTGAATTTTTTGTTTAGAAGGCTTGTGTTTTAGTTTTATACATTGCATTAAATATTTATGCTTATTTATGAAAGTTTTCACTATATTGTTATCCTTACTAAGCACCTGAGCTCATCCATTTCTATGTTTTATTTTTTCCAAGATGAAAAGAATTATATTATGACTGACCTGTAGGGATATTCTAAGGGAGATTAATGTGTTCAAAGGAGACACAATGTTGTTATTTTTCATTACATAATGTAATGTAAAACTTATGTTTGTATCTAGTACTTCCAAGGCTACTAAAATGTTCAGTCTTTCGAGATTTCATCCCTTGTTATCATGCCAATGTTATGTAATAATACACTGACTCTGGGTAACTAGGTTTAGGGTGTAACAATATACCTTGAATCCATGACTTTCATGTGGTCGCATAAGAGGTCATCTTACGTGCATGGGAGCGACGGTTCGGATTTTGGATAATTATATTGAAGGTAGGAAGGTACCCTTCTATTTGTTGGAGAAACTCTATATAGTGGTGTGTATGGTGAGAAGAGCAGAAGGGATCATCTAATTTTGCATTGGGCATGGAAGAGGCTTGTGTGCAGATGTCTTTCTTTCATGTTGGCCAAATCTCCTTCGTACATCTACCTTGGACATTTTTTGGGAGTTCAGAGCACAAGAACCCCATTAACGTCTCATTAGGTGCACAAGATGCTTGCGCACATATTTCTTTATTGAACACACACTCCAAATCTTGTTCTCATCTCCTTTGGGATCCTTGGGATCATCCACCAAGTCAAATTATCTCTTTGGGTTCCTCAAATATACCAACCTATGGCCTCACGTGGAATTTAGGGCCAATAGGGATTTTCAACCCATTATTGAAAACTAGCCCATGTCATATGAAATAATCCAATAAATCCTTAAAATATTCCAATATAACTTTCATACTATGATTCACTATTTTTAAGGTGACAATATATGTTCTTGTAGGTATATCACCTATTATGAAACCATAATCGTTAATATGACATGCCATGAGTGGAAGAGAAAATCCAAGGAAAACTGACCATTCTCACTGCTGATATATCAATTTCATAAAAATGATCCAATTATTGGAAAGGAAAACCATATATCACTTCCTATAACCCAATACAAACCAATTTATCCACATTAAAATCATTAATCTGTGAATTTTTTTTTATTGTTACATAATAATCTTGCATGTCTTATATTATGATATCACCATATTTCAATCAATCTAATACTTCATATTATTTTTTAAATATATCAATAATTAATTCAAAGGCCACCCTAGAATTTTGATAATGTATAAGAATATGTAAGCATGATACACCTAGATCATTTCTAAAAAAAATTATCAATATGGAACCCATTCACGATCTGGGAAAAAAATATATCTTTATACTCAAATGGATAACTATATTGAGAAATGGTTGATACAATATGGAATGTGGTAAAAGATTTATAAATAAAGGATTTGGATTTTGTAATAGAATTCTATACACTCACAAATCTTAGTAATGAATAAAGGATATTTCTTTCCACCTTGTAGAGTGATTATAAAATCTAAAATTTACCACAAGTAGAAATCATATTGTTGAGAGAGCATATGAGAATATTATAAATGATGTAATTTTATTCAGGAATAATGGTTCTAGACTAATGGATTGAAAATATTCATAGTTAGGGAAATGTTTTCATTATATTTTCATTCATTTTTTATTCGAGATTTTGTGACCTCCCTTATAAACTCTTCAACTCCACATTAATGGAGTGATAACCCTTATTAGGTATAGTGAGGGGAATAACATATTTTTTTTCTGAGTTCATATATCAATAATGAGGATCCCCACACCCATACTCTTAAATATGGAACATAAAACATATCATTTACATTCTGTCTTTGAAACCAACATATGCAATCCAAATATAACCATCCATTATTAAAATATAGACAACCATTATTGAATCACACACATTCCCAAGATTGTTTAGGTATAGTGTTTTAAAAACTATGAAAATAATTCAATAAAACCCTATATATTTCTTGTTAAATTGGTATTTTTTTCTATTAAAACAAGGTATACTTATTTACTAATAAATATTCAAAATCTTTCATAAAATCCGACGCAGATAAAAACCATGAATACATATAATTGACAATACACTTCTTCATATCCTGGGTAAAATGAAACATATGAAGGGTGAGATTAAACACTTGTCATGGGATTTCATATAATAGAGTCTATAATGTGATGAACAACACATGAATAATATGGTAGGAATAATTAATAATCATAAAATTCCATTTAACTGCTATGATGAACATGTGATATATCAATGGATAACATAACAAAGTAAATAATCAAATGGAAAACAATAAATGAATTCATTGTGATGCGGTACATAAAGTCATATTTCACAAACATACTATCAAGGCTTCATACTAATACATCATGCATAATCATATATTTTTTACACCAAATAACTTGGATAGTTTGTCTCATGAGTCCTACTATTTCATCTAGGTGATATATAGTTTTTAAACCATTGCTAATTAATTCTAATACATTTACCACATGAATTGATGAATAAAAAATAAAATAAAATAAAACATTCTAACACCCACATGTCATTTCTACATTATATTTATATTATTCTTTCTCTGTGTGGGTTAATTTAATTTTCCATGAAGTTATTGTTTAGAATATGAAATATATATAAATTTTTCTTCTGTGAAAATTTTAGTAAAAAATATGTGTAATCCCTTTGAAGGAATTATTTTTAGTTGTTTTTTGTTTCATATATTTTTTATCTACATAATTGTAGAATTGATTATCCCAATCTATGAAAATTATTTTAGAAACCTTATGAGTCATATTTTTCTTCTAGGAGTTGGCATACATCTTGCATGTGGTTAGGAGGATCCATGAAGAAAATGTGTGATAGTGACAATTTTTTTTAATATTGATTTATTATTAGTCTTTGTGTAGTTTTTAAACTCTATGGCCAAATTTTTTAAGGTTATTTTTATTAGGTATTTTCATCTAAAATATTATTATGTGGTCTTTAAAATCATACAAAAAACCATATATTATTCCATGATTTCATTGAAATGATGAAATTATATATTTAACCATTTAGGTTTTTTCTTTCTCCTTTTCCCCACATATTTTTCTTTCAAACATGGGAAGCACATGGGGAACCCATACCCTTTCCCCACTCTCAATTTAGTGAAACTTATTCATGGTTTCAAGTGGATGTTTAATTTATTTCTTACATTTATCCTCTCCTCTCATCTACCCTTTCCCTCTCTCTTAGTTTTCCTCTAACCCAAAAACCTTAACCATTTTTTGGGTTTGGATTAGTGTTATGAGTGAGTTTAATGATTTTTCCTTGGGATTTTTAGTATTAAAGAGGATGGATAATGGCTTATTTATGAATTTTCTCCAAAGGAAATTTATTTCAGTTGTGTTTTAGATTGGAGAGGTAGTTTTTTATTTGTAAATACATTGTAATACATTTCTCAAATTTCTTTAGGGATTTTAAATGGATTATCAAGGAATTATATGTGAATTGAATACATATAGTGGTTTCAAAATGTCTTCTGAATTCATTAAAAATTTGGCATGGGATGAGGTCACATTCCAAGTGTTGTTTCAATTTCTTGCATTCATTTATAGATACTAAATAAATTGATTATTTTAATTAAACTAAAAACTATTACTATCATATTTAATTTTTGATTAATTTATTGTAGTGTATATGTTAAATTAATTTAAAGGTAAAAGTAACCAAAATTAGAAGATGTCATGATGTGAAGTATAAACTATGATGTACCCTAATTCAAGGATTGAGTTCACATCCCAGTATTAAAGATTCAAGAAAAAACGAAGCTGATTATGCTCAAAAATAACCATTCATGTCGTGAATCACCTATTCATGGGTTTAAAATCATTAGAAACAGAATAAAGGAAGTGGAATAATGAAAATATGGCACCAGGTAAATAAAAAAAATTATAGTGTGATAGTATGTGTCATGTCATGACACTTGATCTCCAGATCCTAAAACTTCCAATTTTTTTACATAACTTTTAGAGTCCATATATAATTTTTTTATTACACCCAAGGATGATTTTCCCATATAAAATGATAGTTTTTTTCATTTAATAAATTGGGAGGGGGTTAATTTCACCACTAAATAGAAATATTGAGTTCCCCTTCAAGATAATCAATCCAATGATGGATGATTTCTCGAGGATATGTTTTTTTTCATTTCTTCTAGGATTTCCCATAAGTTACCATTTGATTTATTTTATTTACTTCCATTATAACCCTTTGAAGAATAGCATGAGGAGGTATTCTTTCATGTACTGAATGATACAATCATAAGGAGAGTGTATTAGTTTGATATTTTTATTTTATTTTTTTCTCATGTTGGATTTTATATTCACAACTAAAATATAACTCTATCCCCTTTTATTTTATCATGAACATTGAAAATTAAATCATAAAAAATCATCAAATATATCACAAATTAACTTAATTCAAGAATGAATATTTTTTGAATAATGATAATTATGATTAAATATTTATTTAAATAAATTAATTAATTAATTAACTATGTATAATTGATTATTTGATAAGGTAAAATTAATAAATTGAAGTGGATTCTCCAAGATAAAGGGTTATCATATATTCAATTCTTATTACAACATAACTAAAATGGGCCTAATTGTTAATCCACTAGCATATAAACCTGAAAATTACTAGACGTGACATGATTATTATAATTCATTAAAAACAATGGTATTTATCTCCTCTATTTCTCATTCAAAATCAATTATTTTTTAAAATTTGACCTAAGTAATTTTGTAATCATCTCATAGGTTCTACCATGAACACAATAAATTCAAATTTTAAATTTTTAGAATTATAAATTTGTGTTTATAAATAAATTATTAAATACGATTAGCCTTAATGGAAATAATGATTCCCTTCAGGTCGGTAAAATTTATAGCATTGTTGTGAGGGTTGGTTGCTGATAATGTTTAGATTAATTTGATATAGTTCAAATTGATTTTATTTTTTCACTATTTTATTCATGGTCTTGTCATGTTTTTGTTTCTAGAAAAAATCTAACACACGATTACTCCAATTGTGGTAACAAAAAAGGGAGAGAATGTTCATTCAATCCCAAGTTAGAAAAAACCATATGAAAATACCAAAAATATAAATAATATGGTGTAACTGGAAAATAAAAACATGGCATGATTGGAGGGGTATCACATAGACCATTGAAGATGCATACAGTCATGGATTATAGAAGACCCTATGTTTTGGGGATGGAACATAGTATCATAGTTCCTAAAGTCATTGAAAATCAATTAGAGGTAAATATAGAAATAATTCAATTAATTTAAAATTCAATCCATCTTTATGATATATCACACAATGATTTGTACACACAGATAGGAAGTTTCCATGAACTATGGTGGGACAATGATTATTTTGGTTTCAATTAAAATAAAAAAAGTAATATAATTAATTCATGTCCTCCCACCTCATTAGATCACAACAAGGTATGGGTTGGTGATAAATTTATTGACATGATCATTTCCCCTTTAAAAATCCTTGAATTTTAGGGTTAATATTTTCAATTTCATCTAATTTGAGGATGAATCTATTTAGAGTTCATGGGATAATTTTAAATACTTAACTCAAAAATACCATTACCACAGTACATTAATGTACCTTATAATCTAAACATTTTATAAAAGTTTATCGCCAGAAAAAAATCAATCATTTATGACACATCAGGATGATCGGTGATGAGGAAATCACTCGAGGATATCTATATCATAATGAACGATATGGATATAAAATGTTTCTATTGGAAGATAAGTTTCACCAAAAGATGATGATCTTATATGGTAGATGACCAAGGATATATTTTAGCCTAGATAGAGTCTTTTACAAGAATGTTGGATGCACTAACATCTCACCAAAACCCCAAGGGTATATATATTAAATATTCCCATTATGTTTATTATATTTTCTAAGAAAAATTTTAGATGATGAGAACATAAAAATAGAAAGCTAGTGGTTTCCATCCGTGATAACAATGATACCTTTAATAATAACCTCAAGGTGCCTCACTCACAAGTGAAATTCACTCCATAAAGTATATATTGGCCAGTATAATTCCCACAAATGGAAAAAAACTATTAAATAACATAAAGAAGATTCAAACACTCAAAATGATTCCAAATTAAATCTGATGACCCGATTGTAAAAATTATAGGAAAACTCCATGAGACACTAAGATGGGTATTATGATGCTACCCAAAAAATCCATGTGTATAAGTTAAATAAATCACCTTAAGAAGTGGAAAATTGAAGTAATATCATCTTAAATATTGAAATAAACAAAAATCGAAATAGGTTGAAGAATTTAAGGATAATCAAGAAAAACAAAAGGGTCAATTAATGGAGGAACTACCGCCTCTATTCATGACATGCCTACAATTTACCAAGAGATTAAAACATGATAATCTTAATTCATAGATAGGTAAGTCCATTCAACAATATAAAAAATTAAAAACTAATATTATTTTTCTTTATCACTAAACATTCCAATTTATTCAATGATTATGAAAGAGTTTGTGAACAATAATACCAAGTTTGAGTAAATTGGAATGATTCTATTCATGAGAAATTTATTTGATTTAGTTTCAACGGATTTGGATAAAAATTAACAAGAATAGGGTAGTTTTAAATTCCTATTTTTATTGATTCTAGTACATTTGGAAATACTTTATGTCATTCAAGTGATAGTGTCAATATCATTTTATACATAACCATAAAAATCCTATAAATTGAGGACCTAAAACCCACAAGAGTTTCACTTCGACTAGAAGAATCAACAATGAAATACCCATAATGAATGATCAAATAAATTATAATTAAAGTAAAAAAATTAATTTCCAGATTAAATTTATGGTGCTACAAATTGATGAGGAGTGGACTCCTTTGAATATTAGGAGACCTTTTCTTGGGACTAGAAGATATCTAAACGAAGTGTAAGGTGTTGTGCAGTGATTGAGAGTGGGAAGTGAACAAGTCAATTTCAATATACAAAAAGCAAACTATGATATGAAGGAGGATGACTTTTAAGAATATGTAAGTAATGAAGTTGAAGAAGCTACTATTTTTTTAAAATTCAATAGATACATGTTTTCTAGATTGATTAAGAAGAAGTGAAAACAAAAAAGAAAACTAGAAATCTAAGAGACAAGATCACTGATGATATTGGAAAAGATGATACAAAAATAATTATAGAATGCCAACAATTTTGGATGGTATATGATCTAGACTTCTTATTTTCTAGTCTGAATTATAATTTTTTCCCGATAGTGGTAGATAATATTTAATCCCAATTATAGAGACCCTCGCTTTTCTTATATAGATATTACATCATTTTTTTCAGAATATTTATTACATTACACAAACACATGCCCAAAGACTATATTTGTTTAGAGCCTATAGAAACATGGAAACATAAAAACTAGTCCAAAAGTGAACTACATTCCAAAACTCATTAATTTATTCAAAGGAAAATAGTAAAAAAACATAAACACCCATGGAAGATCCAACAAGCAGGAGACCAAAATAAGAGTCTAGGGGGAGAATGTAATGGTTCCCGAGAGTGACACCTCTAACTATATTCATAGAAACTAGGGATGGTAACCCACACTAGTAAAGGAGAAAAATTTATAATCATGAGTGTACCTTGAAGAAAGAAAATCTTCCACCATTTTTTCCTCTAACCATGTGTGATGTAATATTTTTCGGTTGTCAATGAGAAGTCTGCATCTTTAGATATGACAAGATATGGACCAGGGAGTCATGATGAGGTTTTTGAGAGATCTTTAGTGAATTTTATAGTCTTTCAATGTTGGTGAGAGTGATATTCTTGGACATTCAAAACTGAGGGTGTTTTAATAAATCCCAAGGCTCTACCTTGAGGGAATTCCTACTTCCAATGTTTTCACTGCAAACAGCTATCACATTACCTTTTGGGTTCCAGACTACACCACCACCCTCAATGAACCTATGAAACATGAGCCATCAATTTTTAACTTAAACCCATCAATGGGAGGGTTCCAACTTATCCACCTCACCTTATTACTGTATCTTTGTGTTATAGGGGTGATTTTTATACCTCTAAAAGTATCTCAGTGATAGAGCATTTTTCTATTTTTTTAAAATCATTCCCATGTCATAGATCAGCCACCATCTTTTAAAGACTAATTAAATTCTAGTTCATGGGAGACCCTCCACTGATACTTTTTTCTGAGCCTCCAAAATACACCAAAATTTAGTTGACAATATTATGGTTCTCACTTTTATCTTCAAACTTCCACATCCCACTCCCTAGAACCACCAATGGAGGGAGTTATCACCTTGATGAACATAGTAAGATAGTCCAGTAAATTCACCCACAGCATACCAAATTGATGTTTATCATTCTGTTTCATAAAATATGTTATTTTTGTATTCGATGCTTAGGTGCTTATAACAATGGCATTTAAAGACTGCATGAATTTCTTTCCACCTCACCTCTTTATTAGTGGGAATTGTAGGGTTCTGAATACACCATAGAAGAAAACTATACTTCAAAGGAATATATTCACATCAGAGGGAATCACACCATGTATCCTGAATGAAATTTTTAGAGAAGATAGGTCAGTATGCCTTTGAAAAGTAGGAACCTAAAGTGGAATCCTTGAAAGCATAGTAGTTCAACTTGTCCGAGAGATTAATGAGATGAAAAATATCATGTTGTTCCTTGTATAGGATGACCTGAGTAAAATAAGGATAGACACGGGCCTAGATAAATAAAATATATGTGTTCGTCCATAACAAGAATCTTAAGGTTCTTCCCACCTAGTAATCATGCTAGAAACTGATTTTCCCATAGATGATAATCCAACATGCATGTTGTTGTAGACGTGGAATGTGGCTTTGGATTATTTTCCATAAATGATAGGAGTTACCTCTTGTAAAACCCATATTATTACCATACTTTCCCAGAATGAAAATTTCCCATATAGTATGAATTTACATAACTTCCCATGCCATACAAGCATGCAAGCTATGCATGGAGTTAGTAACACTACTCAACCTGATACTACCTTCTTCGGTTGGAAAATCCATTCTCAACCAAGATGCCCAGTGAAATCTAATAGATTAATGAGAATCCAAAATAAAAGACATCTATATTTTCATGATGCTCCTTATAATTGAGTTTTTAACTTTAATTACCAAATATATGGTCATGGTAGTAGATAAGAGAACACTATTAGCAAGGGTGATCCTCCCTCCAAAGAAGAGAAAGTGGTTTTTCAGGTTATTGATCCGAGAAGAGATTTTATCAACCATCTTTTCCAGATTCCTAATTTGAATCCTTACCACCATTATTGGGGCACCTAAATATTCCATTAGAAGACTTATTTTACATATTCTAATGATGGATTCAATTCTATGAACACACCACACTAAGCATTTCCTTGATATGTATAGTATACTCTTATCATGATTAATGAGTTTCTCACTCCATTTACAGTACTAATCGATGATGTTGTTGATGAATCATATGGTATTAGAGATTCAATTAAGAAATAGAATCATGTCATATATAAACATAAGATGGTATAAACCTTAGAAGTGAGATCTGTATCTGAATGGATAGTTCATCCATACTTTTATTTGGATTTAATTAATCTACTAAGAGAATCTTAGGTAAACAAGCAGGATGTGTAGTAATAACATGAACATAAGGGTATGAGAACATGAACATAACATTTGAAACCCATACCCTGCATATTAAAGATCATTATTAGGAGTCATGGAATAAATATTAGCATTTCATAAGACATGAATCATAAGGGTATCAAAGAACTTGATCCATGACGGTATAATAGTTTTATAAGACATGAATTAGTGGCATAAACATAAGCATATAAAATAATTTCCATATTGGTCAAAGCTCACTACCAAGTCCATCAAAGCGAACAAAGTCTTTTACTATACAAATTTTACTCCTCGTTCAAGCCATGTATTACTGTAACACCCCGAGATTTTGTGGAATTTTTTTTTTGAATTAATTTATTCTTTATAATATTTTTCATTTCACACAACACATAAAATATTTTATTTTATATTAATGGACCATGTTTGGATTACGTTATACGCAAAAAAAATTAATCATACCCTATAAGCAACATTAAATTTAGAATTATCTATATAGAACACTGTGTTTAGCATACATTACACACAAGATTGACTTTCCTTGATGGATTATGTAATATGCAAAACTGAGTGTTACCAAACTATAATATATTATTAAAAATATTATTATAATGAAAATAACCTAGCCTTTAAGTTGACAGTTACAAATAGTATTAACTAACTTAAGAAAATATATGGTATAAAAAAAATTAAAATGAATTCATTGGTTTAAAATTGAATATAAATGGATATAAGAAACAATTGAGCATAAGGAAATATTTTTATAGATACTATTTTTATGCTCACAAAAATATTTTATCTTAATAAATTAAATTAATCAAAATTAGTGAGTGATATTAATGTAATATATATATATATATATTATCCAAAAAATATTTTATATATTCATCCAATAGATTTGATAATCATAATATGGGAAAAAACTTACTTTCACACATAAAACCTATATTTTTATTAAGGCAGTTTTACAGCCTTTTAATGGAGAGCTTATTTTAAATATAATTTTTGAAACTTTCATAAACCCTTTAGGTACAAATAAACTTCATATTTGAAATAAAAACATAAAAATTAGTTTATTTTAAATTTTATATATTTTTATGTGAAGTTTCATATTTTGATTAATAGTGAAGAATGCTGAATTTTAATTCAAAACTGCTTTGTCATCTAATTTATCTAAATACTTAAATAATATTTTAAATTAGATTTAAAGTTTAATTAGATCAAATTTTTATCGATTAATCCAATTGAGGTTATTGGTATCAATTTCACCTTTAAATTGACTATAAAAACATAGTAAACTTTTGGAAGTTTTTACTTTAAAAACCCGCATTGTCATCCCATCTACAAGATAAAATTTAAATTAATTTTTGCCAATTCTATGATTTGAATTTGGAAAATGGATTCCATATCTAGAATCAGAATAATTTATAATAAATAATGATTTCAACTTAGTTTTTGACCAAAAATATTAGTGAAAGTAATTAATTAATTACAATGATTATAGAAAAAGTAATCTTAACAAGGGAATAAACATTAATCTTAATGGCCCAAATGACCTAACGAATTTCCCAAAACCCATTGGATAGACATTATTTGTCCATTAAACTTCCATTATTTAGTTTTTTTGGTTTTTTTATCTATTTTTATATGTAAAATCATGGGTACACCTAACTTGTTTTCAAAAATACCAAGTGATTCCTTTTCCTCCCCCTATAAAAGGACACACACTCTCCCACTTCCTAAAACCTATAACATCACTTAGGTTCATCAAATATCTTAAAAATTCACTTCCAAACATGCCTAACTTCCTCATTGAGTCTTATATTTGTGCATAAATAAATCCATGGAATCCCTTTGGTGAAATCCAAAAGGAGTTACCCAAAGAAGAGATACCAACCTTCGTCAATCTTCTTTATTTTATTTTCTTTATCCACTGCCTCCACCCTCCTTATTCCATTTTTATACAAAAAAAACAATATAATTAATATAAAAATATGTTTTTATGATAATTTTTTAACCTAAACTTATGCACACCACCATCTAATGGGTAACGAAGATATTGTTTATGTATACAGCGAACTACCACCTTACAAAACGATGATTATTCATTCTTTCTTTACCACCTCTCATGGTGGGATTTATGATGGAAACTCTATTTGAATATAATATATATGATATTTATAATTTATTTAATCTTATTTAGTTATTTTACAACACATATCTTTATAATTTACATTTTTTGTCAATGCGATAATTTCGTTTGGGGGATTGTGGACTATTGCCCCCTCAAAGCGATGTGATTCGTTCACACACTACATGAAATGTATTAAGGATGGGTTAATTAAAATTATATGATAAATATGATATAATAATGCAACTGTAATAATCATATATATATACATATATATACTTATATGTCACTTACCCTCTTTCTTTCAATATGATAATAAAAACAGAAACAACGTTCATGCGTACATACGACCTACCATCTCCATGAATGGTGTATTCCATTTCATACATCTATATTAAATAGATTATTATAATAAAAATATAATAAATATACATGATATTTATATCATGTTTTAAATTTTGTAAATTTTGATATATGTATAAGGACCAAAGATATAACAAATCAATACACAAGTGAAAAACAAAGCGATTGTTACCTGAAGTGTAACCTTAACATGAAATCATTAACAAGGAAAAAAATATAAAGTCATAATAAAACCATATATGGTATTAGATATAATAAAAAATATGTATAATAAACTCTTATTTATTATATTTTAGGTTTTAATGAGTATGGTTAGATTGAAGACACAAGGTAATGGAATTTCATCTCACTTTTTATTTCCGTGAGATACATGCTTTATTCAACACCCATTACTTTTTCTGGTGTGTATAATGAATATGGACGTATTCTATGATTATTATACTTAAATTTATGGGTATTTAAATATCCATTATATAATATTTATTTTATGGGGTTAATGTTTCAAAAGCTATCAAATCAGTAAGATAGGTTTGTCTCAATTTTCCTTCTTTGAGACACATGTTTTTTTATGCATCTGCATTCATTTTCAAGGTGTAAATACATCCATTTAACATTTTATATCACAAATACCCTTATTTTAAGGATATTTTATGCTTAATTTAATTTCATTTTCTTATATGGATATTAGTATTTATTGAAACAATCTCATCGATTTTCAAGATTTTTAATGATTATACTTCCAATGATGAAATCTTATGATCCATATCTTAATAAATCTCATGAATTTTATTATCCTTTGTTTATTCAAGATATAATCATGTATTATTATCATTTTCAACTCTTTGTTACTTAAGATAATTATAAAAAAAATAACAAAAATCTAATCGTATTTTTCTCTTCATTCAGAAACCTGTTTTATTTCAAAAACCATGTTTTCAAAAATGTTTTTTAAAATGATTTCAAATAATCCTAGATGAAAATTTTTAAGTAAAAACTATTTTAAATTTTTTATGGTTTTCAAGATTCCTTTATGTGTTTTCAAATCTATTTTTAAATAAAAAAAGTTTCAAAATTTTTTTATTTCTAAACAAGTATTTTAAACATTTTAAATCTTTATTTGTATGTTTTCAAAGTGTTTTCAAGGAAAATGGTTTTCAAAATTTTTTTATAAGTTTTCAAGGAAAATTGTTTTCAAAAAATTTTCTAGGTTCTTTTATAATTTTTATGTAAAATGGTGTTCAAAATGTTTTCAAGCTTCTTTTATAAGTTTTTAAGAAAAATGGTTTCCAAAAAAATTTCAAGAATTATTTAAAAGTTTAAAAAGTATTTTAAATGTGTTAGTTTTCAAAACATTTTCAATATTATTTTAAATGTTTTAAAAAGAAAAGGTTTTCAAAATTATTCAAATATTCTTTCTATGTTTTCAAAATATTTTCAATGAAAATTGATTTCAAAATTTTTTATATTTTAAAGATCATTTTTCAAAGAAAAAATGAAATTTTCCTCAATAAATGTTTTTAAAATAAATTTAAAAATTATTTCCTATATAAGATTGAAATCATGGGTGTTACTCATGCATTTCCAGGGAAATGGTTCAATGTTTCCATTCATATTATTTCTCTGAATAGATTATGTTTTGATAGAATTATGTTTATGAAACTAATTTCTCTTTCATGAGTTATATGGTTTTTAAACCCACTTATTATCATGGGTTATACTTTAGAATAAATGAATATGAAACTTATATATTTTTCTATATTTTATGATAAGATCACATATTTATGATACCCATTTCATTTCATGTGTTATGATATGATTTTTAATGATCTTGTGGCACATGTTTTCATGATTTTATTATGATATGGGTGGGACCTATATTTATCTCTAATGCATCGAGTAAAGATTTATATATCATGATATAGACTAATATGGTCTTGGGATTGAACCTTGACTACTAAGTTGTCCATGGGAGTGAACCATGGCTACCAAGATGGTCTGAGGAGTGAACTCATGCTACTAAGATGTATATGGGAGTAAACTATGACTACTAATATGGTATGAGGAGTGAACTCATGATTCTAATATGGCCATGGGAGTGAACCATGACTACCATGATTGTATGGGTAGTGAACTTATACTACTAATATGTTCTTGGAATCAATTACTTGGAAACTATGGAAATAATATTATATGCTTATGTGTTTTACAAAATTCCATGTTCTATTACTATGTTATGATTTAATGGATTTTGTTATTTATTTACTTATGATTTTTGTCTTATGAACTTCCAATATTTATGACATGATTCTTGTTTATGATCTTTGATATGAAGGGTATGATATTCTAATGTTACAATCATGTTCTCATACTTGTATGCTCATGTTTAAGCTTACATGTCTCCCTTTTTTACCCTTACTGATCATATGAGCTTGCCCCATTTTATGTTTCCTTCCCCATGTTATGAATATATGTATTATGTATAATGTTTATAAGAAGGGTTCCAGTCATGAAGAACCTAGTGGTAGATAATGTATCTTATTTATGTACTAGTGTTTATGTTTCCATGTTTCTAAAGTCACTAAACTAATACGGTCTTTGGTCATCCATTTTTATAATGTTTTAAGTATTCTGAAAAAGATATGTAATGTCAATGTATGTTAAGACTAGGTCATTATAATTGGTATTAGAACAAATGTTTAGTTAACCTTTGGAAACTATGATGGAAAAACTTTAGTGATATCCCTAGTTATATTTCTAAGTATAGTCTAGTGATGTCTCTATGGATAATTATAAGGATGAGTTAAAACTTAGGAAAATATCCTCAAATTTTGGTAAAGGATATAGTAAGTGGTTTCCTAGAAAAACATCCCATTATATATACTACAAGTGTATGTGGATCTAGAATAGCTGTACCTAAGGGTAAAAACTCTGACAAGATGTCTCAGGCCTGACTTGGTGTAATCTGGTACATGACAATGGGCCTTGCTACACAAATTTTTTGACACTCCCAGGGGATATGCTTTGGGAATTCACAAACAATTCATAAACCATCATGAAGAATTTATATAGAAGTTGGCTATGAATAACTGAGGGTAATCCTAAAGTGTCATATTTTACTAAATTTTTCATAATTTAGGCATCATATAAGTGTTTTTCATGATTATTTGATTCCTCACTATAATAATCATTTCTTTCTCAATTCTTATTGGTTTTATTCAATAGAGGGAACAAAAAGGAACTATATTAACATTGAATATGATCGAAAATATATTTATGAGCATTCAAATGGGATGATCACTAGATTGAAGGATATTGTGATCATGCGTAATTATTTTTTAAGGAACGTGATCAATGACGTGTACTTTAACCAACTCTCAGACACAACAAGGAAGAGAATAAATTATTTCATTGAGAGCTCAGTTAATGGAGACCATAGAGTAAAGAATATCTAGTTTACTTTGTGTGAACAATTTGGAAAGAATCGCCTAAGTAAATGTCTTAGAGTGAAAAGAAAGTATTTTGACTATGGAAAAGAAGGACACAAATAAAGTAGCTATAAAGTAAAAATGAAGAGTTCGGTTAACGAAGTGGATTTGAATATTGGCCTCCCTAAGAAATCATCAAATGTAAAAATGATTTAAGTGTATAATGAATGTTCATTATGAAAATTGATGTCCTAAGGAGAAATTTCCTAAAGAGAATCAGCAAAGTCATGTGAATAATAGTTATATTTTTGATGATGATGATACTACTGATGAAATGTGAATGGAAAGAGGTATTAAATAAAAGGATGAGTTAGCCTTATTATGGCTCATGAAATAAGTGGAATATTCGAAGTTCTTATGTATTTGGATTCAAAAATTATGTTATATGAATAATGAAATATATAAGTATTGTTTTTCACTAAGGATTTAAAAGTTTATGTTAAATATTTATGATGGAATGGAAAATTGATTTAATGATAAGGTGGTATTTTGAGTAAGGGAATATAACCCTTAATATGTTCCTTATGTTAAGATAATGTTTCTTGTATAAATATATATTGGATATGAAAAAGTAAATTAGAAAATATTGATTACCTCAAAAATGATAAAGGATCTATTGAAAATGTAGTCTATATTATCATGGATGAGGTTTACAACTTCTTAGATTTAAGGAATATATCTAGTAACCTTTGGAATGAGGAAACATTCATGTTTTCCAAAAGTATTTTGGGTAATTCTCATTATTATTATGTTTCAAGAGAATATATAATGATAAAATTCATATGTTTGGAATGTGAAAACTAAGAGATACTTTTTGATATATGGGGGATCAATGTTAAACTAATTTCATGACTTTCTTTCTAAAGTTTTGTTCTTTAACCTTTAAAAAGAGTTAAAAGGTTAACCATTTATGTAAAGTTTAAGTAACACTTCCAATGAAGTATTTATGTATTAAGGTTGTATTGAAAACCATACTTAAAATGATATTTAGTGATTAACCTTATCTCAAGGATGACCATCATATTTTAGAAACCATATTAGTGTTTTTTTAGGAAAGGACATCATGTATTTTGGGTGACAATCAATCAAGTCCGACGAGGCCACGAGTCTTGAACCCATGACTGAAGGACGATAAGGTTTTCTCACCTACCACTAGCCTAAGTGATGTCTTGGTTAATGTATAATTATTATTTTTATGAATAAACATTAATAATTAACTGGTGGTATTACTTTTTATTTTTATAGATTAATGCATATTGATTTTGAAAAATAATTAGAGGCAAATAGTTAGACCTTTTTTATGGTCCTTAAGATCCGTTAAAAGTGTATTTTAGTTCTTTATAAATTAGAGTTAATTTATATAATTCCATTCCTTTAGGTAATGGATGAATTATAAATTGATCAAAGCACAACCAAATAATGAAATTGTGTTTATAGAAATATATCTGGTAAGTATAACTTCTCACAAAAATTCTTCAACCTTAGGGAAAGGATATTTAAACCAAAAAAAATTATCCTAGTACCTTCTTTTACAATGAATCAAATGGTCCCTTAGATAATATAAGATTTATGGATTTGTGATTATTAATATTATTATAACTAATTTCTCTATCAATATCCTCCAGAACATGATAGTTATATTTCACTTCCATGACCATGTTTTCACTTTCCACCTATGTTCTCTTATATGGAAACCCAGGTATGTGTTACTCTCGGTAACCATTATGGTTCAAAATTCTTTTTTTAATGAAATTTTTAGTGTTCATTTATACATTACGGGTTTCTATTGAAGTAACTTTCAATTATTATACCTTTGATAACCCAAAAAAAAATCTAGGTTGAAAATCATTATTAAGGGGGGAATAATATAACACCCCAAGATTCTTTGAAGTATTCTTTTTCAAATAAATTTAATCTTTTTGATATTTTTCATTTCATGCAACACTGAAAATAGTTTAGTTTATATTAATGGGCCATGTTTTTCTCACGTTATACACAACACCAAGTTAATCGAGCCCTACATGAAAAATAATGTTTAACATGATCTACATGGAACACCGATATTAGCATATATTACATGCAAGGTTGACTTTCTTCAATGGCTTGCGTGGCATGAAATAATGAATGGTACCAAACTATAATATATTATTAAAAAAATATAATGAGATATAACCTAGCCATTAAGTTGATGGTTATTAATAGTATTAACTAAAATATTAAAATTTGTGTTTTTCATAAAATATAAAATGAATTAATTGGTTACAAATTTATTAGAAATTGATATAATAACTAATTGAACATAAGGAAATATTTTTATAAATAACTATTTTTATGCTCACAAAGATATTTTATATTAATAAATTAAATTAATTATAATTATTGAGTGATATTAATTTAATATATATATATATTATATATAATCAAATATTTTTTATATTCATCCAATAGATTTGATAATCATAAGATAGGAACAAACTTACTTTCACACATAAAAACCAATATTTTTAATAAGGTAATTTTACCACCTTTTAATGGTGAACCTATTTTTAATCCAATATTTGGAACTTTTATAAATAATATATGTCAAAATTAACTTCATATTTGAAATAAAAAGATAAAAATTATGTTAGGGTAAATTTTTTGTATTTTTCTGTGAAGTTTCATATTTTGATGAATAGTGAAAAATATTGAATTTTAATTCAAACAGCTATTTCATCTAATTTATTTAAATGGATAAATTATATTTTAAATTTTTTTAAAATTTTAATTATATCATTTTTTTATCAATTAATACAATTGAGTTCATTTATATCAATTTAACCTCGAAGTTGACTATAAAAACATAGCAAAATTTTGGACGTTTTAACTTTAAAACCCCGCATTGTCATCTCGTCTATGGAATTAAATTTAAATTAATTTCCGGAAATTATGTGATTATAATTTGTAAAAATGGATTAAATATTTTTAATAATTATAATTTCTAATTTCTAATAAGTTTATATTAGTTTTTTACTAAAAATATTAGTGAAAGTAATTAAAATTAATTACAACGATTAAGGAAAAATTAAGCTTCACAAGGGAATAAACCTTAATCTTAAGGGCCCAAATTACCTATCCACTTGGAAAAAAACATTTTTTTGAAATTATTCGTACATGGACCTTACATTATTTAGTTTGGTTTGTTTTTTATGATTTTTTAGATGAAAATGTGGTTACAACTAACATATTTTCCAAAATACCAAGTAAGTCCTTTTCCTCCCCTATTAAAGGCCACCACCTCTCCCACTTCATCACGCCTATCAAAGCAGTTAGGTTCAGAAAATATCTACCCAATTCACTTCTTAATATCCATACCTTACTCCTTTAATCCTCTCTTTTTGTATAAATCAATCCAAGGATTCCTTTTTGTGAAAAACAAAAGGAGTTACCCAAAGAAGATGTAACAACCTTCCTCAAGCTCCTTTCTTTTATTTTCTTTATCCACGCCCTCCACCCTCCTTATTCCAGGAGTATAAAACAACACTATTATCCTAAATATATTGATATTTTGTTATGATAAGGTTTTTACCTATACTTACACACACCTCCATCTAATGGTTAATGAACATACTCTTTATGTGTACGGCGAACTACCACCACACAAAATAATGATTTTTCATTCTTCCTTTACCACCTGTCATGGTGGGAATTATGATGGACACTCTGTTTATATATAATATATATTATATTTATAATTCCTTTAATCTTATTTAATTATCTTACAATTCATATCTTTATATTTTCCATTTTTTTGTAAATATGATAATTTCATTTGAGGAAGTGTGGATTATCACCCCCTCAATGCAATGCGATTCATTCACACACTAAGTTGAATGTATTAAGGATGTTTTTATTGCAATTATATGATATATATATATTATATGATAATTATATTGGTATAATTATATATATACATACATATATATACTTATATGTCACTTATTCTCTTTCTTTCAATATGATATTAAAAATGGAAATAGAGTTCATACATGCATATGGATTATCATCTCCATGAATGGTGCATTCCATTTCATACTTCTATATTCTATATATTATTATAATAAAAATATACTTAATATTCATGATATTTATATAATTTTTTACATTTTGGAAATCATTATATATTTATTAGGACCAAATATATAACAAATTAATACACATGCGAAAAACAAAGAGAATATTACCTGAAGCGTAACCTTAACATGAAATTTTTAACAAGGTAATATAAAGTCATAATAAACCCATATATGTTATTAGATATAATAATATTGTTCTTTAAAATATTTATAATAAACTTAAATTTATTATATGTGAGGTTTGAATGAGTACGACGAGAGTTAATACAGAATATAAGGAAATTTCGTCTCACTTTTTATTTTGTGAGATATATGCTTTATTCACCACCCATTCCTTTTGTGTGGTATGCATACTTCTCATGGATTTATTCTATTGTTATTATAATTAAATTTATGTGTATTTAAATATCTATTGTATTCTATTTATTTCATGGGGTTAATGTTTCAAAAGCAACCAGATCTGTATGACAGTTTTGTCTCAATTTTCCTTCTTTGAGTCACGTGTTTTGTTATGAACCTATATTATTTTTCAAGGTGTATATGAATCCATTTAAGATTTTATATATTGAATCTCCTTATTTTCATGATATTTTATGCTTCATTTAATTTCATTTTCTTACATGGAGATTATGATCCCAATTTACAAATTGGTAAGAGTTTATTGAAACAATCTAATCTATTTTTGAGATTATTAATGATTATGGTTCCTTTGATGAAATATTTTTATTAATATATTAATAAATATTGTGACATTTATTATCCTTTTTTTATTCAATATATTCTCATGTATTATTATCATTTCTCACTCTTTTTTACTTAATATAATTAATAAAAATGTTTTTAATAAAAATCTGGTTGTATTTCTCTCTTTTGTCGGAAACCTGTTTTATTTCAAAAACATTGTTTTCAAAAATGTTTTCTAAAATGTTTTTAAATGATCCATGATGATAATTTTCAAGTAAAAAGGATTTTCAAAATGTTTTATGGTTTTCAAAGCTTCCTTTATAAGTTTTCAAATCTATTTTCATAGAAAATTGTTTTTAAAATTATTGATGTCTAAAAAAGTATTTTAAATGTTCTAAATATTTATTTATAAGTTTTCAAATTGTTTTCAAGGAAAATGGTTTTAAAAATTTTCTCAATATTATTTTATAAGTATTAAAATAAAATGGTTTTCAAAATGTTTTGAAGCTTCTTTTATAAGTTTTTAGGGAAAATTGTTTTCAAAACGTTTTCAAGCTTCTTTTATAATTTTTCAAGGAAAATGGTTTCCAAAACATTTTCAATATTTATTTATAAGTTTTAAAAGTATTTTAAAAGGAATTTTTTTCAAAAAAAATTAAATATTCTTTCATTTATTTCAAAGGAAAAGGTTTTTAAAATGATTTCAATCCTTCTTTCAAAGTTTTGAAAGTATTTTCAATGAAAATGGTTTTCAAAAGTATTTATGTTTTAAAGAGCCTTTTTCAAATAAGAAAGGATATTTTCCTCAATAAATATTTTTAAAATAACTTTAAAAATTATTTCCCAACTAAGATGACATTTGTTGGTGTTACTCATTCCTTTTTGTAGAAATGATTCAATGTATTCATTCATATTCTTTATCTGAATGGATTATGTTTTGATGGCATGATGTTTATAAAACCCATTTATCCTTCATAGGTTATATGCTTTTGAAACTCAATTCTTTTCATGGGTTATGGTTTTGATTAAATGATTATGAAATCGATATATTTTTCCACAGTTTATGTTAAGATTACATGTTTATGATACCCATTTCATTTCATGGGTTATGATATGATATTTAATGATCTTGTAGAACATGTATGTATGATTTTATTATGAGATAGGTGGGACCTATATTTCCATAAAATGAATTGGGTAAAGATTTATATCTCATTAGATATACTAAGATAGTCTTGGGAGTGAACCTTGACTACTATGATGGCCATGAGAGTGAACCATGACTATTATAATGGTATGAGGAGTGAACTCGTGATTCTAATATGGTCATGGGAGTGAACCATGACTACCAAATTGGTATAAGGATTTAACTCATGCTACTAAGATGGCCATGGGAGTGAACCATGACTACCAAGATGGTATGGGGAGTAAACCCGTACTAATAATATGGTTTGGGCAGAAATGTATTCGCTACTATGGAATTCATATTACATTCTTATGTGTTTTCCGCAATTCCATGTTCTATTCCTATGTTATGTTTTTATGGATTATATTCTTTATTTCCTTATGATTCATGTATTATGAATTTCCAATATTTATGCCATGATTTATGTTTACGATCTTTGATATGTAGGGTATGATCTTATAATTTTACGATCACATTATCATACCTCTATGATCATGTTTAATCTTACATGTCTCCCTTTTTTACCCTTATCGAGCATTTGAACTCACCCATTTTTATGTTTCCTTTCACAGGTTATGAAGATATGTATTAATTATGATGTGTATTAGAAGTGTTCTAGTCATGAATAACCTAGTGGGAGATAATGTAGCTCATTTATGTACTAGTGTTTATGTTTCCATGTTTCCAAAGGCACTAAACTAATACGGTCTTTGGACGTCCATTTGTATAATGTTTTAAGTATTTTGAAAAAATTATGTAATGCCTATGTATGTTAATATTATTTTTTTATAATTATTTTAATGATTTCAGTCCTCATTCTAGCCTTGTATTAGTGTATAGGGTTCTCTTCTCATTCCATCCCTGTATTATTATAACGGGATTAGTCCCCGTTCCATCCATATCTATCACATGAGATATATAAATCTTTACCAATTCATTGAAGGAAGATATAGGTCTCACCCAACATAAAATTAAAACCATATTTATGTGTTCCAGAATATCATAACATATAAAATGTAATGTATATAATTAACATTTTATCATCTATTAACATGCATAAAATAGATAAGTTTCATAATCATTCCATCATAATGTAACCTATGAAAAGAAGTGAGTTTAATAAGAACATAACAGGTGGAAGAGAAATAAGTTTCATAAGTATATAAATCATGGACGATAAATGGGAGTCATAAAAATCATGCAATAAAACCATAAACTATTCAGATAAATAATATGAATAGTTCCATTGGACCATATCCCTAGTAAAGAATGAGTAACAACAATGGAAGTCATCTTAGATGGAAAATTATTTTGGAAGATCATTTAAATTTTTTTTAGGAAAATATTATTTCCTATTTAAAAAAAATCATTGATACATAAATCATTTTCAAAACCATTTTCATTGAAAATAATTTTTAAAATAAAAAAAGTAATCTTCATCGTAATGATTTTTCATGATGTTAGAATATTCTATTTTTGACGTACCCTTAAAAATGAACATTCCTATCAAATATTCAGTAAAATTATAACATGAATTGTTTTGGAGAATTACATAAATGTTCCCATTAAAAATATGTAGAATTTTAAAATGGATAAAAAATTATTTTAATAGTAATAAAAACAATTTGAAAACATTTTTATAAAACATGGTTTTTAAAGAAAATAGATTTCTGAACAAATAGAGAGATAAAGTTGGATTTTCATTAAAACATTTTCTTAATATTTTTAAGTATAAAGGAGTGGGAAAATGGTACTATTACTTGAATATTTCATGATTATATTGAGTATAATATAAGTTATGATAATTCTTAAGAGATTGATCATAATATTTCATCAATAGAAGTATAATCATAAATAATCTTGATAAAAGATGAAATTGTAGAAATAAACTCTTACCAATTTAGTATCATTGAATCATAATCCCCATGAAATAATAACATAAAATTAAATGTAAAATATCATAGGGATTAAAAACTTAATTATATTACATGCCAAATGGGTTTTATATACACCTTGTGAAAGAATATTGGTGCATAACATAACGTACATCTCAAAGAAAGAAAATAGAGATAAAAATTCACTTATATTGTTGGTAACATTTTAACCATAAATCCCATGAAAGAGATATACTGAAATGAATATTTAAATCCCAATAATTCTCAATATAATAATTATAAAATACACACATGGTTATAATACACACCACATACAATAAATAGGTGGTGAACATTGCTTGTGTCTCACGGAAAAGAAATGCGAAATGAAAATACCTTACCTCAAGTCCTGACTTCCCTTATACTTGTTCAGTCATACTAAATGATAAATATAATTTATTATACATATATTATAGAACCATATTCATTAATATCATAACATATGTGATTTTATTATGACATTTTATTAATAGTTTATTAATAATTCCATGTTAAAATTACATTTTGGGTAATAATTGCTTCTCTATATTTTTCATGATATTAAATTAGTCATGATTTCATCATCTCCGTAATTATAAAAATGATATTAATATTATATATATTCAGTATATATGTATTTTTAATAATATATAAAATATATAAAATAGAAATGAAATACACCGTTCATAGAGACAGTAGGTCATACGTACGCAAGAACGTTGATTCCATTTTCTTGTTAGATTGAAAGAAATAAATTTAAATGAGATATTATCATTACATAATCATTTTTATTTCATATATTTATCATTTTTTTATTAAACCCATCCTTAATAAATTCCATGTAAATCATGAATAAATAACAGTGCTTCGCAAGGCAGTGGTCCTCCGTACACATGAACGACGTTATCGTATTCCCACAAAATGGAAAGCATTAAGGTATGTGTGATATAAAAAATATAGAATCATAATATCATAATGAAAATCATAAATATAATATATAAATATTTTTTCCATCATTATTACCATCCTTGATAGGTGGTAATGGAAAAAAGTATGACATCGGTTCATGAGATGGTAGTCCTCCGTACACACGAAAGTTGATTTCATAACAAATTTGATGGAAGTGTGTATAGTTGTAGGTATCAACCTTAACATAAAAAAACTAAGTATATTCAAGATATAGTGGTTATTATATAATCATATTATAAAAATTATTAATGGGGTATGAGGAAGAAATAATATAAAAATGTTTGTTGATGAACGTTACCTCTTCTTCAAGTATCTCTTTTTGAATTCCACCAGAGGAAATTCTTGGTGGTCATTCTACCCAAAGTAAGACATATAGGTTTATATGAGGGAATTTCAGAAGTTATTTGGTTATTTATTGTCTAAACCAATTGTTTTTTAATGGTTTGAAAATAGTGGAATAGTTGGTGGCCTTTTATAAGGGTGGTGAGTGGAAAACTTGTAATTTTTTGAAAGATGGAATTTCACCCATGTTTTTTGATGTCAAGTGTCTCAATTAATGGACCAATATTGATAATATAATCTATAATTTCTAAATATTTCCATCCAATGGTTTTTAGACAATTTTCAAGGTCATTTTTCTCCTTAAGGTTAATGTTTAGTCTCTTAGTAAACTATTTTTTCTCTTAATCGTTATGATTAATTTTATCTATTTTCACTAAAAACATTGGTAAAACATTAAATTGGAATTATTAGAAAATAAATATATGTTTATTACAAATATTTAATCTATTTTTTCAAATTCAATTCAATGAAGTGGTTGAAATTTATTTTAAATTAATCATTCAGATGAGATGATACAACAATTTTTTATTGTGAAAATGTTCAAAAGATTAAAATGTTTTTGTATCCAGTTTCTATGTTTAATTGATTTCAATTACATAAATTGAACTTATTGATGTATAATATAACTATTTATACTTTAAAATCAATTTAATTTATAATTTAATAATATAAATAAATTAAATAAAAAGGTATTTTTCATTAAAAAATCAGTATTTTTCACTACACATCCAAAAATGAAATATATTAGAAAAAACCCAAAAATTTTCCCTAAGATATTTTTCCCATTATTAATTGAAAAATAAATTATATTTTTTAAAATTAAATTTATAAAAAGAAAAATAATAATTATATTATTTTTCATAGAAGGACATATAAAGCAGTTCTTTTGAGAAAATTGTTTTTCCAAAACAAGTAAACACTTTACCGAAAATTATATATTTCATTATAAGAATGTTTTCTTTATATAAAACCATTATAAATCATATTTAGAAATTAGTTATTAATTTACATATTACTAGGTTTTATTTCTAGGTTATAATAGTCTGATTTAAGTAATTATAATAATAAAATTATGTTTTGTAAAAAATCAATATTGCATGTAACACAAGAAAAAGATAATGTTGTGTGTATAAAAATATTAACTTGGTGTTTCGTATAACTTAATTTTTACTTATTTTATTATTCAATACAATCCATCAAATAAATTTAATTCATTAAAAAAATCATAAAACTCAAGGGTTTAAATTCTACCAACCTTAAAATGAAGTTCTCCCTTGGAATTGGTCACTCTGATACAAAAAAGTGAGGATAATTTTGAATCATCATAGTATAAAGTTCACATGTAGCTTCTTCAAACAAGTGGTTTTATCCCAAATCTTTGATAAGATGATTGGCCATGTTTCGTAGAACTTTCTCTGTATGATCCATAATATCCATTAGTTGTTCCTCATAAGAATTATCATGATCTGGTGGAATAACCTCTAAGTCCAATACATGTGAAGGGTCTACTATATATATCCTAAGGAGAGATACATAGAACACATCATGTACTTTAGAGAGTTTTGGTTGAAGCACCAAGCGATAGGATTCCATCCTGATACGATCAAGAATTTCAAAATAGATTGATATACCTAGGGCTTAGTTACCCTTTCTTCCTGAATCCCACATCCTTCTTCTATGGAGAAATTCTCATAAACACATTTTCACCAAATTCAAAATCTAGACCATGTTGGTGATTATCATTATAAAATTACAATAGAATCTAAGATTTTATGATGTACTAATGATTGGCTCTAACCTTCTCAGTCATTTATTCATCTATCTTAGGTCCCAATAGATTTATTTATCCAACTTTATTCTAACATGTTGGAGATCTACATTTCATTACATACAGGTCTTTATAAGGAGCTATCTAAATTCTTGAGTGAAATATATTATTGTAAGAAAAATCAACTAGAGTAATGTGTTGATCCCAACCACCATGGAAATCCAAATAACAAGATCTCTAAATATTCTCTAGGGTTTGAACTATTATTTTAGACCAACCATATCTTTGAGGATGATACATAGTGCTAAAACTCAACATTGTATCAATATATTGTTGAATACTTCTCCAGAATATTGAGCTAAACCTCATATCATCATCAGGTATAATGGAATGTGGTACTCCATGAAACCTTACCACTTCCATAATGTATATATTGGGAAGATGATCCTGAGATAAGTCTTCTCTGGTAGTGATGAATTGTGCTGAATTAGTAAGGAGATCAAATAAAACTCAAATAGTATTATTCCATTTATACATTTTAGGGAGTCTAATAAAATAACACATGGTGAAGTTTTCCCATTTCTATTCTAGTATGGGTAACGAATTCAACATCCACATATAATTTTTCCTTTTATCCTTAACTTGTTGTAATACCAAGCACCAAGGCACAAAATTTGCAATATCTCTCTTCACGACATCCCACCAAAAGTATTATTACAAATCTCCATACATATGCTGAATTTCCAAATGAATAGAGAATGAATAACTATGAGCTTCCTCTAAAATCTCCTTTAAATATCGTATAGGTAGAAAGAATAAACAGTTATTGATCCTTATCATTCTTCCATGATCAAGGTTAAAATCAAGAACATTTATAACATTCTTTTCCAACTCTACATCTTCTTTTTTTCCTCTTTAATTGTCATATTGATAAATGGTTGAGCATTAAATTGAAAAAGATTTGATTTTCCCCCTTACTTAGGTATTTCTAAACTAGCCATTCCAAATCCATAAATATTTTATCTTTTTTATCCTCATTATGGATAAGCTGGAATGATCCTATTAACTCAAAGAATCAGCCACCTTGTTCGCTTTCCCAGGTTGGTAATGTATTGAGAAGTCATAATCATTAATAATCTCTAACCATCTTATTTGGTGCATGTTCAACTCATTTTATATGAATATATACTTTAAACTTTTATGTTTGGTATATATACCATGTGTTTTCCCATAAATATAATACCTCCATATCTTTAATGAAAAAATAATGGCAGATTACCCTGAATCATAATTTGGGTAATTTTTCTCATGAATGGTTATTTTTTGGAGTAATATGTTATAACCATGTTATTCTACATTGTAACACATCCCAATACCATCTTGGATGCATAAAAATATATTAAAACCCCTTCTCCAATATAGGTAAATGTAATCATAGGTGCACTGACTAACCTTATATTTAGTTTCTTGAAATTTTCCTCACATTCATTTGTCCAAAGTAACTTTTACCCCTTCTAAGTTAACTTAGTCATAGATTAGACAGTCATGATAAATCCTCCAAAAATCATTGATAATACCCTGTTAACCAAGAAAACTATGTATCTTAGTCATTTTGGTTGGTATGAGAAAACATTCAATAGCCTCTATCATTAATGGATCTACCTATATACCCTCTTTTGAGGGTATATGACCTAATAATGAAACCTTCTTCATCCAAAATTCAAAATTTGTTAATTTTTCATATAGTTTCTCCTTTTGTAGGGTCTTCACCACAATTCTAAAGTGATATTCCTACTCTTACTTTATCTTTGAGTATATGAGAATATCACCTATAAAGACTACCACAAACTGATCAAGGTAATCTCTAAAGAATATATTCATTAAATCCATGAGGATAGTAAGGGAATTAGTAAAACTGAATAGAATCAATATATATTCATAGTTTCCATACCTTGTATGGAATGACATATTGGGTATATCCTCCTTGTTAACACACAATTGATGATATCTATAACAAAGGTCAATCTTGGAAAAGTATTGAGCTCCTCACGACTGATCAAACAAGTCATCAGTATGGGGGAGAGGATACTTTTTCTTGGTCATGATATTTTTCAACTCCAAAAAATAAATATTGAGATGCATCGATCTATCTTTATTTTTTAAAAAAATAATAGGTACACCCCAAGGTGACACACATGGACAAATGAATCCCTTGTCACAGTTTTCTTGAAGTTTCTTCCTCACTTCAAGAAACTCAATTAGGTCTATTCTATAGGGATTATTTGAAATTAGTTTAGAACAAGTTAATAGTTATAATGAGATCTCAACTTCACATTTTGGAGGAAGTCTGGGAAACTCTACCATAAATACATCGAAAAATTCCTAAACAACAGGAATATAATCAATTTCATGTTTCTCCCCAAACATATGTGATAAACACCCCTTATGAATGGGAATTAAGACCCATACATTGGATGTGATCTCTATCGGAAGTTCTTACTTATCATCACATTGATAGACAACCATATATTGGTTGGGAATATCAAACGTGACTTCCCTTCCTTGAATATTGATGTGTGTTTTATGTATAGAAATTCAATCCATGCCTAATATTTCATCAAATTCAACTAGAGGAAGAATAAAAATATTTTCAAGAATCACATTTCCACCAACATCAACTAGAGAGGAATCATAGACTGAAGATGTGATTATCATGACATTAGGGGTTTACACTAATAATTCTATATCTAATTGTTTGGGTGACATCTCAATACCCTTTAAAAATAATTTTATGTAAAATAATGGGTATACCCATATTCAAATATGATATTAGAAGTTATATAGGGAATGTAAGTGTTCCTTTCACCACATCGTTATCGCACACCTCTTTAGAAACATTGATCGCATGAGATTTCCCCTTGTCCCTTGTCTTAAGATGTTGCTGACATCGATCATCATCATTAACCCTCAAGTTTGGGAATTGGATAGCATAATTCCCACACTCCTTACACTTGAAGCACTAAAGAGGTGCATTCTATGTCGGTGTCTCTCTTTTCAAATCATTTGATAACTTCTTCCAATCACTTCGGTAATCCATTTCCTGATTACCTTCTATTACACACCTAAAAAATCTAGTATTCCCTTTAAAACAACTTCTTACATGATACATCCCATAATTTGAGCATAAAGGAAAGATAATATTCTTTTATATATGGTTTTTACATTTTCCTTTGAACTCCATCTTCCATTTCTTATCAAAACCATGAGATTGATACATAAATCCAACCACCATTTCCACCTTGATAGCACATCGAACAATCTCTTCATAGCTATTAAAGTCTCCTATGGCTAACGGTATTTAGAAATTTGGTTTTAATCCAATGATTAATTAAACAAACATATATTCAGTTTGGATAATAATACTAGAATCATTCCTCGCATGTCTTGTAAAATTATCCTCGTAGGTACCAATAGATTTTTATCACTTTTATTTAACTAAATAAACTCCTTCTCTATCTTCAAACGATGAACATGAGGAATGTTCTTATTGAAAAATTAGTTCTTGAACTCATCCTAATCCATGGATTTAATTTCATCATGTTTCCTCATATTCATGATAAGAGTCCACCATTGACCAGCTTCACCTTCCAAATGATAGATATCCAAAATGAATTTTTCCTAATCCGAACACTGTAGAATGGATAATATTATTTCAGTGGTAAGGAAATATTGTTTAGCAACTAGTGGATCAGAAGACCCTCTAAAAGACGGTGTATGTTACCTCATGAAGGACTCAAAATAATGTTGTTCCCTCCTTTTCTCATTTAAATGTTCATCGTGACTCATTGCTTCAGAAAGATATGTGATTATATCAATGATATATTTCATTCCAACTCACAAAACATTTAGATTCTCATGAGTATTATCATTTAATTATCCATCACACTCTACATTGACATGTTTCATTCAGGCCATATCTATTGACTAAAACAAAAAATCATAGTGTAAGAAACATTAATCTTGATTGGAAACCACATAATCATGAAAAATTACTTATAGGAAATCTAAATTATAACACTCTATACTTTAATCTATGACACCTTAGGTTTATCCTATGTCATTCATATTCATATTCTAATTAAATCCTTTATGATGGTTCAAATAGTGTTTGTGAATTCCCAAATAATATCCCCTAGGAGGGTCAAACTTGGTGTGTAGTAAGGCTCATCATCATGCACAAGTTCCTGATCGAGTCTAGCTCAATATGGTGTTTTCAAGGTTGTTACCCCTATTTACATCTTTTCCCGAGCCACGTCCACTTATAGTATCCATACAGGGATTTAATTTATTGGAAACCACTCTCTCTATCCTTTACCAAGATTCCAGGTCATTTTCCTATACTTCAAGACTTATCCATTGACTTGTCCTTAATCATGTACTTAAAGATCTCACTAAGGTTTTCTCATCCTAGTTTTCAAAGGATAAATAAACTTTTTCTCTGATACCAACTATAGTGACCCTCAATTTTCATACATGGACATTATGTCATTTTTTAAGAATATTTATTACATTACCCAAACGCATTCCCAAAAACCGCATTAGTTTAGTGACTATGGAAATATGGAAACATAAACAGTGGTCCATAAGTGAGAACATAAAAAAGGGAGATATGTAAGCATAACATTAACCTAAGGGTATGAGAACATGATAATATCATTTGAAGCCCATACCCTATATATCAAAGATCATAATCATGAGTCATAGAATAAATGTTGGCAGTTCATAATACATGAATAATAAGGGGATCAAATAACATTATCCATGAGAGCATAACATTGGCATGAGACTTGAATTTTTAGCAAACACATTAGCAAATAAAATCATTTCTATATTGTTCAAGCCTCACTTCCAAATCCATCACATTAGACAATGTGAATTATTTTAATGAGTTAAATCCCCATTCCATCTATGTTTTATTGTATAGAGTTCACTTGTCATTCTAGCCCTATATTAATGTGTCAAGTTCACTCCCTGTTCTAACCATGTGTTACTATATTGGGTGGGTTCACTCCTCATTCTAGTCATGTCTATCTCTTGATATATATAAATCTTTACTTAAATCATTATATTGAGATATAGGTCCCACCCATCACATAATCAAAACCATATTTATAAATTACACAAGATAATAAACATTCATCAAATCATAACCCATGATATCAAACGGGTATCATGAACATTTCATCATATCTTAACCTATGGAAAATAGAGAGGTTTTATAATCATTTCATCATAGTATAACCTATGAAAAGAAGAGGGTTTCATAATAATATAACACGTGCAATAGAAATGGGTTTCATAAGAATATTTCATGTTCAAGAGAAATGGGTTTTGTAAACACTATGTCATCAAAACATAAACCATTCAGAGAAAGAATATGAGTGGTATCCTTGGATCATATCCCCTGTATGGCATGAGTAACACCTAAAATTGATATCTTGGATGTAAAATTGTCATGACCCCCTCCCTCCAAATATTCCCCTCCTAAGCTAGCAATGAAGTAAGAGAGATAATGACCCCTGAGTCCCACCTTCAGTAGGCCCTCGGGTGGCGACTAAAACCAATGGTACAAATATCTCACAATATTGGAGGCATTACCCTTTATAAGAAAAAAATATAGAGAGATAAGATGGTTCATCCCAAAACAACTCCAAGACACGCACACACACACACACACAGAAAGCCAAAACCATTTCCACATGCATGTTTTAAAATATAATTGTTACAAAACAAGAGTCTCCAAAGTAAATACCAAAAACAAGGCTAAGTAGAAACACAAAAACTCTCCCAAATTCCGAGCTAGTAATGCCCAGCATGGTCCACATAGTCCTCCTAGAAACCTGAAAGTAGTTTTATATACATAGGGTGATCATACAAGTATACTTAGTAGGGAAGACCAAAGTATCTCATGCACAAGTGGGAGAAGCACAATAATGACCCTGTGAGAAAACAACAGAATCCAACAACACCTAACAATGAATACTAGCCATCCCAACCTCACCAAGGCATGCTCACCAAATAACTCAAGTCAAGCAAGGTAATATAATAAGCACATCGATGTTTGGGTACCCCGCACCACTTCCCACTGGTTTACTTCTCATACCCTAATAGTGAACATCCTGGAGCTTCCACACTCTTCCATAATCCCCACATCACAACCCACCCACGCACATATAAGCCTCAAAGCTATTCCCAAAACCTGGGAAAATGAAGCTTCTCACATCTCGCCCATAGAAACTCAGGCCACAACCATACCACATCCTGCCCGCAAACACCTGGGCCACAACCATACCTCATCCTGATAAAACCTGGGATGAACACCATATCTCATCTCGTAGACACATGGGATTCACACCTCGCCTATAGAGACATGGGCCTCACAACTGCACCACAACCTGCCCAAAGAGTCTTGGGCTACCAATTCCTAGAAGAGGGAGAAAGGAAGAGCCAATAAGCAACCATCCATCCTCCCACCAGGATGTTGGGAAAAGACACCCTCCCCCATGACAATGGGGGTGTTCAGCACATAGCTCTCAACTAGGGTAGGTTGAGTATATAAATCACAAGTAAAACTGTATATATAGGTATCAAACACTTATCCCAACCTATGGGTTTTTTCAAACAAACAACTATCCCACAAAACTGCCTTTGCCACTACCTCTAAATGCACAACTACACAAAAATCCACAATTCGATTCATAACCCCAGCCAATTTATTTAACCAATTATCATTCTTTTTTAAAAAATCCATTTATTCATTCCATCCCTATCCAGGAAACTACCAAGTACAACACATCATGATCCACACCACATAAACCACAAGAGGAATAAGAACAAAGTTAAAATAGCCAACTCCACATTCCCTCTCCACTTTACGCCCATGCTAACTACTGCATCATCATTCTTCAAAGTAATTCCACCCAATACACTATCTCAACCATAACAAAACAAAAAACAACTCACAGCCACTCCCATCAACTCCCATTATCGCAACCATCGGTAGCCTTGCTGCACAAATACACCACACCTAGCAACACAACAAAACATAACCTGGTTACAGTCCCACTGCACAACACTTCTCATCCATTCCATAATCAATCAATCTCTCAACCTGAGATTTCATTACACTACTTGAACCACCCTACACATAGTCATACCCTCAAAAACATCACCACATAACCATACAAGGCACAACTTCCAGATTTAATAATGCTCATGTTCTTTAATTTCACTTTTTAAATTCTAGGGTGATCACAAAACAAGCTCGGTCCTAGGGAATCCATTTATTTGAATGAATATATGTGGTTAATTAATTTTATATATACACAGTCGTTCACATAATACCAAAAACAATCATTCACAATCCATCACATATGTGCAAACAAGGACCACCAACGTCCATGATTTTCAGTAGGTATATCGCCCTATAATTCACAATATCAGTAAACAATAAGACATAATCATGCGTCACTTTTCCCCAGCCCCTATTTATTATTTTGTAATAGGTTCAATTTATCTTTGTTAAATTTGGATTCAACCATATTCACAAGGAGACATCTGTACACCCACCCTGATTTATACACAAATAAAAGAGATACGAAGGGATCCCTACTTCGAAGAACAAAAAATCAGCACCACCTTATTGCACCAAGAAAGGGGTTGCACAAGGCTGCAAGGAAACTTTTTTTGAAGGCTACAATGCAATGAATGATCGCTCAAGGAGGAAGTTTTTTGGGATTTTTGGTATTAAGAGTAAAGGAAAACATACAAGGAATAAAGGGTCTTGGATTTAGAAAGGCCAGATCCTATATCAATGGAAGAAACAGTATCAGAAGCCATTAAAATTGGATCTTCACTAAGACCACATTGTTTGGCCATTTAAAAGCCTCAGGATTTTAGATGAGTCAAATATATTAATTGGTAACTTTTAAACTACTTCAAAACCACTTAAATATAGAATTAAATTCATTTTATATCAAATAAAACATTAAAGGGGTAAAATTGCAGCAATCTGAAAAGTTTGAGAAAAACTATAATTTTGAAAAAAAATGGAAATGGCTCATTGGTTGATGACCTACCATTAGACGACTCACCACTAGGTGACCTACCATTGGATAAATCACTGTTGGATGATTCACCGTTGGATGAGTCACCATTTAATAACTCACTGTTGGATTAGTCATCATTGTGAGTCACTACTGGATGAGTCACCATCGCGAGTCATTATTGAACAAGTCACAGTCACGAGTCACCATTGGACGAGTCAACATCATGAGTCACTGTTGGATGAGTCACCATTGGGAGTCACCATTGGATGAGTCACCATCGTGAATCACCATTAGACGAGTCACCGTCGTGGTTCACTGTTGTGAGCTACTAGTGGATGACTCATCGTCACGACCTATCGATGGACGACTCACTATTGTGACTCGCCATCGTGAGTCACCGTCATGACTCACCGCTGGTGACCTACCATCAACGACTCACCATTGACAACTTAATGGTCCTGACTAACTATTATATGAGCTACAGTTGGAAAACTGAAATTTTGGCAAACTCTTGAAATGAGTCATTGTTGCCTCCCAAAACACCCCAAATGCCATATTTTCTCAAAGTAATGGACCGGGGGGGTCCGGGCCATTAAATCAGATAACTATCAAACTATTCTCATCCTTGAGAATAAAAATTCATCCTAGAAGAAAGAGGGGTATGAACAACCACCGTATGAGATACCTCTCAAGGATCCAACCACACTTGAAATGCCACTACCGACAAAACACATCAACATTCAATGATAAACCACCCTGTGTTTTTCAAAAGTCGGAGTAAAACCACAAAATCCAAGAACACCTATTCCAACATCTGCTAACCCAACTGACCAAAAGACACACCATACAAGCACAAAAGACACACTATCTGAACACAAGAATCAGAGAATTCCATTTTCCATGTCAAGATATTATCCACTCTGGGCGGCACTAACTCGCCCGCAAGGGTTTAATCACATCACAATTAATGCGTATCGATTAGGAATCAGGTATTCCCCTTTTCAAATGTCAAGATTTTATCACACATTGCAGAACAAGGAAACAACACATCTCATAACAAACTAGGTTCAAACATTACATTTCAAAGAAAAACAAAATAAGGAAAAACTCAAAAAAACTCTAGGTACTAGGCATGAATATGTGATTCTCACTCTCAAGTACTATCCTCCAGACCATCGTGCCTCCACAACACACGAACCAAAGGAATGGTTTGTCCACACATCACCTTCTCCTGATGATACTGGATCTCTATTGGTTGATCCACATATATCGTGTCATCTTCGATATCCAACTCTCCCCAGTCGATTACATGGGAGTCATCATGAAGATACCAGCAAAGTTGAGAGGCATGAAAGATTTCGTGGATCCTCTCAAACTATGGTGGTAATGCCAACTAGTATGCCACTTCACCAACTCGTCCCAATACCTAGAAGGGTCTAATTGACTTGGGATAAATCTTACTCCCTCTACCAAACCCCCACTGCCCACATCGAGGGGAAACCTTCAAGAACACATGGTCCCCAACCTTCTAACTCCAAGGGCCTGCTCCTGCGATCGACATACAACTTTTTCCAGTCTTATTCTACTTTCATCCTCTCACAAACAAGATGAACCTTCTCTATCGTGCTCTACACAACCTCAGGGCCAAGAATAGCTATCTCCCCAACCTTTGTCTAGCACAAAGGTGAACGAAACGATCTTCCGTATAAGGCTTAAAATGGAGAAATTCCAATGGAAGAGTGATAGCTATTATTATAATCAAACTCTTCCAAGGGAAGGTGTCATACCCAAGATCCTATAAAGTCCAAGATGCATGCTCGCAACATATATTTCAGTGTTTGGATAGTCTATTCTATATGCCCATCTATCTAAGGGTGGAAGGCAGTGCTAAAGCGTAATTGAGTGTTGAAAGAATGCTAAAATCCCCTCAAGACTCGTGAGGTAACGCGTGTATCATGATCTGAGACAATGGATCTCAGAACTCCATGCAGTCGCACTATCTCATCCACATACCTCCTAGCCAAGGCATCCACTATGCCCAACTCCTTAATTTATAATAGGTGATCTGATTTCATCAACTGATCTACTACTACCCATATCACATCATAGCCTCCCTAAGACCTAGGTAATCATGTGAAGAAATCCATCCAGATGTCATCCCATTTCCACTTAGGGACATCTAGGGGCTGCAATAAACCATTGGGAACACGGTGCTCAACCTTCACCTGTTGGAACACTATGCACTTTTCCACTAACTCCACTACTTCACATTTTATCCCTGGCCAACAAAATTACATCCTCAGGCCACGGTACATCACAGAAACTCCTTGTTGTACTGCTAAGGGTGAGCTATGAAACTCACAGAGGACTCCCCCGTGCATCGCCATTGGAAAAAACAGTCTTTCATAGAACAGTATCTGATCCTGACCATCCTCTAACCATCCCTCCAGAGCGTCACCTTGGTCAACATGATTGTACATCACCTCTACCTTTGATTCTCCCCATAGAGACTCCTCCACCTACTTCATCAGAGAATACTGTAGTATTATATGAAATAGACAGCCTCCGCCACCATCCATTCCTGCATTTAAGTGCAAGTCAGACAACTCCTACATTGCCTTCCAAGCATCTATGGATTCCCAAACAACCTCCTTTTATGACTTCCTGTTCAAAGAATTAGCCACAAAATTCCCCTTTCTTGAGGTGTAAGTGATCTTGAATTCATAGTCCTGGAGAGACTCTATCCACCTCTGTTGTTGCAAGTTCATATCTCATTGGAAAAAGATATACCTCAAGATCATGTGATCTATGAATACCACAAAGCACTTCCCAATGAAGTAATGCTACTACAACTTCATTGTAAACATGACCACTGCTAGCTCCAGATCATGAGGGGAATAGTTATGTTCATGGGAATGTAATATCCTAGACCCATAAGAGATCACTCCCCACTGTTGCATCAGCATGCATCCCAATCCCAAATGGGAAGCATCAAAAAATACCTCAAACATCACCCTTTCCTTTGGAAACTGGAGCACTGGAGCACTGAACAACTTCCCCTTTAGATAGTCAAATGTTTCCTGGCACTTCTCACTCCACAAAAAAGCCTAGTTTTTCCTAGTCAAAGCTATCAACAGAGCTGTAAATTGAGAGAAATCGGGTACAAACCTCCAGTAATAGCATGTGAGACCGATAAAACTACGAACCTAAGCCACATTCTTGGGTGCTTCCCAAGAAACAACTACCACAAAATTCAATGTGTCCACTTCTACACCCTATTTTGATACCATATGCCCAAGGAAATACACCTCAAATTTCCATAACTTACATGTGGACAACTTTCTGTAGAGTTGGTGGCATCGAAGGACTTGTAAGACAGTCCTGAGGTACTCGTTATGCTCCTCCTATGGCCAAGAGTAGATTAGGATATCATCGATGAATACAAAAATGAACTGGTCTAGGAACTCATGAAATACAGAGTTCATAAGCCCCATGAACACAAATGGTGTTTTCGTAACACTGAATGGCATAACTACGAACTCGAAGTGACCATACTTGCATCTGAAAGTAGTCTTCGTAATATCGACCTCCTTTACCCTCAACTAATGATATCCAGACTGCATATCGATCTTATAAAACCAACTTGATCCCCTCATCTGGTCGAAAAATATCATCTATCTTGGGAGAGGGTGAAGGTTCTTGATCATCACCTGATTCAACCTCCTGTAGTCAATGCACAACCTCAGACTCCCATATTTCTTCTTTGTGAACAACATTATAGTAACCCACGACAACACATTGGGCCGGATAAATACCTTATTCATTAGATCATCTATTTGGATCCTCAAATCTAGCAACTCATAAGGTTTCATTTGATAAGGATCCATCGAAATCGAAGAAGCATCAGGTTGTAGGTATATCCCAAACTCAATGTCACGTTGAGGGGGTAGAATCACAACCTCCTCAGTAAAAACATCCAAGAACTCCCCAAAAACTCTAGGAACCTCTACCATCACATAATACAACTATTCCGCTAATACCTTAGCCAACAAGGAAAAAAGAGGCTCCACATGCCGACATCCCACCTGATAGCTTCACTCGCTGATTAAAGCCACATACTGACCACCCACATCAGAAAACACGAATCTTCTCCTGAAGTAGTAAATAACAACATGCATAGAATACAACTAGTCAATACAGAGAATGACATTGTATGGTTGAATCTATAGCAAGAAAAGATCCCCACAGGACTAATGCAGTCCCATCATCAGTCTACATCCCCAACACACATCAAATAAGTTGGTCTGACCTCCGACTAGCGTACTCAACACCAGGTTCATGAGAAGATTATCTAAGTCTTTTCCTAGAGAATAGGATAGACCAAGTGTAACAAAGGAGTGTGAAGCTCCTAAATCAAACAAAGCACAGACAAGAGTAATAAACATGTTTATTGTACCTCTAATGTTCTTTGGCCTTAGTGGAACCGCCACCTTTACGGCATACAAATAACCATGCACAGATCCTCTTCCCCTCTACTGATGACTGCCTCCACAACCACTCCTAGGTTGTGGTCCTTGAGGAACACCCTGAGGTCAGACTCTACCTACTCTATCTCCCCTCGGTGGAGTGTGAGATTGTTGTCCATGTTGCTCGAACTGCCCTGCCGACAACTGTTATTGGGGCGGGCGCTAAACCTATCCACCTCCACCATAATGAGCTTTAATGGCCATTGAGAACTGACTCTGAATATTACCATGATCTCCACAAGAGAAACACCATGGTCCCAAGTTCATGGTAAAAGCATGAGAACTTGAAGGTCGAAACAGGAACTACTGAGGTCGAATCCCTACTGGCTGAAACCTAGAAGGCCTTGGCGCCTGAGACCTGATGTTGGTAGCCTTTCCCTTAGAAGAACCCTTTTATATCCCCTCTCATGGTAGACCTCCTCGTGAGTTTATCCTCTCAACTACCTCCACCTTCTTCTGAACCTCCAAGTATATTGGCAATGTGAAGGGAGTAATCGCGTACTGTAGAGAAGGACAATGTGCCTCCTCTAAGAGTCTCGCATCAGACTCCTCGTCTAGAAAGAGATCTGGAGAAAAGTGAATGAGATCCTTGAACTTGATCCCCAACTCTCATACCAATATACTCCCTTTCTAGAGATAGATTAACTTTTGCCTCTTCTCGGCCTTTATGATCGATTAAAGGAATTATTCTCGGAACTCCTTCTCAAAATCGACCCATAGAACATCAGTCTCCTTCCTCTCCCCCTGGTACAACGCCCGCCACTGATGTGTGGCTCCTCGCATATTTCTCACTGCTAAAGGAACCTAGTACTCCTTCAGAGCCCAGATCGTGATGAAGGTGATCACAAGCTCCTCGAGCCAAATCTTTATCTCTATGTCTAAAATGCAGCCCTCGTACTTTCCTAGAGTCTATCGTTGGAAAGCACGTAGCATCATCCACCACTGGTCTTCCTCCCCCACTAGATCAATCTTCCACAATCAATCAGATCATCCTGTTGTGCCTCAACTTCCTAAGCCACACATGGATGATAACCAGGTGCCATGGCTGAAAAAGTTAAACAAGGAACTCTTAAGCTTGAGTAGTATATAATTTTATTTAAGATTCATTTAACTCGTTATTTATTTAAATTCCCTAAAACTCCCAATTCAAACAAGAACACAAGTCATTATGATGCATGTACCTTTCCTAGGGTCTCTACCCTACAAATGGTGTAGCTTCACTTGGTCGTTCAGTAGGCTCGAAGTCCTTGCATCGGATCACAGTGGGGCCTAAAATCTCATGTCCTAGTCAGTCTCCCTTAACCTATGTCATGCACCAAGATCACCTGACATTGTTTCCCTACCAACCCATGAAATCCTCATTGTGCCTAACTCAAAACTTCATCCTATCTCTAAATTATTAGGTCTGATACCATTCTATCATGACCCTTCCCTGATTCCTGCCTCCAGTAGACCTCAGGGTGGAAACTAGAACCAAGGGTACAAAGATCTCACGATATGGGAGGCATTACCCTAGAAAACATGATCAGGAGATAAGATGGTTCATCCCAAAAAGAACTCCAAGGCATATATATATATATATATATATAAGAAATAAAAATCCACTTCCACATGAATGTTTGAAAATATAATTGTTACAAAACAAGAGTCTCTAAAGTAAATACCAAAAACAAGGCTAATCAGCGACATGACAACTATCTCAAAGTCAGAGCTAGTAATGCCTAGCAAGGTCCATGTAGTCCTCCTCAAAACTTGAAATCAGTTTTATATATGTAGGGTGAGCATACAAATATACTCAGTAAGGAAGACCAAAATCTCTGATACACAAGTGGGAGAAGCATACTAATTTCCTTGTGAGAAAATAGTAGAAACCAACAGCGCCTTACAAGGAATGCTAGTCATTCCAACCTCACCAAGGCGTGCTCAAAAAATAACACAAGTCAAGCAAAGTAATATAATAATCACATTGATGTTTGGGTACCCCTCACCACTTCCCACTGGTTAACTACCCATGCCCTAATGGAAAATTCCTTGGCGCTTCCACACTCTTCCATAAGCCCCATGTCACAACCTACTCGCACACACCTAGGCCTCAGAGTTAGTCCCACAACCTGGTAAAATGAATCTCACCACATCCTGTCCATAGACACTTGGGCCACAAACTGACCACATCCTGCCCGCAGATACCTGTTCCACAACCATACCTCATCCTGAAGAAACCTGGGAAGAACAACACATCTCATCCCATAGGCACATGGGAAAGCACACCTCACCCGTAGACACCTGGGCCTCACAACCGCACCACAACCTGCTTGAAGAGTCTTGGGCTACCAATTCCTATAAGAGGGAGCAAGGAAAATCCAATACCCATCCATCCATCCTTACACCAGGATGTTAGTAAAAGATACCATCCCCATGAAAATGGGGGTGTTCGGCACATAGTTCTCAACTAGGGTGGGGTGTGTATATAAATCACAATAAATTAAAACTGTATATATTGGTATCAAACACTCATCCCAACCAATGGGGTTTTTCAAACAAATAACCATCCCACAAAATTGTCTTTGATGCTACCTTTAAATGCACAACTACACAATAATCCATAATTCAATTCATAACCACAACCAACTTATTTAACCAATTATCATTATTTATTAAGAAATCCATTTATTCATTCCATCCCTACTCGGAAAACTACCAAGCACAACACATCCCAAGACACACCACATAAACCACACAGAGGAAGAAGAACAATGTTAAAACAGCCCACTCCATATTCCCTCTCCACTTTACACCCATGCCTACCACCGCCATCACCATTCTTCAAAGTCATTCCACCCAAAATGGCATCTCAACCCCAAAAAAACAACTGCCAACTCATAGCCACTCCCATCAACTCCCCTTATCGCAACTATCGGCAGCCCCGCTACACAAACACACCACACCCAGTAACACAATAAAACATGACCCAATTGCAGTCCCACTTCACAACATTGTTCATCCATTCCACAATCAATCAATATCTCAACTTGATATTCCATTACACCACTTGAACCACGCCATACACAATCGTACCCTCAATAGAATCACCACACAACTGTACAAGGCACAACTTCCAAATTTAACAGGGCTCCCATTCTTTAATTTCAATTTTTAAATTCAGGGGTGATCACATAACAAGCTCGATCCAAGGGAATCCATTTATTTAACCGAATATAAATGGTTAATAAATTTTATATATACACAGTCGTTCACACAAGATAAAAAAACAAGCATTCACAAGCCATCACATATGAACAAATAAGAACCACCAACGTCCATGATTTTCAGTAGGCATATGGCTCATACAATTCAAAATATCAGTAAAAAATAAGACATAAGCATGCATTACTTTTCCCCAACCCCTTTTTACTATTTTGTAATAGGTTTCAATTTATCTTCATTAAATTTGGATTCAACAATATTCAAAAGGCGGAAGCACTCTCGAAAGAAAACTTGTCACTATTTCCTGGAAAACATGTTGCACTCCAATTGATAATTGGGGGCTTGGTATTAAAACCCTCAAGAATTTTAATGAAGCCCTCCAAGATAAACTTACCTGGAATATTGTGAGAAACAAATCTCAGACTTATGAGTTCCTTCATGGTAGATTTTATAATAACCTTAGGAAAGGCAGGGATACTTTTATGAACTCGTCAATATGGCCTTCCATCTAGCATAGTTTCTCAAAAAAAATATCTAACTCTCAATGGATAGTCAATAGTTATTCTTCTCTTCTCTTTTGGAAAGATAACTGGAATGGAATGCCTCCCTGTAACATGATAGACCCCATCCCTTTGCCTAACATTTCTAACATCACCATCAATGATTGTGTGAACTCTCTTGATTTGGATCTACCTGATGAAATCTCTTCTATTATCAACAACTACACTTTTGTTAACAGTAATGATTTATTAGTCTCGGAACTAGCTCATAATGGTCTGCTAACCTCTAAACTTTAATATAGTCATAATGTCACTAACAACAATAATAATTTTTCTTGGTTAAAGAGTTTCAACAAAATCTGGATTAGACCCTCGCGTCTCACCCTAGTTTGGAGAATTGCTCACAATAGGCTCCCCACGGACTGCAATCTTCATATGTGTGGTATATGACTTTGTTCTAAATGTTCCATATGTAACCAACACAGAGAGGACACAGACCACCTGTTTCTAACTTGTGTTGCTGCTTCTGCTTTATGGAAATACATTTTTGACATTTTTTATCTCAGATGGATAGATTTGGACTCTATTGGATCGCAGCTTCAAAGATGCACTATTATAGATGCCTCTCCACAAATTCATCAGATCTTCATTGCTGATATGGAAGAACTGATTCATCTTATTTGGTATAAAATAAATTCAATTAAGCACAAAAATAATAATTTCAATTTTTGTGCAGCACAAATAAAAATCCACACTGCGATCAAGGAAGCTGGAATCATGCAAACAGGGACTTGCCACAACTCAATCAAGGATTTCTGCATCCTGAGGCAAATTGGGGTCAAAGGAAGATACATCCCAACAAGAGGTTTATTGTAAGTTTTATGGAAACCACCTATTCCTAGCTAGATAAAAATTAATGTAGATGGTGCTTCAAAATGAAACCCAAGACCTGATCGCTACGGCATCATATGCAGAGACCACAATTAGGACATTCTTGGATGTTGTTATGGTTCATGTGGTCATGCCTCCTCCCTTGAAGCAAAGATGTACAGAGTCATCAATGCAGTTGATTTGATAAGGCAATAAGGATGGAACAGTGTTTGGATTAAAATTGATTCAACTACCATCGTTCAATCTCTTAGACATGGAACATCTCACCTAGCATGGGCCCTTACTGCTAAATGGATTGTTTGCCTACAATGCCTATCAGGACTCAATCACATCATCACGCACACCTACAGAGAAGAGAACAAGGTGGTAGATGGTCTTTCCAACAAGGGTGTCGATAGCAATAGTACGTACATGGAGAACCTACCTGCTGATCTCACCCCTTTACCAGAATGATTGTAATAAAACCCCCACCTTTCAACTTTTGTAAGTTTTATTTTTATTTATTTTAGTACCTTTTATAAAAAAAACATATTCAAAAGGATACATCCATACACCCACCCCACATTATACACAAATAAAAGAGAGACAAAGGGATCCTTACTTCGAAGAACAGACGATCATCACCTCCTTATTGCACCAAGACAGGGGGTACGCAAGGCTCCTGGGAAACGTGATTCGAAGGCCACAGCACAAGGCATGATCTCTCAAGAAGGAAAGGTTATGGGATGCCCGGTATCAAGAGTAAATGGACACGTGCAAGGAAGAATGGATCTCGGATTTAGAAAGGCCACATCCTATATCAACGGAATAAATTGTTTCAAAAGACATTAAAATTGGATCTTGACTAAGATCACATGGCTCAACCATTTAAAAGCCTCGGGATTTTATAGGATTCAAAGATATTATTTAGGAACTTTGAAACAGCTTCAAAACTGCTTAAATATAGCATTAAATTCATTTTACGTCAAATAAAACGTTAAAGGGGTGAAACTGTAGTAAACTATAAAACTGGAGAAAACTGGAATTTTGAAAAACTGTTGGAAATGACTCACTGGTGGATAACCTTCCATTGGAAGACTCACCATTAGGTGACCTACCATTGGACGACTCTCCATTGGACGACTCGCCATTGGACGATTCACCGTTGGATGACTCACTGTTGGACGAGTCACTGTCACGAGTCACCATTGGATGAGTCACCGTCACGAGTCGCCATTGCGAGCTACCGGTGGATAACTCACTGTCGTGACCTACTGGTGGATGAATCGTCATTGTGACTCACCACCATGAGTCACTGTCACGACTCACTGTTGGCTACCTACCATTAGTGACTCACCGTTGATGACCTTCCGATCCTGACTCACCATTAGATGAGCTACCATTGGAAAACTAAAATTTTGGAAAACTCTTGAAATGTGTCATTATTGCCTCCCAGAACACCCCAAATGCCATATTTTTGCAATGTAATGGATCAGGGAGGCTCGGGCCATTACAAAAATAATTTTAATAGATCATTTAAAAAAGTCTTGAGGAAAACATCATTTCCTCTATCAAAAAGACTTTTTTAATACATAAATCATTTTCAAAACATTTTTATTTAAAAGTAATTTTGAAACAATAATAAGGGATCTTTGAGGAAATGATTGGTCATGACGATGGAATATTCCGTTCATGTCGTACGCCAAAAAAAAGTTCCTTTCGCATATTCGCTAAAAGACAAAAGGGAATTATTTTGGAAAACCACTTGAATATTCCTTTCAAAATATTTTTTGTAAAGATCCAACCATAGGTAAAAACTTATTTTAAGAGTAATAAAATATTTTCAATTTTTTTTTAGAAAATATGGTTTTGATGGAAAACATATTTATGACTAAATAGAGAAATAATGTCATATTTTAATAGAAACGTTTTCTTAATACATTTAAGTACCAAAGAGTGGGAAGATGATGTTATTACTTGAAGATATCATGAGTAACTAGAGTAGAAGATAAGTTATGAGAATTCTTAAGATATGGATCATAAGATTTCACCAATGAGAACATATCGTAAACAATCTCGATAAATGATGAGATTGTAGCAGTAAACTCTTACAACTTTGGTATGTTTGAGTCATAACACCCATGAATGAATAACATAAAATGAAACTTAAAATATTATTTGGATGAAAAAATTCATGATATTAAATGTCAAAGGGTTTGTATATACACCTTGTGAAAGAATATTGGTGCATAACGAAACGTATGTCTCAAAGATGGGAAATTGAGACAAAAATCACCTTACAACAGTGGTAACACTTTAACCACAAACCCCGTGAAAGAGATATCCTAAAATGGATATTTAAATCCCAATAATTCTCATTGTAATAATAATAAAATATATCCACCGGTTGTATACACACCACATACCATAAATTAAACATGTCTTGTGTCTCATGGAAAATAAAGGTGATACGAAAATCCCTTATCTTAAGTCATGACATCTTTTGTAATAATTCAATCCAGGTGTATAATAAATATAAGTTTATTATACATCTATTATAGAACCATATTCATTTATATAATACCTTATATGATTTTCTTATGACCTTTTATTACCTGTTTATTAATAATTCCATGTTAAAGTTGTGTTTCGGGTAATAACTGCTTTGTTGTATTTTTTGTCCTCTTATTTTAATAATGATATAATCATCTATAGAATTATAAACCTGATATAAACATAATTTGTATTCATTATATATGTATTTATAATAATCTATAAAATATAGAAATAGGAAATTAAATACATCGTTTATGGAGATGGTAGGTCGTACGTACGCATGAACGCTTTTTCCATTTTCCTTTCGAATTAAAAGAAAGAAAATTTTATGTGATATTATCATTACAGGATTATTTTTATGTCATATATATCACATATGATTATTAAACTCATCCTTGATACTGTCCATGTAAATCGTGAATGAATCACATCACTTCAAAAGGTCGTAGTCCGCCGTACACATGAGCAATGCTATCGTATTCCCATAAAATGAAAAGCATGATGGTATGTCTGATATAACAAGTATATAATAATTATAACATCATAAACATAATAAATATCATATATAAATAGTATTCCGATAATTATTCCCAACCCTAATAGGTGATAATGAAAATCGAATGACATCGGTTCTCATGGCGGTAGTCTACCATACACACGAATGATAATTTTGTAATCCATTTGATGGAAGTGTGTGTGGTTTTAGGTTGTAAAATTAACATAAAAACAAAAAAGTATATTTAAGATACTGAGGATATTATATAAGCATGGTATAAAAATAATTAAATTTTTTTAGGAATAAATAAAACAAAAATGTTAGTTGAAGAACGTTACCTCTTCTTCGGGTATCCTCATCAAAGGACATACTTTGTTGTCTTCTCCCAAAAGTAATGCTTCTAGGTTGAGAGGAGGGAATTGGAGAACTGATTATTGTAGGTCTTGTTAGATCCAGATAGTTTTTAAGGTGTAAAAAGAGGGTAAGAGGAGGTGGCCTTTTATAAGGGAGGTGAGTGGAAAACATGCAATTTTTTGAAAGAGGACATTTCACCCATGTTATTTTCATGTAAAGTTACTCAAATAATGGACCAATATCAAGAATATATGGGATAAGGTCAAAATACGGTCATAAAATGGGTGTTTTAAAAATCTCAACATCATTTTCCCCTTACGTCTAAAGTTTAGTCCCTTAGTAAACTAGTTTTCCTCTTATTCGCCGTGATTAATTTTAACTTTTTTCACTAATAAAATTGGACAAAAATTATCTTTACCTTATTATAAATTATAAATTATTCTAATTCAAAATATTTAGTACATTTTTCCGAATTATATTCTCATAATTTGAAGAAATGAATTTAAAATTACTCCCATATATAGGATGACACAATGAGTTTTAATGTGAAAATGTTTAAAAGATTGAAATGTTTTTATATCCATTTTCAATGTAAATTTGATTCCAATGAACTAAATTGGATTTATGGATTTATAATGTAACTAATTATACTTCAAAAAAATAAACTATTATTTGAATATATAAATAACTCAGTATTCATTTAAAATTCATTATTTTTCACAATTCATCTAAAAATTAAATATTCCTAAAAAATACAAAAAAAATCATACTATGGTAATTTTGACATTACAAATTAAAAAATGAGGTTTGATTTATCAATTTAAATTTCTAAATGTTTTAAAAAATAATTTTATTATTATTCAGGGAATGACATAAAAACAAGTCTTTTCTAAGAATAATACTTTCAAAACATATAAAAACATTATCAAAAATTATATATTCCATTATCACAATGTTTTCTTTATATGAAATCATTATAAAATTTATTTAAAAATTAGTTATTACTATTCATATTACTATGCTTAATGGCTAGGTTATAATTTCCATGTTTAAATAATTATAATAATAAACTATTGTTTTGTAAAAACTCATTGTTCCGTGTAACGCAAACTAAGCTGGTGTTGCGTGTAGCGCAAGATTAACATAAAGTATAGTATAACACAATATTAACCTGGTGTGTCATGAAACTCAAGCAATCAAATAAATTTAATTTATTTGGGAAAAAAAGTTCATAAAAACTCGGTGTGTTACACCAATGAATGATGGAATTATTTTCAGAAGGATGGAGGCCCATCTATGTGGGTAGATTATAAGTGATGCCATTTTTCGATCCATATCTGGTACAATCATTCCAATTATCTCCCACCTAAGCATAAGAGGTTGAGCCAATGACATTATATAAAATCACTTTAAGGGAGGAAACCTGAGTTTTTAATGCTTTTCATTAATTTTAAGCTTTAGGTGTGGGTAGTCTCCCTAATTATTTTTGAATTTAATTGATAAAGGGTTTTCACTTTCACATGTTTAATTTTATTTTCAGGTACAGACAAGGGGAAAATAAGAAAAAATTGAGGGGAACAAATGTGTTGCCATAAGGAGTGGTTCAACATTTCAATAGGGGGTATTAGTTTTAATTTAGTAATTTCTTATACCCCTCAAAATTTCTTACTTTAAAAAAACTAGAATGCATGCAACATACTTCAATTTTTTTCTTTGATCATCGATCCAGCAAACAGACACTACTAAGGATAATCATCACTCTAAATTTTAAATTTCTTTTCAATTATTATGATTGAAAAAAGGCAAATGAATAAAAAAGATAAAAAAAAATTGAATTGATTATTCATGATTCAAGATATTGGGCAATTTTTGTAAATGAAATTTCTATTATATTTTTCCATGGTATGAAATTATGATATTTCTGTAAATTGGTTTTATTTTTAGTGTCCATTTCCCTGATTAATTATCTAATTTTATATTCTCATTCATGAGAAATTTTTCTACTCCTAATATTCCATTATTTTCATGAGAATATTTCTTAATTCAAACATAGACATTTATACTTCTAGAACATTATTTTCTTCTTATCAAAGCTATGATTGGAAAAATTAACATTTAATGTGATTTAGGCATATTTTGATTATCCACATATCTGAAGACCCAATTTTACATTAATCCTTCCTTAACCTATTGAATCCATGAACAACCTTGTTAGGGAACAACCACATTTCAAGCCAATATTTTCCTTTCCTACCCTACTATATGTATATTGTATGAAAATAAAAATATTCAAAGCGGGGGATATGAAACCATGGTGGATGGTATGATCATATTCAAATAGAAAAGTGGGGGGGGGATTTTTCATGGGATATTGCAAAGGTTTACGATTTATAATTTATTATATTTTATTTAACACCCTCTTAAAAAGAAATTATGAGAAAGATAAAAAAAAGGATTTTGTTTTGGAGGGTAAAAAACAATATTTACTTTAACAATGTTTTTTATCATTTGGGGTTGAGTGGTAGGTGTGATACTTATTCAATCCCAACATTTGAAGAAATAAAAAAATACAAAAAATCAAGAGGTTTTTTTATTCATTATGCCCCATTGATTAATGACATGATTTTGTGTTTTTAGAAATGGATATGTAATCTATAAAGGGAAAATTTTTCATTGATATTTTATTAATTATAATGAAAATTCCATTATAGAATAAAATCATTTTCAGATTAACTTTTTCCACATCATTACCTACTAACCCTTAAGCTATAGAGTTGTTTGAACCTCGTGATGATCACATGTTTATTGGTGATATTTATCTCTATGGGATGGAGAATGTAGATTCATTACAATCCTATGGCAACGAGCATGATTTGATCTATGAGAATAATTTAATTTACATTTATACCTTGCTCGTGAGTGAAAGTATTTTAAGCGAGTAAAATTGCATGTGACATGAAAAATGAAAATAAATTGAAAATTATGATAATGGAAGAAAGGAAATTCAATGTTAATCCAAGAGTGTAGAAGTAAAATACACGATTGACATACATATTTGAAAATTGAGGACTCGATAAAATTTTCTTATATGATGCTTGAACATGTAATTCCCCATTTAATCAATTGATTTTATTGACATTGATATATAAATATTGGTAGGATGAGTGTCTAGTAATTTATTGAGATATCATACTTGAGGAAATGAATGAGTTTGTTAGGGGATTTGATATCTATATTTCAGGAATTCATTTTAAAATACTAAATACATTGATTCACATAATTAAATTAAAAATTATTTCCAATATATTTAATGTTTTATTTACTTACGGAAAATTATATGTGAAATTAATTCAAAAGGAAAAACAGCCAAAAAGGGGATAAATTCATGACGTGAGGGATGTTCCATTGTGTATGCTTAGTTGAGGATCGAGTTCATGGCCTAGGTTTGATGATTGAAGAAAAAATCTAATTGCACTAGAAAACAACCATTCATGACATGAATCACATATTCACAATATGAAAACAATTGGAAATAAATAACATGAGGGATAAAGAAAAATGACACCATGGGAAGGAACATGAGTTTTTCACAGTGTGACACTATGGTCCACAATGTGACACGTTCTCTCTAGATCCAAAAACATTCTTTTTCCGACATAATTTACCAATGACCACATATAAATGCCTGATAACTCCCATGGTTTATTTTATAACATATAAAGGGTTGTTTTATGGATTTTATACCACCAAGGTGAATTTAATCTATAAATATATGGCTTAGGTACCCCTTAAAAATCATTAATTCAATGATGGTTTCTTTCCTAGGGATACAAGGTGTTGCATCGCCATCGGGTTTCCTCGTCATTTCTCATAAGAATTGTTATCATTACCCAATTTACATTCCTCTCATGAATAACACGAGTGAGAAATTATTTGAGGTGATGAGTGATGTAATAAAAAGAGACTATGCTAGTTATATTTATTTTATTTTATTTTTGGTTTAATGTTGGGTTGTATATTGATACCTAAAATCTACCTCTCTTTCCCATACTTTTGGAATGACCATTGAAAATTAAATCTTCAAGAATCATAAAATATACAACTAATTCACCTAATTCATGAACGAAAATTGTATGAATTGTGATTATTATATATAAGTATGGTTTTGAATCACCTAATTAATTAATTCATATGAAAAGGGAATATTGATTAATTAGATAGGATTCACCATGACCAAGGGTTTACAGAGATTCAATTCCAGAAACAAACATAACTAAAGTATTAATCGTTAATCCACATGGATATGAACCTAAATTTTACTGGACATGGCACGTTTTCTCTAATTGATTCAAACCAATTATTTTTCTTCACTCTATTTCTCGTTCAAAATAAGTTGATCATTTTAAACTTCTCATATTTTATTTTCAAAATTAACTCATGGGTTCTACCTTGAAATAAATACAATATTTAAATAGTAAGAGGTGTATGATTGAGTTTGAAAATATATTATTAACATTGATTTACCCCATTGGAAATAACAACTCCTTCGGGATTGTCAAATTTCAAATGCTATTGTGGATGATCAAAACTGGTTCACCCATGTGTAGGGGAATTTTATGTCTACATTTCATGCATTAGTGAATACTATTTCCACCATATTTAATTTTTTATTCATTTACGGTATAATAAATGTGAAATTAAATGAAAAGAAAAACAATAAAAGAAGTAAAATTCATGACAAGAATGTTGTCGCATGATGCATGCTATGTCAGGGATCAAGTTCAAAGCCCATTATTGAAGATTCAATAAAAAACAAAGATGATTATATAGGGAAACAAGCATTCTCATTTTGAATAAACTATTTATGATATTAAAATCATTAGAAACATGGGATGGGAGGACGAACAACGAAAAAAGGAACCTGGGGAAGGATCATGATTTTTTTACGGCGTTCTTTGTGTCATGTCATGAAATATGATCTCTAGATCAAGAAATATTTTATTTTATGATATAATTTAACAGAGAATGTATATAAATTCATAGAAACTCCCATGGTTGGTTTTATCAACTATAAAGGATTATTTTATGAAATTTAATCCTTGGGGGGAGAGGTCATATAACCTCTTAATAAAAGGCTATGGTGGACCTAAAAGAGAACCAATTCATAGATGAATTCTTTCCCCAAGGTAGGAATTATTGCATCACCACCAGGTTACCCCATCATTTCCAATAGAATTTATTTTCTTTACCCACATTATAATTCTTTCATTAATGGAATAATGGGGTAATACATTCATGTTCTGAGTGATGTTATCATAAGGGGAGTTTGCTAATCAGATTTTTTTTTTTTTTTTTTTGTTTATAATGGGTTGTATGTTCATACCTAAAATATAACTCTCTCTCCCATTATTTTATCATATCTATTCAAAATTAAATTGTGAATAATAATCAAGTATACAACTAATTAACAATAATTGTTAATCCAATAGCGGATAAACCTGGAAATTACAGAATATGTCATGTTTTCAGAAAATGATTCAAAGAAATTCCTTTTTCCAAATCACTTTCTCCTCCAACATTCCGTTCTGTAATTTTCAATAAATCCACTTCGTGGTGGAGTGGGAAACATAAAAGAAAGCCAACATGAAAACAGATTTAACAGAAACAAAACATCCTAGAGAAATGAGAGACCAGTACATCTTACAATTTCAATATGGAGACCTGCACAAGCCTCCAAAGTCCATGAACACTTCTGTCATATTAGCTTGAAAAGACGCCACCAAAAAACCAGCACATCGAAACATCTAGTCTCTGGTCCAAGGGTGCTCGTTGATATTTCCATGCAAGATTAGTGGAGATAGTATCATTATTCATCTTCTCATAAAATTGTATGGAGAAGGAGAAGTGGCTGAGATCCAATATTTTAGGGGCCACTGTGTCCTTTTTAACCACCTCTGATAGAACCCGACGTGAACGAACTATTATATTCTTGAAGCAGAACAGAAAATTCCAGCGAGGTACAGCAGGTGAAGAAGAAGAAAGACACCTCGAGAGAGCAAAAGCTCCTCGCCCAAGCCCGCAGGCCGCTATCCAAGCCAAATGGCCGAACTCACCAAATTCTTCCCCCATCCTTCTCACCCCCACGTACTGCTTATATAGTTATTCTTCAGCCCCACAAATGGGGTCTAGAACCTTCCTCTCAACAACTTAACAAACTCACCCCCCAAAAGACCATTCTACCTCTTATTAGAATATTCACTCCTCCAGCTGGACAACTGATCTCTATCACTGCCACCGTCCCGAAAAACCACCTTGTCCTCAAGGTGGTGGATTACGCAGGTACTCCAAGTGTTCTCCCATACTAGTCGTGCTTCAGGGAACTGCGTGTTGCGGAATCGTCGGGAGACACAACGACAGAAATGAGAAAATGAAAGAAAAAAAGCAAAAAAGGACACAGCGATTTACGTGGTTCGGGAAAAACCTCTACGTCCACGGGAGAGGCAGAATTCACTATATCGGGAGCACAATATTACAGAGGTTTTTCAGTAGTAACCCTAGCCCGAAAATGGGCTATAAAATGAAGAAAACGATCATCGTTCCGAAAAGGTAAGTCCGCGTCGCTACAGTGAACGGCGGCCGACTTTGTCAAAAGCGCTACAGTGGCTGCCGGCTGGAAGTCAAAAGTGCTACAGTGACATTGACTCCGAAATCCGCACTGTTACAGTGTCTGTCGGTGTCGGTCGGTCAGCTCCGCTACAGTTGCGGGCCACAAGCATTCGGCCCAACCGGATCGGGCAACACCAATCCTACACTGCGGACAAGGGGTGTTGGGCAGATAGTTAAGCCAAGCAATCTTCCATATTCGGCGTCCTACTTTGGTGAGTTGGGTCGGAACAAGCAATATCGTCGACTGAGGACCAATCGGTTGTGGTCCTGTATAAGGCGCTCGTGCCGCAGATGCACACCAAACAATCTCCCAAATGCGTCGACCTTCATCATGGACGAGTTTGAAAATGCCTTCTTCTGTAATGTTTTCCCTCCCGCCATTGGAGATGCCCCTTGTGTGCTTCCATGAAGTGGGTTGCAAGTACGACTGGTACTGAATAAAAATTGTATGAATCTTTTGTACGAGCCAAGGGACCCCAGCCCGTCACCATGAGCATGACCTATGCAGCTAGAGGTAAAATAACAAGAGCCCAGAATTGAGTCTGTGTAGTCTGCGGCGACTAGTGCTCCTGCATAACGAACGTTGAGGTGTCCGGTTCCGCAATATGAGATCAGTCTATCACAAACTGGTTGGAGATAGTGTCGTCAGGATTTTCGGTTAGTCCTGTGCTCCAGTTGTGTGGCCCATGTTCAGTAGGCCCCTCGGAGTGTGATGCAGACAACTACGGTTCCGGCAGCAGGAACTCGGATGTAGTTGCAGGGGGTTCACTGACGGAGCTTCCAAAATCCTCAAGGATTGCTTCTTTAAGATGTGCGTAAATGAAGACCCTTTTGCCACAAAAAACCAAAGTGCAGACATATCTGACATGCAGAGGCGTGTCATTGGCACCTTCATCTGATCTGGTGTTTGATTGCGCGAGAAATAATCCTCAACCCTTGAGATCCACGCCTCCGGATGTGTGACCGAAAATTCTAGTAGAATCTCTTTCTGGATATATTTTTCCTGATTTCTAGTCACTCGAACCAGTGAAGCCTAGAATTTCGGCATTATAGTCGCCATAGGTTGCAATGCCCAAACAACAAGGCACTCCCAAGTTTACAAGTATCCTCCGGTAGGGAACGGGCGTCACGCTGTCTCCCTGTTGGCAGTCCCTCTGTAGATAATTTTCTGCCCATCCTTTTTTTTTTGAGAGCGATCCGCGCGACCTGGTAAAAATTCGCCACACTGATAGAGCAGTGGTCGGTGGACACAACAGAGCGGACGGTGCACGCCTCAGGTGCGTGCGTCAACTGGTGCAGAAGACGTCAGTAGTGCGGGGCAGAAGAGCGGACCGGTGCGGAGCACACCTCGCGTTGAAGACAAACCGGCTGGGGGAGGCGTCGACTGAGCGAGGCAGGACGCCTCGTCATATTGGATGAGAGCACACGGGAGAATAGTACCGTGCCTGCTACAGAAGAACCGACAAACGGGATCATGCAGCAGCTGAAGTGCGTAGGAAAATCATCCCGCACTGGACGAACGGTGTCGCGCATCTGTTTCAGCGGCAGAGGAAGAAACGAGAGGTGCTTATGCCGCAGCAGCAGCTCGAGCATCCGAGGGAGCAGATAAAGAAAAACAGTGCGCTGTGGTTGCCGCTGTTGTGTCCGTGGACGCTGGAGGTGAAGAAACCCGTATGGGCCTCTGTTGAGGAAGCAATAAACAGGCCGGAAGGAAACGCACAATGCGTATCGGCAAAGAGCAGTGGTGCAAATGAAAATGAGATGGAAAATTGGCAGCACCTGGCGCGACTCCTCAAAAAACGAACAGCAGAGGCGTGCGTCCTTTGTGTGAGGCTCCGATTCGGTACTGTACAAGGCCCTGATCCAGTACCTCATGGCAGAACTGCTTGTGCGACCAGCAACAAAGGATCGCAGGTCCAAGGGAGTAACGGCGGTGGCTCCAGGAGCAAGGAGCAATGGCAGGTCGGACGAATTGATAAAACCCGACGTGAACGAACTACTATATTCTTGAATAAGATATTGAGTTGCACCAATAGAGGGTTGGTTCACCTCTTATATCCCTTTTCCTTTTTAGGGGATCCTTCAAGGGTCTTGGATCATAATTTTCACCCTGATGATCTAATGTTCATTGGCTTGGGAAGATAGTAGTAGTCTTTTCGAGGCTTAGATTTATTCCTAGGCGACACTAGGAAATCCCCTGATTCAGAAAGTTCATTCTTGCCTCTACCTGCGCTTCTCTAAGGTAACCCTTAGCTTCATGAATATCATCAAGGCCTGGGGAAATCATGGTATGCTCCCCTTCCTCCTTAGATTCCGTAAGACCCCAGAGCTCTCTACAATCAGCCTATCCAATTCTACTCCTTGTGATGATGTTGGTGGTGATTCCAGCACTGTTGTCTCACTATCTTCCCTCCTGCCAATAGCTTTACCACAATTATTTTTCATCTTGGACCCAACTGCTGCCCACCCTCATTCCTTCATGGGAATGGTGGAGATATCACCCAAGCATGGAAAGTGGTTTTTTAATGGTAAGGCCACCCTTGCTTCCATGTTAACGCTGCCCTGCCTGAGCTCTCCCTAGGTCTGATGGGAGCTAGATGAAACTAGCACCGGATCGGTTGGAGGCTTAACAGGTTATGCCAAAATATTTTCAGGGGCCTCCACTACTGTCTGATTCACCACTTGCGCAAAGGAAATAGAAACCCCTTCAGTAGGAATTGTAATGTCTGCCTTATCCGTGGGTCCCTGCACTGGCTTGAGATTGTGATTTCTAGATTCCATTATCCAGTCATGGTCTCCATCCTAGTCTACCTCAATATCCTCAGTAGATCCTGAAATAGGATAGGAGTCCCGAAGATCCCTTGATGGCAGAGACTCCCCATCCTCATTGCCATTACAAGCTTCACTAGTCTGCTAATCCACAGTGCTACCCCACCGGAAATGCTGACCATATGTCCAAGTCGGAAGAAATTACCACAGAATTCGGTCTATGGTTAATAAGAAACCTCTTGCCTGAAGAGGGATTCCCCTTCTATTTCAATCCAGAATAAATCCACTAAAGCATTCGAAACATCCTCCTCGAAAAAAAAATCTGAGGTGTTATGGGATGAGTAAGTGCTTGAGTTAGATGGTCCGCACAGAGAAAACGCCCAACAGTGTTTCATATCCACCTAAGGATGGAGAGATTCTGAAAGGGAAGGGGTAAGCCAGGAAGACGTACCCAAATTGCTGAAGAGGGTGGATCACGATGCAGATGAGAATCCATTGACCACCAAAATAGGAAAAACCGCATGGGATTGAAAAATCGGGCAGCCCTGGACCACGCTCGAGTCATGTCATCTTCATCCCTAAAGTGAATGAGCAGGTGTCGCGCGTCGAGCAAACCAACAACCGCCGGACTCAATAATCCACAAGATCTGTTGATGAAGCTGTTGAAAGCACCTACCAGAGGACTAAGACTGCTGAATCAAGCCATCGAGGAGTATTTGAGTAGAGAAGAAGCCACAGAAAATTCCAAGGAAGTAATCGGCGGGGACGGATCCCCATTATGGAAACCTAAAACCTTGAAAAAAAGGGGAAGATTGGGTAGCGGGGAGACGATGCGAGTCGAATGAATGATCCGCACGCTGGGCTGGAGTCGATCAGGGGGTGCAAGACCCCTCCTAGGCAGGTGGGGGAGGAGCCGGGGTATCGGCCATTTTTCAAATCACATTCTCATTAAAAAAAATAATTTTAATTATTTATTGCCGACAATACCTCATCTGTTTGACCTTGAACTCAACAAATACTGTTTTAAAAAAGTTAGTCTCTTAAGTTTGAGTTTAAAAATAAATTATTAAATTTTATTGGACGTGTTGAAAATGATGATACCTTTCGAGTATTTTATATTTCTGGTGCTATTATCGAGGATCAAACCCGGGTGACTCACATGTGGGGGAATTTGATATCTATTTTCTATACATTCATTCTTTAAAAATTAAATATATTGATTCATGTAATTAAAGTAAAAACTCTTGGTAACATATTTAATGTTTTATTCATTTATGGATGAATATATGTGAATTTAACTCACATGAAAAAAACAACCAAAACTATATGAATTCGTGACATGAAGGATGTTTCATGATTTATTCTATGTCAATGATCGATTTCATGGCAAATGATTGAAAATTCATGACCAGAAGAAGCTGATTGCACTGGAAAACATCCATTCACATCATGAATCGCCTACTCATGATGTGAAAATCATCAAAAACACATGATGGGTGGAGGAACAATAAAAACACCACCCAAGGAAAATAATTTTTCACAGCATGAAACTATATGTCACACATTAACACGTGATCTCCAGATCAAGAAACATCCAATTTTGAGACATAATATATCGGTTCCCATGTATAAATGTCTAGCAATGCCCATGTTTGAATTTCCCATATACAAAGGATGACTTTATGGCCTTTAAACCACTAGGGGATAAATTTAACTTAAAATTATATGGCTTAGGTGTTCCTCCAACAATTCAACAATGGATGTTTGACATGGGGTATGATGTGTTTCATCGACACCAAGATTCCCCAAAAATTCCCATAGAATTTTCTTTCATTACCAGGTTTTTCATCCTCTCATGATTATCATGAGGGGGTAATTATTTCATGTGTCGTGTGATGTAATCGCAATGAGAGTGTTCTCGTTTTTATATTATTATATTATTTGTTTATGTTGTGTTGAATGTTTATAAATAAAATTTAAATCTCTCCTGTTTTCATTCTTCATGACCATTGAAAATTAAATCTGTATGAATCATCAAATATGAATCTAATTAAAATATTCCATGCATGAAAACTATAATAATCAAGATAAATATGTTTAAACACGGTTTTCAATCACATAATTAATTAATTCACCCTACGTAACTAACCATATGAAAAAGGAAAATTAATAAATTTCAGGGGATTAACCAAGACCAAGTGTTTCCTTAGATTCAATTCCAGTGACAACATAACTAAAATGGCCAAAAAAATTTAATCGAACATGAAACTGATAATTACATAATGTTGCATGTTTTCATAAATTGATTCAACTAATTCTTTTTATCATCTCTCACTCTCGTCCAAAATCAATTGAACATTTTTAATTTTTCCTATGTATCCTGAAAATAATATTATGGGTTCAACCATGAACTCACTAAATAATATATTTACATAGTTAATCTTGTAAGATTAAGTTTAAAAAATATATTATAAAATTTGATCATCCCCAATGGAGATAACAACACTATTTGGGATGGTCACCAAGTGTTCATTAGAATTCCTAATTAGAGTTCTTAATGGGATGTGAATTTCCAGAAAGAATGTTTGATATCAATTTCATTTTAACTAGTTTTGTGTCATGTTTCAAAGGAAGTTAAAAAATGGATTTTTTATTCATTTTATTTATTTTTTAATAATTTTTTGTATATATGTGGTTTTAAAATGATTTATAAAGGTTATTGATGTTTTGTGAAAGGGTGTTTGGGACCGTTTGGTTTCTCAAAGAATGGGGATTATTATTTTCAAATGGGATTTATAGAAATGGTTGGGATTCCAAACGAGCTTTCTAATGTTGTTTGAAAAAAAATAGAAACATTTAAAATATTATTTTCAAATGATGTGAAAATGGAATGGCTTCCTGAGATCCTTTAAAAAAACCTAATTAGAACTTATATAGAGTTGGTTATTTCCTAATATTGTGTGTTCCATCAATGGAACCCCATGTGATTATTATGTTTTTGTAGATTGTAACACCTTGGGGGATGTTTGGAATATTGTTATTCTTATGATGATGCTTATTGATTGACGTGAAATGATATACATCATTCATGGGTGTTAGAGATGAGATGAGGATTAATTTAAAATTCATTAAATTCTATTTTTATGTTATGAATTCTTGATTTATTTGTTTTCTCACCTCCATTGTTTGAAATATAATTGGAGTCCTTGGTAATTTGTATATGGGTTGGATTAGTGAAAGCCATATTTCTGACGGTGCGTCGACTACAGAGTGTGGCCCAATAGATTGAGTGGGCTAGTGGAATGGGTTGTGTCCTATTAAGATGAATGTGCTATCCAAATGGATTTCTCCTTTAGCAGTGTGTTCTGAGGAGGATTATTTCTAAAGAGTTCTACAGGACTACCAGGGATATGGAATGGGTTGTCCCTACTATCCTAAGTTCCTCATCAATAATTTGAGACCCTGTCACTTGAGTCTTAAGGTAGTTCCCATAATGTTTAGGTCCTTATCAGGAACATTTAGGTGATTCCATTAATTGGCTAATTTTTATTACCCTAGTTCATTTGATTACATGATACCATTATTTGATATCTCTACTTTATTTTACTCCTTGTTACCTTGGTGTATGTTCATGATTGTGTGTCATCTCTGTTGTGTTATGGTTTACTATAAAAATAGTTATTTTAATTTTTTTAAGAGTGTAATTTAAAAGGAAAATGGTTTGGTTATTTTCTACGTCGAGTTTTATGAAATGGGTTTTCATTGAATTTGTTTATGAAAAAATGAGTTTTTCGAAAAAAATTCAAAAGCGGGATCAAAGATGATTTAGAATTTTTCCAATGGTTTTGAAGGCCCTCATTCATTGGTTTGAAATGTTTAATTTAATTTTTATTTCCTTCCTTATTTTATTAAAAGTGTTAGATTTTCTGAATGTGTGTGTAAATGGAATGGAATGGATTTTTATTTTTAAGGAATGTGAGAAACCGATTTTTCCCTTATGGACACTAGTGTAGAAAACGTTTTTTACGGTGGTTATTTTTTATTTTTTACGTCGGCTTTTGGCCGACGTTATAACAGGAGATGTTATAAACATTGTTTTTACGTCGGTTATTTTACAACCGATGTAAAAAACACAAATCCGAAGCGTTTTTCACGTCGGTTGATAAAAACCCGATGTAGAAAACGCTTCAGAGTCGTGGTTTATTACATCGGTTATCTTATAAACGACGTGGTATATACCCTTTCATGTCGTTTATTATATAACCAACGTCATAAATTACTCCTCTGAAGCGTTTATCACATTGGTTATTTTTATAGCCGACGTGATAAACCTGTCTGCCAAGCGGTTTCCAACGTCGGTTATATAATAACTGACGTGAAAACATATCTACGACATCGGTTATAAAATAACCGACGTAAAAAACTATCCATTTCCATTTATTACGTCGGTTATGAAATAATCGACGTAAAAACCATTTCCCATGAATTTATTACGTCGGTTTCCAAATAACCGACATTAAAACTGATCCCAATGCATTTTTTACTTTGGTTATGAAATAACGGACGTAAAAAACAATTTTTTTAAATAAAACTGACCAACCACTGCTATGCCAAACCAAAATACCTGAAACAGACCAAAAACAGACAAAAAACAGACCAAAACAGACCAGAACCCCCCCACTGGACAACCCACACCACACCCCTGGACACCCCCACACCCCTGGACAGCCCCCCGCCCCCGGAACAGCCCCCCACACCCCTGGACAACCCCCACCCTCCTGGACACCCCCACCCCCTGGACAACACTCCCACACCCCTGGACAACCCTCCCACACCCCTAAACCCCCCGCTCTCCTGGACACCCCAACCCCACTGGACAGCCCCCCACGCCCCTGGACAACCCCCCACCCTCCTGGACACCCCCACACCCCTGGACTGCCCCCACCCCCTAGATAGCCCCCCACACCCCTGGACAACCCCCCACCCTCCTAGACACCCCACCCCCTGGACAACACTCCCACACCCCTGGACACCCACCCCACTGGACACCCCCATACAAAAAACAGACCAAAACCCGACCAAAACCCCCCACCCCACTGGACAACCCCCACCACACCCTTGGAACCCCCCACCCCTGGACTGCCCCACCTCACTAGACACCCCCAGACCAAAAACAGACCAAAAAACAGACCAAAACCCAACCAAAACCAGACAAGAATCCCCCACCCCACTGGACAGCCCCCACCACACCCCTGGACACCCCCCACACCCCTGGACTACCCCACACCCCTGGACACCCCCCACACCCCTGGACAACCCCCCTACCCTCTTGGACACCCCCACCCCCTGGACAACACTCCCACACCCCTGGACAGCCCTCCCACACCCCTAAAACCCCCACCCTCCTGGACACCCCCACCCCACTAGACAACACTCCCCTGGACATCCATCCCACACCCCTAGAACCCCCCCACCCCACTAGACTACCCCCCCACACCCCTTGACACCCCCTAGACATCCCCCCACTCACCTGGACATCCCTCCCACCCTCCCACCCCACTGGATAGCCCCCACCACACCCCTGGACACCCCCACCTCACTGGAAATCCCCAGACCAAAAACATACCAAACCCCAACCTAAACCAAACCAGAACCCCCCCCCCCCCACTGGACAACCCCCACCACACCCCTGGACACCCCCACACCCCTGGACTTCCCCCACCCCCAGGAAAACCCCCCACACCCCTGGACACCCCCACCCTCCTGGACACCCCCACCCCCTGGACAACACTCCCGCACACCTGAAAAGCCCTCACACACCCCTAAAAACCCCACCCTCCTAGACACCCCCACCTCACTGGACAACACTCCCCTAGACAACCCTCCCACACCACTGGAACCCCCCCACCCCACTGAACTACCCCCACACCCCTGGACACCCCCTGGACATCCCCCTACTCACCTGGACATCCCTTCCACCCTCCTGGACACCCTCCCACCCCATTGGACAGCCCCCACCACACCCCTGGACACCCCCACCTCACTGGACACCCCCAAACCAAAAACATACTAAAACCCGACCAAAACCAGACCAGAACCCCCCCACCCCACTGGACAGCCCCCAACACACCCCTGGACACCCCCACACCCCTGGACTGCCCCCACCCCCTGGACAGCCCCTGGACAGCCCCTGGACAGCTTATGTTGGGAGATGAGGTGTCACCATCCCTCGGGGGGCTAAACGCCGCTGGAAGGTACTCATCACTCTCACATGCGAAGCTTGGACTCTCAAAATGTTTCACCAATGCTTTCTTCCCCTGTAAAGTTCATTCATTCTATCACTTTGATGCCAGTATAACCAGGGGGAAATGGGGTTTAGTCACACATGACGACATTTCCCCCTGGTTATACTGGCATCAAAGTGATAGAATGAATGATGTTTACAGGGGAAGAAAGCATTGGTGAAACATTTTGAGAGCTCAAGCTTCGCATGTGAGAGTGATGAGTACCTTCCAGCGGCGTTCAGCCCCCCAAGGGATGGTAGCGCCTCCTCTCCCACCCCCATGGACTGCCCCCATCCCCATGGACACCCTGGACACCCCCAACCCACTGGACATCCCTCCCACACCCCTAGAACCCCCTCACCCCACAGGACACCCCACACCCCTGTACACCCCCTGGACAACCTCCACTCCCCTGAATAGCCCTCCCACCCTCCTGAAAACGCTCCCACCCCCTGGACTGCCCCCCACTCTCATGGAAACCCAGGACACCCCCACCCCACCAGACAGCCCTCCCACACCCCTGGATACTCCCACCCCACTGGACCCCCCACCCTTGGAACCCATCCCCCCCAGACCAGAATCCATACCAGAAAAACCATCATAAGCAGACCAAAACAAGAAGTAGAGAAAAATTAAACATTCACACATATAACATTCAAAACTTACAATGTAAACTTAAAAAAAACTAAATCCAACCTAAATGACTACAAAATACACAATTACAATGACAATATTCAAAATTACATTTTACACTACAAACAACTAAAATTCAATCAAACCTGTAAAATAATTTGACCATTCCACTTGTAAGTGTTTGACGTCTTGAGAAATATAGGGTTGAGGGTCATCAAATAGCTACAAATTAAAAGGATAGTAGTTAACGTGTATAATGAATAAATCAAATGAAATATTATGGAAAAGTTTAAAAGGAAATCTTACCAGGTCAAAGTTCACAACTGTTCCAGTTGTTATTATTTCATACATAAATCTTAACATATAATATCCGCATTCGACGTCGCCTTGTTGTTCATGACAATTCTATTTGAATGAGTGTAAATTCAATATATTATTTTTATGTAAAAAATCAAAAATCAAAAATTATAAATGGATATTTACCTTTATATTTACATATTTGATATTCGCACTCCTTTTTTTTTGTGTTTTTTCAAAAGTAAACCCATGACCTGTTAGAAAATAACACGAATGGGATAAATTTAAAATTCATTATAATATATAAAACTATTAAGAAATTGAAACTTACTTTTCCAACATTTTCTTAAAACTTTCCCGCACATCGCCATGGACAGAGCATATCCAATAAAGTATTTTCTCCCTTGAAAAAAAAACCCCTAACATCCAATGATCACTGATAAAATAAAATTTAAGGTTAGTGGTTTTTTATGTTAAAATATAATGAACTATTTGAGAGAGATTTGTTTCATACCTCTCACAAAAAGGCATCATCCAACATTGTGTGACTATATTCTGTTCAATTCTTTCAGTAATATAAAGCATTCTTTGTTCCTCATCCAATGCACATGCTTCAGGGGAAATAAAATGCGGGTCCATGAATCCATATACATTTGTCTTCTCATTCTTCTCACAAATGTTATAAATATACCTAATACAAAACAAACATAAGTATAAATTTTTAATAAATATAATGCAGGGAAAATGTGTTAAGACTTACATGGAAAAAATTTCACCGCATTGAGGCCCAACTTATCTTCAGTAACAAGCTCCGTGATATCAGTTTTCACAATCCCCATAGTTATTTCACGTCCACAAACATGAGCTTCCATTGGAAACTCATAATGATCTGCCAAAAAGTTTGAATATCTTGACAATCTGTCAAGACTACTAGAATCTGTATCTAATGTCATAGCCATTTGTCTTTTTTGTTGTCTATACAATATTTCTTTACCTTTGAAGTATTCCTATAAAAATAAATAGAAAAATATATTAGTTTTCAAATGATAAAACAAATTTAATAAAAATAAAATAAAATAGAAGATATAACATACATACCTCTATGGTAATGAGTCGTAGAAGTATGGATGGCCAAATTAAAAAATGGCCGATACTATGTCCAACTGTCGTCACCTCATTTGTAGGTAATGGTACTCGAGATGATCTATCTATAATATCATGTACAATGACCCTATGATTCTCTACCTCTAATTGTTGATGATGAACTGTATCTCATATACAATATACCAACCCATATGCAACTATATGATGTTGAGGATCATCAACATTCAACTCGCAATAAGTAGGAAGCTGCGACGAAGGAGTAGGATAAAAAATAGGGTCCACAGGCTGAGGTGGGGGAGTGGGAGCTACTGGCGGAGGTGGAGGATAAATAATGGGGTCTTTAGGGGAGGTGGAGGAGTGGGAGCTGTAGTCTGAAATTGTCTTTGCATGTCTGCAAACATAGATTGTACTGACGGTCTAATCTTTTCCTCCATCGTCGCATTAATATTATGAACTTCAACCTCAAAGGATTCTATTTTTTTTATAAACACCCTCAACGTAAGAAGTTAAAGAATGTGGAAACACTTTTCTTACCGATACACCTGCTAGATATCCTCATACACGACCAGGATGTTCGGGCTTTCCCAATGCTGCAGATAAAATATCTTGCCTCCCAGCAGTTGTAAATACCCCCTATGAGCTTTGCTCCTCAAGAGAATCCTATATTAATTAATTGAACATTTCTGTAATGATTGAAATTATATGAAGAAAATAGTTAACTTAAATAAATAAAATAGATATCTTACAATCCTCTCAGCTACAATTCTCGAATCTTTTGAAAGATATTGCCCTTTTTTTCCCATCCGAGCTCTCTTCCATTTTTCATGTCTAGATGGAGGGGATGGAGGGGCTACCTCTCCAGAGCTTGAAGACTCAGCTCTTAGTTTTTGTAAATTTTCCGCCATCATTTGTTCTTCCAATAATGTATACCCTCCCCGAGATAAACTATGAGGGTATACATTTTTAGATTGGATCTCCTGATGAGATTTCCTTATTTGTTGTAAATTAAGAATAAGAAATAATTAACAAAACATTAATAAGATCATTTATATAAGAAAGATTATAAAAGTTTACATTTCCCTTACTAGAAATGAATCTTTTCTTATACTTTAAACAAACTTTCTTCACGTGTCTTCATCTATGAAAGGATGTATACGACATGGATTGTCATGAATCCTATGACCAAAAATGAAATCATATGAGAGGGTTGATTTGAAATCCCTCCATCTCCTGGCAGCCATCGATAAACATTTCTTCCTGACTCCTCTAGTGTCAGGAATATCAAATGTCATCTGATAAAGAAGAGGTTAAACATATTATACGTACTAGAAACATTTAAAGAATAGGCAAACAATAGCAAAATATCTTACCAAAATCGTCTCCCACAACTGAGAGATTATCGCTTTTTCCACACTTCTCTAGTCATCATACAAAATGATTACTTTTCTCTTAACCTGAGTTGATACAAAACTCTTAAAATCTTTTGCATTTGGACCTCTAGGAATATCATCCTCATCAAACTTAATGAGTATCCTATGATCCTGCATACAGGCAAGTGATAATTTTGGTAAACATGTGCACCCACGTTTACCAACTCTTGAAATCTTTATCGTAATGGGAGCACATGAGGAAGATTGGGGAACATCAAGTTGAGCATGTGAATGTTCCTCCCTAGAGGTATGACCAATATGCTCATCTCCAGAATCATGTGGTTGATCAACTGATTGATCTGTCATTATCCTTTAAATCAAAAAAACAAACATTAGTTCACAAATATAAAAATTCAAATATTACAATACTAATGTAAACAGAAAATAGAAAATTGTACTAAGTTACGTAATAGTAAACATGGTTAATATGGTAAGCATGTTAAATAATGGTAAAGGTGGTAAAGATGGTAAAGATGACATGTAAACATGGTAAACCTGGTAAACATGGTAAACATGGTAAACATGGTAAAGTAATTATCATTGAATAAAAATTATATATATATAATTTATGTAATGGTAAACATGATAAAGTAAACTAAACAAAATTAAAACAAATACAAACTTATAATTATTTGTTTAAATACACGTTTTAATAAAGAAAAAACTTACAATATCTAACATTTTATGAAAATAATAAATGTAAACAAGAAATAAACAAATGTTACTTGTAATTTTAGGAATGTAAAAATGGATTGTTTTCCAAAATTCCTTCATCATGATCGTTCCTTATGGAACAAACCATGGCTTCAACATGCTCATCATTATGTTCTGTTAATCTTTCCATGGAAGTAGGGATCTCACATAAATCAGCATCTTCATCAAGTTCATCCTCACCAACATATTGTTTTTTCCCTTGTAAAACAACAGCCCACTGCATATCTGATTGATCTACTACATATAAAATTTGTTTTTCATGTGTTTCCATTATAAAAAAATCAGCTGTGTCTTCCAATCTATTCAGATTAACAACTGTTATTCAAAATTCATCATGTCTGACACTTTTGTTACCGATAAACAATTTACAATTAAAAACAAGAGCTTTAATTTTAAAGTAATCAACCTCCCATATTTCTTCAATCACTCCATAATATGCACTTGATGTAGAAATTGGTTTTTTGTCTTTATCACTCAAAAAATGCATTGCTTCTGCAAACACCAATACACCACTATTCTAAACCACACTTCTATTGTCCTGATATTTCGTATGAAATGTATAGCCATTAATGTTATAACCGGACCATGTTATCACATTTAAACATGGACCACACACTACCCATTTTAATGTCTCTAATACATCTGATCTACCAAGCAAGGTCTTTTTAAACCATGACAAAAATGTTTTGTTGTGCTCATTCAAAATCCACATTTCTTTCTTCGTTGGATGACATTGTTTCAACTCATTAATATGAAATGTGATATACAGTTGAGCATCGACTATGTTATTCAAGATGTATAATTATTACTTCTTCATTGTTCAGCTAACAACGATTTGACTTTCAAGCCACTAATCCCCTTTCCCTCATTATTAACTTGTTCATAGTGAGATGGAGGCAAACCTATGTGATGCACTGTAGCCAAGTAGCTCGTACAAAACTCTGCAACCTCCTCAGAAATATACTTTTCAATAATAGAGGCTTCAGGTCGATATGGATTCTTAACATACCCCTTCAATATTTTCATATACCTTTCAAAATAATATATCCAACGAAGATATTTAGGTACACAAAGCTTTATTTCTCGAACCAGATGAATCATTAAATGCACCATTATATCAAAAAAAGTTGGAGGAAAATACATTTCCAATTGAAAAAGTATACAAATTGTATCCTTTTCCAAAATTTTCAAAGCATTCACATCAATCACCTTCTTACAAATTGAATTGAAAAAATAACACAACTTCATTATAGTCTTTCTGACATGGATGAGAAATATTCCACGCAATGTAATTGGTAGAATTTGTTGCATCGTGATGTGATAATCATGAGATTTCATACCTATCAACTTCAAGTACTTCAATGAGATAATTTTTTTTACATTTTAAGAATAACCTTGAGGCACTTTGATATCATGAAGACACTGACAAAATCTAATTTTCTCCCTCTTGGATAATGTATAACAAGCCGGGGGAAGAAATGTTCATCTTCCATTAGGAGTGGGAGCTAACTCCAAACATATTTCCATTGATAGTAAGTCTAATCTTGCATTCAACCCATATTTTGTCATTCCTTTAATATCTAACAATGTTCCAATCAAACTATCATAGATATTCTTCTCTACGTGCATGAAATCAATATTATGTTTAACTTCATGATATCTTCAATATGGTAGCTCAAAAAATATTGACCTTTTCTTCCAAATATGTCTATCATTACTAGATTTCTGTGTCTTTCCTAATGTCACATCAAGGTTTTCCACCCTCTCAAAATACAGATCATGGGATAAAGGTTTTGGAGCAATATCAAATTCTTGTGAGCCAGTGAATGCCTTTTTTAGTCTTCTATAAGAGTGATCCATAGGCAAAAACTTTCGATGACCCATGTACACTATTTTCCTCCCATGATGCAATTGACAATATGAAGTCTATTGTTCGCAAATTGGACATGATTTATTCCCTTTAACACTGTATCCAGACAAATTTCCATATGCTGGGAAGTAATTTATAGTGAACATAAGCACTACATGCAGTTAAAAATATTCCATTTTATAAGAATCATACACCCTAATATCATCATCCCATAAAAGTTTCAAATCATCAATAAATGGTGACAAGAAAACATCAATATCATTGCCGGGTTGCTTCGGACCAGAGATCATTATACTCAACATGACATATTTACGCTTCATACAAACTTCAGGAGATAGGTTGTAAATTACCAATAAAACAGGCCATGAACTATGTGTGCTACTAAGGGTTCGGTATGGATTCATTCCATCTGTGCACAACCCTAGTTTGAGATTTCTAATTTCATTTCCAAATGTAGGATACTGCTCATCAATTTTCTTCCATTGTGGACAATCAGCTGGATGATGTATTTTTCCATCACATATCCACTCATCAGCATGCCATATTAACCTTTTTGCATCATGTGAATTAGCAAATAAACATTTGAAATGATGAATTATAGGAAGATACCAAAATACCTTTGAAGGGATCTTTGTAATCTCTACATTAGCCTGTGATTTTTCTTTCACCTTATACCATGATGTCCCACATTTAGGACACTCTGACAAAAATTCATATTTCTTCCTATATATCATACAGTCAGTTGAACATGCATGTATTTTCTTGTATCCCAATCCCATCAGGCATAATATTTTCTTGGCCTTATAATGTGAATCTAGAAGATCGTTATCTTTTGGAAGAATGTATTTCATCAATTGAAGCAAATCTGTAAAACTTTTGTCACTCCATCCATGTTTTGCCTTCAGGTTAATCAATATTAACACCACCGACAAAACTGTAAAATCTGTACAACTAGGATACAATGGTTTTTCAGCATCACCATATAGACGCGCAACTATCGGTTCTATCTCAATTTGTTCTACTGCAATATCGCAAATCATTTCTTCAATTCCATCAGAGTTACCATCTTGCGAATCATCATCATCAGTAGATCTGACATTCCGTCCAGTTTCACCATGTCAAATCCAAGGGCTGTAACTCGGATTAAAACCATGAAAAATCAGATGATCTTTTATCTCTCTACTTTTCAACTTCTTCATATTCAAACATTTCAGGCATGGACAAAAAAATGGCACTACTTGGAACATTTCGTTTAGAAAATTCTAAAAAGGCATCAACACCTTCCTCATATTCATTTCTCATTTGATGTGCCATAATACAACTTCAAATCATTATTACCTATAACAAACATCAAGATTATACATCTTTTTAAGTTAAGACAAATATATGTTTATATGAAAAATATCATAATTTGAATGTAAAACAATTTTGAAATATAAAACAAATCTATGCGTATTTAAAAAAATATGCTTGAAAATGATTTAAAAAAAAATATAGTTAAATATAACAGTTTTAAATTCATCTTGGATCCTTTCTTCTTAAGGTTCACAAAGAATACATCCTGGTGCAACTGGATACCAAATTCACCCTTTCGTAAAAAAGAAATATGAAGTATAAATATTAAAATATGTATACATTCACTATTGAAAATTACACATATCCTAACGATTTGAAACCTCTGGAAATCCCCCACCCCTCTGGACAGCCCCTGACCCCCCTGGACACCACCCCCACCCCCCTAGACACCACCCCCACCCCCTGGACACCCCTACCCCCTTGGACAACACCCCCACCCCCTTGGACACCACCCCCACCCCCTTGGACACCACCCCCACCCCCTTGGACACCCCCTGGACACCACCACCCCCTTGGATAGCCCCCCACCCCCTGGACACCACCCCCCACCCCCTTGGACACTCCATGGACACCACTACCCCCTTTGACAACCCCCACCCCTTTGAACAGCCCCCACCCCCTCAACAGCCCCCACCCCTCTAGACAGCCCCCACCCCCTTGGACACCCCCACCCCTCTTGGACACCACCCCCACCCCCTACCCCCTTGGACACCCCCAACCCCTTGGACACCCCCACCCCCTTGGACACCACCTCCCACCCCTTGGACACTCCCTGGACACCACCACCCCCTTGGACAGTCCCCCACCCCTCTAGACAGCCCCCACCCCCTGGACAACCCCCACCCCTCTAGACAGCCCCCACCCCCTTGGACACCCCACCCCTCCTAATAACCCTATAACACATCGATTACTATAAAACCATCAATTTAAAAATGACCAAACATCCCTAATAATATAATGAATGAAGGAGAATAAGAAGTGGACGAAGAAGAAAAAAAGAAACAAAGAAGAAAGGAATAAGAACATGGAATAAGTAACTTATTTAAGGAAATTAAATGAAATCCAAGAAAACCATGGGGCCTCCAATGGTTGATAGAAAATTGGAGAAAATGGAGTAAACTTGAGAATCAAATCAAATTTAAAATAAAAACTCGGATGGAGAAAATCACAGTGTAAAGCCTATCATCATGGCACAATGGGGTCAGGATAACTGCACATCTTTGAAAACCACGACATGGTCTCCCCCATAACCCATAATTTTCTCATAGTCAATGACTGGTCAAAATATATATTACCAGATAGAATCATATTTCAACACCCCTCATCTTTTCATAATTCTTGAATCCCTAAAAACCATAGTGGAAACCTCAAACATAGATTGTACCGACCCCCTTGGACACCACCCCCACCCCCTTGGACACCACCCCACCCCCTTAAACAACACTAATAAATTATAGCATAATATCCATGAAACAATACAATCATCATGTCATAATCTCATAAACCACGATGCAATAGTCAAACCCAACTAACACTTACCCCCCACCCCACCCCCTTTGACACCCCCTGGACACCACCACCCCCTTGGACAGCCCCACACCCCCTGAACACCACCACCCCCTTGGACACCCCCACCTATATGGACATTCCCCCATACCCTGGACATCCCCCACCCCTCTAGACAGCCCCCACCCCCCTTGGACACCCCCACCCTTCCTGGACACCACCCCTACCACCTACCCCCTTGGACACCCCCTGGACACCCCCAACCCTCTAGAAAACCCCCCGAACAACCCCCCAAACCCTCTGGACAGGCCCCCACCCCCTTGGACAGCCCCCACCCCCTTCGACACCCCCACCCCCTTGGACCCCCCACACCCCTAGACTGCCCCCACCTCCATGTACACCATGGACACCCCCAACCCTCTAGACATCCCCCCAAACCCTCTGGACAGCCCCCACCACCCTTGGACACCCCCGCACCCCCTAGACACCACCCCCACCCCTTTGACATCCCCCACACCCCCTTGGACATTCCCAACCCCCTTGGACAGCCCCCACACCCCCTGGACACCACCCACACCCCCTTTGACATCCCCCACACCCCCTTGAACACGCCCAACCCCCTTGGACAACCCCCGCACCCCCTGGACACCACCCCCACCCTCTTTGACACCCCCTGGACACCCCCACCCCACTGGACAACCCACCCAACCCCCTGGACACCCCACCCACTTGCACAACCCCCCATCCCCTTGGAAACTCCCTGTACGCGCACACACACATGATAAAACACACAAAAATCATAAACTTGCAAGATATCACTTCCATAGGTTTATTTTACCAGAAAAGAATTTATCATGGTATAGATGAACACTATAAAACTTACCATGATAACAAGAACAAAGAAAAATAACATCTTAAAAAATTAGTATAGGGCATTGTGGAAAATAAAAATTGAAAAGGAGTCGTGTGAGGCTTACTTGAGTGTTGTGAGTCGACCTGATAGATCTGATGATAATAAATATGAAGAATGATGTTGGAAAAATGAGGCTGGAGGGCATGACTTCGACAAATCATTTATAGGTTTTCCGCGCAAGAGAGCCGAGTCACAGGTTGCCCGATCGAAGAAAACAGAATGACTGAATACGGGGTGCGATAAATCATTTAAAAGATTTATCATGTCGATTATTTAATAAATGACGTGGTAAACTATTTTTTAATGTTTATAACGTCGGTTATTTAATAACCGATGTATAAAACACTTTATCACGTCATTTATAAAATAACCGACGTGATATATGTCGCTTTATACTGATGTGATAAATTGTTGAGATTAGCTTTATCACGTCAATTTTTTTTATAACCAACGTGGTAAAGTGATGAGCTTTCCTTTATCATGTTAGTTATTTTATAACCGATGTGGTAAAGAGCCGAGCTTTCCTTTATTAGGTCGGTTATAACATAACTTACGTGATAAAGCACGCTAGATTCGATTTTCATGCCAGTTATACAATAACCAACGTAAAAAAGCTAATCTCCGTATATTTTACGTCGGTTATAAAATAACCGACGTAAAAAATGGATTCTAATCGATATATCACGTTAGTTATTTTATAACTGACGTGATATATCGATCATTAAATCTTTTCACGTCGGTTATATAGAACCGACGTGAAAAATGCCGACGTGTTAAACGTTTTTCCACGAGTGGGTCAAACTAGAATTTTATGAACTGCATTACAAAGGGATTAATAGAGACTCATTGGTGTGATCCTACTAGGAACATTTATATCACAACCTGCATATGTATAAGTGTGCAGGTGCATATGAATTTCTAATGATTTTTTTCAGGTGCCTAGTTCTGCTCATGTTCTTGACACTCAGGATGGTACATGGTTGGATAATGGGATGTTAAAAGTAACTAGGGGTTACTACTAATGATTCTAGAGTTATTCAAAGTTATAATTTTCTATTTATTTTGGGATGTTGTATTGGCCTTTAAACATGGAATATTTTTAACTACTTAAACATTACATTTATATTAGTTGTTTATGATTTTTGGAATATTTTTATTATTATTTCACGTTCCATTGGTTTATTCATTGGTTTTTACTTCTTGTTTATTTTATATTGATATAAAAGTTTGAAACCTTGTCAAATAAGATTTATTGATTCCTAGGAACTATTTTCTATCCCATGGGGATTGGGAACCCACTTCAGGCCAATGGAGGCCTAGGTTGGGTGGTGGTTTAGGTGGAAACCCTTACCAGTTTTCTATAAACACACCTTATAAATCAAAAAACCTGTACTTAAATAAAAAATATTCCGAATGTTAATATTTCCCTAGTTTATGGGATCAATTTCATGGTAAAAAACCTTCAAAATTAATCCATATTGTAACACCCCAAGATTTCATGGTATGCTTCTCTTTGAATAATATAATAGCGTGTGCTATACGCAACTTCGAGTTCTAACACACCACAACCAATCATACTAGCCGTTAAGAATAATAATACCCACTTTTTGAAAATTTATAAATTTTATCTTTCAAAATGAACTTCATTTTTGGATTCGGAATATCAAAATTAGCTTAGGGTGAAATTTTGGTACTTTTCGGATAACTTTCATATTTTGATGAATAGTGAAAATTATTAAATTTTAATTAAAAACAACTTTTTTAATCGAAATAATTAATAGTGATAAATTATGAATTTGAGTGTTTTTAAAGTATATTTAGAATATATTTTTACCATTTAATACAATGTTGGTCATTGGACATAATTTCACATTTAAACTGGACATAAGTAAGTGTCAATCTTTTGAAAGTTATTATTTCTTAAAAACAAACTATTTGTTTTGAAAACGAGAATTAATTTAAATTAATTAATGAAACTTATATGTTTTGAATTTGGTAAAATAGACATCATTTTTCAATTCATAATATCAAATATAGCTTAGGCCAAATTTTTGGTATTTTTCCGAGAAACATCAATTTTTGATGAATAGTGAAAAACAGAGAGTTATTGGTTAAAACCGATTTTTTTATTTAAATAATTATTTATTTTATTTAAATTAATTTATGTAAAAACATATACATAATACTTATATAAGTTCATTGTAATTCATTGGAGTTAGTTTATAATAATTTTAGATATATAAAAATTTTATTGAACTTTTCACCGTCTTTTACCCACCTCCTAGGAGAATTTGAAAATTCTCATAAAACTTAATTTTACCGCTTATGTGAGTTGAATTTAGAAAATATGAGAGACACAGTTAATATTAAGGAGTAAAATGTGGTTCAATAATATAAAAATAATTTTTGGTGAATAGTAACTTTTTACTTTTATTTACCGTGGTTAAAGGTAAATAGGGTAATTCAAGGTAAAAAGAATATTGTAATAATTCAAAATTACCTTCACACATGTCCTAACCTTATTGGATGAGTAATGGCCGACCATGGGCATCTTTGGGTCGATTTTGGGACCCCATGGATCCACTTATGAATGATAATGACATTTTAGATTAATTAATTTAATGTAAATGAAAAATTTACATAAACAAAAACCTTTTAGTAATTAATTTTTATATGGTGTTATATAAGTAATATTTTTTACTATAAATATTCATTAGAAAGCTAAAAATATTTCCTATAGAATGGTATTTTATTTATAATTTTTAGACATTAAATGATTTAATTTATTTATGACACAATGATGATGTAGTAATTACCGTATTAATGAAAGATTAAGATAATTGATATCATAAATACCCAAATAAATGTAATTTGAGACTTTTTATGAATTTCAATAATTATCTTGGTTAATATGACATATTAGGATTGGTTATATGAATTTTTTTCGAAGTAATAATGCTTTTATAAATTTATCAAAAACAAAATACCCAATAGTGCCAAAATTGACATAAAAGAGTTTTTAAAACAAATATTATATTATTAATTGATATTCTATTCCTAAAAATCTAAGGTTCGTCCAAAGAACTTATATCATGATAGGTGTATCAGTAATGGACCACTTGGGGGTCTATTGGAAGTTTATAGTAAGTTTATTAACCATATAATATAAAAATACAAAGAGACATGGTAAATGTCAAACTATTTAACTAAGAGTTAAATCTAAAAGATAAGGGTAAAATAGTGACCCAAACTTGTCTAAAACCTATTGGTTGAGTGTTTTTAGACCCATACACACCTTATAATTTAAATAATCCAATTTGGATCCATTATAAACTGAATATGAATTTATTATAAAATAATACTTTATGTTTTTTCCTAAAGAGCCCCTCCTCCCCCTTATAAAAGGACACCACTTCTAACCAATTCCTTAGACCTCTAAAGCCTTTTGTCTCATCAAACCTCTAACCAATTAATCTCACTACATCCCTATACTCCTCCTAGAATCCTTACCTTAGGCAGAAGGCACTTCAAGAGTCCTTTTTGGTTCAAATCAAAGGGAGTTACCCAAATTAAAGGTAACGACTTCTCTTAGCTTGTTTTCTTTTATTTTACTTCTACAACCCCTAAACTCTTCTTATTCTTTTCTTTTGTAACAAAACCAGTATCCAAAATATACTAGGATATTTTTATGGAAATTATTTGAAATACACTTGCACACACCTCCATATAATGGGTGAAGAACATAATGTTTCTGTGGATGGCAACCAAACGCCTCACGAAACGATGATTGTTCAATTATCTCCTACCACCTCTCATGGTGGACATTATGATGACAATATAATTAAATATGATATTAATGATATTTATTTTATATATAATCTTCTGTAATTCCATTTTATATCATACCATTATTCATTTTATGTTGTATATATATACGATAATTTCATTTGAGGAAGTGCGGACTACCGCCCCCTCAAAGTGATATGACTCGTTCATACCATACATGGAACGTATAAAGGATGGTATTAATGAACTTAAGTAACACATATAAGATATTATATTATACTATAATAATAATATACCTATGTATCATTTGGTTTTGATTCCTTTTAAAATGAAAAATGAAATGGAAGTAGCGTTCGTGTGTACGTATGGACTACCGTCTCCACGAACGCGATGAGATTCATTCCCCATTGCATCCATTCAAGTATAATTATCATTTTATGATTAAAAATAATGTTTAAGGACTTGATATATTTTCTGGATATGAATAATATACAACCTATCCATAACAAACACACCTTATGTAACAAAACATATAAAATAAAATGAGTAAGTTAACACCCGGAACGACGATAATACTAAGATATTATTAACAAAGAAATGTTAAAAGATCATATATGATATCATATTAATGTATACTATTCTTTTATAATTTAATAACAACCATTTAACCATTATACAGAAGGTTAACCTACCCTCGAAAAAGGAAAAGTACAAGGTAAGGGGTTTTTATCTCACTCCTTATTCTCGTGAGATTCATGCCATATTGCCACTATTACCTTCTGTGTGGTATATGTTATGCACATAATTGTATTATTTGTGTAATACACTTTAATTTATATGTATCTACATATTCATTTTATGATACCTCTTTCATGTGGTGTATGTTTCGTAAGTTACCAAATTGGTAAGGGTTAATTCCTCAATCTCATTATTATCCAAGATTGTTTATGTGTAAGTATTTACTGGGACATTTTTATTATCCATGTCCATTTTTCATAAAAATGATTTCAAAATGAATATTTTAAGGATTTGTGAAAGGTACTCTTTATCAAGATCAGAATTTTAAATTTTTTAAAGATTTATCTTTCTAAATATATTTAATTAATGTCCATGTTTTCAAATTGATTTTAAGGATTTATTTATATGGACATGAATGTTTTGAAATGATAATTCTTTTCAAAAGTTTAAAAGTGGTATGGGACACTTTGATTCAAAAATTTCTTTTAAATTACTTCCTTTATAAATGTGTGAATTTTAAATGATTTAAAAAAAAGAGATATTTCTCTCAAATAGTTTTGATTTCATGTATGTCAACATCCTTTGATGGATTTTAAGCTTATTTGAAGTTCGTTTATTATGATAAAAAACTTCCATATTGTATTAAAGGTTTTTTGATATGTTTGACTGTGGATGTGTTATTTTTATACCATTCATGGTTTATAGAGAAAGTATTGACATTTCGTATGCTAGTTTTAATACGAATGTTTATGTTATGTTTAAACCTATTCATATGAGGAATGCATTGGACTTAGTAAGTGATCGGTGGAGCCTGCTATAGCTCCTCGATGCATCAGTAGGTCTCATGAGACAAACTAGTGTCTTGGCATAAGGCCTTGACAAAATATTATTTGTAGTCTTGGCACGAGGCCTTGGCTACGTGGTTATGATAGTCTGACATTATGCATTCCATAATTATGAAAGTGGTTATTGATATTTCATGTGATTATTCGACTAGTAGAATATCAATGTGAATAAGTAAATGAAATTATTTCATTTTATTTTTTCCATATTATGCTGAAGTTCAAGTTTAAAAGGCTTTTGTTTTAGTTATACATTGACTTAAATGTTTATACTTATTTACAAAAGTTTCCGCAATATTGTTATCCTTACTGAGCATATGAGCTCACCCCTTTCTATGTTTTATTTTTCCTAGGATTCCAAGAAGTGTATTGTGATTGATATTCAGGGTTAAGCCAAGGGAATAATGGCATTCGTGAAGGATTATTTATATTGTTTTGTATGTTATGAAGTGTAATGTAACATTCATGTATGTAATCTATTTTCCAAGACTGCTAAACCGATCGGTCCTTCAGGACTTGATTCCTTGTAATCATGCCAATATATTAAAATAATGCATCAAATCTAGGTAACTGGGGTTGGGGCATTACGGTTGGTATCAGAGGAAGTTTAGCAATAACCTTGGAAACTATATTTAGATAAACTCTGATTAAATCACATTATCCTAAGATAGAATTTGAGGATTAGTATAAAAGAACTTCCTAGAATTTTGGTATCGTAGAGATTTTGTGAGTTTTCCGAGAAATACATCCCTGTCTGGATACAAGAAGGTAGAGTCAGATCTAGCACAGATGTACCTAGGGGTAAAACCTAAAAAAAAACGCTTTGAGATAGACTTAAATAGGAACTGGTGCACGACAACGGGCCTTGCTGCACTCTTGGTTATGACACTCCCAGGGGATATGCTTAGGATAATTCTCATTTTCTTTACAAACCATTATTAAGGGATTATGAGTATATATTTACTCAAAGAAAACATTTTTTTATTATGGATTATATCCATAAACTGTTCAATTTATGTTAGGTATTTTACATGTTTGGAATTATGAATTGCGATTCATAAAATTGACCTAGTGTATGCCATTGTTTAGAAATGGTGCCCAGTAGAAGGAATGATAACTCCAGCAATACGCATGATCCAAAGAGTAAGAAGGATCATATCATTCATGGTCTTAAGACATAATTTAGAAGGGAAATAGTATCCCACATATTATCATCATATGAAGAAATATTATCATGTGTTAATAAGATAGGTAAAGAATTCTTTGACTCCTATGGATTTGAAGGGAAGCCAGAGAAGAAAAGGATGGTAGAAAGAAATATGGATAATGGGAATAAGGGAAAGAAGGATTTTCCAATATGTGATAAATGTGGAATGAATCACCTTGGTAAATGGTTGAAGGGAATGAGAGTTTGTTATAAGTGTGGAGAAAAATGACACCAAGTACGTGATTACAAGGGTAAGAAAAAGTTTTCAAATGTACAATGCTTCATCTGCAAGGAGTTGGGACACTATACAAACCAATGTCCAAATCATCATAGTATGCCCCAAATGATGATAATGGATAATAATCAAGTTATGATACTACCTCAGATAAAGAGGAATGACTAGTGTTCTTATGTTGTTATTATAGAATTATTTCATTGAGTGTTGTATCAACAGTATATTGGTTACATGAATTATGGAGATAAATAAGGATTGTACTGTAGTACTATTTTATTGAGGATTTAAGATTATATGGTTCTAAGAAAAGTGAATTAATAGTAAGCTACACTTTTTGGAAAATAAATGGTTGAAGGAAAGGTAATCCTTAATATGGTCCTGATAATGAGGTAGTGATTTGGGAATAAGAGATAGTTGATTTTGGTAATTCATGATGTTGCGGTGTTGTAAAGGAATACACGATGAAGGCGTTCACATGTTATTACCTGGTAAAAAGGATCCTCATTATGTTTAACTTCCTTATAAACTTTGGACTAAGAGTTTGGATATAGATATTTTGGATAAGTCTAAAGGTTGGAATGGATTAAGTTTGAAAGGTTATTTTCAGATTTTTATAAAAGGACAACACGCAGACCGTGTGACAACCCGTCGCGTCGGACAAAGCTGTGGGAATCGAACCCACAACCATAGTGATATTGGGATTTATCACCTACCACTAGACTACGTGAAGTCCCAGGATTGTATAATGTAGTTTCTTTTTTTAAAGGGTCTGATATATGAATTATAAATTCATTATATTTGGAACCCTATACAATTAGGATAAATAGAGTATTTTTGAGTTGTATTATGTTTTGTAGTGAAAGATGAGTTTGTGGTATAAATTTATTAATGGATTAAACACTAATTATAAAGTAAGTATATCTTCTTATGATCTTATCCAATCTCATAAATAAATTCCTCAACATTAAGAAAAGGAACTTAGAACAAAAACGTTGTCCTAGATGGTACCTTAGATCATCACAAATTTATGGCTTTGTGATTATTAGACTTTTCATAGCCATGTTCTCTACCACTCTCCATCAGATATTGATGGTTAGAATTCTCTTCCATATCCATGTTTCCCTACATGGAACCCTAGTATGTGTTATTTTCAGTAACCTTCATACTTACCACTCTTTATTTTAAATAGAGGCCTCATTAATCCATTTTTCGATGTGGGATTTCAAATAAGATATTTTGAAATGTCAACCCCAAGTTTCCAATACCGAGCATAAATTGAGAGGACACAATTCATTGAATGAGGGGAGAATGTAACACCCCAATATTTCATGGTACGCTTCTCTTTGAATAATACAATAATGTGTGTTATACACAACTTCGAGTTCTAACACACCACAACCAATCATACTAGCTGTTAAGAATAGTAATACCCAATTTTTGAAATTTTATACATTTTATCTTTCAAAATTAACTTCATTTTTGGATTCGGAATATCGAAATTAGCTTAGGGTGAAATTTTGGCACTTTTTGGATAACTTTCATATTTTGATGAATAGTGAAAATTACTAAATTTTAATTAAAAAGAACTTTTTTAATATAAATAATTAATAGCGATAAATTATGAATTTGAGTGTTTTTAAAGTATATTTAGAATATATTTTTACCATTTAATACAATTTTGGTCATTGGACATAATTTCACATTTAAACTGAACATAAGTAAGTGGCAATCTTTTGATAGTTATTATTTCTTAAAAACACACTATATTTTTTGACAACGGGAATTAATTTAAATTAATTAATGAAACTTATATGTTATGAATTTGGTAAAATATAAATAATTTTTTAATTCATAATATCAAATATAACTTAGGCCGAATTTTTGGTATTTTTCTGAGAAACATCAATTTTTGACGAATAGTGAAAAACACTGAGTTATTGGTTAAAACCGATTTTTTATTTAAATAATTATTTATTTTATTTAAATTAATTTATGTCAAAATAGATACATAATACTTATATAAGTTCATTCTAATTCATTAAAGTCAGTTTATAATAATTTTAGATATATAAAAATTTTATTGAACTTTTTACCGTCTTCTACCCACCTCATAGGAGAATTTGAAAATTCTCATAAAACTTATTTTTACCGCTTCTGTGAGTTGAATTTCAAAAATACGAGAGACACGGTTAATATCAAAGAGTAAAATGTGGTTCAATAAGATAAAAATAATTTTTGGTGAATAGTAACTTTTTACTTTTATTTACCGCGGTTAAAGGTAAATAGGGTAATTCAAGGTAAAAAGAGAATTGTAATAATTCAAAATTACCTTAACACATGTCCTAACCTTATTGGATGAGCAATGGCCGACCATGGGCATCTTTGAGTCGATTTTGGGACCCCATGGAGCCACTTATGAATGATAATGACATTTTAGATTAATTAATTTAATGTAAAGGAAAAATTGACATAAACAAAAACCTTTTGGTAATTAATTTTTATATGGTGTTATATAAGTAATATTTTTTACTATAAATATTAATTATAAATCTAAAAAGATTTCCTACCGAATGGTATTTTATTTATAATTTTTAGACATTAAATAATTTAATTTATTTATGACACAATGATGATGCAGTAATTACCGTATTAATGAAAGATTAAGATAATTGATATTATAAATAACCAAATAAATGTAATTTGAGACTTTTTATGAATTCCAATAATTTTCTAGGTTAATATGACATATTATAATTAGTTATATGAATTTTTTTCAAAGTAATAATGCTGTTATGAATTTATCAAAAACAGAATACCCAATAGTGCCAAAATTGACATAAAAGAGTTTTTAAAACAAATATTATATTATTAATTGATATTCTATTCCTAAAAATCTAAGGTTCAGAAAAAGGACTTATATCATGATATGTGTATCATTAATGTACCACTTGGGGGTCGATTGGAAGTTTATAGTAAGTTTATTAACCATATAATATAAAAATACAAAGAGACATGGTAAATGTCAAACTATTTAACTAAGAGTTAAATCTAAAAGATAAGGGTAAAATAGTGACTCAAACTTGTCTAAAACCTATTGGTTGAGTGTTTTTCGACCCATACCCACCTTATAATTTAAATAATCTAATTTGGATCCATTATAAACTGAATATGAATTTATTATAAAATAATACTTTAAGTTTTTCCTAAAGAGCCCCTCCTCCCCCTTATAAAAGGACACCACTTCTAACCAATTCCTCAAACCTCTAAAGGATTTTGGATCATCCAACATCTGCCCAATTAAGCTCCCTACATCCCTCTCCTCATCCTAGAAGCATTACCATATGCATAAGACACTTCAAGAGTCCTTTTTCGTTCAAACCAAAGGGAGTTACCCAAATTAAAGGTAACGACTTCTCTTAGCTTCTTTTCTTTTATTTTACTTCTCCAACCCCTAAACTCTTCTTATTCTTTTCTTTTGTAACAAAAACAGTATCCAAAATATAATAGGATATTTTTATGAAAATTATTTTAACTACACTTACACACACCTCCATCTAATGGGTGAATAACATAATGTTTCTGTGGATGGAAACCAAACGCCTCACGAAACGATGATTGTTCAATTATCTCATACCACCTCTCACGGTGGCCATTATGATGGAACTATAATTAAATATGATATTAATGATATTAATTTTATATATAAGCTTCTGTAATTCCATTTTATAGCATACCATTATTCGTTTCATGTTTTATATATACACGATAATTTCATTTGAGGAAGTGCAGACTACCGCCCCCTCAAAGTGATATGACTCATTCATACCATACATGGAACGTATAAAGGATGATATTAATGAACTTAAGTAAAACATATAAGATATTATATTATACTGGAATAATAATGTACCTATGTATCATTTGGTTTTGATTCCTTTTAAAATGAAAAATGAAATGGAAGTAGCGTTCGTGCGTACGTACAGACTACCGTCTCCACGAACGCGATGAGATTCATTACCCATCGTATCCATTCAAGTATAATTCTCATTTTATGATTAAAAATAACATTTAAGGACTTGATATAGTTCTGGATATGAATAAGATACAACCTATCCATAACAAACATGGATTATGTAACCAAACATATAAAGTAAAATGAGTAAGTTAACACCCGAAACGACGATAATACTAAGATATTATTAACAAATCAATGTTAAAAGATCATATATGATATCATATTAATGTATATTATTCTTGTATAATTTAATAACAAAAATTTAACCATTATACAGGAGGTTAACCTACCCTCGACAAAGGAAAAGTACAATGTAAGGAGTTTTCATCTCACTCCTTATTCTCGTGAGATTCATGCCATATTTCCACTATTACCTTCTGTGTGGTATATGTACTGCCCATAATTGTATTATTTGTGTAATGAAATTTAATTTATGTGTATCTACATATTCATTGTATGATACCTTTTTCATGGGGTGTATGTTTCGTAAGTTACCAAATTGGTAAGGGTTAATTCCTCAATCTCATTATTATCCGAGATTGTTTATGTGTAAGTATTTACTGGGACATTTTTATTATCCATGTCCATTTTTCATAAAAATGATTTCAAAATGAATATTTTAAGGATTTGTGAAAGGTACTCTTTATCAAGATCATAATTTTAAATGTTTTAAAGATTTATCTTTCTAGATATTTTTAATTAATGTCCATGTTTTCAAATTTATTTTAAGGATTTATTTATATGGACATGAATGTTTTGAAATGATAATTCTTTTCAAAAGTTTCAAAGTGGTATGGGACACTTTGATTCAAAAATTTCTTTTAAATTACTTCCTTTATAAATGTGTGACTTTTAAATGATTTAAAAAAAAGAGATATTTCTCTCAAATAGTTTTGATTTCATCTATGTCAACATCCTTTGATGGATTCTAAGCTTATTTGAAGTTGGTTTATTATGATACAAAACTTCCATATTGTATTAAATGTTTTTTGATATGTTTGACTGTGGATGTGTTATTTTTATACCATTCACGGTTTATAGAGAAATTATTGACATTTCTTATGCTATTTTTAATACGAATGTTTATGTTATGTTTAAACCTATTCATATGAGGAATGCATTGGACTTAGTAAGTAAAGGGTGGAGCCCGCTATAGCTCCTCGATGCATCAGTAGGTCTCATGAGACAAACTAGTGTCTTGGCACTAGGCATTGACAAAATCTTATTTTTAGTCTTGGTACGAGGCCTTGGCTACGTGGTTATGATAGTCTGGCATTATGCATTCCATAATTATGAAAGTGGTTATTGATATTACATGTGATTATTCGACTAGTAGAATATCCATGTGAATAAGCAAATGGAATTATTTCATTTTATTTTTGCCATATTATGCTTAAGTTCAAGTTTAAAAGGATTTTGTTTTAGTTATACATTGCCTTAAATGTTTATTCTTATTTATAAAAGTTTCCGCTGTGTTGTTATCCTTACTAAGCATCTGAGCTCACCCCTTTCTATGTTTTATTTTTCCCAGGATTCCAAGAAGCGTATTGTGATTGATATGCAGGGTTAAGCCAAGGGAATAATGGTGTTAGTGAAGGATTATTTATGTTGTTTTGTATGTTATGAAGTTTAATGTAACATTCATGTATGTAATATATTTTCCAAGACTGCTAAACCGATCGATCCTTCGGGACTTGATTCCTTGTAATCATGCCAATGTATTAAAATAATGCACCGACTCTAGGTAACTGGGGTTAGGGAATTACACATATATATTATGGAGTATATGGTTAATTTACCAATAGATCTTAGAATACCAAAATAGTATATGTGATATAAAATTTATCCACGTAATGAAATAATATGGACATGAATGAGAAAAATAATTTCAAGGAAGAGATTAAGACTAAAATAGAACATAATAGTTATGAAATTTGTGAGACATGATCTATAAAAAAAAAGTGTATTTAAATGTAAATACATGAAATATTACTCAAAAAGCGAACTATCATTTATAGTTTGAGTAGAAATTTGAGCTCCAAATTAAACATAATAATTTTCATGAAGCATTTGTAATATGTTTCTAAAAAAACACCTGTGTCACCTTGAAAAATAGATTTAAAGGGGTGAAAAAATACATTAAAAGACATGATTTATAAATAATTAAAAATATTTATTCCTTGAAAATAAACAATGTTAAAAATATGAAATGTTGTGTAGAAGATAAAAATATACATATATGGAATGAAATTCCATTAGTAATTCTTCTATTACATTAACATTTATTTTTTAATGAATTGATCAATGGGAATATGATTTTCATTTAAAAACCATGGAAACATGATTTGGAATCTTTATTAAGAAAATTGGTTATAAAGTTTTGAAATAGTGCTTGTGGTAAATGTTAAAAATTGGATTCTATTGATTATTTTCTAACTAGATAAAAACATATCCCTTATAAAAAAATTAAAAAAATTATTTTTTATTCTTGGAAAATAAATTGAAAGTTAATAGGAAATGAACATAATAAATTAATTATGTAAATAAATTATAATTATGGTAAAAATATAAATAATATATACATGGATAAAAAATATTCCTAATCATATAAAAGAGATAAGGTCTAATATATATATAAAAGGCTATATGGCATAATTGTTAACCAAAGGGCAGTGGAATTTATAAAATACTTATATTAGTAAGAAAGGAAAGAGGAAATAAAATTTAATATAATAATATGGCACAATAAACCAAACTTTAAAGGGTGAAATTGAAGAATAAAGGTTATAGATTAATTAAAGTAAATTAAGTTAACACCCTGATGATATATGTAATGAATCGAAGGACATGGAATGGGAAGAGATTAAATGAAATTTAAAATATCAAGAATAAAAATTGATTTAAGATAAAATAATTGAATATATTATTTACACCACATAAAAATATATTAGTGCATAATAAGAAACATGCCACATGGAATTTATATTAAGAAAATGAACCCTTACCTCAAATCTTGACTTGATAAGTGTGTTCATTTAACACAATTAATTCCAAAATAAAATTTATTAGACACTTGACTTATCAACTTTTTCTTGTATATTTAATTTTCAAGGACTTTTCATTCTCATATTCTAGTCATTTATTATATATTTTTTTCTATCATCACCCACATAGTGTTGTTCAGTCAATTTCTTCAAAATTGCATCGATACATTAACCATGGCCAAAGGTGTTTTAAAATTATTTTATCACCTCAATAACTATATAGATATATTTTCTTTATCATTAGAGTATCAGAAAAATTTTATAGTTCAATATGTTGTAAAAAATACATTCAAATTAGGAAAAGTTCCTTAGTATGCATGTTTTAAGAGATAAAATTTAAATTGACAATTTATTGTTAATAGTATTATTACAATTCCAAATTTATCTTCCCAAAATTATAATAACGTCATAAAAGTAATATTAATTCATTAAAACTACTTTTATATCCATTAGTTTAGTGTGGCTGTGAAAAATGAACCATTCCATTCATGGAAGCCATACTACAACTATAACTCGATCAAATTCATCATTTTATAATATAACATGATCAAAATTCAGCATTAAAATGGTACTTATTTAAATATATTAGTATAGGAATAATAGATATGTAGGATGTAGAAGAAGAATTAAACATAAAATAACTTGGTTAAAATAATTTACTCACTGTTTGATATCCTTCTTTAGACCACTCCATATACCTTCATCGATTCATATTTTAGTTAGACCAAAACATATAAGACATGAGAATTATGATTTGGTATGGGTTTTTGTAGACTATTGTTTTTTATAATGTGGATTTATATGATAGGAAAGATAAGATAGTGAAGGGGTCCTTCATTAGGGGAGAGATTCCATTTTGTTTAATAAAATTTTCATAATATAAAAAGTGAAATAGAATCCAAGTAAAGTTGGTCAAAAATTTATAATTAAATATTAATAGATAAGATAAGGTCAAGGAATCCATCATACACCCATTAATTGATAAAGGTTTAAGATATTTTTAGACTCTGTATCTTGATATAACACATTTACCTCACTTTAACCATTATTGCGGTTCCTTATTTATTAAGTTCCGAACTTATTTTTATGAACTAAAATTAAATTGGACTTATTACCTAATAGTTATTTTTCTAATTCAATGTATCAGTATCATTTTATTAGATTAATTTTCTAAAATTTATAAAAATTAACGTTAATATATGTAATAAAATAGTATTTTTACTATGCACTAGAATCAATTTTTTTATAAAAATCTTCAATATTCACCAGATGCTAATTTGGGCATACTAAATCAAAAAATTAAATTAAATTTATCATATTAAAATTAAAAAATTGAGTAATTTATCTCCTAAATATTAATATAAAATATAATTCAAAATTGCTTCTATAGGAAACTTAATCTTTAAAAATTAAGTGTTCTTAATATAATTTAAAATCAATGAAAAATTAAATTACTATTAATCTATTTATTTTTATGTTGAAATTTTTTATTATAATAATACTTTAAAATTATTCAATTTAATTTAATGATAAAAAACATAATATAGAAAAATAATTCTTCAAAAAATAGAAACTTTTCATACAATGATTTTAATCACATAATATAAATGATTTTCTTTTAATAATTAAATTTTGTAATTTAATTATTATTATAAAACATAAAATTATTATTTAAAACATGATTATTAGTATGTAAAAGAAAACATTTTGAATTTCTTTTATTTCACTTGAGGTGTTAATTTGTTTTTCTTATTGATATTTCACATTTTATTCTCAAAATGTATTATTTATCTTGATTTTTAAACTATATCATCATTAATTTTGGTTTAGTGTGGTGTATGATACAATATATTCAAAATAGTATTTATTTTAAAAAAATTACATAATAGAATATTGTGGTGTTATATTCAACCCCTGAAATAAAATACACCCTCCAAATTTTAACTTCTCTCACCGATGAAAATAGATGAGGGTATTAATAAAATAGTGATGAATAATGATATAACAATTTATTTAAATACTTTATAATGGTTTAAAATGGTCTTTATGGTCATACAAATAACATCCTTTAGGAGTTTCAAACTAGGTTTGCAGTTAGGACCTTTTGTTGTGTAATGAGTAATGATCGAGTAAATACTCAACCAATATTTTACTATGTTATTGCCTCTGGTGTTTTAGAGATAAAACCAATAACCACTTCTAGTATATAGATGGGTATTTTCTTTCTAGTATACCATACACAATTTATTTCAGAAAAATATTATATTTTTTTCTTATATTTATATTTTTCCTTTGGTTATCCACTAAGGTATTCTAATCTGATTTTCCAATAACAATTAAATGAAGATCTTTCTTACTATATCCTAATCCTAAAATTCATAGAAACCTATGATCCATGAATTAAATCATAAACACTATACCTAAACAACACAAATATAATGATAATTAATATATACAAAAATCATATATACTCCCAAAAATATATTATTATTTTCCCAAAATTTTGTGAATTTACACACCATTAAATTAAAACCAACCCAAAGTAAAATTAATACCCCGATTGTGTATTATTTCTAAAAAATAATATAAATCTCAAAAATATTGACAATCACCATAAAATCCAATCATATATGACCTAGAAATAGGTATCTATGCCTTTAGACTTATGATAAATCGCAAAATTATTAACCCTTTATTGTATCAAAAACTCTTAAAATTATCTTAATTGATAAAATCTCAACCTTTAAAATTATCTAAACCATGCTTTGATAACAATTGTGATACCCTAGAACTGTACTCGTTGATCAAGTTTTGAAAACATATCCTTTACATTCTGGATTTGAAACCAACTAAAGAAACACAAACATAACCATCCATAATTTCAGTATCAATAACCATTTCTAAGTCACAGATGTTACCCAGATATTATATGTTTAGAGTTATATAGATTTATTAAAAACCTATAAATAAAAAAACTCATATCTTTCTCAACAAATGTGATTTTTACCACGAAAATAAAGACTCTATATTTAAAAGTATGTCTTAAACATCTTTCTCAAAATTCCTGACACATGAAAACCATCAATACATTTCATATATAATAATCTTATATAGTCATAGAGAATTAGAAACATAATAAGCGTGGGCTCAAAATACCGGTTAGGGATATCGTACAACAAAATCTATCATGAAATAAAAAATACTTAAATAATATATAAGGAATAATTAATAATAAAAAATGACATATAAATTAAAAAATGAGTGTGGGATATGATAATAGATAACATAAACAAAATAAATAAACACATGGACAATAATAACTCATTTAATAGTGATGGAATAAAAAATTATGTAAATCATAAACATATTGTCAGTATATATTCCAAGAAATCATGCATAAATGGGTAAGGATTACACCACGTAACTTAGTTATCTTTTCTTACAAGAAAAAGTGATACATCGAGGATCTGCATAATTCATATCCCAAAAAATCACAAATTAATTCCAATTCATTCATAATATTATATAATTAATAAAAATACAATAAATAAATAACATGAATTAGTAATCATGACTATCTATATTTAAATAAAAAGTATATAAAATTCCAATATTACACTAATTATTGAATGTAATAACTTTCAAGGTGAGAAACAATCAAAATGACACCATATATATTATAGGGTACAAAGTTACATCAATATTAGAAAATAAAATCTAGAAATTATGGTATTTATATAGAATATTTCCATGAAATTAATTTATATGGGCATGGAGGAGAAGAATAATGTTAGGAGAGTGGTAAAGAGTGAAAGTGAACTTAACCCTTACAAACAATGTGATATATGAAGTATAAAATCACAAGAGGATTTACATGACAATATATAAAACATAAATCCCAAATTAATCGATTTTTTCAAGTTTGATATCAAACTAGACCTTAAAATAAAAAACAATAATTTTTATAGTGATTTTTTTAATATTTTTGTGAAAAAAAATCCTAAGTCACTTTCAAAATTTCATTTCAACGAGTGAAAAGGGAACATTGAAAAAATTATGTCAAAATAAATTTTCAATATTAAAATTGTAAAATGAAATGATTTAAAAAAAGGAAATGCGGAGGGGAAGATAAAAATATACATAAATGGAATGAAATACCTTTATTTATTATTTTAAAAACATTAAAAATTATTTTTGGAATAACAAAATCATAGAATAATGGTAGTAGGATTTTATTTGAAAATTCATATAAATGTGAATAGTAATATTCATTATGAAAAATTGTTATAAAATTTAGAAAAGGTTCTCAAGAGAAAAAATTTAAAAATGAGATTCTTTTCAAAATGTTGTAAAGAATGAAAAAATGACCCATATAGAAAATGTTAACATATTATTTTTAATCCTTTGTAATGAAATTAAAAATAAATATAAAATTACCTTAATAAATCAAATATTTAGAAATAAGAAAATTCTTTTAACAATATAAATAATATAAATGTGGAGGAAAATGATTTATTGCTATAAATAAGAGGTATGGATGAGTCCATATAGAAGAAAATGTTTGCTTTAATTTTTAACAAAAGGGAGGGAAGACTTGTAAACCCCATAAAACAAATATGGGATACAATGTAAAAGCAATATTATGGATTGTTAAATAGAACTTATAAGGATGAAGTTACAGAATATTTCACATAACTTAATGAAGGTAAATTATGTTGATAACAACATAACGACCTGGGAAATATCAAATGACTAGGAATAGGGAGAGAATAAATGAATGTAAAAATCCCATGAATAACAAGTTATTTATGATATAATATGAAAACCTTGAAGTATATAAACCATATAAAAGTATATTGGAGTATAATAATATGTTTTTCTTGTGGAATTGACATTGAGAAAAAGATACCTTACCTCAAGTATTAATTCGCTTGGTGTGTGCATCTTACCCCATGAATAAAAAATTAAGTTCAGTAAATACTTGATTAGAAACTTATTATTATATATTTCATTTATTATAGTATATTTATTATCATATGTCCACCATTTTCTATATAGTTTTTTCTCTCATCAGCCACTTGGAGTTGTTTAACCAATTTCTATAAAATTATGTCGGTAAGTTGATTAAGGTCAAATGAGTTATAAAATTGATCCATCATATACATTATTGTGTATATATATTTTCATTATCATTATATTATCACAAAATTTATATAGTTAAATAGGTGTTTTAGGATATATTGAAACTATTAAAAGATTATTGGTATACTCATTTTAGGTGGATAAATATAAATTTTCCATTTATTGTTAATATTATTACTAGAATGCCAAATTTATATTTCCATAATCCTAATAATGTCATAAATATAATAAATATTCATTAGATCTACTTTTATATCCATCAATGTAATTATTTTATGAAAAATTAAATACATCATTCAATGGGAAGTTAATATAACCATGACATGGAAAAAAATTTCTTTCTCTAATTGATCATATGAAAGTAGATAATGGTTAATACATTAACTTAATAACATGTCATTATAATAATTAATTTATTTTAATTATATTATAATGGCTATGATATATTTATAGGATGTGGGAGAAGAAAGAAAAGTGTAAATCACGGTTAAAAAAATTACAACTTTCTTTAATATCCTCTTTTAGACCACTCCTTAACCCGAATAAAATTTTTCTTCTTGTGAGACATACACCTTTCGAATGTGTAAAGAGGTTCAATGAGGGATTTTTATAATTTTTGGTTGATCTATGAGGCTTTATGTTTGAGGATCTGTGAAGTGGTGAAGGGGTTTCTTTTTTATTTGAGAGGGGTGGAATTTATGTAATATGGATTTCATAAAATTAAAACAGATGTCATATTCATGGAAAGGGGTCCAAAAATTAATAATTATAGTGAAAATTATAATTTATGGTCATAAAATCTTTCATCCACCCATTTAGTGATGATTTATTATGATATTTGAAGACTTTACCTCTTGATGAAACACTTTTACCTCATTCTAACTATTACCGTGATGATTACATTTATTCCTTAGTAACTTATTTTAATGACATAAAATTATATTAAAATTACTAAATAATATGTATTATTCATAAAAAAATATTAAAACCACTTTATTGAATTAAATTTATAAAAACGACAATAGTTAACATTAATTTGAAAAATAAACACAATATTTTTACTAATCATAAAAAAATAAACTTTTTTAGAAAAATTCCAAAAATTAATTGTTAGATAATTTTAAAATGATTAATCCAAAAACTAACATCATTTAAACAAATTAAAATTCTAAAATTTTAGAATTTTACCTCTAAATGGAAACATAAACAATAATGAAAACCCATTTTCTTAGGAATATGACTTTTTAAACATTAGGTTTTCTTAATATTATTTTATATAAATTACTAATTAAATTAGCATCAATCTATTATTTTTACATTGAGTCATTTTATTTGAATACTCCTTTAAAATAATTCAATTTATTTTATTTTTTAAAGAATATAATATATAGAAAAATAAAATTCCTCAAAAAATATTCCTTTATAACACTAAATGATTTAAATAATGTCACATTAATTATTTATATTTTAGCTATTAAATCTATTAAAATAATTATTATTATAATATACCAATTTAATAATAATAATAATAATAATATTTAAAATAATTCATTTTTACTACCTTTTTATTTACTTGAGATTTTACTTTTATTATAATTTTCTTAATAATATTTAGCATTTTATTCTCATAATGTATAAATTTTTATCTTGAATATTAAAATATAAAATGGTTTATTTTAGTTTAGTGTTTTGTATGATATAATATATTCACTATAGTATTTATTTAAAGGAAAAAAATTTACTACAATTTTGGGGTTTTACAAATAAATTCATTCAATCTTTTCATGCTTTATCTATAATTAATTGGGTGTGGAAGAAGTTAGCATTCACCAAAAATATATCTTCACATATGCTTCCATATATTTTTCATCATTTTTTAATATTTTTTATTACATCCCATAACTATTTTATCTAATATATAATGGGTATTTGTGGATTAGTTTGGAGTGGTACTCGATTGTGGCCATGTACAGTTGGGAACAAAATCATGCTTGTTTGAATGACTGATTCCATAATTGATTGAGGTGGTTTCATTAAGACTATTTTTTGTAAATAAGTAAGTCACTCATTCAATTGAGGATTTATTTCTTCCATGATATGCAAGAGGGTGCAGCCTTGATTTGTACAGATTTGTGGTATTCCATGTCTTATATAAGAAACGTTAGGGGTGAGTGGTGAAGTATTTTTAATCCACACAATAAAGGAGAATGAAAATAGATCAACCATAAGAAACAATAATGGATACAAATCTATAAATCAACCTTACAAAAAACCCATTTTTCTTTAAACATCTCCTTATATTTTCTTTTTTCCTTTATTTGATTCTCTTTAATTTTTAATCATACAATAAAAACCCTCATAATTTTTATTACTTTACTTTAGAAACAGAATGAAAAATAAATATTAATAAGTGATAACTGGATAATTGTGGGTGAATCATAAGGTTCATTGGTGATATCCTATAGTCAGCACTCATTTCATTCCATAAGTACATATTTTTTATTTAATGCATTGACCCTTCGATAAGGCCCTCACATCAAAGGGTTGAATATCTATTTTTTTTAATAAAACCCAGTATGTGAATACATTATATTAATATTATAATATTTTAATACATTAAATTATTTCATTTATTCCTAAAAATTTTATTATAATTTTTTAATAATATAGATTACTCAATATATAAGGGTAATTAAGTCATTTATAGTGGTTTGGATTCTTTCTTTTCTTATATGATCTGATCATAGTGAACTTTTTCTTATTTTCATTCCATTAATCATGAGGAATTGAGATATCTAATTTCATATTTACAAAATTTTAATAAATATATATATATATCAATGATGCTAATAATCATTCAATAATTAAACATATTGAATATCACAAGTGACATTGAATTCGTTTTTTTATGAAAACCCATCATTTTATATTGATTCCACTATATTCATTTATATTAAATTTTTTATAACCATTTAGATTATAAGAAAAAAATCTAAACAATGTTGTGATGTTCAAACAAATGGATTAAATATCAAATATAGGATATCATGTCTAACATGGGATCAACCTCAAACATTCACAATGATATACATTTATTATTTATTGTTAAAATTATCTAATAAATTTCTAAAATTTGATACTCATTTGGAATTGAAAAATTCTACACGGTGATCAATTACCAATACTTATTGTTTTAATTGAAACTTATTTGTTACCCATAATGATCAATTATTGGTCTTATTATTATTCTAATAGTCATATTACTGATCTACATCTCATATTACTATTCTAACAACTATATAATGTCCAATTCACCATCATCCCTTCCTACAAATTCTCTCAATTATACTCTCAAACTCGTACTTTTTATACCTTCAATTCCCTATTAGTTATTTAGAAAACTAATTTATTAATTCTACATATATTCATTTCTTACAAAAATGGTTCTTTTAGTTATGATTATTTTAAAATATTATTATTTAATAGTGATATATCTAATACTTACAATTTTTTTATATTATCCACTATTTTTTTAGTTTTTATTAACATTTACTATATATTCCTAATATTTTACTATAATGAAAAATATTGTTTATTTCATGATATAACACATACAATTTATTTATATTATACCTATATAATTATGTTGTTTATAAGTAAATGAATAAAAATAATTATTTAATTAGTAATTTTATAAATATATAGAAAATAGTTTTTTTATATTCTCCCACTGATTATAGAAATTCCCTAAAAATTACAACTCTTATTTGCTTCATTAAATAATTTTAGATATATTTTCTCTGTTTCTTACTCAAGATCCCAAGTCTATCCATAAAAATTATGGTTTCTCAAAAGCACATTGACTAGTTTAGTTATCTAATTTCATATAACTTTACCACTCTATTCATTAATTTATAATTTATACTCTTTGTAAGATAGATTAGAATCCATTTATCCTTCTTTACTTATGAGTTTATGAAATATATTCTAAATATAATTTCCTGATAGAGGATATCACAAAAATATAAAACTTATTAGAGATGACTCAATAAATATTCCATGATTTTTATTCACTCTATCTTTTAAAATGGGACAATATACCTCAGGCTTAGTTTTCCCAACATTATAAATATCTTGAAGACATTCCAATAATATATCGTCAGGAATACAAAATAATGAAACTCATATCCATATATTGACATATGTTATTATAGTGGAAACACATGAAATTACCTATTTTTATAATATATAAATCATTTCTATTATATGATTATTGTGTTTATTTAATTTGAATTATGTTTTTATCATAAAAAAATCCCATTTAGAGTGAATTTATACTTAGAAAAAATTTAATGTTCAATGAGTCATGATCATTCATGTGAACCAACCCATGTGATTTTGAGTAACATATATATGATTTTTATATATTCATGGTCTATTGTGTATCCAAAAAATGGTGAATGGTGAGATAAGTATAGGTGAATGTGGAAATTATTTATTTCTTCTCAAAAGATCACGCCTACTGTGTAATTATATTCAAGTGATCATTTTTTTGAATATATGGGAATTCATAAATTATTAAGGTGATCATAAATAAATAATAAAGTTTATTGTGTAGTTCATGCGAATTGATAGTGAACTTCATTTAATTACTCATGGATAATTATTTAAAATATTTTAATTCATTATTCATAATAAACACTCAAAACTACGATAATAGAAGACGATTCACCAATCTACTATGAAATTATATGAAATAATTACATGATTATTTTTCATGAAATATCATCAATAAATAAATATATTTATATGATAAGTTCTTCCACCTGAACCATTTATTAATTTTTTTATTGCATTCAACTGAAAATGAATTTTATAGCATTATATTTTTCATTTAATAAACCCTCTATGAAGAGATCCACGACTACAAGTTAAATTTCATTAATTGATAATTGAAAGGAGAATCTAAAAATTTATATTAGATGAATAATAATTACATCCATTTAAAGATAAAAACGGACTATATGAAAACATTTTCATCATTTTTTTATTTATTTTATTTATTATTATAGAGTTAGAGACACATCACTTCTATTATTATTTATAATTAACTATATACTATAATGAATAGTATTCATACTTGTAAGATATCACACACACACATATTTATATATCTATTAAATACTTTTCCAATAAATTATTATGGAATACATTCTTAGTGTAGGACATGGATAGTTTATTTTTATTTTTATTGAACCTGGTTCAAGTTGGGAAAACAACACTTAGTGTAAAATCTCTCTTTTAAAGAACTGTTTTCATGGAAGGGAATTGTATTATGCTAAGAAAATTAGGGTATTACTTACACCCAAACCTGTAATTTATTTATTTATGATAAAAAATTTATTTATTAGTTTTTATTTATTGTATTTTTTAACATAAATGTTTTTTTGAAAAGTGATTATATTGTTGTTGGAGTTATTTTATAAATTTATTTTACAATAAGTAATGTTTTATACACTTATTATGTTTATATTTGACTATGGTTTTTATGTGTTAAAATTTTGATATAAATTTAAATATATCTAAATGAGTATTGATTTATAGATTCAAGTGATAGTCTGAGAAAGGTGAAACATTTACCCAAATTATTTTTATATCTAAATATGCTCAGGAATTCTCCAGTAACTAGTAGTTCTACTTATCTACATAATTTACAGTCACTAAGATAATATTCTCCTTTTTATCCCCAATCACATTTTTACCTTAGTCCCATACTATAGTGAACCAAGAAATTATGGGTTAGTGGATCCTTGAATTTGGATCTTCTATGAATTTGAAGCATTAGTTTTTAAAAAATTTGACATCCAGATAGGATTTATGAGGTGTAGCACATAAAACTTTTTATTCCTCAATTATATTCTATAAAATTTTTCATACAAAATCCCAAAATAAATGAACATAAATTTAATTATTTATTAAAAAATATTATATCATAATGATCCAAAACATATTATGAGATGGAATCATGAAAAATCATTCTCAAAATTAAAAGTGTTATAAAACCTTAAGTAAATAAAAGGACTATTAATTTCAAATCCATATCATTATGGTTTACTATTAAGTCCATGCCAAAAATTTTAACTATGGAAATATAGAAGATATTTTGAAATAGAAATTAAAGAGTAGGATGTATGATTTTAGAGACTTCTGTGAGGTTATATACAGGAGTGTAACTTGGTAATATGTCTATTATAAATATATATGGTCATTAGGAATGTCTATAACTAATGGGCATACTAAAAATGTTTTAGTGGGATTATATTGCATATTTTAGAAAATAAATATGTGTTATAAATCATATATTGAATAGATATTATAAATATATAACGTCTCTTAAATTATATATGGAATTATAATAACTAAAATATAATCATTCATTACATAAGAAAATGTTTTTATTTATGATTTTTTTATAGTATTTTCCATTTTAATTTAAAAATTATATATAACATATTAATATATTTAATTTAAAAATATATCATTACTTTTATGTAATCAGGGAAACAAAATTAGATATTATTGTATTTTTTTAAAATATGTTACTAGAGTGAATAATGAATGATGTTGATAAATTGTAAAAAAGGTAAAATAAAGTATATGTTTTAAATGATGTATTAAAATTAAAAATGAAATAATATATCTAATCTTTATGCCAATGTTTTTCTACTTATGGGATAGGTTTCATGATAAAATGACATTTCATAACAATTAAGGAATGATAAATTGCAAATATGCCACTCAAACTCATATATGAAACTACCCCTCCTCTAATAATCCCATAAAACATCTCTTATTTGGTTTCCTCTTGAGTAACTTCCCAAGTTTCCTCTATTAGAGACTTACCCTAGGTTGGATAGTTTATCATCCCAATAATGAGGAAAAAATACATCATTATGAAGGAAATTGTTATGAGAAGGAGTGATTTATTCAATGTAATTATCCACCTATTCTCAATTTATTTTATTTACCTTCTCATTTACACACATCCTAAATCATATAAACCAAATAATGATGTTTTTTTAGTATAATTATCATTATATAATAATTATATTACTATACTATAATTTTATGTTATTATTCATTTGAATATCATGTTCCTATTTTTGTCGGTTTAATCACTTAGAGGAATGGTTTATTTAAATACTCACCATTTCCATCATAGATGAGAATCAAAGAAAAAATAATGTAAATATTTTATATTATGGATTAATATATTTTATAATTATGGTTCTATAAGGTTCATAATGAAATGAATATTCATTATCAAGTAAACACTTACTATTATAATAGATACTCAAAACACGTGAGATCTCAATTTTGTTCTAGAAAACCATTATCACACCTTTCATCGATTGAAACTAGAAAAACATAAATCCTTATAATAATATTACTACTCCACCTATAATAATCTATGAATTTTGAACTTAATAACATAAAATGATTACTAGAACCGCATTACCTAAGATTTAATCAAACAATTGAAACTACTAACATATGATAATGAAAATAATTTAAAAATGTCTGATATAATTATAATAAATGAATAAAATTTAAAAATTTAAATGGTAATAAAGAAAAAATGTTAGGAAATAAGTGATTATGAATTATATGATTATTATACGTGGGGTTGGAGCAGGTTCATGGGATGTGGGAGTAATGTTAAGGATTTATCTCTCAACCATTCTTCTTACATGAGATTATCAATACATAAAATTCTATTAGTAGAATTTATAAATATATATAATTCCAATATAAACCCCCATTTATATTCTTCAATATTTTTTGGTATTTTCATACAATTGTACTATTTCCCTACTTTTTGATTCATAATTCATCCAAATGGCATTTGTAAGGGGAATTGTTTTTAAATTTTATTTTCTATTATGTATATTCTTTTTGAATGTCCGCATTATTTATGTTATTTAATAAATTAAACTCTATATATATAAATTATTTCACTATCTCACTTTTAATAAACATTGATATACTTACAAAGGTGTAAAAATAATCCTTTAATCTTTCATTACTTATGTTTCTTCCTATGTCGTTTTCTCAAACTGTTTTATTTAATTTTCATTATAAATACTCCTTTACATGTTTTCAAGATTCATTAAATTAATTTTATTATATTCTCATTTTTAATAGTATATTTATAAAATATTTCTTTTCAAAATGTATCAACATGTAAAGGATATTTCTTATTATTATCTAAAAACATGTTAATGTTCTTATAAAGGGTTTATTCATTGTTTCCCTCAGAATGCATGTTTTAGTTAAGAATCACTACTTCCGAATGGTTTCCAATGGATTTGTTTATGGAACCAAAAAAAACCCAATAGTTCTGTATCCAAAGGGACCTGATTTCCAAAGGCATTCATTCACTAGGTTTGTTGACCTACGATACTTAATAACTCACAATGGTTAATAGGATGGGAGGTTGGTCTCATTATACCCTTTTGGGGGGAATTATTACCTACCTTGGGACTCTACTATATATTTAAGATATGTTCATGAATCCTTCATTAATTCCCAAGAATGATGTGAGTTATACCAATGTTTGCAATCAATTATAATCATGTATGGAATTTAGAATCATCTATATGTATTCTAGGTTCTTCATTGGTGGAGATATCTGTATGTATTTGAGGTTCCCCATAAATGATATTTACTCATATACTACTTAGATTCTTTGGTCGTTATTATAAAAATGTTGGTTTCTAAGCCACGCAGTGAGGCACTCTGGAGTTTATAATCACCCAGGTAGACAAATTTCACTCTGGAATTTATCATCATCCAGGGAGGAATTTTTTTTTATTATATTGGGATCTAACCCATAGATGGTTTACCTACGTATCATTGTGAAAGGAATTATAACCCACATAGTTCGGTGTCACTTAATGGGCAGAATTATACCTTTTAAGGTCATGTGATAAGGATCCAACCATATAGTTTAATTCCATGTGGCAAGGACATCTAGGAGGAAGGTTCCTAATCAAATTTTGGTGTGGGACTTATACTGAAGTAGCCAAAAGGAACTTGGAAGTAATATGATCTCCCAAGTTGAATTATAACCTTATGAGGATATGACCTAAAGAGAACAATATTTATTTGGAATGTTGGGTTTGATCCTCATGGGGACTTCCTACATATCCCATTAGGACGAGAATCAAATACCACATAATTTGGTACGTCTCGTAGGGGAGTATGTCCCTCTGAGATACATATGTTGGGTCTTACTACAAATGAGGATTCCCTTGTAATAGGTTCCATGAGAGATGTCTTAACTCATAGAGGTTTAGAGGGGATTAATTCAGGGATTACTCCTAAAGAGGATGCATGGATAAAGGGAATTAAGACTATACTCATGAGGAGGATATCCAATGAGGGGGGCATGTCTTCTCATTTCATGGATTAGATGACATAGATCTTGGGTCTTGAGAAGAATTCCTATATATCTTGGTTAAGGAAAGAATCAGAGTTCTCATAGTTCCTTAAATTAGATGGAGGTATGAGTATTATAATCATTACAAACCTCTAAGATCGTGTGAGTCATGCTTGGTGTGAGAAATAAGAGGATGTGAAAGATTCAACAAACCACACATTCCTTATCCTCCACTGATAGAAAAGTATAGGGCTATAACAGAAGAGGCTAGGGAAACCATGGAATAGGTCGAGATTACAATTGAAGAGGCTGAAGCAATGAACCTTCTCTATATTCAGTTTACATTGTACATGGGTCCAATGTAAGGAAGGATTGAAGGCGACAGGAGTAGATAAGATAAAGACTGTGACCTCCTATAAGAAAAGCTATGGGCTTGAACAAGGATGGTTTCCCTCATATTGGTCTTGAGAGAGGAGGGAGAATTTTTCTTTTTCAAAGGGGAAAACAAGTGTGATCCTTATCCTCCCTACTAGAAACCAGAGGCTCTGGGTGTTAGAGATGAGAATGGGAGGATAGATCCCTATCCCTGGAATCCAAGATCAGGAAGTCCACAACACTTTCCCTGGGGTAAGGGTCCATGTGACCATAGATATACAAATCTATGGACATTCCAAGTATTTTGACCCTCAAGTAGGAAAAGTGAGGGAAACCACTGATCGTAGAAATACAAACCCAAATGGGAGACACACAAATGTGTCTTTCCTTAAGGTTTTATAGATCAGAAGGTCTTGGTGGAGGTTTCAAAGTGATACCTTTCATACAAGGTATCCAATGAAAGAGAATCTCCACAATGAATATCTTTGAAGGAGGCTTCATGAGAGGCTCATGTAGGCTACGAAGGTGGGGTGGACCAAGAAGAAGCACTCAAGTAGGTGGTGCACAAGTGTGTGGCACACAAGTAATCTTGGGAGAACCGGTTTCACCTTATGTGAGGAAAAACCTGGATGATTGAACTTGAGAGAGACTTGGATCAAGACTTCAAGGGTCTTTACATGTATCCCCAGAAGCGAGGCATGAAAATTCCTACTTGAGGAAGGGAGGTCGCACAAGTGTTCTTAAATCAGGGATTTGGGAGAGCTAGTCATTCAAGTGTTATTTATTTTGAAAATTTAATGACATTAAGTCTCACTACCCACTTTAATTTCCTCTATTTAGGTGTTATGAAACTACCTTAGAGGTTGCAGAGGACTAGGGTGAAGCACTAGGGTGATCAGAGCGGCAATCAGCTTTTAGGAAAATTTTCCCATACAAATAAAGGCTCCCAAGGTTTATTTATAGGAAAATATGGTAGCCTAGGCAAAGGATATTGGTCACAAAAGTGGGTTTGTGTTCATGTACTTTCTCGACACCAGTGATTTGGACTACCTTGGGTGAACCACTTTTTTGAGCATTTTCAAATCTCGATATTATCCATCTATTTTCTCCTCCTTTTTCTAAGAAATTTACCCTTTTCACTTTTTCATCCATGTGATGAGATAGAGTGTCAAGAACCCCCCCCCCCCTCAAGATTGGATCTGAATGAAGAGAGGGTCTAATCCTGAGGAAAAAGAGATGAAAAAGATAGATGGGTCACACAAGTTCTGAGTGTTCGCACAAGGGGTGGCGCTCAAGTCACATTACTCATTTATATATAGGCTCTTCATTTTAGTGAAATTCACCCAAGACTCGGAATTATTGTCTCTCTACATGAAAGGCTTTCTACTCAGACACTCCTGCTAAAAATTTCAGTCGTTCATATTCTGTATGTATTTGAGTTGCACGCTGCAAGCTGAGAAATGCAATTGCACACCAAAAGTTGAGCGATACACCCATGTGGTATAATGTTGAGTGAAACACTTTTTTGCCTTAATTCCCTTTTCAAATATTCTTTATTTTCAAAAAAATTTCAAAATTAACCTAATTTGAAATAAAATTTATATTTCTTCACAGGTTCAATGGCTCCCAAGAGGATTGCAACTACTGATGAACTGGATAGCATGAGAACTAAGGATATGATAAAGATCATAGGGAATGATTAATACAATATTTGTGACGTCACCGTTCTTGTTCTAGCATAGTATCCAAAAAAATATCATTGCAATTTTTCGAGGAGTCACTATTTTCCACTTTATAGTTACGACCATCTGTGAGAAGTCAATATACCGGATTTGAAGAACTATGTCTCAGTCTATTGGTTTGAATACCATAAGAACTTCTCATATGCAATAATTTCTGGTGAAGGCATATATAATAATGATGGGATGGAATCCAAGGCCTATTTTATATATTATAGACCATGTTCTCTATATTTGAAAGCACGTACATTTGAACTAAAGATGCATTGTTATTCATCCATTTTTTGAGACTCACAAACGGATCAATTGAAAGGTTGTAATAAAAGTTGGGAATTTTTACCAGGAGGGGGTGTTAAACCTGCATGGATGTGGGTGTACTGGGTGTGTAAAACATATAAAGAGTTCAAAGATGATCTTAAGGGTTTTAGAATTTATGAGGAAATATGGGTAAGACAAACCTATGTATATAGGAATGAAGATTTTGTGCTAGAACTGTTGAGTCGTTGGAGTCAACAGATGAATTCTTTATATTTTATGGATGAAGAAGTGGGTATCAGTTTGTGGGACATCTACAAGATCTCCAGGGCTTTGATCCTTGGAGATATATGTGATTAATTCAACCCTATAATGGTAACATGGAATTATATTGATATAAAACTAGCTTTAGAACGTGAGCTACTAAAAATAGATCACAAAATCAAGGAGGGAAATTCCAGAGAAAAGGAGTATATTCATCCAAAGAAGTGGATAGATATATTCATGATAAATAAGATAGAGAAAGGTCCCACTTGTATGCATCCAACAAGTTGTCCCAAGGTGGAAAAGAGAGGTGTGCCCGGCACCTTTTGGATGATGTTAGAGAAAGTAGAGATTGAACCATGGGGGTATGAAATAAAATCCAAGATTCTTTCCAAGACACGTCTTAAGGGATTTTTGGCCATACGAATCAGTGTCTATTTGTTTCCATTCTATGACTCTAAAGGTGATGTAAGGAATGGAACATTTGTCGTAGCGGCTAAGCTAGCAGATAAGAAGATGGTGGGTTTGGCCACCCCTATTCTAGAAAATATCCAGAGGATCTTGTTGCATATTCATAGAGGGAATAATAATTTAATGATAATAGGACTATTCCAAGTTTTATAGTGATGGATTGTGACTCATTTCAGAACTTATGTTGTGTAGAGTGGTATTCAATTCCTTATAATTTCATTCCAAAAATTTGTTCAGGATTTATCTGGCATTACTCTCTTATTTTTTAAATCTCATGAAATTCAAAAAGGGTTGAGTATGTTCAAGGAATTAAATTTATTTACTTATAGGAATCCACCTACAAGAAGGTCTGTTGATGATGGGATGACCCGCGTAGAGTTGAGGTCATATATGCTAGCTTGCATGGATAGTGTATTGGAAACTAGGATTGAAGGTGAAATCATATGAGAGGCCTATTCTCCTTACATATTTTTTTTCCAATTAAAATGATTGAAACATATTATTGTATCCCGTATGGTTCACATTAGAATAGGACAACATCCGAGGGTGGATCGATAGATATGGTTGTTGACCTCCATGTAGAAGGTAGGGGAATTGATCAATCTACCTGTGGCTGATGTAGAAAGTAGATTGACTATCTGGTATGCTGATTCTTAGATGATATCATACCCTGAAGGAGTGCTAAACAATTTTGTTCCTTGGGTTGGAGTAAATATGAGGATCATGAAAGAATCCTCTCATTTTGAAGGCACCTCATCTCCTTTAGAGGCTAAGTCATCAGAGTCATAGGGAAAGGATGATGAGGATCTTATCTCACTAAAGAGGCCGTGTGAAAGATATAGTCCACCTACCATAACAAATAGGGCTATACCATCATCACAAACTAATACTGCACCTAGGAAATATAGTCACCATCACAAAGAAGATAATTGGGTTCCATTTTCTCATCCACCATCTATGATGGAAAGAATTAGGAATCCCATCATGTCTAAGGCCGTAGTATCATCTTTACAGTAGGCTAGAATGTATTCTGAATATGTACAACCAGAGGTGGTTCAAGCATGAAAGAATCTATTTTGTGATGCTGAAACTACGTGGGAGCTTCTACGTGAGGGATTGCATATTCTAGGGATAGGAGATATATAAGCCTCATCTGATATTCACATTGAGAATAATCCTAATGAAGTACGAATTTATATCTAGGAACAAGAGATTCTAATTTATGCAATTGATGATTCAATCCCCACCACAAAACAAGTGAAGGAAATGATAGACCGGGGCGATGCTGATGGGATTGACCCTTCATCTCTTGAGGAATGGAACGACTTTGTCAATCGAAAAGATGTAAGTCTCCTTTTTCACATATTATTTTATACTTTTCATTTATATTTTATCCAAATAATTATTTCTCAGGGGAAATACCATTTTAATTTGTAGCTGACTAAAGGAAAATCAGTTGAAATTCCTTCGCCATGGTATATCCCTGGTGGTACTACACTCGAGGTTGCTGGATCACCCCTCAAATTAGGAGATATATCTTCAGGCCGATAGGCCATGAAGGATGAGATGTAAGTAGGTTTCCTATCTCCAATACCTATTTTTGGAGACAATGATGCTAATCCTCCTTTGATGAAAATGAAGAATCAAGTATACTGAAGAAATAAATCTGTGGATAAATGCTTTGTTTGTGTCAGTAAGTCTTCCTGACATCATCAATTTTAACTTCATCCAAAGAAAGTATTTAAAATTCTTGAATTGTAGGAAATTATTATGTTTCTTCCCTTAGGGAAGTTACCAATGAGCCTCTGGGAACCGCGAGGGGGGGGGGTTACTTCCAATCAAGTAAATATCCCTACCAATGAAGCGACTCCTTTGACTGAAGAGGTATCTAGGCCAGAAAAAAAACATCTACTATTTGCACTACTCCTGTCCCTAATATTAGGAGAGAGGAGACATCTGATATGTCAGAAATTCTTCATGAGATTCTATATAACAACAACTAACTTTCATTTCTATAATATTTCAGGTTCTTCGCATGCACTGGAAAATCCTACGATGACTGATGCTGACCCGAAGAATGTCACCAAGAAGGCTATTTGGGGTCTAATGTCATCAGAAGGGAGTTATTAACCAACCTCTCAAAGTGTTAACATAAGTGAGAATAACATGGGGATTGGGATTTCAATGGAACATATGGTAAATCATGGCATGTCTTTTGAATAAGTACTGGAACATGTTAATAAGCCCATTACTTTAGAAGAATTTGGGGCACTATATATAGAACCAAATGGATGGGTTTTTATTTTCCCTCCAATTAATATTATTATGCCTGATTTTATAATTATGATTTTTTAGAATACATACCTCCATCTAAAGAAGCTACTATAGTGATAGTTCCTCGAAGAGACATTGAAATCGCTATCAATCCTATTATTGAGGAGGAGCTAGGTCAGGTGACCCTTAGAACAGAAAATATTCTTGAGGTTCATATGGTTAATCCTGAGCAGACTCAAGAAAATACTCCTCACTAAGTGTTACCAACCAAAACTACTAAGGATGGGAATATTAAGGAGGATTCTTCTCAGGCTACTGACATGCTATTGGGTAAGGGTTACCAACCATTGTGATTGTGCCTCACTCTTTCCATTATCTTGAATCTAACCATGATTTTGATTTATCATGTAGGATTATCAGCCTATATGGATAGGTCTGAGGGAGAAAATTCAACTTCATCTTGACCAACATCAAGAGGTAAGGCAACCACTATTGGGGAGGGAGAAGAATAGGGCACTTCTTTAAGTGCATTGATTTTAGAGCACATCCCTCCTTATGATAGTGACTATGAGTCAGATCTGGAGTTGTAGAATGCTCTCCTCATCGAACGTCACAAATCTTGGTGAGATATATGGATGATTCTATCTAAGAAATCCCTCGATGAACTACCTTTGTGAATCCCATGGCTTTCAACGTTATTCAGTATGTCGGGATTTAGTGGTTTTGATTATCGTGTAATCACACTACGGTGCTGGAAACCATTTAGAGGTGGGAACAATAGAATAAAATTTGGTAGGATCTAATAAAATCCATATTTCTTACTAACATTGATGAATTTTGAGCGATAGTATCTCATGCTAAGTCCATTCATAGAAAAAATTTGAAACATTCAATCAACAGATCAAAGAGAATATTGTTCAAATGTTGCTTCTTTAGTAAGAGTTGGATACTTCCATAGAAGAACTTAAAAAAATCTACTACTCATTAGGAGAAACCCAAAAAGAAGGGGAAAATCCATTACAAATTCCAAGGAAGCACTCCATCAGGCTGAGGAGACTGGGGCTGGTCGACTGATAGAGCTTCAATAGGCAGCTGACAAGGCTAAGGACACTATTCAACTAATGGAAATTTATGTCAATGGCCTCTTGTGATATAATACACAGAGACTCATTTTTGTGGATATTCCTCGGTGGATTTTTTTTTATAAATAAAAAGAATTTTGTTTCCAATCATATATGTATTCATCCCTGCATTCTTACTGTAATCATATTGTTAAAGCTGATTTTCATATAATTACATATTCATACCAGCTAATCATAATTACAATGATAGGGATGGGGTGATCTGATTTTTTTACCTAATCCAATGGGCTTAGTGAGCATTTTTTGACTGTTCCTAGGGTCATATGGACAACTCTACAAAATTTGTGTCTTTTGTGGTATCAATATATATATATATATATATATATATGTTGCCTAATCCAAATATAGAGAGGACTTAGTGGGTGAAACTTGGATTCTTCTTAGGCTTCCCATTCTGGGTTTCAGCTGAATGTTTTTCCTTTTAGATTTTTATCACTCAATATTGCCTGAAACGTACATAGTGTAGGTTTAGCGAGCTAAGAATCGACTTTTATCTAGATTTCCCTTGGCAGGTTTTCATCTTGGTGAGTACTATGTCTCTTTTTGTGTGTAGTTTAAAGTCACACATATCATACTATAAATCTAGTATTTTAGGTCGAATAGATTTGACCATGAACTTTGAGATTAGAACCCAATCAAGGCTTGATGGCTAGTAATGTCCCAATATATTTTATTTTTGATACTTCTAAGGGGAATCTTGAGCCATGTTTTTTATGGTCACTAAATCTAAACTTCAAAATATAATAATAGAGGTGGTATTTACAAGAATAAAGTTACCACTATTTGAAAAACTCATTATGGGGCTGTATTATGCAGGGCCAGTTAGGACATATGCTGCATAGAAAAATAGTGGCATCCTTTAGCTAACATGATTGTTATGTGAGCAATTGATGTAAGGAAAATTGGGAGAACAAACTACATAGTCAGGTAAAGGAGTTCCTAGTAATTTTGACATTATATTACTGATATAAAAGGGTTGTAACACCCCAAGATTTCATAGTACATTATTTCTTCAAAGTAATTCAATTACTTGCATTACACGCAACACCGAGTTCGAGCACACCACGACTTACCAAACTAGATGTTCAAAAAGCGGTTATGAATAGTATTATCTGCATTTTGAATTTTATATATTCTATATAAATTTTAACTCCCATATTATTTGTTTCTTAGACATAATATAAGAACAAATTCATTTTTTCTAATAAAGGAAGTATTTTTCAGAAAATGAAATTTTACCACCTTTTAATGGAGAACCCTTTTTAAATCCAATATTTTACCCTTTTATATATTCAATTTTAAAAAATAAACTTCTTCTTTTGAATCAGGATATAAAAATTTAGTTTTGATGATTTTTTGGTGTTTTTTCTGATAACTTTCATATTTGGGTGAATAGTGAAAATACTAAATTTTAATTGATTTTTTTTAATGAAAACAATTTATAGTGTTAAATTATACATTTTAATGGTTTGGAAGTATAATTAGATTATATTTTTATCATTTAACACAATTTATGTCATTATAGGTAATTTCACATTTAAATTTTACATAAACACATGTTAATCTTTGATAATTTTTACTTTTTAAAAACCCACTTCTTGGTTTTGACAACGGGAATTAATTTTAAATTAATAAATTAAACTTATATGTTTTGAATTTGGTAAAATAGACTTAATTTTTGAATTCATAATATCAAAATTAGCTTAGTGTGAATTTTTGGTATTTTTCTAAAAACTTTCAATTTTCGATGAATAGTGAAAAACACTACGTTACTATTTAAAAGTGACTTTTTATTTAAATAATTATTTATTTTATTTAAATTTATTTTAATTCAAAATAGATATATAATATCTATATAAGTTCAATGTAATTCATTGGAGTCATTTTATAATAAAATTAGATGTATAAAATTTTATTGAACTTTTTAACGTTTTTTACCCACATTCTAGGAGCATTTGCAAATTTGCATAAAACTTAATTTTATAGCTTCTATGAGTTGAATTTCAAAAATAATAGAGCAACAGTTTAAATTAGTAAGTAAAATGTGGATCAATAAGATGAAATTAATTTTTGGTGAATAGTAACTTTTGAATTTTATTTACCACGATTAAAAGTAAATAGTGTAATTAAAGGTAAAAATGATATTATAATTACCCTAACACATGTCCTAATTCTATTGGATAAGTTTAATTCGACCCAAAATAACCTTAGGAATAAAATATGATCCTTTTGGTTCACTTAGATTAGATTAGGACATTTATTATTATTTTATTTAAAGAAGAGTTAAAAGTGTTAAATTCAAAGTTTAATAACTAAACCATTTTTAATATAGGGTTACACATAAGATAAATTAGACTATAAATATTCATTATAAATATAAAAATATTTCCTACATAATGGTATTTTATTTATGTTTTTTAGACATTAAATAATTAAATTTATTTATGACACAATGATGATGCAATAATTACATTATTAATGAAAGATTAAAATAATTGATATTATAAATATCAAAATAAATGTAAATTGATACTTTTGATGAATTACACTAATTTTATAGGTTAATATGACATTTTAAGGTTGATAATATATTTTTTTTCAAAGTGATAAGGTTGTTATGACTTTCACAAAAACAAAATACCAAATAGTGTCAAAATTGACATAAATGAGTTTTTAAAACAAATATTATATTATTAAATTATATAATATTTATAAAAATATAATGTTCATAAAAAGGACCTAAATAATGTTATATATGTCATTAATGAACCACTTTAGGTTCTCTTATAATTTTATAGTAAGTTTATTAACCATATAATATAAAAAATACATGGAGACATGGTAAATGTTAAACTATTTAACTAAGAGTTAAATCTAAAAGATAAGGTTAATATGGTAAACTAAACTTGTCTACAACCTATTGGTTGAGATTATTTCGATCCATAACCACTTAAGGCACGAAATAAATTCATTTAGAGCCATTATAAACCGAATATGATTGTATAATAAAATAATATTTAACTTTTTCCAAAGGTGCCCCTCACCCCTCTTATAAAAGGGAACTTCCACTTATCTCAAATTCAGACCTCCAAAGCCATTTGGATCGGCCAAACCCTACCCAAATATCCTCAAAAATATCCTCACTTAAAACTATAGGCCTTCCCTTGATCAGAAATCCAACCTAAGGATCCCTTTTGTTCAAATCAAAAGGAAGCACCCAAAGAAGAGGTAATAATTTCATCACCTCTTTCAAAGTTATCTTCTTCTACCACTTTATATTTATTTGTTATTTTCATACCAAAATAATAACTCTAGTACCTTATACATACTATGATTTTATTATAAATATGTTACAACCATATTCATTATTCTATCCATCCTATGAATGATAATGTCACCATGCGTGCGTACGTACGACTTACCGTCTCCACGTCGTGGTGTAATTTGTTATTCAACACTATGTTATTTGGATGGATATAATTATGAGTAATATGTATATAAATAATAAAAATAACATTATAATGTCTCTATAAAATTAATATACCATCCAATTCCACACCTTTTAATCATTATGGAAATGACGTCATCGCTCATGTGTACGTATGACTTACCGTCTCCACGCCGTGATGAGATTCATTTCTACATTCACCATTCAATGATGATTATAAAAATATATATTATTAATAATTATGTAATATATGACATAATAATGCTACTGAATATATATATATATATATGTACTTACATATATCTTATTCACTTACTTCCATTCAATACGATATGAAAACAGAAACAACGTTTATGCATACGTACGACCTACTGTCTCCATAAATGGTGTTTCCCATTTCATATATCTATATATTATACATAATTATATTCTAAATATATATGATATATAAATCATGTGTTATATTCTGGAAGTATGTAAATCATTATCTAAATGATACGATTAATAAAAACAAGTTAAAACACATACGATAAAGAAAGCGATTATACCCGAAATGTTAATTTAACATGGAGATCATTATTAAATGGGTAGTATAAAGTCATAAATGAATCATGTATGATATAATGAATATGAATATGGTTATGTTATAATTTAATAACATACTATGGTCGTTATATAGGAGGATAAGCGCACCCTCGACCAATAAAAAGTGCAAGGTAAGGGTTAATTCCTTAATCTCATTATTATCCGAGATTGTTTATGAGTAAGCATTTACTGGGACATATTTATCATCAATGTACATATTTCATAATTTTTTTTCAAAAGGAATATTTTAAGGTTTTATGGAAGGGTCTATTTAACTATATCATTATTTTAAATGTTTTAAATATTTATTTTTCTAAATATTTTTAATTAATGTCCATGTTTTCAAAAATGATTTTAAGGATTTATTTATATAGACATCATTGTTTTAAAATGTTAATTCCTTTAAAAGTTTAAAAATGGTATGGGAAACTTTGATTAAAAAATTTCTTTAAATTTCTTCCTTTATAAATTATGTGACTTTTAAAATATTTCCAAAAAAATAAAGAGATGTTTCTCTCAAATAGTTTTGATTTCATCTATGTCAACATCCTTTGATGGATTTTACACTTGTTTGAAGTTGATTCATTATGATACAAATATTCCATATTGTATTGAAGGTTTTGTGATATGTTTGACTGTGGATGTGTTATTTTTATATCATTCATGGTTTATGGTTAAAGTATTAACATTTTGTATGCTAGTTTTAGTATGAATGTTTATGTTATGTTTCAACCTTTCATATGAGGAATTCATTGGAATTAGTAAGTGACGGGTGGAGCTTTCTATAGCTCCTAGATGCATCAGTAGATCTAATGAGACAAACTAGGGTCTTGGCATAAGGTCTTGGAAAAATCTTATTTGTAGTCTTGGCACGAGGCCTTGACTATGTGGTTATGATGTCTGACATTATGTATTCCATCATTATGAAATTAGCTATTGATATTACATGTGATTATTTGACTAGCAGAATATCCATTTGAATAAGTAAATAAAATTATTTGATTTAGCTTTTCCATATTATTCTGAAGTTTAATTTTAAGTCTTTTTTTTAGTTTTATACATTGCCTTAAATGTTTATGCTTATTTGTGAAAGTTTCCGCTTTATTGTTATCCTTACTGAGCATTTGAGCTCACCCCTTTCTTATGTTTTATTTTCCCAAGATTCCAAGAAGTGTATTATGATTGATATGTAGGGTTAAGCTAGGGGGTTAATGGAGTTCTCAAAGGATCATTTATATTGTGTTTTATTTTCTAATGTGTAATGTAACATTCATGTATGTAATATATTTTCCAAAACTGCTAAACTGATCAGTCTTTCAGGACTTGATTCCTTGTAATCATGCCAATGTATAAAAATAATGCATCGACTCTGGGATTTTGGGGTCAAGGAGTTACAGTTGGTATCAGAGAAATTTTAGCAACAACCTTGTAAATATATTTAGATAAAATCTTATTATAGAACATTACCCTAAGATAAACTTTTAGGATTAGTATAGAAGAACTTCCTAGAATTTTTGTAATGTAGAGATTTTGTGTATTTTCCAAGAAATATATCCCTGTCTGGATAAGAGCAGGTAGAGGCGACTCTGACATATATGTATCTAGGAGTGAAAACTCTAACATGGAGTTTCGGGCTTGACCTGGGGTATCCTGGTACACGACAACGGGCATTGATGCACTCTTGGTTATAAAACTCCTAGGGGATATGCTTAGGATAATTCACATTTTCATTACAAACCATTATGAAGGATTTAAGAGTAAATACTTCCTCAATGAATTTTTTTTAGGATTATGGATTATATGCATAAAATTTTCAATTTATGTTAGGTTTTTTACAAGTTTGGAATTATTCATTGCAATTCATAAACTAACCTAGTGTATTCCATTGTTTAGAAATGATTCCCAATAGAAGGAATGAGAACTCCAACAATACGCATGATTCAGAGAGTAAGAAGGATCATATCTTTCATGGTATTAATCCAACATTTATAAGGGAAATAGTCTCCCACATATTCTCGTCATATAAAGAAATAATATCATGTGTTAATAAGATAAGTAAATAATTCTCTGAGTTATATGGATTTGAAGGGAAGTAAGAGAAGCAAATGATGGTAGAGAGAGAGATGAATAAATGGAATAGGAGAAAGAAGAATTTTACCATATGTGATAACTATGGAAAGAATCACCTTGGTAAATTCTTGAAGGGAATGTGAGTTTTTTATATGTTTGGAGAAAAATGACACCAATTATATGATTTCAAGGGTAAAAAAAGGTTTCAAATGTACAATGCTTCATCTACAAGGAGTTGAAACACTACACAAATCAATATCCCAATCATCAGAGTATACCCCAAATGCTATATTATATAATAATCAAGTTATGATACTACCGCAGGTGAAGAGGAATGATTAGTGTTCTTATATTATTTTTAAATAATTATGTAATTTGAGTATTGTATTAATGATGTACGTGTTATAAGAATTATAGAGTATATAAGGATTGTACTACAATACTATTTCATTGAGGATTTGAGATTATATGGTTCTAAGAAAAGTGACTCAATAGCAAGTTAAACTTTTTGGAAAATACATGGTTGAAGGAAAGATAAACCTTAATATGGTTATGATACTGAGGTAGTGATTTTGGAAAAAGATATGATTGATTTGGATATTTGAGATACTTGACTACTTTAAAATTAATAAATTGTTTGTTTATTCCATTATTATTGGAGTTTACAACATTTTTTGATATAAGGAATATATCCAGTATTATATAAGAAATAAGGAAGTACATACCTATTCAAATATGGTTTTCTAGTAATTCAGTTTATTACCATGTCTTATGAGAATACACAATGAAGGTATTCACATGTATGTTATGTGACCTTGTTTATTAATTTTGGACTATGAGTTTGGACATAAGTATTTTTTATAAGTCTAAAGGTTGGAATAGATCAAGTTAAACAATGTATACTATTGTTTATAGTTAAAACACTTTTTAAGATTATTTTTGGATTGTTATAAAAAGGACAACCCGGAGGTCAGGCGACAATCCATTGTGTTCGACAAGGGTGCGAGACTTGAACCCGCAACCGAAGGGCGAAGAGGGTGGATCACTTACCACTGGCATATGTGATGTCCTGGTTTTTATAATGTAGTTTTTTTAAATAGTCTGACAAATGAATTATAAATTCATTATTTTTGGAACCCTATATGATTAGGATAAATAGAATATTTTTGAATTCTATATCTTTCGGAGTGAAAGATAAGTTTGTGGTAGAAATTAGTTGAAGGATGAAACTCTACTTGTCAAGTATATTTTTTCCTCTTATTCTATGAATAAAGTAATTCTTAAACTTTAGGGAAGGTATCTTAAAACCAAAAATGTGTTATCCTAATACCTTATGTTTTGTTGAACCAATGATATTTAAAATCATCATAGATTTATGGATTTGAGGCCCTCAATTTTACACTTGTTTGTGATTAATGACCACAATCACTCCCTATAAATATTTACATTTTCCCTCCAAATATGTGTCTCTAATTTCCACCAATATTCTCCTAATCGAGATCATAATTTGGTGGTGAGTTTTTTATTTCCCTTTCCCTCTTATTAAGACTAAATTTTATTAACCCAATTTCCCATGTGGGTTTTTCACAAAGGTATTTTTCTATTTTTAACCATTTATTTCTGAAGAAAAAATTCAAATTGAAAGGACACAATTTATTGAATGAGGAGAGAATGTAACACCCCAAGATTTCATAGTATGTTATTTCTTCAAAGTAATTCAATAACTTGCGCTACACGCAACACCGAGTTCAAGCGCACCACGAATTACCAAATTAGCTATTCAAAAAGCAGTTATGAATAGTATTATCTGCATTTTGAATTATATATATTCCATATAAATTTTAACATCCATATTATGTGTTTCTTAGACATAATATAAGAACAAATTCATTTTCTTTCAGATAAAGGAAATATTTTTCAGAAAATGAAAATTTACCACCTTTTAATGGTGAACCCTTTTTAAATCCAATATTTGATACTTTAATATATTCAATTTGACAAAATAAACTTCTTCTTTAGAATTGTGACATAAAAATTTAGTTTTGATAAATTTTTGGTGTTTTTCTGATAACTTTCTTATTTGGGTGGATAATGAAAATACTAAATTTTAATTGAAAACAAATTTAAAAAAAAAAATAATTTATAGTATTAAATTATAAATTTTAATGTTTTGGATGTATAATTATATTATATTTTTATAATTTTATACAATTTATGTCATTATAAGTAATTTCACATTTAAATTTGACATAAACACTACTTTTTAAAAAGCCGCTTTTTGGTTTTGACAACGAGAATTAATTTTAAATTAATAAATGAAACATATATGTTTTTAATTTGGTAAAATAGACTTCATTTTTGAATTCAGAATATAAAAATTATCTTAGGGTGATTTTTTGGTATTTTTTGAAGACTTTCAATTTTTGATGAATAGTGAAAAACTCTGCGTTATTATTTAAAACCGAATTTTTATTTAAATAATTATTTATTTTATTTAAATTTATTTTAAGTCAAAATAGATATATAATAAATATATAAATTAAATTTAATTCATTGGAGTAATTTTATAATAAAATTAGATGTATATAATTTTATTGAACTTTTTAACTTTTTTTTATCCACCTTCAAGGAGCATTTGCAAATTTGCATAAAACTTAATTTTATCACTTCTGTTAGTTGAATTTAAAAAATCTAAGAGACACAGTTGACATCAGTAAATAAAATTTGGAACAGTAATATAAAAATAATTTTTGGCGAATAGTAACTTTTGACTTTTATTTACCATGGTTAAAAGTCAATAGGGTAATTAAAGGTAAAAATTATATTATAGTTACCCTAACACATGTACTAATTCTATTGGATAAGTTTAATTCGACCCAAAACAACCTTATGAATAAAATATAATCCTTTTGGTCCACTTGGATTAGATTAGGACATTTATTATTATTTTATTTAAAGAAGAGTTAAAAGTATTAAATTCAAAGCTTAATAACTAAACAATTTTTAATATAGGGTTACACATAAGATGAATTCGACTATAAATATTCATTATAAATCTAAAAATATTTCTTGCATAATGTTATTTTATTTATGATTATTTTAAATTTAATAATTAAATTTATTTATGACACAATGATGATGCAGTAATTACCTTATTAATGAAAGATTAAAATAATTGATATTATAAATATCAAAATAAATGTAAATTGATACTTTTGATGCATTCCACTAATTTTATAGGTTAATATGAAATTTTAGGGTTGATTAGATAATTTTTTTTTCATATTGATAAGGTTGTTAAGACTTTCACAAAAACAAAATACCAAATAGTGTCAAAATTGACATAAATGAGTTTTTAAAACAAATATTATATTATTAAATTATATAATATTCCTAAAAATATAAGGTTAGTCCAAAGTACTTAAATAATGTTATATATGTCATTAATGAACCACTTTAGGTTCTCTTGGAAGTTTATAGTAAGTTTATTAACCATATAATATAAAAATACAAGGAGACATGGTAAATATTAAACTATTTAACTAAGAGTTAAATCTAAAAGATAAGGTTAATATGGTAACCTAAACTTGTTTAAAACCTATTGGTTGAGATGATTTTGACCCATAACCACTTAATTCTCGAAATAAATTCATTTAGATCCATTAGAAACCAAATATTATTATATAATAAAATAATATTACAACTTTTTCTGAAGGTGCCCCTCACCCCTCTTATAAAAGGGCACTTCCCCTTCTCTCAAATTCAGACCTACAAAGCTATTTGTCTCGGCCAAAAACTACCCAAATATCCTCCCAACTATCCTCAATTAAACATAGAGGCCGTCCTTTTATCATAAATCCAACCTAAGGATCCCTTTTGTTCAAATAAAAAGGAAGCACCCGAAGAAGAGGTAATAATTTCATCACCTCTTTCAAAGTTATCTTCTTCTTCCACTTTATCTTTCTTTGTTATTTCCATAACAAAATAATAAATCTAGTAAATTATACATACTATTATTTTATTATAAATATTCTACAACCATATTCATTATTCTATCCATCCTATGAATGATAATGTCACCATGCGTGCGTACATACGGCTTATCATCTCCACACCGTGATATAATTTTTTATTCAACACTATGTTATTTGGATGGATATAATGATGAGTAATATGTATATAAATAATGAAAATAACATGATAATGTCTATGTAAAATTAATATACCATCCAATTCCACACCTTTTAATCATTAAGAAAGTGACATCGTCGCTCGGGTGTACCTACGACTTACCGTCTCTACGACGTGATGAGATTCATTTTTTTGAAGGTAGTGTTCTGGTCAACGACCAAAACCCAAAATTTATTGAAAGAAATAAACGGTTACACAAGTATGAAATAATGAATTTTTTTCACATCCCTAACATAAAGTGGGAGTAACTCAGGTGGAATATTGTCCCTCCAAAGCATATCATGTGCAACCCCCATATTAGCAAGACCATCAACGATCCTGTTTGCTTCACGATACATATGAGTGAAAATGAAGTTGATATCTGAGAGAAAGTTTAGGCAGTACATCCAGTGCACAGTGAGCATCCAATCAAGAGGAATAGTACCATTCCAGATGGCCTGGACAATAGTGGTGGAGTCACTTTCAATCCAGATATTGTTCCAGTTGTCCAGCTTGGTGAATGAGATAGCATGGATAATGCTCATCATCTCGGCTTCCAATGAGGAATCAAAATCATAGGATCCATAGAAGCAGCCAAGCGTCTGGTTGAGGTGATTTCTGAAGATGGATCCATAACCTGCTGGGCCAGGGTTGCCTTTAGAGGCACCATACACATTTATTTTAATCCAGTTTGGGGGAGGGGGCTGCCAAAAAACTTCAAAGGTAGATCTAGGTTGAGGGTAATTTACCTCAACTCCAATATTCCTAAGAATCCCAAGGTCATGAACTGAGTTGCTGCAATGATATTTTTGAATTGAACTGCCTCTCGTATCGTGATGAGAATTTTCAATTTACTTGCATTAAGCTTGAATGAGTTGTTACAGAAAATAAATTCGTTTCTACCATACCAGATCACATGAAGGAGCTCCGTTACAGCTGCAAAAAAAAGATTCTTGATCTGTTGGGAGTCATTTTGGTCCATACACCGCTGTATCTGCGAGGTTATAGAACTACAAAAGAACCATCTACACTAAAAAATGTCAAAAATATAATTCCAGAGAGCCATTTCCATATCACAAGAAAGAAAGAGGTGATTCACATCTTCTCTATGTTGGTTACACATACTACATTTAGAACAGAGATTAACCCCAAAAGCTTTTAAGAAGGTATCCGTGGGGATTCTACCATAGGCGATACGCCAAACTAGGGTGAATCTTGAGGGTTTTATCCAGGCTTTATTTAAGTTTTTTAACCAGGATAAGTTTTTGTCCTCATTGTTGAACAAGTGTTTGTAGTAATTTTGAGAGTCAAGAACCCCATTGTGAGAAGATTCCCAAATAATAAAATCGTCCGTATTAGTGAAGGGATAACTGTCAACAATGTGTTTGATATCCTTAGGTAAACAAGGATTTTGAGAATGAATGACTTTATTTATGGTGTCATTGGTGTGGATCAGAGGTTGGTTATTGGGCATTAAAGATATCATGGGAGCTCCAATATAGTTATCCAATCAAAAATTTAAATTTGAATCTTTACTAGCCATCCATCTAGAATTTGTCATAATGGAAGTGAATGTGTTTTTAATGGAATGCCAAATAGAATACGTGAGAAAGTGAGACTAATTATTTCTAAGTTTGTGAAGGAAACAAGCCCTAAGAAAATCTGTGGAAGGATAGTTATTACTAATGAGGTTCCATGTGAGCTTGGATTGAAGAGATTCATTAAAATAAGAAAGGTTTTTAATACCAATATCCCCTTTATCAACCGGTTTGAAGGAAGTGGTTCAGGGGATAGTAACCAATTTTTTCTCTAGAGTACTCCCAATCCAAACAAAGTTCTTAATAGCCACATTAATGCACTTTAGGAGACTCTTCATCCATTTGTAAATCATCATAGAGTAAACCAACTTGTAGACAATAGTGGATTTAACAAGACAAATTCTCCCAGCCATCGAGAGGTTCTTACCCTTCCAAGAAGAAAGGTGTCGAAGCATTTGATCAATGATGGGGGAGAAGTAAGCCGCTTTGGGTCTACCCCAAAAGATGGGTACACCAAGATAAGTGAAGGGTAATGTGCCCTCCTTAACACCTAAGGTATTGGTGATATTGAGTTTCCTACAGGGGAAATTATTTTCTAAAGTAAATGTAAGATTTTTTCCAGTTGATGTGTTGACCAGACACTTCTTGGTAGTGAAGAAGGACGACCTTAAGGTTATTCAAATTTCTTTTTGTTGGTTGGAGTGGATACTCAAGAGGGGGGGGGGGTTAATTGAGTTCTAATTAAAATTTGTGTTAAAAATATTTCTATTAAAATACCCAATTTATAAAACAAGTTAAACTATAGTGAATTTGTAAAACTGTAAAAGTTCAATTAGGTTCTCAAAGATTGATTAGTTCTCAGTTAATTTAATCATAAGATTAAATTAGCTTTTGAAACTAATCTACTAATTTACAATAGTTACAAACACTTTCTAGATTAACTATTAAAGTAACTTTAAAATAGATTTGTATTTCAAAGTAATTAGAAGCAGAATATAAAATATATAGTATACTTTAAACTTAATCTAAGAATGCACAGAAGATATAACCAAGAGGTTCAGTCTCAAGCCGAGACTTAATCCTCTCAAATTTATATATAAATTTGATCCACACCCTGGATCGGGGTAAACAACAGTACATAGACTATCCAGGTACTAAGACCTATACCACAATTATTCGTGGGAAAATAATATAATGACCAGGCCACATAGGGACCTCTTCCATAGTTGTCATTGGTAAAAAAGGGTAAAGAGTTTGGTGTGAGGATTTTGAAATCCTCTAGTTCAGCACAGGCTTCAGTGTGTGTAAACAGATCACACACTGCTCAAAATGAAAAATAATGAAGCACAATAGATCTTAAACAGATAGAGATGAGTTTAGAATGCTCTAAGTGTAATGAGTGAAGCTCTGGACTTTTTTGGATTGAGATAGATTAATCTTTGATTCCTTCTCTGGTTTTTGTGAGAAAAACAGAGTGTCATGGTTCAGTTTGGTGTTCTTCATGAGTGAAGATGTTCTGTACTTCGTGTGTTCTTTAGTAGTGTCGAATTGCATGTATGGGATAAAGATTTTCTTGAAGATCTTGCAATGTCTTCTTCGTGCTCAGGATTTCTTTTCTGCTTTGTACAGTGCTCGCATGTATTGTCTGTATTTGCGCATGTATTCTTCCTCTTGGACACACTTCTCTTTATCTTTGAATGCATGAGTTTGAGGCGATAGGTTCCATGTATTTCGTGCCTTATACCTCATACTATGTCTACAAATAAACATTAATTATGTCAGTGTATTAAATTCGTCAAATATGACCGTTAAAAAGTTAAATAATAAAACGAAAAAAAAGTTTAAGAAACGGTGTCACAGTAGTTATGAAAACGGTGTATCCTTCACGGTGTTTCCTTCACGGTGTCTCCTTCATGATGTCTCCTTCACAATGTCTCCTTCACGGTGTCAGGCTTACTGTGTCACGGTGTCTGTTGGTCACGGTGTGTCATTGGTCACGGTGTCTGAGACTTAGGCTTCATGGTGTCTGCTTCAGTGTTTCTGTCTTACAGCTTCATGGTGTCTATGTCTTGCTCATAGTGTTTTGTACTTAGACAAATAACTATATTAAGACTTAAACAGTAATATGCATAGAATAAATTGATCTTAACCATTATAAAGTATAAGATATCTTAAAACATAAATACACATAATTGATAAGATTGGTTAGATTTGTGATCATTAATAAGATTTCTAATTATTATTGAGATTTGTAAATAGTAATGATATTTGTGATCATTAATAAGATTTGTAATTATTATTGATATTTGTAAATAGTAATGAGATTTTTGATCATTAAAACATGATTAATACATGAGGAGTCCATCAATATCCCCTTTTTAATGATCACAAATCATGTATAAGTAAAGTATAAATGAGATGAAACTAGAGAGAATATAGCATATAGAATAACATATTTTAAAATAACACATAACTTTTTCCCCCTTTTGGGATTATCAGAAAGTAGAAAGAATAGAGGGAAAACAATACATATGTCATTAAAAAGGTTTAGAGTTCAACATAAAATAGAAATACAAAAAAGTAATGACATCCCCATCAAAAATAGTAGGAACTGGTCTTCTTCATGGATGAGCCTTCTCTTTTCCTTTATCAGCAGTAGAGGAGGAAGCCATAGGGGCAGTTACGGATGTGGAAGAAGGCATAGAAGTGGTAGAAAAAGAAGGTAAAGGTATACCTTAAAAGATTGAGGGAGCCAAGGTGGGAGCTGTAGAAGATATAGGCTGGGGTTGATCAAGAATCACTGACCTGATCTGAGTAAGAGCTTGGCTAATTGACATGGCAGTTGAGGTTGAAGTAGGCAGTCCAGGTCTGAGAGGGGCAGCAGCTGGAGAAACTATTGCTGTACTCTGGACATAAAGGTAAGTCTTCAGAATATTGATGAAGTTTGTAATAATTTTTCCTCTATACTAAATTGCCTTTTCAAAATCATCTTTATTTTCCATGAACTTGTCCAACAATCTGGTAAACTCAGTGAGTTTCTGAACTTGAGTTTTGAAAGCCTGAGTCACAAGAGGTATTCTCAGATTCTCAAGAAGATACTTAAAGTGATTGGACATGTCATTTTTGGAGAAAATCCGGTTGAGATAGAAATATATTTTCTTAGTGATCTCCTGCTGAGCATCATTGGAAATCTTGGAATGAATTTGAACCAGGTCAAGCACTCTATCACTGTTCTTAACAACATCAGATAAAGAATCTATATTAAAACCACTGAGGGAATTATAAATCTCTTCCTTGACTATAGATCCGAGCAGAGAACTATCCAAAGAAGATGTAGAGGTTTGACCAGAGGAATGAGAAGATTTGACAGCTATGGTTAGAGACTTGGGCTGTTTCAGGACCTTTTGAAGACATCCAGTGTATTCATCTGTAAGTTTATTCAGGTTCTCCACAAGCTCTCTCATGCGGTGCAACATCTATGTGTGAATTTCTCCAATATTTTCATCAAAGGATAAGAGATATGGATGAATCTGGGACACAATATCTCGAGAAATGTTGGAAACAGTAGGTTCAGGAGAAGCAGCAACAGGTGCAGGCTCTGATCTGGAATGCAGTTCTTTCTGGAGGTTTTCAACCATACCTTTCAGGGTTGCAACTTCATTACTAAGAAACTTGTTTTCAACCCTTACTTCTTGAATTTTATAGATCATATTGGGTTGAATGTGCAGAATAATGTTTTCAAAAAGCAGTGAGGCATCTTCCCGACTCAGTTGTGTCACAAGACGAGGTTGAGAGGACATAATTTTCTCAACTCCAGATAAGATAGAATCTCCAACACTTTCAGAACATCCTTGCTGATAGAAGATTTCTGATCAAGTAAAGGTGAAGGATCAGGAAGTTGTACATGGGCAGATTGAGGGTCTAGTTGAGGTTCAGGTTCAGTTTCAGGTTGAGGTTCAGGGTGTATGACTGACTTCAATTGAAATAGAGAAGAAAGATCAATACCAGTTTTAGTCACCTGTTGAGATTCAATTACATCATAGAAGCTAGGGAATTTATATTGAGTGTACACAGAAAAAGACTCAGTTGGTTGAGATGCTTCAATAGACTCAGCTTCACCAATTTCAACTTCACTAGTTTCAATATTTTGAGGTTCCTCCCCCTCAAAATTTGCTTCCTTTCCAGGACCTTGAGGCTCAGGTACTTGGTCTAGATCCACAGGATTGGTTCTAATTTCCTAATCCATTTCTTTTCTAGCCAATTAAAAGGCTATTTCCATCCTCTCTTCAGCAGAGGGTATTATTTCAGGAGCATATTGTTCCTCTGGATGGTCTTCCAAAATAGATTCTTGGATAGTAGGGAGTTATCCTACTACATCCTATTCCATGGCTTGCTGCTCAGATTCTGGGACAATTAAGTCTCTTTCAGCCTCATGTTGGGTTTCTAGATCAACAAAATCGCTAGGGGAAGGAGGTTCTTTTCCAGGAACAACAGGAGGAACAACAGTCCTTTCCTTTTCAACACCAGCTTCTTCTCTATGTGGTAAAGCAGACTCTTCTCTATGAGGTACTTCAGCCACCTCTTCTTCTTCTTCTTCTTCATCTTCTGAATATTCAACAACTTCATCTATTTCCAAACCAAGATCAGTAATATCCTTTGGCCTTTTTGGATAATCAACAGGATTGAACTTCTCATAAATCTTTTCATTATCTTCAACCCACTCCTTTTTCCAGGGGTTCCAATTTATCCTCATCCTCTTGATTGTAGGTTTAGATAAACAAAACTCAAAATCCATAAGAACTTCTTAATTTTTTCCAACTACTCCTTTGGCAACAATCATAGTTGAGATCATCCTAGAATAAAATGAAGGGGTGGATTTGGATATGACCTTAATCAATTCACACATATGGTGAATGATATACTTGCACAGATTTATCTTGTGTCCATTATTCATCAGGTGAATCATAAAAACATCCTGATACTTCAATAAAACAAAGTCACCTTTCCTTGGGTTAATCAAATTCTAAACAAACTTAAACAATAGCCTTGTCTCCCCATCTAGTTCAGCAGCTATGACCCTTATCTTGGTGCCATTTCCAGTTAAGGTTTCTAGAGAATTTTCTAGGTCAAAGATATCAGTTGTAGGAAGGGGATCTCTTTGATAATCATCAAAAATTCCTTCGTGAGGAATCCTAAGGCATGCAGCCCATATCCTTTAAGAGAAAGAGCATTTTTGTCCACTGAACCAACTTCTCACAACATAGCTTTCACCAGCATCGAAAGAAAATTGTACAAACTGATAGAACTGAGATACCAACCTCGGGTAAATTGGTCTATCCTTTCTATAAAACCATCCGAGCCATCCTTGTTCTCTCAAAACTTTTAAAACCAAAGATTTGCTAGACAACAGACACTTAGGGAAAAATTCCTTTTCAGGAACTACAGTGCGATTTACAAGGTTTGGATTAAGGGGTCCTTCGGGTGCAAGCTTCGGTGCTATTTTCTTCTTCTTCGAGCTATGATTCTCAGGAGTAGATGAAGACAGACACTTCATCCTTGGTTTCCACTAAAGGTTCTGATGAGATAGAATGAGAGAAGGGTTGCAAGGTTGAGAGGGTTCAGAAAGAGTGAGTAGGAGAGAGTTCGGGTGAAGAATCGAGTGAAACCCTTGTGTTTTATCATTTGGGAATGTCAAACGTCACCAAAATAAAAACATGGGAAAGAAAAAAGCGGTAAAAATAAATATTATCGCGATACGGGTTAAAAGAAAATCATAAATAAGGTTCACGGTGAGACCGTGAATATGCGTTACGGTGCGATGGTGGATGGTCATCACAGTGAGATAGTCAGTTGTCGTCACAGTGAGATAGTGAATGGTCTGTTCAGTCACAATGAGATAGTGAGTAAACTATTCAGTCACGGTGGGACAATAACTAAATTGTTCAGTCACAGTGAGACAGTAAGTGTCAGACCGTGAACACTAAGTTCTAACTGTGAGACCGTAAACATGAGACAGTAACCGAGAAACCGTGAATATGAAACAATAAAGTAAAATATAGCAAAATATTAAACAGTAAGACCAGTAACATATCTATTTGTGGTTGATCATGCCAAGATCATGTATGATGTAATCTAATCTCTTATAATTTAATAGTTTATTGAATATATCAGCAAGTTGATATTCAATACCAATGAATTCCAAAGTGATATCGCCTTTTTGATAATGATCCCTCAAAAAGTGATGTCTCACATCAATATGTTTTGTACTAGAATGTGAAACATGATTTTTTGAAATGTTAATAGCACTTGTGTTATCACAATTTATAGGTACATGTCTGAATTTACATCCATAGTCTAGTAATGTGTGTTTCATCCACAAAATTTGTGCACAACAACTTCCAGTAGCTATGTATTCAGCTTCTGCAGTAGATAATGCAACCAAATTTTGTTTCTTACTACACCATGATACTAGTGACTTTCCTAAAAAGTGACATGTTCCAGAGGTGATATTTCTATCTAACTTACATTCAGAAAAGTCAGCATCAGAATAACTAACTAGTTCAAATGATTGTCCTTTTGGATAGAATAGTCCTAGATTGGATGTATTCTTGAGGTATTTGAAAATTCTCTTTGCAGCATTTAAATGTGATTCTTTAGGGTTTTCTTGAAAATGAGCACATATACACACACTAAACATAATATCAGGACGGCCAGTAGTTCAGTAGAGTAGACTTCCAATCATTCCTCTATAAGTGGTTTGATCAACAGATTTTCCATCTTCATCAAGATCCAACTTACAGGTGGTACTCATGGGAGTGTCACTACTTTTAGTGCTATCCAATCCAAAACATTTTAAAAGATCTCTAGTATATTTACTTTGAGTTAAAACAATCCCATCATTATTTTGAAAGATTTTAAATCCAAGAAAGAATTTTATTTCACTCATTAAACTCATTTCAAATTCATTTTGCATCATTTTAGAAAAATAAATACATAATGAATTTTTTGAAGATCCAAAAATAATATCATCTACATAAATTTGAACAACTAAAACATTATTAGAAATTTTTTTTATAAATAGGTTAGGATCAACTATTCCTTTTGTAAAACCTTTAGAGATAAGAAAAGCACTTAATCTGTCATACCAAGTTCTTGGATCTTGCTTTAAACCATATAAACCTTTTGATAGTTTGAAGATATTATTTTGAAAATGAGGGTTTGTAAATCCAGGGGGTTGTTCAAAAAAACATCCTCAGCTATATACACATTTAATAATGAACTTTTGACATCCATTTGATATAGTTTTAAATTCAGATGTGCAGCATAAGAAAGTATAATTCTAATGACTTCTAATCTAGCTATAGGAGCAAAAGTCTCCTCATAGTCAATTCCTTCTTCTTGACTGTAGCCTTGTGCAACTAATCTATCCTTATTTCTAACTATATTTATAGCTTCATCTACCTTATTTCTAAACACCCATTTAGTACCTATGGTGAAAGTGTCCTTAGGTCTTTTCACTAATTCACAGATTTTGTTTCTTTCAAATTGATTAAGTTCTTCTTGAATAGCCATTACCCAAAATTCATCATTGATTGCATCATCAATGTTTTTAGGTTCAAGCTATGACAAAAAGGCTTGATGTTCAACATGATTTCTAAGATAAGCTCTAGTCTGTGTCCCTCTATCAAGATTACCAACAACAACATCTAAAGGATGATTCTTTAGGATCCTAGTTGATCTAGTAAAGGTAGGACTAGAAATTTCAGGTTCTTCTCTAGGTTCGGGTTCATTAGGAGAAGATTCTGAAATATTTCCAGGACTGGTTGTCTTTACAACAGGTTCATTGATTTTATCATTAAGGTTCAGAATAGACAAATCTTCTTCAAGATTTTCAAGAGATGTCTTAGGTTCATGTGGATCAGTTTCATCAAATTTGATGTGAACAGATTCTTCCACACACTTGGTTCTCTTATTAAACACTCTATAGGCTTTGCTAGTTATAGAATATCCTAAAAAGAATCCTTCATCACTTTTAGAGGCAAACTTGTCAAGATTATCCATGGTATTATGAATAAAGACTTTGCATCCAAAGACTATAAAGTAACTAACCTTAGGTTTCCTATTGTTCCACAACTCATAAGGGGTCTTCTTAAGAACAGGTCGAATCAAGACTCTATTTATGATATAATAAGCTGTATTCATAGCTTCATCCCAAAAGTAAATAGGCAGGTCATACTCATTAAGCATTGTTCTTGCAATTTCTTGAAGGTTTCTATTTCTTCTTTCGACTACACCATTCTGTTGAGGTGTTCTAGGGGCAGAAAAGTTGTGACTATAAACTACTGAAAATGGACCTATCCCCATGGTTTTCTACAAAAACGTGGGGATAGACCCCCCCAACACCCACGGTTCTGGAAAACCGTGGGTATAGGGGGGTCTATCCCCACGGTTTTGGAAAACCGTGTGGATAGGTCTTGAAAAGTCACCTATACCCATGGTTTTCCAGAACCGTGGGTATAAGGGGGTTCTATCCCCACGGTTTTGGAGAAAACTGTGGGGATAGGTCTGGGATAAAATACCTATACCCACGGTTATGAAAAACCGTGGGTATGGGTCACTTTTGTGTGCGCGGGATTTTTTTTTTCCGCGGGAAGGATTTTTTTTGGCGGGAACCCTATACCCACGGTTCTTCCCTCTATACCCATGGTTTTTATAACTATATTTAACTATATATATATATATACATATAGGTGATGTTAGGGTAGTGGTTAGATGCAGTGTTTGCAGCGAAGAGGTTGCGAGATCGAAACTCAGCGCCTGCATTATTTTAGGACCTATACCCACAATTTTGAAAACGTGGGTATAGGCCATTGAAACCATGGAAATTGACTATATTTAGGTGAAACGGTGGCATGACACCTATACCCACAGTTTTGGAAAACCATGGGTATAGGCTGGGGACCTATCCCGACGCTGTTCCAGCCCACGGTTCCCAAAACCGTGGGTATAGCCTATACCCATGGTTTTGAACCGTCGGTATAGGCCTTTTTTCTAGTAGTGATAGCCATTGTGTGAGCAATAAGACTCAAACTCATGATTTTCAAACTCACGACCATGATCAATTCTCAGGGTATTAATCTTAAGTCCACTAAGGTTCTCTATAAACTTGGAGTATTTAATAAATTAAGAACAAGCTTCACTTTTGTGAGCTAAGAAATATACCCAAGTATTTATAGAATAGTCATCTACTAAGACATAGACATAGTGCTTCCCATTTAAACTAGAAACTCTAGAAGGTCCAAAAAAGTACATGTGAACCAACTTGAGAGGTTTAGAAGTTGAAACTTCTTTCTTTGATTTAAAAGAAACTTTATGTTGCTTTCCCTTTTGACAGGGATTACAAACTTTGTCATTTGGAAACTCAAGTTTGGGTAGGTCTCTAAATAAGTTTTTCCTAGTCAGTTTTCTAAGTGAATGTATATTATAGTGTCCTAACCTTATGTTACAAAGCCAAGACTCTTTATAAAAATCATTTAAACAAGTGATGTTTTGCTTAGATAAAGAATTTAAATCAACTGCATAAACATTTTCATTTCTCGAGGTAGAAAATACTAAAACATTTTTAGAATTAAAAACATTACAAGAATAATTTTCAAACTTAACATTAAAGCCATCATCACATAACTGAGAAATACTTAACAAGTTGTATTTCAATCCATCAAAAAATAAAACTTTAGAAATTAAAACTGAGTTAGTGTTTCCAATTTGGCCTAGGACGATGATCTTTCCTTTAGAATTATCACCAAAGGTGACATAGCCTCCATCAACCTTTATTAAGATTTTAAAGCATGAGTAATCTTCATACATGTGCCTTGAACATACACTATGCAAGTACCATGTTTTCATACAGGAAATCTTTAAGCAGGTCTCCTACAAAACAGGTTTAGACAGAGAATGATTTTGGTACCCAGATTTTCTTGGGTCCAGATAGGTTAACAAGTAAAGATTTAGGTACCCAAATTTGTCTTATGGGTCTCATATAATTTACAGAATCAATTGATTTTAAAATATAAACTTTGTTTGATCTATAAAAATGTGAATAACTAGTTGAGGCATATGAATTTCCAGAACTAGAACTAGCATAATTTTGTCTAGATTTAGGAATAAATCTATTTTTGGTAAACTGTCTCTGTCTAGGTTGGTATCCAAAACCAGTAGTATAATTTGGTGCCAATTGTTTACCTATAATTTGAGTTATATTGTTCTTTCCATTTGTGAACTTTTCTAATTCCTTTCTCAGTTTCTCATTAGACATTTTCAGTTCAGTATTTTCTTTTAACATTTGAGCGTTCTTTTCCTTTTCAATCTCAAGGGCAGATTTAACAGTGCTAGATAAAGCATGCTATTTCTTTAAGGCTTTGTACTTTTCCTTAAGTTCATTACAGGTCTCTTATATCATATTACAATAGTCAAATAATTCTTCACTAGACATGTTTCTAGATTCAGAACCAGAATTAGAGTAAACTCCAGAAGAGTATGAATTTAAAGCAGGAGGGTTTAGTGTTACCTCAGATGTGTTTGTCATAAAACACATGTTAGCTTTATGAGAATCTTCATCCTTAGAAGAATCAGAATCACTTAAAGTGTCTTATAAAGCACTCCAAGTTTCTTTAATTGATTTCTTATACTTGTTGTCCTTATAGTCATGTTTCTTCTTGAACTTCAATTTTGGACAGTCAGCTTTAATGTGACATTTTCTCTTTCATTCATAGCAGATAACTTCATCACTCCTATCAGCTTTCTTCCAATCCTTTTTCCAATGAACTTTGTTGTCATATTTACCTTTTTAGTTTGATTTTCTTAAGAATTTCTTTTTCATATAGAATTTATTAAATCTTCTGGATATTTGAGCCATCTCAGCATCACTATCCGAATCTGAACTTTCACTTGTTGAGCTTTTAGTAGGTATGTGAATTTTCTCTTTATCCTTGCTCTTTGAGGTAGTAGACTTAAATGCTATAGAATTCCTTTTAGGTTCATCATCTTCTTCTTTATTCACCTTGAGTTCTTCCTCATACATCATAATCTTACCAATTATCTCTTTGACAGGAAGAGCACCAATGTCACATGACTCTCTTATTGAAACAGATGTGCCTCTCCATCGGTCTGGAAGACATCTCAATATTCTCATAATTTGTTCCTTTACTGGAACAACCTTTGCAAGGGATCTCGTAGTGTTGAAAATCTCATTGAACCTGAGATACATATCATAAATAGGTTCATCAGTCTTCATTTTAAAATTATCATATTTAATAGTATAAGTGTTTAATCTCATTTCTTTAACATTGGTTGTTCCTTCATGAGAAACACCCAAAGTATCCCATATTTCATAAGCAGTTTTGCAATCAGATATTCTATTAAACTCTTCATATCCTAGAGCACAATACAAGGAATTCATATCTTTACAATTATTATTGTAAGCTGTTTTAGTAGGTTCATCCCAAGTAGTTCTTTTAGTTTCTGGAATCTTATATTGAGTCTCTATAGTATTCCAGATGTCAAACCCCATACTCTCTAAGTGAATTTTCATCTTAAGTTTCCACTGGGCATAGTTTGTACCATTGAAGAAAGGTGGCCTGTTGGTAGCATCACCTTTTAGTCTATTATCCATAGTTAGATTTAAAAAAATATATTTAAAGAGATAAAATTTATAACTAACAGAAATTTAAGATCTTTAAGATACAACTAAAATCATAGTTGAAAAAAAAGAATGTTTTGAAATCCTTTAATAAAAACCTCCCTCTGATACCAAATGTTGGTCGGAGTGGATACTCAAGAGGGGGGGGGGGGGGGGTGAATTGAGTTCCAATTAAAATTTATGTTAAAAATATTTCTATTAAAATCCCCAATTTATAAAACAAGTTAAACTGTAGTGAATTTTTAAAATTGTAAAAGTTCAATTAGGTTCTCAAAGATTGATTAGGTCTCAGTTAATTTAATCAGAAGATTAAATTAGCTTTTGAAACTAATCTAATGATTTATAATAGTTACAAACACTTGATAGATTAACTATCAAAGTAACTTTAAAATAGATTTGTATTTCAAAGTAATTAGAAGCGGAATATAAAATATATAGTATAATTTAAACTTAATCTAAGAATGCACAACAGATATAACCAAGAGGTTCGGCCTCAAGCTGAGACTTAATCCTCTCAAATTTATATATAAATTTGATTCACATCCTGGATCGGGGTAAACAACAGTACATAGACTGTCCAGGTACTAATACCTCTACCACAATTATTCGTGGGAAAATAATATAATGACCAAGACACACAGGGACCTCTTCTACAGTTGTCATGGGTAAACAAGGGTAAAGAGTTTGGTGTGAGGATTTTGAAATCCTCTAGTTCATAACAGGAGTCAGTGTGTGTAAACAGAGCAAACACTGCTCAAAATGTAAAAGAATGAAACACAATAGAGCTTAAACAGATAGAGATGAGTTTAGAATGCTCTAAGTGTTTTGAGTGAAGATCTGGACTCCTTTGGATTGAGACAAATGAAGCTTTGAGTCCTTCTCTGATTTTTGTGAGAAAAATAGAGTGTCGTGGTTCAGTTTGGTGTTCTTCACGCGTGAAGATATTCTGTACTTCGTGTGTTCTTTAGTAGTGTCGAATTGCATGTATGGGACAAAGCTTTTCTTGAAGATCTTGCAATGTCTTCTTCGTGCTCAGGATTGCTTTTCTGCTTTGTACAGTGCTCGCATGTATTGTCTGTATTTGCGCATGTATTCTTCCTCTTGGGCACACTTATCTTTATCTTAGAATTCACAAGGTTGAGCTGAAAGGTTACATGTATTTCGTGCCTCGTACCTCGTACTATGTCTATAAATAAACATTAATTATGTCAGTGCATTAAAGTCATCAAATATGACCGTTAAAAAGTTAAATAATAAAACGAAAAAAGAGTTTAAGAAATGGTGTCACAGTAGATATGAAAATGGTGTCTCCTTCACGGTGTCTCCTTCATGATGTCTCCTTCACGGTGTCTCCTTCACGTTGTGTCCTTCCCGGTGTCTCCTTCACGGTTTCTCCTTCACGGTGTCTCTTTCAAGGTGTCTCCTTCATGACATCTCCTTCACGGTGTCAGGCTTACTGTGTCACGGTGTCTGGTGGTCACGATGTCTCATTGGTCATGGTGTCTGAGACTTAGGGTTCACGGTGTCTGCTTCAGTGTTTCTTTCTTACAACTTCACGGTGTCTGTGTCTTACTCACAGTGTTTTGTACGTAGACAAACAACTGTATTCAGACTTAAAGAGTAATATGCATAGAATAAATTGAGCTTGACCATTATAAAGTATAAGATAACTTAAAACATAAATACACATAAGTGATAATATTTTTGAGATTTGTGATCATTAATAAGATTTGTAATTATTATTGAGATTTGTAAATAGTAATGAGATTTGTGATCATTAATAATATCTGTAATTATTATTGAGATTTGTAAATAGTAATGAAATTTTTGATCATTAAAACATGATTAATACATGAGTATTCCAACACTTTTGTCCCCCTGAATAAAGAGAATAATTTCATCGACATAAAGAAGGTGCGAGGGGGCATTCAAGTTTCTAGAGGCAGAGATAGATTTAATGTTACCTTTTTCTATAGATTTCGTAAGTAGTCTACTTAGATAGTCTTCAGCAATAGATAAAAGAATAGCCGAGAGAGGGTCACCTTGTCTAACTCCCTTGGAACATTTAAAATAACCTTTAGGGGAGCCATTAATGAGTATGGAAATGTGGTCTGAATTAAACAGGGTTTTAATTCTGTTTAGGAAGTTATTATTGAATACGAACTGCATAAATACTTTATATATGAAATTCCAATCGATGGTATCAAAAGCCTTTGCAATGCCAAGTTTAATGGCAACATTCCCTCCTCAATTTTTCCTGTTTAATAGATTTATGGATTTAGAGGCAAGACAAATATAGTCTTGAATAGATCTTCCTTTTATAAAGCCAAATTGGTTCCAGGAGACAATTCGATTGCAAATAGCAGAAATTCTATTTGCAATTAATTTGGTGATAATATTAAAGAGAGAGTTTATGAGAGCTATGGCCTTGAAGAGGTGAAGTTCATCCACATTCTCAGATTTCGGGATGAGGACTAGGAATTGAGAATTTAATCCATGAGGGAGAATGCCTTTGGAAAATAATTTTTTCACCATGCGACAGACATCCTCCTGAATCACATCCCAATGTTTTTGATAGAAACCATTATTAAAACCAACTGGCCCAGGAGAACCATCAGAGTTTAGTCTAAATACTGTGTCTTTAATTTCTTGGTCAAGAGGGATACTATTAAGTAAAGAGTTCTCTTCCTCAGTAACCAGCGTGGGAATGACATCAGACATAAGATCTTTATCTATCATAGTTCCATTGAAGATATTATGAAAATAAGATATCACATGATTGGGAATTCTTTCCTCAGTGTCAAGAATCTGATCTCCCTCTCTAAGATAGGCAAGAGGCCTATAAGTTTTTCTAACTCTATGAAGGTCATTGTAGAATTTATTATTCCTATACCCATCATTAATCCATTTGGCTTTAAATATTTTCTTTTTAAGGTTGTCCTTAAAGTTGAGAAGGGTGATAAGTTTAGCAGAAATGATGCTTTCATGTTGGGCATCTTGAGCAAAGTTATAGAAGGTACTAGCCTTTTGAATTTGAGAAAGTTCTTGTTACAGAAGGGTGATATTATTGTCTATTTTATTTGTTTTAGAATTGCACCATATTTTGAGAACTTGCTTAAGCATTTTCAATTTCATCAGGTAGACAAATGCATCCTTCTGACTATGCATATTAGCCCAGGAGTTTTTGATGATATTAAAACATCCTGGGTCCAAGGACCAAGTAATGTTATATCTGAAAGGGGACCTAGGTTTTTTAGTGTTATGGGAAAATCTAATTAAGATGGGATGGTGATCAGAAGCAATCTTTGTAAGAGTGATACTAGAAATGTTGTCCCATTTATCCAGGGCTTGGTCATTAGTGAAGGCCCTGTCCAATTTACTAGCCACCATCCTATTGTAATTTTTTCTATACCAGGTGAATTTAGCACCCATTAAATTAACCTATGTAAGGTTATTGATCTCCATGAAAGCTTTGAACTCCCTAGTGGAGATGGAGTCATGTGGAGGGCCTACTTTCTCACTAGGAGCTAAAATAACATTAAAGTCCCCAACTATAAACCAAGGATTATGGATAGTGTTACTAAGTTGGGTGAGCTCATTCCAAAGAGATCTCCTATCTTGGTATCTATTACAATCATAAACAAAATTAGTATAAACATGGTCATGCTCAAAAATGTAATCACAGGTAATAACTTGATTTAAGCTATTGTAAACATTAACATTCTACATAGAAGAGTGGGAAAATAACCATAAAGATTCAGTAGATCTACCATTACTACAAGCCCCTAGGAAAGAGTATCCAAAGGGGAAAAATTCTTGAATATAGAGGCGCAATTGACTTTCAGTTCAGCAATAGAAAAAAGTTTAGGGAAGTGATTATTAATAAACCTTTTTAAAATATTAAAGGAGTTAGGGTTGGAAATCCCCTGGAAATTCCAGTATAACAAATTCATTTAGACCTTTTTTTGGAGGGGCTGTCCCCTTTATTTTTGGATCCCGCGGTCATTGAACTTGTTGAGATTCTAGAAGAATCCTCCCTTAGAGTACTACTCTGTGTAACCCGCAAAGATTGAGGGGCCAAAGGGCGGTTAGAAGCATCTGCATTTCCTAAAACATTTCTATCTTTTTCACCTTGGATGTAACTGTCTGAGGTAGAGTGTTTGTTTGAAGTAAAAGCTGCTCGGTGCCCTTTGTAATCCTGCAAGGTAGCAGGTTGCACATCCAGGGAGACCGGGCAGCTTAGAGTGGACATCTTCCTAGTCTGTTCTGGGAGGAACACCCTGGATTCCTACGTCTTATCCTTACTGCTCGGGGGGGGGGGGGGGGCAGAAGGGTAGCCCTATAATCCTGTTCCACCTACCTAAAATTGTCCTCTTTTTTAGAGGGGGGCAAAGAATCTAGGATGGTGTTTTCAGGGGAATAGGTTTGGTTATCAGAGGGAGGATTATGCTCTTTATTATAGGTTTTTGAGAGGTCACGAGTCTTATTATACTGATCAGATGAATCAGTGTTTGATTCATTCAGAAGAGGGATCAAAGGAGCATAATCCTCTGAAGAAGGACCTGCTAGATCCAAATTAGATTGTGGGTGTGAGATAATACCTAGGACATCCTCTTTAATATCTTTTCTAATATCCTGCTCAAAAGTTTCAATTTCTTGTTCCTTAGCCAGGTCAGCCCATGCCTTGCCTTTTTCTGGTTCCAAATGTCTAAAGGGGTTGGTCTTGACAACCCATTTTCCTTTCTTTTCCATGATTTTTCAGGTTTATCAAAGACAATTTCCTTCTCCCTCCTATGTTTTTTAACTTTTTTCCAGCCAATATAGTTTAGTTGGGGAGGTTTCTTATGAACTTTCCTACAATTGTGAACCATGTGCCCAAAAATTTTACACAATCCACAAAAAGGGGGTAGCCTTTCATACTCTAGGTTCACCACAGTTTTGTATTCATTAGCAGTGAAGGTAACTGACTGAGGGGGTTTGTTTTCCAAGTTAACTTTAATCAGAACCCTAGCATACAGACCTAGGTCCCCATTAATTGTTCTTTGATAAAATTTCAATGGTGTACCAATGAAAACAGAGAGATCATTCAGAATTTGCAGGTTCCAAAAAAACCAATTGAGATTGTAAAATCTAACCCATACCTATGTGGAATTGTTCCTATGGTAATTGGTATTAAATCAAAAGTCTTACTCCATGAGGCAAAGAAGTCCTGGATTCAGATTATGATTGCCAGTATTCCAGACACTATCAAGATCAGATTGCAAGGAGAAAATGATATGGAAATAACCTTTACCAAGCGGTACCAATTTCTAGTTAGATAAACCCCAACATAAATCAATTATATGTTTTAAATCGTAGAAAGTCCAGGGTTTATCACCTTTAAGATACACGACGTGGCCCATGATCGAGAACTAATAGAGTTGAGCTCTCTGTTGTATCACAACTGGATCTGATTCAACACAAAACCGCCATCTTCTAGTTTATTAATCCTTTTCGACTTCATCGATGTCGGCTTTGTATGCTCAGAACCCATCAAAGCTTCAAGGAAAGAGATACCCTTTACCCTCGAAATTGTTGCTTGTGGTGGTTCGTCTTTATTCAGATTCACCATTTCCTTTGAGTGAAGTTCCCAAATAAGATCTGAGAATTCCATGAAAAGGGGATTGTGAGGGATAAGTGTTAATCCTCTTCCATTTTCAGTATATTAGGGTTTCGGAGGGGAACTTTCGAGCCGGGTGCTGAGAGCTTTCATCCTTCCTCGATCTCATTGACATGATGAGATTCATTTCCACATTCACCATTCAAATATGATTATAAAAATATATATTATTAATAAGTATGTAATATATAACATAATAATGATACTGAATATATATATATATATATATATATATATATATATATATGTATGTACTTACATATATCTTATTCACTTACTTCCATTCAATACGATATGAAAACAGAAACTGCGTTTATGCATACGTACGACCTACCATCTCCATAAACGGTGTTTTCCATTTCATATATCTATATATTATACATATTTATATTCTAAATATATATGATATATAAATCATGTGTTATATTATAGAATTATTTAAATCATGACCTAAATGATATGATCAAGAATAACAAGTTAAAACACGTACGATAAAGAAAGCGATTATTACCCAAAATGTTAATTTAACATGGAAATAATTATTAAATAGGTAGTATAAAGTCATAAATGAAACATGTATGATAAAATAAATATGAATATGGTTCTAGTATAATTTAATAACATACTATGGTCATTATACAAGAGGTTAAACGTACCCTCGACCAAAGGAAAGTGCAAGGTAAGAGTTAATTCCTCAATCTCATTATTATCTACGATTGTTTATGAGTAAGTATTTACTGGGACATATTTATCATCAATGTCCATATTTCACATTTTTCTTTTCAAAATTAATCTTTTAAGGTTTTATGGAAGGGTCTATTTAACTATATCGTCATTTGAAATGTTTTAAATATTTATTTTTCTAAATATTTTTAATTAAGGTCCATGTTTTCAAAATGATTTTAAGGATTTATTTATATGGAGATCATTGTTTTAAAATGTTAATTCCTTTCAAAGTTTCAAATTGGTATGAGACACTTTGATTCAAAAATGTATTTAAATGTCTTCCTTTTTAAATTATGTGACTTTTAAAATATTTCAAAAAAATAAAGAGATATTTCTCTCAAATAGTTTTGATTTCATCTATGTCAACATCCTTTGATGGATTTTACACTTGTTTGAAGTTGATTCATTATGATACAAATCTTCCATATTGTATTGAAGGTTTTGTGATATGTTTGAATATGGATGTGTTATTTTTATACCATTAATGGTTTATGGTTAAAGTATTAACATTTCGTATGCTAGTTTTAATATGAATGTTTATGTTATGTTTCAACCTTTCATATGAGGAATGCATTGGACATAGTAAGTGACAGGTGGAGCCTTCTATAGCTCCTCAATGCATCGTTAAGTCTCATGAGACAAACTAGTGTCTTGGAATAAGGCCTTGACAAAATCTTATTTTTAGTCTTGGCACGAGGCCTTTACTATGTGGTTATGATGTTCGACATTATGCGTTCCATCATTATGAAATTAGCTATTGATATTACATGTGATTATTCGACTAGTAGAATATCTAGGTGAATATATAAATGAAATTATTTGATTTATATTTTCCATATTATGCTGAAGTTTAAGTTTAAAAGGCTTTTGTTTTAGTTTTATACATTTCCTTAAATGTTTATGCTTATTTGTGAAGGTTTCCACTATATTGTTATCCTTACTGAGCATTTGAGATCACCCCTTTCTTATGTTTTATTTTCCTAAGATTCCAAGAAGTGTATTATTATTGATATGCAGGGTTAAGCTAGGGGATTAATGGAATTCTCAAAGGATCATTTATGTTGTGTTTTATTTTCTAATGTGTAATGTAACGTTCATGTATGTAATCTATTTTCCAAGACTGCTAAACTGATCGGTATTTCGGGACTTGATTCCTTATAATCATGCCAATGTATTAAAATAATGCACTGAATCTAGGCTTCTAGGACCAGGGAGTTACAAGGGGTTATATAATTTTGATGTCTCAAGACCAAAATAGGTGTCTTTATAAAGAAAAGATGTATGAGAATAAAATGGTCCAGCTATGCTGGCACATTCCATGAATGAGAAACCACTTCTATATGAATTTGGTGTGTGAAGGTATATTTTTCATAAAGGTTATTTCTGATATTATGATATACAGTTTAAATTCGTGCATCCAGTACATTAGGATGTTCATTTTAAAGTTGTTCAATAAGGACATTATGTGGTTTGATTTAAGGTATTTTAGCTTCAACTGTAGGGTTTGATGGTTCTCTAATTACCAGTAATGTCTTTAGAAATATACTATTATATCTAGGTATGGAAGGATTAATTTTTAAGCTATGATATGGGAATTCCCAAATCTAAAGAGTGATATAGGAAAAAAAAGCTAAATGGCATTAGAGGAGGTCTCTTCCAAGAATGAAGTTATTGTTATTTGAAAAACCTATTATTGGGGATGTATTATATAGGTCTAGTTATGACATATGCTACATAAAAAAATAGTGGAATCCTTTTTCTAATATGACCATTATGTAGGTGACATTATGCAAGGCCAACTAGAGGCACATACTTCATAGTCAGGTAAAGGAGCTCTCAATAATTTTGACATTCTATTGCTAAAATCTGAAAAACGTTTATGAAGATTCGGATATTCCCAATAAAAAATTTTGGTTTATGGAGAAAATTTCTTAAATACAGGATAGATATTTCAATTCAAAATTTCCAAAGAATTGGGGGAATATGATCTCTAAGAAGGTCTAACCCAAGTGTAGGAAGTATGATACCTTTATTTTTAGGTCATATGACTAGGACCATAATATTATGGAAACAATGGAGGATATGTGGTCAAATGGCCCTAGGTCATTCCAATATTATTTGAACATATGGAGAGGGAAAATGTAAACCCTTATCTTGGAGACTTTTAGGTCCGGAGAAAGGATATGAGACAAATACACAAAATATGACCGCTTAAAATCATGGATTCCTTCATACCATCATTAAATATTTAAGGGATAGAAGAGGATTATCTCAAGAATGAAGTTACCAATATTTAACAAACCCTTTATGGGGGCTATATTTTGCAGTGCCAGTTAGGACATATACTGCATATATAGCCAAATAGTGGCATCCTTTGGCTGATAGACCTGTTATGTAGGTGAATTTAATGCAAGGAAAATTGGGGAACATACTTTATAGTTAGGTTAAGGAACTCTCAAGTATCAGAAATTCTTCCACAAGAAACCAAATAAATATTGTGAAGACCTAAATGTATTTCAAGATTCAGAGTATGATGTGTGGAAGGGGAATCATCCACTACATAAAGGAAGTATGTGGATTGATACTATCCATGAGTTTTGAGTCCCTTACATAGATCTGAATCATATATATAAATGGGAAATCTCTTCTTTCCTTGATGGGTTCTATGAGAAGAGAGCCCAAAATAAAAGATCCTATATAGATTTTGATCGTATATAGGATAGAGGGAATTTTCATTTATCCTATGGTTGAGACTAGGATCTGAGGCACAGTTTTCACTACATATCTCAAATGGGATGAGTACCATGCCATACGTAGTTCTATGAATACCATGCATTTTAAAATCATGTAGTGAGGACTCTATATATGCAGTTTAATGTTTTTCAGTAAGGACAATGAATTGCCGACATGAAGGGAGAGGGTGGATCCGTGCAGTTTTATGTCACGCGGTAAGGAAATTAGCCATTCAATTTAATGTTTTGTGGTAAGGAATCAAGTATCTTGACATGAAATGTCAAAAGACAATGCATCTCAACTAGGGCATAGGGTCCAAGTTTCACCATGTATTTTCTTTGGAGCCAGAATCAAGCCATTCATTGTTCTAAAAAATACGAGTTCTTGTGTAAAGTGAGAACTCATATTAGAATTCCTCATGTAGATCTGGCTCATACATGGGAGAGTAAAGTCTTTTTCATGTCATGATGTGGCTGGGACCAATATTGAAAATCTATACGTCACTACGTATCTCAGAGGGGTGAGAATCAAGCCACATGTAGTTCTTGAATGAAGTTCCATGCAGTTTATTGTCATGCAGTGAGGACATATCATGTGCCTTTTAAGGTCTTATAGCTAGGAACATTGATAACCCCAATAGGAATTGAGACACCGTATTTATGAAGAGAATATCTTTACCCAAGTCCTAATCCCATGTGAGATGTGCTCAGTGTGAGAAACAAGAAATGATAAAGGTTTATTCTATAATGAAAAGGTAACACAAGTGAAGGATATTGGTATGTTGATTAAATGAAGGCTGAACCGGGGTATAGGACTTGAGAATCACTACGTATCTTGCTGGAGCAAGAATCAAGACACATGCAGTTCTTGAAATTATTTCCCATAAAAATCAGGTCTTGACATGGGGAAGAGTGTTTTTTATTTTATTTGTAGCTAGAACCAAGATAGAATATCTGGGTGTCACTACACATCTAATTGGAATGAGAATCAATCCAAACTTAGTTCTTGAAGAAATATTCCCTCTGTAGATTTGAATCATGCGCACAGGGAGTGAAAGAGTTTTTTTTATTATGGTTGGACCCAAGATTAGAGATTTGGGCTTCACTATATATCTCATTAGGATAAGAATCAACCCATGCATAGTTCTTGAAGATGATTTCCCACACCAACTAGATTTTAATGTGAGAAACGGGGGGCTATTAATATATTCCAGAATAATGGTTAGATACAAGACACAAGATGGTGTGAGAATCAAACTATATGCTCTCAAAGATTTGTTTGTATAAGTTTAGAAAATATATAGGAAAAGGGGAGATTGTTTCTTTATGGTCATGGATGAGCCTAAGAATGGAGATCTGGATGTCTTTATGTATCTCATTGAAATGAGAATGAAGTCATACATAGTTCTTTGAAGAACCATGCGGTTTATCATCATGCATCAAGGACGTGGGTGACCTGACATGAAAGAAACATTGCGGCTAGACTAGGGTATAAGACCCAGGTGTCACTAAATATCTTTCTATGGGAAAGAATCAAGCCACATATAATTCTTGAAAAGGGTTCCCTATGCAGATCTAATTCAAGCATAGGGATAAATGGGGTTTAAGTGCTGTTAGAGAGTGGAAATGGTGTGATCAATGCTTACACATAGAAGCTAATCATCTTCAAAGGGACCAAAAATAATGTAAATTTGTGGTATCTTGGAAGGTTCATTAATGTAAAATGTAGGATACATTAACCATATAGTTTAATGTCATGTGGTGAGGAAAAATGGTGTTTCATAGTTTCAGGTCATGCCACTAGGACCTAATGTCATGCAGTTTAACATCGTGTAACAAGGATGAAGATACTACAGAGTTCACCATCATACAACACAAATGTATATGGTGCTATGTAGTTTAACATCATGCAATTAAGATTTTTTTTGTTAAAGAGTTTAACTTCATGGAACTAGAATGTTGGTTGTTATGAAATTTAATATCATGAAACTAGGACATAATCTTTATGATTACACAAATTACTTATTTAGGAACCTTACATTGGTTAGAGTTTTAGTGAGTTCTCCATCCATTGAGATTAAGGAATAAGCTTATTTAGAGTAGACCTTATGTATAGATTAAGGTCCTTCCCAATTTTTCTAAAGTTATGGTGGCTTCTTTCCAAGTATCATGGACTCCTAAGAACCAATACCAATTCTCATTCAATGAATAAACCTAGGTGATATTTCTTATTGAAATATCATGTTATTCAGTTATATTAGACTTCCATGTGACGCAAGTCATGAAATCTCTTTCCATATAATCATTCTATACCATCTAGTCACTTCTAAGACTGCTCATATGTGGATAATTGATCACAAACAACAAATCAAAGTGAAGGAAATTTAACTTCAATGGGAAGGACTACTTATGTTTTGTATACCAATGAGTACGGAGTTGACTATGTTGCAGTACATGTAGTAGTTTGGTAATCCCATAAGGTATGAAAGAGTTTATTAGGCCAAGAATTTTTATCTTTATCCACCATATTCATGAGTATGTTTGAAATAGTTCTATTTAAAGCATCTATCTTTCCATTGGACACTGTATGATAGCGGGATGAATGGTTAGATTTGATATTGTGCTCCTAATAAAGCTTCCTTACCTTAGTAGAACAAAAATTTGTGTTGTTTTCCATTGACATGGTATGAGGGACACCAAATATGGTAATTATATTAGATTTGACAAAACTAAAAAAGCTTTTGGCCTCAACTTTTTTAATAGGTATTACCTCATCCCATTTAAAAATGAAATCGATGATAGTAAGGATATACTTGAACTGATTGGATATAGGTATAGGATAAGGTACCACTACATCCATTCCCTATATAGAAAATGGGCATGAATATTTAGACCTATGTAGCAACTCTGGAGGTTGATGAATGAAGTTGGCATGGACTTGGAAGGGATGACACTTCTTAGTGAAATCTATGCAATCCTGCATTATCAAAGGCCAGAAGTATCCAAGCCTTTAGATTTAATTAGAAAGTTTGTGCCCATATTGATGGACACCATAGGTTCCTACATGTACATCTTTCCTGACAGCCGTAGTATCTTCTCCATCAATGCATCTGAGGATAATTTTGTTGAATCCTTGTCTATAGGGGATTTTTTGGTGATTTGGGGCATCGTAAAGAGTAAAATTAACCACTCATTGTCAGAATTTCTCTTTTCCAGCTCTATCTAGTGGAAGTTATCCTTTTTAGAGATATTCCATGATAGGAACCATCCATCCCATGGTATGACCATATGGCTTAGAAATGAGGCTAATTTCATTGATTTCCTCTGTTCTGATTTTAATAAAAGGTGAAAAAACATGATGATGAGAAATACTAATGATTTTTTCATCCCGATTTGGATCTTCCAGGGCTTTGGATACATTTTAAAAAGCATTATCGTAGGAATTTTGCGATCTTGGGATATAAGAAAATATGGGATCAGAGGGAAAATCCTCAATTAACCCTCATACATAACCACACAAGGGATTAGTTCTTATTTTCCAATGGAATAATCCCCTTTGATATATTTAATTACCAATTCGGAACCACCCTTCACCTCTAGGTAATCCAATGATACATGGAGTGAAAATTCTAGAACCACAATGAGAGCCTAATATTCTACTACATTTTGGTACCACATTCTGATAACAGGAAGTAGTATGGAAACACTTCCTTTTCTAGGGAGATAGTAACAATTCCTAACCCAACTTTGTTTATCTTAGCACATTCCATTCTCTTCCCCGTTATACTTCTGGAAGCACTGTCAAAATACAGTTCCCATTTATGGTGGCTGTCCTGAATATAGAAGATTTCTTCATCAAGTAGATCAGTATTTAGTGATGTTTCTTATGTAGATGGGTGATCATCAAGGAATTCTACCAAATATTTTCCTTTCAATGATTTCTGAGGCAAAAACTGTATATCAAACTGCTACATAATAAACACCCATTGTTCCAAACGTCCTGTCAATATAGGACCACTAAGGATAAATTTGAGTGAGTTATTGTGAGAGACCAAGTGGACCTCATGATGCTACAAGCAATGCCTCAACTTATGAATTTCAAAGATTAATGCTAGTTATCACTTCTAAATATTTGAATATTGAGTCTCTGTGTTGATCATGGTTCGACATAGATAGTAAAGGATGTTTTCATTCCCAGCATCATTCTTCTGTGTAAGGAAGACACCCAATGATCACTCCAAGGATGTCACATAAAGAATCATTAGTTTTCCTTCAACATTTGGCATAAATACTAGTGGAATTAGTAGTTATTTTCTAAGGGTATACATTTATTCTTAGTAGTAATTGGTCCACTGATAAGTAACCCCCTTCTTTATCAATTTGGTGAAGGGAAAACACTTGCCTACTAGATTGGATATGAAGCATTGGATTTAGGAAAAATGTCTTTGAATTAATCTCAATTATTTCAAGTTTCTAGGATATTACATGCCAAGGATAAATTTAGTCTTATTGATATCGACTTCAATTTCATTATGAAATACGAAAAAACCAATAAATTTTCCCAAGGTTACCCCAAAAACACATTTCAAGGGTTTCATCTTCAGATTACATTGTCGAATCTTGTTGAATATGGTATCCAAGTCTTTCAGATGATCAAAATGTCTTATATATGTTACCAATAGATCATCAATATAACATTCAACAAATTTATCTAAAAATGGTTTGAATATGTGGTGCATTTCATGTTGGTATGTTGCACCAACATTCTTCAAGCCAAAGGGAATTAACTGATAAGAAAATATGTTTTGAGGGGATATGAAGGCTATAAATTCCTCATCTTCTGGGGCCATCCATATTTAGTTATACCCAGAGTATCCATCCATGAAGGAGAGATCTTGGTAGCCAGCTGTTGCACCAATAAAGAGTTCTGTGATTGGAAACAAGAAGTAATCTTTTGGAAAATGCTGGTTGAGATCTCTAAAATCAATAGAAACTCTGATTTTCCCATTCTTATTTTCACTGTGAAAATATTTTCTAATCACATTGGATATTTCACCTCTCAGATGAGGTTATATTTGATAATCTTTTCGACTTCAGCCTCAATCTTGGAGGTGTGATTCAGGTGCGTTCTTCTTGCTACCTTCTTATATCCCTGATGATATTATGGTAAACCCAAATGATGGGTAGCCACCTTGGGGTCAAGGCCTAGAATTTATGTATAATTCCAAGAAAAGACATCCTAGTGATACTTAAAAAATAAATTATACACCAATTAATCTTCTTGAATCATGGTCTCACTAATTAGAGTGTGGCATAGGTATTCCTCTATACCCAGATTTATTTCTCTGAGTTAATCCACAGTGGTAGAGTTTCCTTTTTAAAATACTGTAGGGGTATCCCTGAGGTCTTACAATTATTCCTCTTATTCATGTTTTACTTCTTCTGCCTCTGCTTGAAGGGTAGATAATGAACCAAGACTTTCTGAGCTAGGGTAGGAGTCAGTATTTGGACATCTTGAAGCAGAGGCAACCATCTCTAACCTAAATAATGATAAATGGCATTTTTGAATCTCTAAAGGGAAAATAATGTGTTTGGAATTGACATACCTATCTTTTCCCATGAGTGTGACAACTTCTTTTAGCCTGGATGATGAATCATAGACTTACTAAATCTCAATGGATGGAATAAATACATTTCCATTTAGGATTTCATTACTGCTTGGAAGTTCACTGAATTCTTCTATGCCATCAGGCTTAGTTGTCATGATTGAAATTATGGAAGCCACTTAACAAGTGGTTGGATTTAGTCTAAACCTTTCAACTTGATTAATGGGAATCACATAATCTGCACTGAGATGATTAAATGGGCTAGATGGGATCTTTTCTAGAGCATTCAGAGCATTTATTCTAGTAACATCATTTTCCATGGACTATTTTCCCTTTGTGTGATAGAAATTCACATCAATGTACTGAGATTCACAAGTTTTTAATGGGGCCTTATCACCATGAAATGTACCCATTTGACAATTGACACAATATTTGATACATTTGTGGTATGATGAAAGAATGGCAGTATGATGATGTAGCCAAGGTCTCCCCAAAAAAATGTTGAAAGCTATGTCCTACCGAATGACCATAAACTCTAAATTATATATGAGATCCCAAAACTATGTTTTGGGCGTAATCTCATAGGGAGGTTCTTGATCATTCTTTTCATAACCCTATAACATAAAAGTGTAGGGAGACAAGTGGGATTAAATGAGGTCTAATTGATGAAGTGTATGGATGGGAATGAGATTTACACCTGATCCATTATCAATGAAGGCTCATCAGATATCAGTATAATTTATCATACCAGATAAATACAAGGGTTTGATGTGTCCATGTACGACATCATCCTCATCCTGGTCCATGAAAGTTATGACTGCATGACATTCTATTAGGTCATTCTATATATAGAAAACTTATATAGTGGAAACATCAACTTCAAAAATCTTGAGGACTTGAGAAAACATCAATGAATTCTTTCAAGATATCCTTCAATAGACTTAGGGAATCCAGGATTGATAACTTGGTCGGTACTCAGGATAGCTGCTTCAACACATCATACTTTTTATCCATAGGTCTGCATTTTCCAACATGAAGATGATCTCTTGAAGGTGCCTTGAGGGCTGATGCTCTTGATGTGGATGGACCATCTTTTGAGGAAGAAGTTGGAAGTATTTTTGATCTTGGTGGATTAGGTCGACTAGGTCTACCCACTCACCGAGGAAGTGGTGGAATAGACTCTAACCAGTCTTCCAAGATGATTATGTTAGGGAAAACCCTGTCATATGTGGGAGAATTCCGTTATTTCTACTAAGCCCACTGGAGGGATCTTCCACAAGTTTCTAATACATAAACAGTTCGAGCAAGGGTGTAGTTAGAGTGGTGGATTCTAGCATAACACCGTCTTCCCCTGTATCCTCGACCCTGATGACCTCTTCCCCCGGTTCCCCAATCAAGTATTGGGAAATCATGTTCATAATCAGAATCATAATTTGAGTAGGGATTTGTTAAGTGAATAACATTATCAGAACCAGAGATCAACTCCTCATCTGATGAAGATTCTTCCTAGGGGGTCGACTCTTATTGTGCTGTTTGGAAGGGTGGGGCCCATTATTTTGAGATGGTTGACATGAAATCTGCTAAGGTCATGGATAAATTTTTCCTTGAAAAAAACTCATATTCTTCTATTTTCTCCTTATTCTTATGAACATGTTGCTTCTTTGAGGATTGGACTTCAGAGGACTGGGGTTTTGATGAATTCATATTCCCTATAATGGAAGAAGCAAGAGACACATTCTGCTAATTCAACCGTGTTCATATAGTTTTATGAGTTTGGTTAATTGTTTTCCTGACCATACAATCATTGAATTTTCTAGAATTCTTACTTTTCACTTCCTTACACTTGCCTTATTCCTCTGGATTGATAACAATAACACATGCTACTTAGGCTAGTGAATTTTTCAGTTTCACTTACCCGGAGTCCACCATCTTTTGTAGGATGCCTTTAAAAACAAAACACTTCTGGATGGGGTGCCCCAACATTTTATGGAAGGGACAATAGTTTGGAAGGTCCTCATCTCCTTCTTTTTTAGGCTTATTTGGCCTTAGAAACTGAACTAATTTATTTTTCAAAGATGAGATGAAGTAGTTGTGGACTTGGTCATTTCGAAAAGAATAGACCTTGTTTTTAAAAGCCTCAAAATGTCTCCACATTTGGTATTTTTAATCATCTTGATGAATCATTCGTTGCTACTAACACTTGAGAGGTGGTTCCCTATGGTATGATAAGGTATTTGAAGTAGGATTGGGTACAAGGGCCTGCTTAAGTGTGATTGTAGCAAAATATTCTTTTCCTTATCTTCTTCCTAGAGATGATGGGATTACTCGGTATTTGGATCTAGTCACTATTATGGAGTTTTCCACCTATTGAGAAATCATGGACAGATCCTCAAACCATCTTGTATATTTCATAGGGATTAATGGTGTTCACAACTCATCATGGAGATTTTATACACAAACGAGAAGCAATTCTTCTCGAGGGTGTGGTATATTCAAGGAGTATGTTAATCCTTTCCACCGAGTGATAAAATCTAGAACTATTTCATTCTCTATTTGATTTCAGTTTGTGAGATTGAAGAATGTTGTCTTCTACAAAATTTATCTGAACTAGAAAAGTAAATTATGATGGAGATCTTCCCCTCTAGAGATTGATCAAGACTACAAACTCGTGTACTATACAAAGGTTGGCCCCTGCAATGATTGCACAAAGCATCTGAGTTTCAATGATTCCTGTTGCTTAGGGGTCCCTATCATGAGATCACAGAGATATAAATAATGAATCAAGTGCTGCTTCGGTTCTTTTGATCCATTGAATATTAGAAATATGAGATTCCCAGAATTTGGAAGAGGAGGGTTCAGATCCACCCATTTGAGATAATCCTTATTTTCTAGATGTCTTTTCACACACTATCCTTAAATAGCTTCCAATATAGTTATTAATGACCCAATGTTATTCATAATCATTTGAGAAATATCTAGCTTAACTAGGGACTAAATAGGTGTGATGACTAGATCCTAAACAAATGCGACGACTAGAGCCTGAACATGTGCAATGACTGGCAAGACCACTGGCGTCAGCACCAATGGTATTTTTTGTGGGTAACCATTAGGGGCAAGACTATAAGGATGTGTTTGACCTATCTTTGGTTGTACTTAAAATAGAGGGAATTCTTTATCTTCATTAGTATTTACAACAAACCCTCTTTGATGAGGTGTTCATACTAGAAGTTTAAGATGAGGATCTACTTGTGAAGCATATCTGGAAAGAATACTACTTCTGAGTAACTCTGCATTGAGTTTTCTCAACTCCTAAATCTCCTCCTCTTGATGAGAAAATATTTACTCAAGTGAAATGGATTTACCTTCTCTGGTGGAAAGGTGATACATGGTCTGACCTTTACCTTTTCCCTTATTAGGTTCCCTTTGAAGAGATAGAAGTTGATTATTTGAGGGGATACCTAAATTTTGGGTAAGACTTTAATTTCGGGTATGTATACCTCCTTCATTTTCTTTGGTTTGGACCACATTATTAACAAAAACTTCATCCTCTAACTCTCCTAAACTAGATTCATTTTTTAGAGGATCTTCAATGATGAAATTGATGACATTCACCAATGCATAATTCATTGTTGGAATCCTATCAGTATTTTTGTGAGATCACCTTCTTCTACACCATCAATGAGACTTTATCCTCCCATTTGTTGGTTCCTAGGGAACTATTTGGCAGACAGTATCTTGAAAGGAATCCTCAGATAGTTCAATTGTGCATTTATCTTGCAACTTATTCCCTAATTGTAAGAAAAAATAATTCTACTAAGGAGGGGATTGTGAATGTGAAAAATCTCCAGCCTTATAGGCTAGGGTTATTCCTGTTCTTCATTATCAACTCTTTGAGCTCTGTTTTTTAGCTCCGAGGGTTGGGTTAAAAAATCCCCCAGCCCTATGGGCTTGAATGGATTCTGAACTATTATGGATATTATCAACATAGTTTCTCTTCTGATTTTATGAATTCTGGTCTGAATGTTGGTTGGGTGAATTATCTGACACTCACTTAAATTTCCTTCTTCATAAGAGCATTGTTGTATTTAAGAAATATTCACAATCTTATGGCTGACATCCTCTAAGAAAGAGTCTTTCTCAATGTTTTTAGATGATTGATGAAAAATTATCTCAATATATTGCTCTCTTTGGGCATGAATTTGGTTAATTTTGGTCGAGGAATGTTCTTACTTAGCATCTCTTTACTCATGAACAAGATTGGGTTTTTGTAGCTAGCTTGGGGTAATAACATCACATGAGGCTAATTTTGGAAAGATTTACTGATTGAAGGGTGCAGTGAAATGAAATTCTCCATGTTCACCCCATCCACTAATATGAAAACCATATAGGGTTTCTACAATCAATTTTTGCAACCTCATTAATGCATTCAAGCATGCACATTAAAGGGATCCCTGTTGCTTCTCTATCTTTAGATGTCAGGAAACCTGGAGAGATGCAAAGTCAATTTGGTATTGAAACCTTTTTATTACCTTGAAATGACTTTGATATCCATCATATGGTAAAACTTTGGCTTTTAGATGATGAAGAGTCTTCCATATGTTGAGGCAGATATCATGAATACAATCTCCTGCCAACATCTCTGGGATGTTGTATTGAGAGGTGGCCAAAGGACAGAACATGAATGGTATTTCACCCTTATCCAGTTGTTTCCTCATGTTCAACATATCATATTCTTCATTTTCCATAGGTTTATCTACTTTATTAGACAAAATTTGGCATTTTCCTACCACTTTATCAGAATTAGAAAGATTGGTAGAGAGTTCCTTTATTGTATTTGAAGATAAATGGCCCAAGGGTGGTTTGAATAATGACTGCTACCTCGGGCTATATTCCGGTTGAGAAAGGATTTCACCCACCTATGAAAAGGCATCAGAAATGAATTTACTTGTATTTGAAAGTACCTTAGGATAATAACGATTTCTAATTACTACATTGTCAGTTGGACAATTCTCTTGACAATGTTAATTACTACTATAGAGAGAAATTTTGCAACGAATACCATCATGGTAGATTATAGAAAGGGGTATACCCTCTTTATCCTTGGTCTTATGGCTACACGAAGGGTTGTTGTGGCACTCATAAATATATAGGATCTCGATATTGACCCAATTATCATTAAGAAAGCCTTAATGAGGAAGTGTCCAATGAGGAACTTCATATTTACTACTAATTCTCCCATAATTTGGTAATGGGAGGGTAAGATCTTGAGCTGTAACAAATAAATGTCTAAGGGCTTCATGAAATCCAACATTGAGTGGAGCCAAATCATGAACTAGCTCTTGATTTTTCAACTCTGTTTGATAAGATTTCTTTTTGGATGCTCTCTTACAAGTAGTTTGGGCCACCTACTGGGAAAAGTGGTTAACATGGGAAAGCGTATATGTCTGCTTTGGAGTGGCTGTCAGAATAGGATGATTATCTCCAACTGGAACAGGTGTATGTTCTTGATATGGTTGCCCGTATGATTTTGGGGAGTATTCCCTCTAACCCTCCTGGATGGGAATAGAGGTATGTATATTCTCTAGGGTAAAATGTTGATGAGCCACCCTACTTGTGGGGATAGAGTTATGCTTATGTACTTCAGGTATTGATGTTGTCACCGTGATGATATTCTGGCAGGTATCCAGGATATGGACAGAGATTTGAGTATTTCCTTTCACCATTTACAAGATGTGCTTGGTGAATTCAGAATCCAGAATGGGAATATACATCCATTCTACATTTGGAGTAGGTGTACATATATGCTCCTATCCTCCCTTTCCTATAAGTTGAATCTGGTGGTACTTGTGTAGGGGGAAGAGGGTTGAGTCTGCCTCCTGCATGTTATCGGAGATTCCCAACTAACTTCTCCGTGTGATACCAAGCAAGAATATTATTAGGCTTGATTAATGTTGGTATGTGTATATTCCTACCCATTTTTTTTCCTCCAAGAATGGTTGATGGGTTTCCTTGAATGCTGCTAGACGAGTCTGCTGGAAGGCTTGGTGAGTGGAGACAGGTGTATGTTCCTGCTTGCAGGATAACACTGTATTTGTATGGTAGGCTTATTTTAATGAATCAACATGAGACAACTTGTTAGATTGATGAAAGTAAGTAGGTGTATGTGTCTGCTCATGGTGATCCCCCAGATTTGAACAATGAGATTTGTTGGGCACCACCAGATGAGTCTATTGACTAGTGGAATGAAGGCATATGGGTGTATGTGCCTGGTCACTCTTTGCCACCAAACTGGGCTGGTGGGCTTCTCCTAAGGGGTAAAAGGTAGGATCTTAGTCCTTGTTATCTGGATATTGTCCCCGAAATGCCATCTTGTATGTCCAGGTTTGAGGTACTTAGGCCAGATAGCTAAAGACAACACCCTCATCATGTTGAGGTTTTACTGCCGTGTGGCATTGGCGGCGACGATTGTTGGAAGGATCCCTCAGGAAGGACCCCTGTGTCTTTAGTACAAGCCTGTAGGTTGCCTCTTGGTCAACCTCCATGGAATATGGGAGGGATTGGTGATTGCATTCTAGGGACAAGATCCCAAAATGGTTGAAGATGGTGGTTGCCATCTTCTTCTGGACCACCAGTCATCGCTGACCGGACGATTGAGGATTATTATTGATATGGAGGGCCTATCGGGCAACCTCCAAGGTTGGAATGGTACAATGTTGATAGTATTCTCAAACCATTTCATTAGAGACCCAACGTTGAAGACACTAAGTCGGTGATGATGTCCTTCATGAGGATAAGGATCTGGCTTGAACAGCAGCTGGGGAATTTATGTGTGTAAACTTAAAGGAAGCCATTTGGATTGTTGTAATTTCTTAGAAAAGAGTTCCTGTATCTATGAAAAACACAAAAAATGAAATCTGACATCTCATTTGAGTGAAAAAATTCACAATTTATTACCTTGTATGGCTCTCTTTTATCAATTGATATGGGCCTAATATATGGGAAACTCCATCATCTTGGTTAAGGATTCATGTCAGGTTCACCTTTTTTTGTTTCCCTTGGAATGTGTGTTCTGGTTAGGAATAACTATTTCTAAATGGTTTCCAATAGATTTGTTTTATAGAACTGGAAACACCCAATGGTTCTACATCGAATGGGACCTTCATTCCAAAGGTAGGAATTCATTAGGTTTGTTGACCTACGATACTTTATAACTCACATTGTTCAAGAGGATGGTAGGTCAGGCTCATCACACCGTTTTGGGGGGAAATATGTTCTAATATGGGACTCTCTTATATATTTATTATATGTTTATGAATCCTTTATTAATTCCCAAGCACAATGTGAGTTATCCCAAAATTATAAATCATTTATAAGCATGTGTTGAATTTAGAATCATCTGTATGTATTCAGGGTTCTCCATCAATGGTATTTACTCATATAATACTCAGAGATTTTGTGGATGTTATTATAACAATTAGGGTTTCTAAGCCACACATTAAGGCACACTGGAGTTTACAGTCATTTGGGCAGATGAATGTCACTTTGGAATTTATTGTCATCTAGGGAGACAGAAGTTGTCATGATATTAGGATCGAACCCATAGATGGGCCACCTGTATATCCTTGTGAAAGTAATAAGAACCCATGTAGTTTGGTGCCACTTAATGGTACACATCATACCTTTTAAGGTCATGTGATAAGGACCCACCCATACATTTTAACATCACGTGACAAGGACATCTAGGTGGAAGGTTCCTAGTCAATGTTTGGTGCAGGCCTTATACCAAAGCATCCCAATGGAACTTGGAAGAAATATGAGCTCCTATGTTGAATTATTCCCAGCTAGGGATATGAACCAAAAATAACAGTATTGATTTGGAATGTTGGGTTTGAACCTCAAGGAGGCTTCCTACATACCCCATTTGGATGGGAATCAAATCCCACATAGTTCAGTAAGTCTCATAGGGGAGTATGAACCTTTGAGAGAAATAGGTTGGGGAGTACTTCTAAATAGGGTTCCCTTGTAACAGGGTCCATGAGAGAATCTTAACTCATGGAGGTTTACAGGGGCTTAATTTGGGTCTTAATCCTAATAAGGATACCCAAATTAATGGAATTATGACTAGACTCCTAAGGAGGGTATCCAATGAGTGGGGCATGATTTCTCATTTCATAGATGAGATGACATGGAGCTCGGGCCTTGAGAAGGCTTCTTATGTATCCTGGTTAAGGTAGGAATTAGAGTTATCATAGTTTATTAAATCATATGGTGGTATGGGTGTTGTAATCCTTACAAACCTTTAAGACCATGTGAGTCATGATTTGTGTGCGAAACAAGAGAATGTAAAAGATTCAGAAAACCACACATGCCTTCTCCTCCACTGATAGAAGATGATAGGCCTATGGTGTAAGAGGTATAGGAAACCATGGAAGAGGCTGATACTATGGAGGAAGAGTCCAAATCAATGAACCTTCTTTATCTTTAGTTTACATTGGACATGGGTCCAATGTAAGGAAGGATTGATGGTGAAAAAAGTAGAGAGGAGCAAGACTATATCATCCTATATGAAAGTCTAGGGGATTACACCAGGATGGTTTCCCTCATATTGGTCCTGAGATAGGAGGGAGACTTTTCCTTTTTCAAATGGAAAAGAAAGTGTGAAACTTATCCTCCCTACTAGGAACCGGAGGTTCCGAGTCTTAGATTTGAGAAGGGGAAGGTAAAGTCCTATCCTTGGAATCCAAGACCGGGAACTCTTCAACATTGTCCCTAGGGTAAGGGTCTATGTGATTGTAGATAAACAAACCTACAGATGTCCCAAGGATCCCAAACCTCTAGTAGGAAAAGTGTAGGAAACCTCTGACTGTAGAAATACAAACCCAAATGGGAGACATGAATATGTGCTTATCTCGAAGGGTTTTCATATCATGATGTCTTGGTGGAGGTTTCAAAGTGATACCTTTCAAAAAAGGTATCTAATGAAAGAGAATCTCCACCATGAATGTATTTTAAGGAGGCTTCATGAGAGGATCACATAGTATGAGAAGGTGGGGTGAACCAAAAAGAAGCGCATAAGCTGGTGGTGTGCCATTAGGTGGCGCACAAGTAAGATTGGGTGAACTAGTTGAAACTTAGGTAATGAACAAACTAGATAAATACACTTGGGTGATATTTGATTCAAGACTTCAAGGGTCTTCACAGGTATCCCCAGAAGTGAGGTGTGAAAATTCTTTCTTGAGGAAGGGCAGTCGTACAAGTTTTCTTAAATTAGGGGTTTGGGTGAACTAGTCGTGTAACTATTATTTATTATAAACACTGAATGGGTATAAGTCTCACTATCCACCATTAATTTCATCTCTTTAGGTGTTATTAAACTACCTTGGAGGTTTCAGAGGACTATGGTGAAGCACTAGGGCGATCAATGCAGCAATCAGCCTTCATTGAAATTATTCTATACAAATAAAGGCCCCAAGGGTCTATTTATAGGCAAATATAGTACCCTGGATAAAGGATACTGGTTTCGCAAGTGGGGTGACACGTAAGTACTTTCGCACTGCCGGTGATTTTGACTACCTTGGGCGAACCACTTTTTTGATCCTTTTCAAATCTTGATATTCTCTATCTATTTTCCCCTCCTTTTTCTAAGTCATTTTCCTTTATTACTTTTTCATCCTTGTGATAATATGGAGTGTCAACATTCATGTATATCAATATCATTTAATGTTTCTTATTTTTTATTATGAATTTATATAAATAAAATCATCCTTTTATTTCTATAGATGGTTTATTTTTATGTAATGAGAAAATTAATATGGATCCCATTATATTTTAATGGGTTAAGTATGCTATGTTTTGATGGAATGTTCCCCAAATATGTATGGTTTATCATTATGTGTTTCATGGGCTCACAATTAAGAACCACTCTAATGCATTTGATACGATTTTTATCTTATGAGATGTTATATTGTGGGCCATGGGAGTATATCCTAGTCCACTATGTTATGGGATACAATGACCCACTATATGATGATGGCCATAAAAATAAATCTCAATATAAGATATGATTTTATATGATTATTTATGTGACCCATTTTTATAGAATTTTTTTATATCATGCCTTATATTTATGTTACAATTTCTATTATGATCGATGGTTCTCAAACCTTTTGATATGATTTCAAGATTATATTCTTAGTCTATCATGTTAAAATTTATTCTTACTTTTTTATGATTAGTTTATGTTCACTAATGTTGATTAAAAGGACATATTGTATGTTTTACCAATTAAATAGAATATGAGATCACCCTCTTATTATGTTTCCATTCCCCATGTAATGAATAATATTAATATGTAGGATATGCCAAAAAATATTTTAGGTATAAATAATATTATGAAAAAATGTATATTGTATGATGGATATATAACTAATCTTTAAATACATTAATGATTTTGTCTATAAGGGATCTGATTTATTAGGAGTTATAATATATATTATTGTAAAATGATTTAGTATATTCATATATTATGAAAAAATCATCTAAGATAGTATTAGAGTGTGGTTTAGTTAATTTTAGGGATTGAGTTATTAAGATTATGTGTGTAAAACTTAATTTTTATTCTAGTTATTATTGTTTAATAACCACACTAAAATATTTGATTTTATTCAATGTAAGGAACCAAAGGAACATGGATAAAATTGATTGTGATAGAAAATGTAATGATTGTACTAATAACCAATCAAACTGGATGGGAGATGGTGAAAATAAATCAATGACTATGCACACCCAATAATCCCAAGCTATAAATAATAACATGAACAATGTCAATTAACCGATGCATAATTTAAAGATAAAATCAACATTAAATCCATCATATTAAAATGAACACCATCCTTTAGAGGGTCATATGATCAATTTATTATAATGTAATGTATAAAAAAAGTTGAAAATATATTTTCTTTTCATTAGTGTTCATAACAATAAAAGGTTATTTTAAAAATTTATCATTTAGAGGGTGTAGTGAATCAGTGAAAAAATCATATCTTGAAAAAAATTAAATATAAATAAATTGACTTCATGGAATGAAATTCATATAATAAAACATTTTTCAATATTTATTTTCCAAAAAAAATTCATTAAATTAGAGTTAGAATTCATTGAGGTGAATCAAATTGATGATGAATCCATTAGTATTTATGAATAAAAATTCATGAAATATACCACTGAATTTATCATTGACATTGAAAGTAAAATCGAGCATTTCATTAGAGTATTAAAACCAAGACTCTAAAATGATTTACCTAAAAATGATTTTGGTAGATATAATGATTTTTTATGTGATCTCATGGTTGAAATTTAAATTTTAAACTATAATTATATATATATATATATTTGAATAAAATAGGAAAATAGAGTTTTTTTGAAACCCAATTGATAAAAATCATGGAATAAAGAAGAATCAACTTCAAACATGAAGAAAATGTGGGATGAAGCACCTAATAAGTTCTCACAATGTATCAGTAATGTGTTCGGTGTATTGAAAATAAGTTCATCAAGAACATGAAAGATAAAATGATATGAGGTTGTTAAATAATAAAATGGATGAAAATATTTCTCAAACTAATTCACCACCCACTTTTCAAAGTTTCAATTATAAAGAGTTTCAAAATTATGTAAAATAATGAGATAATACATGGTATTATGATGAAAAATGACATTAGTATCCTCTAAAACCATGAGATAAAGTAAAAACTTATATAATCACTACCACCCAGGGGAAAAAAATTAAATAGTGAAAGGTATACTCATCATACTATACAAATTTAATTTGATTTGGGTTCTACCCACTCCTTTATGTTATACAAGTTTTCTCGATGACTAAATTGGCCACCTTAGTAATTTGATATTTCACTTTCAGTGAAAAAAATAGTTCTTTAATGAGTTCATTCCATATATATTAATCTTTACCTATTGAGGTTTCTGTGAAGATACTTTATGTAAATCTAGTTATTCTCCCTTTATCTGAATTCGATGTCATGTTTGGCATGGATTGTCTCTCTCTACATTGATCATATATCAATTGTTTGGATAAGAAAATAAAATTTCATATCTTAATCCATCCCATGATAACATATCGATGCATTGATGTTGATGAACATGCTATGGAAATTTATTCCCATATCTAGGTTTTGTTACCCAAAATGATGGATATTTATCTCATTTGGGGGGGGGGGAGATTCCACAATTATTATATACCAATTGTATGAGAATATTTTGATGTAATTATTAAATAGTTGACTAGTCTTCCCCCATATCATGAGGTTGATTTTTTGATTGATTTCAAACCTAGTGATATGCCTATATCACTGAGACTTTAACAAATGATCCATATTAAATTATAAGAAGTAATGAGGTAATTATAAATGAATCTAGATAAGGGTTTTATAATCCCAAGTGATTTGATATGATTTGCAGAATACCATGTGGGAGGTATATATATCTTTATTAGATAATGTAACTAGTGGTAATTTTTAATTAAAAAATCGAAATACCTCAGGGAACCTAAGAGGGTTTCTAATAATGTAGTGTAACTAGAAAGAAATAATAATCCATGTTTTTTACCAGGTAGCCATAGAACATCCACAATATGGTTTGTAACCAACTAGGTGATCAGTGGGCCATTAATATATTTTAAAATTTGATTTAATTAATTTTTTTGTCAAAAAATTATCATAATATATTCCCCTTTTCCATCACTAACAAATCCCAAACAACTAACCCCATCCCCTTTTTTTCTTCATCATATCATTCTCATTTAATATAACATTAATCGCCATCTCTCACTTGATTGGTGAGTCATTTAAAGTAATAATATTCTTGAAATAATGTTAAGGTAGGCATTCTATCTTTTATCATTGTTTCTATTATATCACCAAAATTCAAGAATAAACTGAAAATTTATGCCTATTTGTATGGTTCATCAATTTTGGGTGTACTAGGTTAAATTAATATGTCATAATGAAATAGGAAACTTCCAAAAGATCATGGTATGAATTCCCATTAATGTTGAGACAAAATTTGCCTGTTTTATGTACTCTGTGTATGTATAAGGAGGTTCAATTTTAGTAAATATGAATAAAAACTAAGAGGGTTCAAAATTGTGAGTTAGGTTAGGAAAAGCCTATCATGACCTGAACTTTTATAAATGAAATTTCATTTTTAGTTAAATTTAATGCCTTACTAAGTAGGAAAATTATAGAAAATACATGCACTTTTTTGGGAATATTATATCCTATCGGATTCCAATTTTCATTAAGAATCATAACTATTGATAATATATCCATTTAATAGTGATCTTATTATTAGTATATGTTAAGGGTTATTGAAAATCCAATTGACATAGAAAAAGGAAGTGATGGCCTCGACTAGTAGGATCATACCCTATGAATATCATTTATCAAAGCTTATGAGGTAGATATATTCTCTGGACTAAATAATGAGAAAAACCTTTTAAGATAGATGTTCATGCTCATCAAGATAATGACCCACACTATGTTTGCTCAACCACACCATGAAAATATAACTATCACACACCTTACCCTTAAGGTATTCACTGGTGTAATAATGGTCAATGTATGTCAACCCAAACAAAATTATTATGAATATTTTATTTTTTATGAAATAATTATTATATTTATTCCTTATGGATTTTACTTTATAAATGAATAAATAACGAGTTTAATAAAAATTAGATTTCAATATAAGAAAACAAAAATTGTATTTTTGTGTAATAATAAATATCAATTAATAAATTTATTTTTGAGAAAACATGAATTAAAAAAATGACATTTTAACATAAAATTATTATTAAGTAATATTTATTAAGTATAGTTGACAATTAAATTGTACATAGTCATAAATATTTATTATACGGGAAAGAAAAATGTTATTGTTAAAAAAACCATTCTTTCTCAATAAATGAGGAATTTTATTTAAAAATAAGAATTCTAATATATATATATATATATATTTATTTGGATAAAATAAATATTATTTTTTGATTCATCACATAAAAAATATCTAATGGTTAATTTTTCATAATTTTTCGAGACAGTCAAATTTTTGGGTAAAAAATAATTTCGGTATAAATATATAGCATGTATTATGAAATCATAAAACCCAAAAAAAAGATGTTAAAAATACTATAAAGATTATTCTCTACCAAAATCATATGTCCCATTTAAATTAATGTATTTTTTTGTTATTGGATTAATTTTATAATTCCTTTATGAATCCACCATAACTTATATTACATTCTATAGTTTTAAAATCATTTCTTTAAGAGCATGACTCACTTCCAAACCACTAGGGTTAATATTTTAATTAGTTTTTTTAAATTCCTTATAAAATAATTAATACCACTCCACTATGGAATAAACCTTGGTCAATAACCCTAGGATGATTTGTGGTTTCGATACTTTATTATATAAAGTCAAAAACCTATGTTTAGGAAATAATAAAGAACTCCTATTTCTTTTCCTATATAAACCCACCAAAGATCACATTCATATTCAATCAAAAACCATAGATAATTTCCATACTATTTTCTATACTCTCAAGGTTCCCCCAAGATCTCTATAATATCCTCCCAAGTGTTTGGAAACACTCTCTTAAGGTAAGGGATATTATTCTCTTCTTTTCCATTAAAGCACCTTCTTTTTAATTAACCTTTTGAATCCCAATATTTTATGTTATAATGCCTTTATAAAAAAACCTTTACTATCTTATTTATTTTCTAAGTGTGAGAGATCATTTATCCCATCTCTTTATAAACTTTACCTAAGACGTTATAGTGCCGAAAGTATGAGGTCTTCGTCTCTTCTCTTCCATTCAAGATCCTTCTTTGTAATTAGACTTTTGAATCTCCATTGGATTTTTTTCATGCCTTTATAAACAACCCATAACTTTCCAATTTATGTTATAGGAGTAAAAAATCATTTATCCCTCTCATTTTGACCTTTGCCTAAGCCATTACCATACCGAAAGTAAGGGACCTTCCTCTCTTTTTTTCAATTTAGGAACCTTATTTGTATTTAGCCTTTTGAATCTCAATTGGTTATGTTATCCTAAATTTATAAATATCTCTTTACTTTCCTATTTATAGTTAATAAGTATGTATAATTTATCCCCTATCATTATAAGCATTAATTAATTCATTACCATACTGAAATTTAGTAAAGGATACTCTCTTTATTTTCATTATTCAAGAACCTCCATTATGTTATGCCTTTTGTTTTCCATTGGTTCTTGTTGGATTATGTTCTTAAACATAAATATTACTACCATTACAATTTACAATTTATGAGTGACCTCTTTCAATATCATTAAGCACTCCCATGATTTATTATGTACCCCCGTTATGCTGCCATAATTATTCTACAATTTTTCCATGCCAAACCATTATATTGTTAATACTATCACTATTTCCACTCAAGAGGATCCACCTAGAGATACCAAACCTCCAATGATTTTAGAAATGCATGATTTTATTCCACACCTCTTGATCATGGAATTAAATGTGATTAAATATGATTCTATGATGAATGATCAATGTGGAACACTTTTGAATATACATGATATGATTATGAGGGGTTTACCCAGATAGCGCTAAAATGTATTAGGTAATGTTTTAATCTCATTAGATCACATGTAAAGAGCATGGTTGGTTATCATAAGAACACTATTTTATGTTTTATTGGTGGTTAACCATGACTTATTTTTATGATTCTATGTTTTAAGTTTTTTTCTACAATTCTATGTTGCCTTTATGTTATCATGTTATATCATGAATCATTACTCATGATTGTTATTATCACCTTTTATGTTAAATTTTAATTCCTCTTGTATCACATATATTGATTTAACCTTTTTTATGACTTTTTTATTCCATTTATTTTCTTTATATATCTCCCCTTTATGGTGTATATCCCTGGGTTATCCAATAATGTTGTAAAAGAGAAATTGAAATTTAGGGAATGTCATCGAAGTTTTCATTAATTTTTTTATCTCCATGTATCATGTTATTATGATATATAACTAATTATCAAATACACTAAACTTAATGGTCTTATTGGATTGTATTATGTGTACCTTTATGTATTAAACCATGAAATATTGTGTTTTAAAGATTTAGATTTTCATAGTTGGTATCAAAGCCAGGTTTAGTTAGTTTTGTGATTAGGATATGAAAAATGTACTAATGGAATTAGAGATAAGACTTAACATAGGAAAAAATCCCTATTTTTTTTAATTATAGAGTAATTAGTTTCCAAGAAAATACATCCATGTTTTTATGCTATATTTGGATGGGGCTATAGCATATATGTAACTAGGTGTAAAAATACATAAAGGAACGTATTGATCTAGAATCGATCGAGAACTGGTGCATGAAAATGGGTGTTTTTCTACACATATTTTGAATCTCCTGGGGAATTTTATTTGGTAAATTCATAAGCTCATAAAAATACATTATTTTGTAGGTAAAGATTCCAAAATGATTTTATGTTAGGAAATATATCATGGATAACATATATTGAATCCCAGAAACTCATACATTAAGAAATATAAGTCATTTATAAGTTATCCCTTTAATGTTCATGGTTTCCCATTTATGTGTTTAATATTTTAGAAATAATCATCCCTATGTCAACTTTATATAAAGTAATTTATTTTAACCTTAATCAAATGGTGAAAGGTAGTATTATCATCCATAGTTCTATGAATTCATTCATATCATTCATTTTTAGTTGAAATATTCAAATACCGACACAAATAGTAGAAGTAGAGGTGTTAGTGAAAATGGAAAATGTGGAAATTATTGAATACCAATCATATAACTCCTCTCATGTTAAAATTTTTTGGATGAACTTCCTAGTGAGCCCTATGATACTCCCTTTAGATAAATTTGATGTTATTTTGTGTATGGATTGGATTTCCTTATGTTGTTCCAATATAAATTAATGAGATAAGGAAGTCACCCTATGTATCATGAATTCTCCTTTGATTCAATATATTTTTGAGGAGGAGGATGAATCTATGTTAGTATAATCATATAAATAATGGATATTATTTCCCTATAAGAAATATTATCTTTCTAAAATGATTGTGACCAATGAAAATATCATCCTCAAAGAAATTCCCATTGTGAGGGAATACACTAATGTATTTCCTAAAGTATTATATCATCTTCATCCAATATAAGAGGTTGAATTTTCAATCAATATTATACATGGAGTTTTTACAATACCCAAGACTCCATAAAGAATGGTTTTTGTTGAACTCAAGGAACTAAATAAACAACAATAGGGGAATCTAGACAATGGGTTCATACAAAAAATGTGCTTCACTATGGGATGCACTAGTCCTCTTCATTAAGAATACATATGGGTCAATGCGGATTTTCATTGATTATCATGATCCCAATAAGATCATGATAAATAAAACATATTATCTTCCATGGATTAATGAATTTTTCAACCAGCTACATGGATCCAAGTACTTCTCCAAGGTGGATCATTATACGGTATGTTATCAAGTAAAGGTAAAGAAGGAGGATATACCCATTAACTATTTTCATAAAAGGTACAAGAAATATTAGTTAATTGTGATTAAATTTAGAGTCACTAATTCTCTATAAATATTTATAGAAATGAAGAATATTGTCTTTAGATATTAACTAAAATATTTTGTGGTAGTCCTTATAGATGATAGTCCGATCTACTACAAAATTAAGGATGATCATTAAGAGTATTTGAGTATTTTAATAAATACACTATCAAACAAGAATATTTATGTGAAGTAAAAAATGTGACTTACAATTTATGGAAGTATAACTCATGGGGAATGTTATCACAATAAATTAGATATTTGTTAAACCTTATATGATAGTAGAAATCAAATGATGTATGAGACCGAAATCATTGATGGATATCCATAGTTTCCATGGACTAGTTGGGTATTATCAATGATTTCTGATAAAATTATCTTGGTTTTCAAACCCACTAACCAAGATTCATTAGAAGGGATTCAAGTTTGTTTGGAATAGTGAATGTGAAGAGAGATTCATGAAGTTGAAAATGAGTCTTATCACTACACCTGTACTTACACTACCCACAAGTGGGGAACTATTTTTTTATAATATGATTATTCAAATATGGGATTTGTATGTGTAGTAATGTAGAATGAAAAAGTGATACCCTAATCCTCAAGGTAGTTGAATGTTCATGAACAGAATAAACTAATGAATAATCTATACTTGGCTTGAGTGATATTCTTATTGAACATCTTATGGCTATATCTCTACGGGGAGAAGTGTGAAATATATATTAATCATAAGATCCTAAATTATATATTCAAATATAAAGATATTAATATGCCCCATAGAATATGGATAGATATGATTAAGGAATATGACTGCTCAATCCAATACCAACCTAGGAATGAAAATAAAATAGCTGATTCTATACATAGAAATGCTCATGCAACCTTATCACTAATGATAATAGAGAAGGATCCAATATTATTTTAATTCAAGTGGATGGAAATGGGAATCATAAAGGAATGAATATCATCAATTGGTTCACATATTATTTCTCAAAAATTCCTTTCGGAGACTATAAACTATTATCAAAGTGATAATGTGGATATTTAAAAGAATTTGGAAGCTATAAGAAAAGGTAAATCCTCAAATATTATGATTAATGATGGGGTTGTAATATTTTGATCATGACTATCTATACTATAAAATCATAAGTTATAGAAGGAGTTGTTGAATAATTCACATTGATTGAACTTATATATCCACTATGGGATCTTAAAGATGTATAGAGATCTCTAAGAGCACTATCAGTGGAATAATATGATGAAGGAGATCACATAATATACATCAAGGTGTCCTATATGTTAGTAAGTGAAGGATTAAAGAAAAAATTCCAAGGGGATGATGAAAATATTACCTATACCTAAATTTAAATGGTAAAACATCACTATAAACCTTTTCACTTGTCTTTTGAAGACATCAAGTTAAAATAATACAGTATCGGTTATGGTGGATTTTATTACATATACTACACACTTATTTATAATTAAAGATTAATACTCACTCGATCAACATATTTGGGTATACATAGAAGTGGCGAGGTTTCATGTAACAAATATGTTGATTATATCAAATCCAGATCCAATATTTACCTCATTATTTTGGATGAGTCTCCAACATTCTTTAAATTTTGAGATTAACATCAATATGGTGTATCAACCCCAAAATGATTGAAAAACTGAGTAGACTATTTAGACAGAAGGTTAAATGTTGAGAGCATGATTTATGGACTTCCAAGGATAATGGGATGAACATTTTAATCTTTTCAAGTTCTCATACAATAATAGTTTCCACTCAAGTATCCAAATAGCCCCCTATGAAACCCTGAATGGGGAGATATGGATAACACATGAATGTTGTGATGAAGATAGTGAACAAAAATTGTTTGGTCATGAAATGTTTAAAGAAATGGTGAAAAATGTCAAGACTATTTAGCATAACATCAAGTCTTCTCAAAGTCAAGATATAGATTTTCCGAAAATCATTGACGAGACCTAGAGTATGATTTTGGCGATAAGTTATTCCTCTAAATATCTCCATGGATGGAATTCATGAGATTTAAGATGAAGGGTAATCTAAGTCTAATGAAACATTTCCCCCTTTGAGGTTCTCAATTATATCAGATTCATGGCTTACCGACTAGCACTACCACTAAACCTCTCTTAAGTATATGATTTATTTCATGTATCCCTCTTAAGGAAGTACATACCAAATTCCTCACATGAATAGATTTCAAAAGTGGTTCCATTGGAAAATTATATTTCATACGAGGAGAATACGACAATGATTTTGGATCTTAGAGACAATATTTCTACAAATAAGATAATGCAACTAGTCAAAGTGTTGTGGAGGAACCAAAAGTTTGAGGAGTAAATGTCAAAACTAAAGGGGGTGATGAAACAGAAATACACACATCTTTTTGCTGTAAGAAATGAAAATTCCAAGGGATAAAGTTTTTAAGTGGGGTATAATGTATCAACCCAAACTTTTATAATTAAATTACCTTTATAGTTAAATTAAATGCCTCATTAAGTAATGAAGTTATAAATAAACATTCACTTATTGTTTTTGGGATTATTCTATCCTATTGAATCTAAAATTTCATTATGCATCACAACCATTGATAATATAGTTTTTTAAGAGCAATCTTATGATTATAATATAATAAGGGTTATGAAAAATCCAATTGACATTGAGAAATGAAGTGATGGCCTTGACCAGTAGGATCATAACCTATGAAGCTCAATTATCAAAGCTTCTATGGGAGAAAAAAACTCTGTGATATTCCCTTTCTTAATATAAACCCAAAATTCATCAACTAAAGAATGGTAAAAATAGTTTATGAGATAATTTAAAGACCACTGAGATCACAAAACAAACTATTTTCTCCTAACCAACCCAAGAAAATCTCATTGTAGCACGCCATACCCTTAGGGTGATCGCTTATTTAATAAAGGGATTCGTATCTCCACCCTAACAACATGAATATGTTTGTATTATTTTTTATTAAATAATTATTATATATATTTCTTATCGATTTCCATTTAAAAATGATTAAATAGTGAGTTTGAAAAAAATTAGATTTCAGTATGATAAAACTATAATTGTATTTTGGGGAAATAAGCGATTTAAATTAAGAATTTTATTTGGAAGAATTCATGATTTTTCAAAATAAATAATATTTTAATAAAATATTATTGTTAAATATTTTATTATTATGTATAGTTAATAAGATAATTTTGTGAAGTCAAAATTAATTTTTTTAATGGTAAGAAAACAATTATTATAAAAAAACCATTATTTCTCAATAAAAATAGATTTATATTTAATAATATAAATCCTAAAATTTAAAATATTTATCTGTATGAAATATATTTTTTTCATTTAGCATGTCAAAAAATTTCTAAAGGATTATTTTTCATACTTTTTTGAGATATTAGATTTTTTGAGTTAAAATTAAACATTATATAAATATATTGTATGTATTATAATATCATAAAAGTACAAAATTTATGTAATAAATATTCTAAAGTTTATCCTAAAATAAAATAATTTTTACACCTTAAAATAATGTATGTTTTAGCTTAGTTTTTAATTCTATAAAGTATTTATGAATCATCTAAATCATATATTATATTTTAAGGATTTAAAATAAATTCTTTGAGAGCATGACTCACTTCCACATAACCAAGGGTATTGTTTTCTTGGAATTAAAAAATAATGAAAAATATTTATATTTGGTAGAAAAAATGAGAAAAAACCAACAAATGGTATGCAGTTATTATTACATTATTTTATAGAGTCCAAATCCTATGTTTAAGACATAATAAAGACCTCCCCTAACATTTCCTTTATAAAACCACCAAATATCCCATTCCTATACACTCAAAAATTATGGATCACATCATCCCTCTTACCTTATGTCTCTTAATCTCTTCAAAGGTTCCATAATCTCTCACGAATATCCTCCGAAGATTTTGAAAAAACCCTCTCAAGGTATGAGATATTCTTATCTTCTTTTCCGTTCAAGAACCTTCTTTCTAATTATCCTTTTTAATATCAATTTTTTATTTTTTCATGCCTTTATAAACATCCATTTACTACCCAATTTATGTTATAAGAGTGAGATATCATTTAACCCCTCTTTATTACTCTTCCCCATGCTATTACCATGATAAAAGTGAGGGATCCTCTTCTCTTCATTTCCATTCAAGAAACATCTTTATAATTAGAATTTGGAATCTAAAATGGTTATATTTTCATGACTTTATATAAATCCATTTCATTTATAATTGGTGTACTAATATTTATATATCATTTATCCCAACTCGTTATGACCTTTAACAAATCTATTACCATGTCAAATGTAAGGGACCCCTCTCTATTCTTTTCAATTCAAGACCCTTATTTGAATTTAGAATTTAAAGTCTATTTTTATGTCTTAATGAATTTATAAATGTCCCTTTACTATACAATTAATGTTCTTATAATGATATATCATCTTTCCCCGATCATTATAACCTTTACCTAATCTGTTACTATACTGAAATTTAGTAAAGGATCCTCTCCTTCTCCCATTTATTTAATAACCTCATTTATGTTATGCCTTTTGTTTTATATTTTTTCATATTATATCATGTTATTAAATGTCCCTATTACTTCCATATTTAATTCCATATTATGATAGACCTGTTTTAATCTCATTAATACCTCCCATGATTCATTATGTACACCTGTTATGCTGCTGAAATTATCCTGTGATTTTTCCATGCCAATCCTTTGTATTGAGATTACCACAACAATTTCCACTAAAGGGTATTAACCTAGACATTCCCAACCTCATTTTATTTTTTAATTCTATGTATTTATTCCACACCCCTTCATCATGGAATTAAATTTAATGAAAGATGGTCCTATATTTAATGATCCATGTGTCACACTTATGAATGTACATGATATGATTATTATGGGTGATCCTAGATAACACTTCAATGAATTATATAATGTTTTAATATAATGAGATTCCATTTAAGGTTAATGGGAGGTTATCCTAAGAATAATATGTTATGATGTCTTTGTGGTAAACCCTAAATTAATCTTATGATTACATGTTTTATATTGTTCCCACATTCCCATGTGGACTTTATGGAATCATGTTAAATCATTTCTCATTGTTCATGATTATGATGCACAACTCTTATGTTACATTGTTATGCCTCTTGATGACATATATTTTTTACCCTATTATATTCATTTTTTATTCCCTTATATAGATTTATTACTCACCCCTTTATTATGTATGTCCCTATGTTATCCCATACATTTTTAAAATGGAAATGGAAATTTACGGCATGTCATGGAAGTTTTCGATAGTTTCATTATAACAATGTATCGGGTTGTTATATAATGAAACTAATTCCCAAACACACTAGAGTTCAAAATCTTCTTGAATTTTTTATGTATACCTATATATATTAAATCATGAAATAATGTGAATTTAATATATGGGTTTTCATAAAGCCTCTTATGACGGAACCCGATTCTTACCCCATGTTTGGTTATTTTAGACATTCATAGGGAATATGGTGACATGGGGCATGAGAACTAATTATATAAAAATGAACTTGAATGTTTCAATTTTATTGGGATAAATTTTAGATAATAAGAAAATAGATTTTATAATATAGAAAAAAGTGCATCTTTTATGTATTTCAATTAGTGTTTTGTTTTTATAGAATTTATCCTTGTATATTACTTACATAATGGATTAGTTAAGGTATATAGAACCTAAAAATTGGTGAATTGAACAAGGTTTTAGTAATGAACCATGATTGATTATGTATTATTAATGAGTTATTATGGTTGTATTTATTTGAGAGGTATGATTGAGAGATCACTCCTCATGGTTGTACCTCCTATCAGTAACATGGAGAAAAGTTATGTCATGGTTTCTCTTAATCTTGAGATCTCTTAAATATAGAACTTTGGATGACTTTTGGTATTTACATTAAGTAGGAATCCATGTATGACTAGGGTAATATCTATAAGTGTGTTACCTAATATTTTATTGAGGTGTTAGTTATACATTGGATTCATCCACATGATTAGAGAATATTCGGGTGTAGGGAAGAGTCTTCTGATCCTTTAAATCACTACATGGTTATTTTCATTAATTTTGTTAATATAATCAGAATTCGGGGAAATTTACATAAGCCTTTTATAGTGGTTTCTATTCTTATATAATTATAAAAATATATTCATCAATATATGATTGTTGAATCATGGTCAATATATTATCCATGGATCTTGGGAATCATTATTAATGAGGGATTTTGGAGGTAATGATTGGTTATATTAGGAAAACCGAATCAAGTGAGTTGAGTCAAGATTTTGATATAGATGGTTGTTGTAGTCTATAAGGGAGTAAGTAAGGGATTCATGGGTAGTTAAGACCTATTACATAGGCTATCTTTTTATGTGTTTCTTTGTTTACCCTTACATGAAACTATATAGTATGCTTGTGTGATTATTCTTCATTCTAATAGTGGTTGGAATGTTGGGACCTATGATTGGGATTAGCAGTGTCTACTATAGATATATTCCAAAGGATGGATAATTTTGTGATCTTTTATTTTTATTGATATAATATTCTTTATCAATTTATAGGTTAACCAACCCCCTTACCATTAATTAAATGCATAATTATTTCATAATTGACTGGATATGTTATAACCTTCCTAGAATTCATATACATTATTCTATCATAAGGGATTAGATATGTTACACCTTCCTATTATCCATATCTATGATATTATCCTAAGGTATTGGTTATGTTACACCCTTATCTATTTTTTATTTCAATATTATTTATTATAGTATTTTTGGGGTTATTATTACCCCATAATTCATATACATAAATCCTTCATGATGTATTGGAAATATTATTTCATTCCCATTATTCAGATTCATGATTCCTTCTCATATATTTAGTCAGGTAATACTACTCTAACTATTAAATTTTAATATACTATTACTTAACTCTTATAGAGACTATGGTGTACCATTTAGATTTTTGAAATAATAGAGTGATTCAATAGAATATTCTAAAGAACATGGGATTGGGTGTTGAGGTAGATTAGTTAGTATATAGAGACCTAAAATGATTTCTTTCCTATTGAGTAGTGTTTTCTTATTTACATTATCTTATATGAAATTGATATATTATAGAAAATACCAGGGGTCTTATTAATATTTTTCTATGATTTGTAATACTCACATGGAAAATGTATAATTTTTTTGATGTGTAAACCTTATGTCTAGGTTCTAAGCCTAAGAATAAGTTTTATAGGGGACATATAGGGGTATCTTTTTGGGATTTTTTTATAGAAGTTCATGTAGAGACATTTTATTTTAGTTAGGTCCACCTTGGTTCTTTTTATTAATATTTATATTTAGTATATGATCATCCCATTGGGAATTAACTTTTTATGTATATGATATATGACCTATATAGTGTATTTTATTATAGATTTATGACATATATATTATTATATAGTTACTTTTTATAAGTCATTACATTTTCATAATCTATTTTTATATGTTGGTTCAATTTTTTTTAAGATTTTATATTTTTTTATTTTGTGTATTATCTTAAAAAGGTTTATTATAGACCCATGTCACTATTCAACATCCTCTTTCATATGAGTAGGAATCCCCGGGGTCATGTAGTTTCTATAACTTAGATACTAATCAAGTATGCTAATAATATGAGATACAAGTGGTATCAAATAATTGTTACTTCTTTAATTATAATTTAAGGAATTTTAGATGGGTAAAGGAATAGTCATAACATTTTATGGACATTGTGCTTATGCATTAGAAACATCTATCAAGTTAAAATCCACATTATCAGCGTTATGGGATTGAGTTTATTTCTTTTCATTGTTTTAGTTAAGTTATTTATTAAATTTTGATGTATGATTATTTATATAAGTTTTACTCTTGGCCCGGGGTGGCAATAGGGAGGTGTTCATGAATTATACTAGCCATGTTTTTATATTTTACATGTTCATGATTACCAGTGAATAAAAAATATTTTTATAGGAAAATGATTTTAGAAAACTATTTTCATTAATTTTCTGTATTGAAGATAAACATTTTTCAAAGTTATTTTAATTAAGTAAAACATTAACAATAATATAATTAGTGTTCTTATGAATAACCAATTGGGGTTACATTGATTATCTAAAACTGACCATTTGATTTTCCATATGTTATTACTTTTATTTAGTTATGTTTCAGTTTATGTGAATTTGTTATTTGACATCCCAATAATAGGTAGGTTTGGGAATTAAATAAATGATTTATTTTTTATTATAGTAAATATACAATAAGGATGTGGATTAATATTTTAAAAATATTACTATATTTTCTATATACCATTGAATGGGTTGATTTGGATGTTGGATTTACTAGGGATAACGAGATATAATTCTCTATAGTTTGAGTCAACATGATAGAAATTTTAGGTTAGTGTATATACTTATTAGTTGGTTTGTATAGAGATATTGGTTTAGGAACCTCTTGGTTCTCACTTAACATATATAAAAATATGTAGTTTTAGTTGTTTTATACATTTACAAAGGATAATATGACTTGAATCTTTATTAAGGAACATTGAGGGTTGACAGTCTGTTAAAAATGTAATGTACTTATTGAGTAATGCTTAATGTGAAATTAATTATTTTGTAATAATGGGGATTTTTTATATTTTTTAAAGTATTATAAGTAATATTTTTAATTTTATATAATTAAATGATCATTTTATAATTTGTTTTATATTTGGACGATGCCTGATTGATATTCTTCACATGGGAAATGGCCAGATAGGGTGGAGAACCCTCATAGGGCTTGTAATATTTAGATTCTCCCTTCCTAAAAGGAATTTTATAGGTCCTATATCATTTTATAAAGTATTTATAGAAGGGTAAGTGATGTAATTTCAAGAATTTCATGATTTTAAAGATAAGCATTACTATATTTTCATTGGCGACATGATTTTATAGGATGTATGAAATTGGTTGGAAAATATTTAGTTACTATTTCAATGGATTAGTAAGATGGGGAATATGAAGGTGTATCTAAAACTAGTTAAATTTAAAGGTGATTAATTTTAATTATTAAAAACTTCTTAATAAAATAGTGGGTGAATGGAATTTGTGTATTTAGTTATATTCTCTATATTATGAGATTTTTTACGAAAAGAACTTTCACTGTGAAATGTTTTATAAATTTATATAGTTGTGGAAGAATATGATTTTTTTAGAGTATAATAATATATTCTAGTGGGTATTACATTTTATTTTATCCTTATTCAAATATGATTATATAAAGGAATTATACTTTGAGATGGGACCCAAGTATGATGCGTGGGTATGTGTGGTTTTCTTTTACTATACCCTTATTTGAAAGTGGTCAAGGAAGTATTAAAAAATAATATAAAGGATCCCTAATCATAGGATTCTATGGGGGTGAATATTGGAATTAATTTAAATATAGACATTGACTAATAAAAATATTGTGAAACTGGAAGAGTAGCCCAAGGAAATAAATAGATACCACTATAGATAAAAAGGAAACATTCCATGGAGTGTTTCCATTATGTAAGGTAAGGAAATATTCACTTACTATGTCTACTTAAATAAATTTAGTTCCATGCGAGTGGCATGATATTTCTTATATAGAGATAATTTAGGAATAATAATCATGATTTACTATAGTGTTTTGGTATCACTGATTTGTGTTACATCTTTAACGTTCAGGTTGGTTGTGATATTAAAGGATTTTGATTAATTATTTTGGATATTTTTTCTTAATATGTATTAATGTGTATATGTTGGACATGTAGTTATAATGTATGTTTGGTCTATCATAATTATTTAAACCAATCTTCCGAATACGTTTCCTAATGGGTTATTAGAATTTAGGTGTAGAAATGTTGGTTAGATGGTGACATGATTAAATATATAGTGGGATGTATCCTATCAATTACTTTAGGTATAACCCTTATATTTTATGTGTCATAATCAAGGTATTGGTTAAAATTTATAGTGAATATAGTAGAATCACAAGAACATTACATTACCATTACTGGGATAGAGTTATATGATGAGTCATATCTAATGGTCCACTTAGTTTTGTTATATAGGTATAAACAGTTGCTTGTGATGCAACTAGGGTTGTTGATTCCACTGAGATCTAAGAAAATAATCTAAAGACACAAAACTATTCTAGATAGCGATTTAGCTATAGGTGCTAAAATATATGCATGAGAAAATTTCAAATAATGAAAAACACAAATATCTTTATAAAATTGATTGAAGAAATGGGAATATCCTAGGTTGTTTCTAGGGATAGATTGGACTGATTATTTTTTTTATGGAATTTAAATTTATTTAATCGAAGAAGTATCCATTCAATTAGATAAAAACTACCCTCATCACATAAATGTTAAGTTATAATTTAATTCCATGGTAAATCACATAAACACATAGTGATTAATGTTTATAAAAAATCCATTATTTCAAATTATATTGGAACTCGTGATGTGAAAAAATAAAATTCATAAAGGATTAAAAATAAATAAATAATTGAATGAAAATATAAATTCATAGAATTTATTTAATGTTATTGGAAAATATAATACCATCCAATATATCCCATGAAAATATCTAGGACCAACCCATAAAATATTTAACCCTTTATTGATTTAAATCTCTTAATGGAAGATGACAGTTGACTCATAAAAGTTAAATTGATGAAGAAAACATGTAAATAGTGGACTATTTTTTGTTGTGTGAAGTTTCCCACAACAAAGTATTTGAATTACTACACATATTAAGATAATAGTATTATATTGATATTGTGAAGATAAATATGATATAATAATAATAGAATTTACTTATATTACTTGAGTGATTCTTAACAACATACAATTGAAGGAAAAACAAGACAAATAAAAGTATAAACATAACATTCAATATAAAACTAAACTAACATACTCCACTGAATCTACCTTAAAAATAAAATCATGGAGTATTGGGTTATTAGAAAAAATTTACAGGGCTACCAAATGTATTCTTATTGGCATAGGTGGGAAGAAAGTTGGTGGACTATTGGCTTCTCTACCCTTGGACCTAATTTGGGGAATATAGTTACCTTAAGTTTATCATTAAACAAAGACCTAAAATATGAATTATTTTGTATAGAAAATAGAATAAGAAGATGTAGACACTGTTTTTTCCTTGTAATAATGTAAAATATATTAGGGAATATTTTTGGAGCTACGTACTAAGAAAGAACACAATTCTGAATCCCAATGTGAAAGAAATTAATTTTATAAAAATATTAAATATGTTTTATATCAAACACAGATATTTTTTAGAGATAATGGAATATATATTGAACATAGTATTGGATAAAAAATTTTATACCATGGTCGAATTAGAGCATGATGTTTACCTTAGGTACGACATAAAGTTGGTCAGCAAATGAAGTTCTGCTAAGGGATCACTTGGAGGGTACATTAAGTGAATTAATTTATTAATTTATATAATTAATTAATGTAATACATATAATATATTTCTCTATATAAGTATCATATTATGTAAAATATATAGGGTTATCCACATAACCCTGGTTTAGTTTAGAGAAGGATTCCACCATCCTTCATTAGAGAATCAAGATCGGATGATGACTGACAACTGAATCAACATGAATCAAGGGACATAATATGAAAAAGGTCCTCTCCATTATTGAAAAATATATTCTTCACAAATTAATGATCCTAATAGATGTAGGGAACGCATTTTGTTTGTTTCTTTTCTCTATTTAATTAATCGATCATGAATGATAAATCTACTTATATTTATTAGAAATTTACTACTTTCTCACGAGCCTTCCTAATTGTTTATTATTTATGTTATCCAATTAAAACCCTTGCTACATTTTTAACACTATATTTATTTGATAATTGGAAAAAAATTCTTGTCTAATGATGCTTTTACTTTGTTCTTCTTCTTTTATCCTCCCCATTCATTTCATTATTCACCATTATTTTATGGGGTTGTGGTTCAAAATTTTTGGGGAGGGTTTGAGGGTGATCGAACCACTAGTATCATCATGGTAGCATAGATGACAAAACAATTGATGGATTAAGTATGGATTGAGGTATGATGTGGGATGTAGGTGATCCCACCATGGAGTGGGGCCCCATGAGGAAGTGGGAGGTTCCTTGAGAAATTCGTGGTTCGAGGGATTCATGCAGGAGGACTGGATTATGATTTCCATCCAACAGAGAGTTTAAATCAATGGTTGTAGGTGATTACCACAATTTTCATGTGGTCAATGGGTGTATGTGGTAGTTTGAGGGCCGAATCAATTATCCACATGTGAATCTATAATGTTTAGAAAATCCTAATATACATAGAATGTATTGTGATAAACACACACCATGTAGCCCAAATTTCTACGGTGGAAAGGGTTTCATATTGGAGTAAAATATCGCATGCCATGTGTAGGGAACACATGCCGTGTGACCCCTAGATGTCTAACTCAACATGTAAAAAGGGTACATGTTTGGGATACATTTTATCCCAACTCATTATGTACATAGGGGTATACACAGTATAGTTTAGAGTGTACATGGTATTGGGCATATTGAAAAAGATGAGTTCTATAATGACCCCGAAATAACATGTTTTTTGTGGTACTAGTCATGTACTGGCACAAGGCCAGTGTTCATGAACACAACCATGATCACAAAGGGAGGACTCGAGTGGCCAAGACATTCCATGTAGTACACTTACATGTCTTGTAGTACTATATGTCAAGCAATCCATGTGCTATCAAGAAAATGTCCAAGAAGAGGAGAGGGGTAACATGCTGTGTGGGACCTTTAAACATTGTGTGATTCTTGATAATATTATACTTATTATATCTATTATGTTTCTACAATAATTATGGCCCATGAGTAGCACATACTAAGTGTTTTACATATAGAACATGTTGTTTTCCTTTATAGTGGATTTACATATATGATGTAATATGTTTTTTTTCATAATGCTACATTAGGTGGTGCTCAAAGATGGTAGTGATCAGGTGGGATCATCAAAGAGAGGTCGAGGTTAGAAATACCCCATAATTCACTACATATTGAGTAAAACCATCCTATTTTATTAGGGCATGTTTCCCCTACATATTGAATAGAACCTTCCAATTGTTTGAAAGAATAGATCCTCTACCTATAGAATAGAACCCTCCTATTATATCAGGGCATGGGTCCTATACCTATTGAGTGGTACCCTCATGTTGTATTAGGGAATAGTTCCTATAACTATTAAGTGCAACCATCTTGTTGTATCAGGGAATGATTCCTCTATATAGTTAGTAGAACCCTCCTGTTCTATCAAGGCATGGGTCCTCTACATATTTAGTGTAACCCTCCTATCATATCAGGGCATGGGTCCTCTACTTGGAGAGTAGATCCATCCTACTGTATAAGGGAATCAATATTCTACCTAATTAGTTGAACCATCCTATTATTCCATGGAATTTTTCATCTACCTATTGAGAGAAACAATCCTTTTTTACTAGGGAATCAGTATTCTACCTATTGAGTGGCACCCTCATGTTGTATTAGGGAATGGGTCCTCTACTTGAATATTTTTCTCCATCAGGTTGTGGAGTAGTGGTGATGTGCACACCCACATGTTTTCTTTAGATATAAATGTGAGAGGTGGGGCATCATTGATATACCCTTGGAACTATTGGTAGAATCATCATCCTAGTTTGGCCTATGATATGGAGATCCCCTTCCCCCCTCATATGGGTCTTCTTTATGAGCTTATATCTTCATTCTTGGGGTTTTCCCTCTTTCTTTGGGTTGAGGTTACTACTCTATCATGTGTTATATTTCTCCCCCTATAGTTTTCTAGGTTTCCTACTGGGTATGTATATACTCACTCTTATATGGGATTTTCCTACATGTTTCATGTCTTATGTAGATGAAAACAGGTATACAGTGATTTTCGACTATCTTAGGGATACCTGAGTGAATTTTATTGTGTATTATGATTGGGGATTGGAGATATGGGGATATACTCTCTTATAATTTCGTTTCTAATTGTTTTCCTATTGTAAAATATTTTTTGGTTGGGCATGTATTTTTCATTTTACTTTTTTTTTATTTCACCATTGAATGAATTTGTATTCCCTGTAGGATATTACAAGCATGATTTTTTATCTAGATGCTGTTGTCTTTTATTTTTATTTCTCTTGAATTCAACATGGAGACAGTTAGGTTCTTTCATATAGGTAAATTATGAAAATTCCTCCTATATTATTTATGTATTCTTAGCGCTTTTCACTATCTAGTGGACTATGGAGGCAGGAATGGGGTAGTTGTGGCATGGCCATTTTTCATCTAGGTAGGCCTGGTCTGTTGAGTCATGATAGTTTTTTATTAAAGGTTGTTTAACCATAGGATGATGTTTTTAGGTTATCCCCTTATATGATTTGGTCAGGAACTTAGCGAAATAGTGTCAATATTTCTTGAGTGCAGATTTCAAGAAAGGGAACCTAGTTTTGGTGCGATGGCTAATGAATACATTCTTGAAAAAACTTAATACCAACTTGTAGACCTAGTACATAGAGAAATTCCTTATTGGGAACATTGGTATATTAAACATATAGGATTGAGTCCATTTAATTTCCTTCTTGATTCAATTCGCCTTATATATACTTATCTTATCGTGGTTCATCATGATTAAATTTAAAGATGCCTCTGTGAAGACAACCATCCAGGTTATCGATTCAAAATCTTGACAATGATCTGATTAGTGAAGAGGCCTCAGTTTAGGGGCCATCACATGAGATATTTATTCTAGGTGGGTAGGTTATAACACCCCTTCATGTCATGTAGAAAATTATACAAGTATAGAAGGATGAAAATGTGTGCAGGATTAACAAACTCCACATGTTCCAGTGCTAGCATCCATTGAGGTTCTATAGTGAGATATATATACATGTAACATAGTATTGTATTGATTTGTTGATATATGTTTAAAGATTATGAAAACCCAGACTAATCATATGGTTTTTTCTGGAAGAAAAAATTTCCCACGAAGTAGCTCGAAGATGGTGGAATTTAGTCACATAGACACATGATTAGTCATCATTATCAAGTTGTGAATTCTGGCAGCTATTTATTGAGGAGTACTACCCATCATTCTTATTATCAGTTAGTATTCAAGATATTTTATAGATTCAATAGTGAGGGATTTAATTTTCTAAGAATATTTTGATGTTCACTAGTCATATATGGTACTCCCTCGACAAGATTTTGGATGGTTACTTCTGAGCATGGATACTGAAGAAGAGTCTATATAGATACATTCATATTAATTTGGCACCCCTTTGAATTCACAAATATATTTGAGTGTTATATCGGTCACTAGTGATGGAGAGATTCCAATATTAGGGATGGAATGTACCTAGAGATAGTAGTGTTGATCATAGGGTTGTGTTTTCTTCATTAACTAGAAGGTGATAGTCTGAAGGGTATGAGTGTAAGAGATATTCTAATGGATAGACTCAAGAACATGGTCATGTGGATTTGGGACTATTTGGAGTACCATAAAAACCTATACAGTGGTGATGTTGTGCATGTTATGGGAAATGTCACATGGAATGTGGTTTCCCAACCTGACATGCAAAGTAGGGTAGGAATATAGAGTAAGGACCACCACAGTAGAGATAGGATCATGATCTTGGTTATCATAGGTGTAACCAGGATAGTCCCTAGGGAATCAAATCTAGAAGAAGAGTATGTGGGGATCTTATAGGATGATATGGTGGTGGAAAACATTATGAGATACCTCATCCACCACCATTGGGAGGCCAATTCCTGGCTCAGGGAGCTGGTGGTCGGGGCCACGGTCAACTGAATGCTACAGAGGTTTATGACCTGACAACTCATGAGATAACTAGAGGCAAGATATTTTTTTATTACACTCTCTCTTGATTACTAGTAGACATAGGTGTGATTAATTAATTTATATCCTTACACCTGGTGTGAGATCTATAACTCCCCATTGAAACTTTATCCCAACAACTTTGTTTTGAGGTTTTTTACATGTAATGGTTCTATGATATAATTTTATTATCCAGTAGTGAAAGATATATCTTGGTGGAAATATTTTCTAATGGGACCTCTTTTTCTTCAATATGTGACCATATGAAATCATCTTGGGTATGGAATTATTTTCCATGGTCCGAGTCTAGAATGATTATCACTGTAGAGAAGTCAGATGCTATTGGAAATATGGGATGAGATTCTACTTTGTGGGAGAGAGATATACCATTGTTGATCAAGTGGGGATTATAGGTAGGAAGATTCAACTCATCACACATTAGTGGGAGAGTTTATCCCTTTTCATAGTGGAATATTTAGTCATATGCATTCCTTCAGTCATGGGTATTATATATACATCTTCCCCAAGGAAGTTCTCGGACTACCTCTACAGTGGGATAATTTTTTTTCATCGACTTACTGCACGAGACTACCCTGATGACTTCTGTGGAATATATTATGGCCCTACTGAGCTCTAATATCTAAGGGTGAAGTTTAAGGACCTTATAGGGAAGGGTTTTATGAGACCTAGTGTGTCCCCCTAGGCAACACAAGTTTTTTTCATGAAAAAGGTAGATAAGAGATTGTCACATTGTGTTGATTATTGTTTCTTGAACTAAAAAATGGTAAAGAAAATTTACCCCTTTATTATGATTTATGTCATATTTGATCATTTGTGTGGTTATAGATGGTTTTTTAATATCAATCTCATGAATGGATACCACTAGTTAAGGGTTTTTGAGGCTAATATTCTGAAGCTGCCATTCCGATATCTATATAGCCACTATGAGTTCCTGGTGATTCTGTTCACTATGATTAAATCTGCCACTGTGATTATGGTTTTAATGAACAATATATTCTATCCATTCTTGGTCCATTTTTTATTTTTATTCATTGAAAAAAACTCATCTACTCTACATTAGAGGAGGAAATTGTAGAACACTTGAGGATGGTCTAACACTTTCATCAGGAGGACCATCATTATGGTAAGATATTTAATTCCGTTTTCTAGTCTCATAAGGTTCAATTTTTGGGGAATATAAATTATGATCTTGGTTTACCTATGGTACCATATAATATTTATCCAATGCTTTCTTGAGATCCATCCAAGGGAATGTCAGAGTTGTGGAGTTTTCTTTGCTTGTAAGGGAACTATAAGAGGTTCATTGTAGAATTCTCTAGGATTGCATCCCCTATAACAACCCTGACATGGGAAGGGAAGTCATTTTTCTAGACTGATCTATTTCATGGAGCTTTCTAGGTTTTGATTATAAGGTTGATGAGTTTAATTTTTTTGTGACTACCAGATGATGTTGTGTAGTACTTAGTTTATTGCGATCCCTCTAGAGTTGTTCTTAGCTGCATGTTGATGTAAAGGTAAATAGTGATCGCATATAGGTCGAGGAAGTTAAAACCCCATGAGTAGAACTATTCAAATCATGAACTATAGTTAGAATTGGTAGTATAAAATCAGAGAATTTGGATGAAATAGCTTCTAGGAGAGCAATTTTTGGTTTACTTATACCATCATAATATCAGGTATGTCTTCATGCAGAGAGACCTTAACCAAATACCAGAGTACTTGTTTCAGTTTCTATTGGACCATGACTTTGAGATAGTCTATACACCTAGGAAGGGAAATGATGAGGTATATTCCCTTAATAGGAAGTATCATTATCTCCTAGTGGATGAGGTATCAAAGGAGTTTTCATTCTTACTGCTGACCTAGCAGAGGATATGGGTGAAAACTATCATCAATTAAAGGTGTTTAATCCTCCGAACCTATAATGTGTGAGGGAGGATTAGTTGGGATACATCATGTGTGAGATCCTATATGAACAAATTTTCTATATAGATTCACCATATGGGTCCTCTAAAATATAGAATCATGAAATATCTATCCAATTATAGTTGGTGGCTCTAGTCGTGATGCAAGAGGACGTGATGATAAATCTTTACACTTCTTCTTTTCGTGTATATGTCAGTATAGGTAGGATGTATAGGGAACTTCAGTGGAAATTTTGGTGGGCTTGAATGAGGCAGTGTGTTGCTGATTTTGTCACTTGGTATCTCACATGTTAGTAGGTGAAGGCTAAACAATAGGTTATTGAAGGTTTTTTAGCCTGTTGAGATCACATATTTGAAATGGAATGGTATATTCAATGACATTGTGATATGGATTCAATGTAAAGTGATAATCCATGATGCTATTTTGGTGATATTTGAACCACTTACCATGTCATTTCACTTCCTTTATATCAAGGAGAAGAGTTTAGTGGTGATTTTGGGGTAGTTGTACATGAAGTAGATTGTAGAACTTCATGGGGATCCCTTGACAGTTTTCTTCAAATATGATGTGTGGTTCATTTTATGATTGTGGAGAGGACTTCATGGTGCATTAAGGTCCTAGTTATTGATTAGTTAATCTTTTCACCCCCTAATGGATGGGTAAACCAAGAGAACTATACCTTTACTTGAGGATATTTTGAGGGCATGAGTGTTATTATTTGGTCAGAGTAATGAAGATCACTTAACTTTGGTAGAGTCTTATTATAATAATATCTATCACTCCACTATTAGAATAAAACCTTTCAAGGACCTATATGGAAGACCCTATAGGTCACCCTGATGCTATACTGATATCAGTGATCCCTTACTTTTCAATCTATATATGGTTCAAGCAATGATGGAGTTGGTCTAGCTGATCTACGAGTGGATGATGACATCCTAGAGTAGGTATAAATATTTTGCACATTTACATCATAGGACCTTTGAGTTCAAGTAGGGAGACCAAGATTTTCCTAAGAGTATCCCCATGACAAGGATAACATAGATTCGACCAGGGAGGAATGTTATCCTTAATGTTCATCAGGACATTTGAGAAATTCTAGAGGGTTGGTGAGGTTTCTTACCATCTTTCCTTACTCCCATAGTTCAAGAGAGTGCATGAAGTATTCCATGTGTCTCATATGATGAAATAAGTGCATGTTCATATGCATATTATTAACTTGGGTGATCTAGAGATCAAGGATGGAGGGACTTTCATAGAGTACATAGTAGTGACTGAGGATCTACAGGAGATGATCCCTTGTGGACAGACCATTCCCTTGGTTTGGGAGTTGTGGTGTGGGAGATCTAGATGTTGGCTCAATATCCCCACCTTTTTTCTAGTTTATTCTTTTTGGGGATGAAATAAATTTAAGGAGAAAATAATTTAGATACTTTTTTAACACTTTGAAATATATTAATAAATATTTTTGGAGCCAGGCATGGAGACGACATGCGATTTCGAGGTCCAGCGAGCATCAAATTAATTTTACAAAAATAATAAATATATTTTATATCATGAACACAATTTTTTTTCATGAATAACAGAATATAAATTAAAATTATTATCGAATCAAAAATATGAGATGATAGTTGAATCCATAGCATGGGGTTTACCCTAGATGCGATCTAAATTTGACCAGGGCAGGACACTCGGACGAGGCAGCTACTGGCAGGTATATTAAGTGAACCAATTAATTTAGTTATTTATTTAATTCATTTAATACTAATAACCTATATCCATTTATAAATATCATATTATGTAAAATATCAAGGGTTATACATATAGCCTTGGGATTATTGAGAGGAGGATTCCACTATCCTTCATTGGTGAGTCGAGATCAGATGATGACCAAAAAATGAATCAAGGTGAATCAAGGTGTAATGAACGCAGTGGGTCCTCTAAGTCATTGGAAACTACATTACTCACCAATGATCTATCTAATTTGAGGTAGGGAAAATACTTTTTTGGTTTCCACTCTCTTTTTAATTAATCGATCATGAATCAGAAATCTGCTTGGAATTCTTGTAAATTGCCTAATTTTCTATGAGACTTGTAAATTGTTGATTCATTATTTTATCCAGTAAACCCCTTATTTTGTTTTTATCAACTAATTTATGTGATCATTGTCCATGAATTATTATAAAAATATGTCTTAATTAATTCTTTTTTCTTTTATCCACCTCGTTCATCGTTTTATTCATTGCTACCCTACAGGGTCTCAGTTTGAAAATTTTAAGGAGAGTTTGAGCATGATCGAACCCTCAAAATAATTACGGTAGCATGAACAACATGAATATTTATGAATTAATTATGGATATATGTATTATATAAGATATTTTTGATCCCACCATGGGTCGAGGAATTAGTGAGGCAGTAGGAAGTACGATGAGTGATAGGTAGCACAAGGGCTTCATGCAGGGGGGACCAGATTCTGATTTTTGACCAATGAAATGATGGAATCAATATCCAAAGGCAATTACAACCATTTTTTTGTGGTTAGAATATGGGTTTTTAATTAAGGGAGATGGATTTGTAATCCATTTAAGGATCTAAACTTTTTATAAAATCTCAATATACACAGTGTGTACTATAACAAATACACGCTGTGTAGTCCAGTTTTTTTGTGGTGGATAACATTTCATGTTAGAGTTAAATATCACAAACCATATGGAGGGACCACAAATCATACGATTCCTAGTCTTCCTATAACCCCCCGATATTTTGAGAATTTGTTTTTGAATTTATTTAAACATTTTGATATTTTTCATTTCAGGAAACACAAAGTATAACTTGTTTTATATAACGACACTAGTTTTTCTTATGTTTCACACAACAACAAGTTAATATTGAACTGCACACAACACTTAGATTATCTTGAGGTACATGAAACACTATTTTTGAGTTTTTTACACACAATGTTGAGTTCCTTCGATATCTTGTGTTGTATACAAGATCAGGTTTTACCAAATTTAAAATGTACTATTAATAGTATCATTACAATTTTAATATAGTTGTTTCCTAACTGTTGGAATAGTGGTTATGAATAAGGTTAATAAAATTATGAAAATATGGTTTATAATTTTATATAATAAGAATCATTTGGTGACTATTTAACTGGAAATGAAAATAAAAACCATCTAAAAATATTAGAAATCATTTGTTGGAAAACTATATTTATGCAATCAAACATGTTTTCCCTTAATAAATTATTTAAAACAATTTTGATAAATTATTTTAATGAAATATATATATATATATATATATATATATATATTATATTCATTTAACTAATAAATTTTCATCTTACGTGTTTTTTAGACAAGAGATAAGAATAAAACCAATTTTATTCAGAAATGTATATATTTTTCTAAAATGCAATTTTACTGCCCTTTAATGGAACACCTATTTTGAATATAATTCTTGATACTTTTATAATTTTTATTTGGTAAAATATTAATCATTTTTTAAATATTAATATCAAAATTTATTTTTGGTAATTTTTTTGGTATTTTTTAAGAAGTTTCATTTTTTGATGAGTTGTGAAAAAATATTGAATTTTAATTAAAAACTGCATTTTCATATAATTTAGTTATAGAGTTTAATTATATTTTGAATTAGATTAAAATATAATTTAGAAAATTTTACATCAATTAATACAATCTAGGTCATTGGAATCAATTTCACATTAAAATTGGTCATAAAAGCAATTCAAACTTTTGAACATTGTCACTTTAAAAACATGTTATTTCATCCCATCTATGTGATTATTTTAAATTAATTTATTCCACTTCTGTGACTATAATTTTTAAAAATGTTTCCAAATTTGTATTTAGAATATTATATAATTTATAATAACATCAATATAATTTTTTACTAAAAAAATCAGTGAAAGTATTTAAAATTAATTACATGAATTAAGGTAAAAAATGAGTTTACTTAGTGGTTAAAATTTGACCTAGGGGACCAAATACCATATACAGATGTCAAAAGATACATTTTCTCAACATATTTCTATTACATCCACCCTTTTCTATAAAATTTACAATTATTTATGAAACATGATATAAGGGATACATGTCAATAGTGTTTTCCTTTTTATATTTACAAGAATACCACTCCTCCTCCATTATAAATAGGAAACCAGCCCCTCACTTATTCATAGATCACAGTCCCTTTCTCTTGTCCAATACTTACCAAAATATCCTACCAACTTACCTTCATTCATCCTATAATCCTACCTTATGGAAGAAATATAACCAAGGATTCCCTTTGGTGAAAACCAAGATGAGTTACCCAAAGAAGAGGCAACATCTCTCGACAATATATTTTGTTTTATTATCATTATCCACCATATAAATTATTCCTAATTCATTATTATATAATAACCTAAGTATCTTGAATATAAAAAGATGTTTTATTCAATTTTTTTTTATCAAATCCTAAACACACATCCATCAAATGGGTAAAGAACTTATCATTCATGTGCATGAAAGATTACCGCCTCACGAAGCATTGTCATTCGTTTTTTCCTTCAAAACCTCACATGGATGGGAATTATGATGTACATACTGTTATTAAATTATATTTATGATATTTATGATGTCTTTATGGTCCTGGAATTATTATATGAAACATACCTTCATGATTTCCATTTTGTGTAAATATGATAACTTCGATTGTGGATGTGTGGACTATCGCCTCTTCAAGGTGATGTGATATGTCCAAACTTTAATGGAATGTATTAAGGACGAGATTTGTAAATTTATATTATATATATATATATATATATAATAATAATGGTACTGTAATGATAATACATATATACATATATTTCATTTACTTCCTTTCTTTCAGTATGACAATAAAACAGAAACAACACTCATGCGTATGTACAACCTACCGTCTCCATGAATGGTGTACTCCATTTCATATTTATATATTTTATGGATTATTATAAATATTTATATAATTAATTTATATGATATTTATATCATGTTTCACATATGTAAATAAGTAAATCATTATCTATATAATAGGATCAAGAATAACAAGTCAAAACATATCCGAAAAACAAAATAGATATTACCCTAAATGTAACATTAAACATTGAATTGTTAATACATGGGTAATATAAATAAATAATAAAATAATATATGGTATTATATATAATAATATGGTTATGTGGTATTTTTATAATAAATTCATATTTATTAAATAAGAGTTTTGAACATGTACAAAGAAAGTCAAGGCTTAAGGTAAGGGTTTTCTCATCTCACTTTTATCTCTATGAGACCAATGCATTATTCACCGCAGATTTATTTTTTGAGGTGTAAATAATACTTATTAATGTATATATACAATTCTTATACTTTAATTATGTTTATTAACATATCCATTTAATTATATTTCTTTCATTGGGTTTATTGTTCAAAATTTAGCAAATTGGAAAAGTAATTTTTTTTCACAATTTCCCTTATTTAAGATATATTCCATGTTATGAACTTATATTTTCTATGCAGTGTATAAAATAACATTTTAAAATTTATATCACAAATCTCCTTATTTTCATGATATTTTATGTTTTATGTAATGTTATTCTTCCATGCGGATTATGATTCAATGTTACAAAAGTGGTAACTGTTTATTGTTACAATATCATTGTTTATCAGGATTGTTTATGATTTTTATTTCATTGATGAAATATTATGATACATATCTCAATAAAACTCATTAATTTTCTTTCCTTTGGTTATTCGTGATATCTTAAATTAATGGTATCATATTTCAACTCTTTGGTACTTAACATAATTAATAAAACATTTTTAATAAAATCCAACTTTATTTCTCTCTTCGGTAGAAAACCTTTTTATTTAGAAAACAAGGTTTTATAAAAATAAATTAAAAAATGTTTTTAAATGATCTTTTATGCTCATTTTCAAGGAAAATTATTTTGAAAATTCTCTTTTTCATAAAGTTTTCAAAATGGTTTTCAATGATTCGTTTATAAGTTTTCATGGTTATTTTCAAAGAAAAATGTTTTCAAAATGTTTTCAAAATGTTTTATGATACAAAAATAAATTTTGAGATATGAATGAATATTTTTACCATGAAATGTTTTAATTGAATTTAAAAAGGAAAATTTATATGTTTTAATGTGGTTTTCATAGGAATGGATTTTGAAAATTCTTTATGTTTTAAAAAGTTATTTTCAAAGAATAGTTACTTTCTTTAAGAAATGTTCCATGTGATCTTTTAAAAATCCTTCTCCATCTAAGTTGAAATTATTTTATATAGTTTATTATTTAATAGGGATATGATCCAAGTATACCATTCATATTATTTTTTTGAATGGTTTATGTTTTGATGGCATGATGTTTATGAAACCCAATTATCTTCTACGAGTTATACCATGATAAATTATTATGAAACCCACATCTATTCACTGGTTATTCTAGGATAAAATGATTATGAAACCTATATATTTTACATAGGTTATGATATGATGAAATTTTTATGATACCCATTTCATTTCATGGTTATTATATGAATTTTATGAAACCCATCTCTTATTATGCGTCATGATATGACGAATGTTTTATTATCTCATGGAACATTTAAGTATGATTTCATTATGTGATGGGTGTGACCAATATTTCACTTCAATTAATTAGATAAATATTTATATCTCATGATTATAAAAATGATGGAACAAGGAGTGAACTCAGTTCAATATGGCAGGGTTGTAATGAGGAGTGAACTTAGTTCATCAATACAAGGATGGAACGGGAAGTGAACCCACTTCATTTATACAGGACTGTAAAGGGAAGTGAACCTAGTTCAGTAATACAGGGCTAGAACGAGATGTGAACCCGATTTTGTAATATAGGGATGGAATGGGAAGTGAACCTGATTTTTTAATAAAGGGCTAGAAAGAGATGTGAACCCAATTAAGTGTTACAGGGGTGGAATGAGAAGTTAACCCGATTTAGTGATACAAGGTTAGAACTTTAAATGAACTTGGTTTAGTAATATAAGGTTGGAATGAGAAGTGAACCCTGTTCATTAATAATATGTTGGAATGGTATGTGAATTCAATTCAGTAATACATGGCTGGAATGGGACATGAACTCGATTCAGTAATACAGGGATAGAACGTGAAGTGAACTGAGTTCTATAATACATGGATAGAATGGGAAGTGAACCTAGTTCAGTAATACAGGGTTGGAAAGGGAAGTGAACCAAGTTCATCTATATAGAGATATAATGTAAAATGAACCTTATTTAGTAAAGGAATTTTTCCACTAAGATGGTCTTAATAATAAGTCCTAACTACTATGGAAGTCATTTTCAATGTCTTCCACAATTCCATTTCATATTCCTATGTTATGGTATCATGGTTTATGTACTTGATTACCTTATGATTCATGTCTTATGAACAACCAATCTTTATTACTCGACTCTTGATTGTGATCTTTTATATATAGGGTATGATCTTATAATGATACTATCATGTTATCATACCCTTATGCTCATAATTATTCTTAGATATCTCCTTATTTACCCTTAACGAGAATTTGATTTCACCCATCTCTTATGTTTCCTTTCCCCAGGTTATAAATAAAGTTTTAAAGTAGGAGTACTAAATGGGGTTATCTTTACGAGAGATGATGAATATTTCTCACCAAAATAGAAGAATGGGTTTTGGGTTTCCAAATTCATTAAACTATTATGGTCCCCAGGAATGTATTTTTATAATGTGATGAATATTTATATAAAATGATGTAATATCCTTGTATATGAAGACTGGGTAGATATAGTTGGTGTGAAGGGAATGGTTTAGTTAACCCTTGGAAATTAGGATGAGAAAACATTATTGAGAAACTTAGGGATATTTCTAAGGATATGTGTAGGGATGTATCTAAGGATAAGACTAAGGTGTCAAAGATTTAAAAATTAGGTTTCATGATTTATGAATCATATAATTAATTTTTCCTGATTATGTAGTTTTCTTCTATGATAAGTATTTCTCACACTCTAATTTCTAGTCTTAGTCAATAATGGGAACATGAACGAACTGGGTTAACATTGAATGTTTTAGATGTGGAAAGTATATGAATTAGTCTGGTCGATATCTTAAGTAGAAATATCACGATGAGAATCAAGAAGGTGGTATGAGTACTGGTTATAATTTTGAATAATTAGACACCGCAAATAAAATGTGAAAGGTATGGTATGTTCTAACCTTTTTTACATTAAACTTAAGAAACATGACTAAATTGAGTTTGAGGAACCATAAAAAATGATTCATATTTCATATTCTTGGAAAGGGGTATTAAATAATAAGATGATGAAGCTAGATTAATGGTTTTAGAATAAATTTAGTTGATAGAAGTGTATATGTTTTTGAATTCAAATATTATGTTATATAAATCATGAAGTATATAAGGATTGTTTTTAGATGTTTTTCACTAAAGATTCTCAATAATTTGTTAAATGATAATGATAACCTAGAAAATTGATTTAATGTAAAGGTTACATTAAGGGAAGGTATCCATTAACATGTTCCTAAGGATGAGAAAATGATATTTTATATGGATAAAGAGACGATGCTATGGATGAAGTAAATTAGATAGTATTTATAACCTTATAACTCATAAAGGATTAGTTTTCAAAGTAGTTTATGATATCATGGATGAAGTTTATGAAATTTTTGGATTTATGAAATATATATAATAAACTTTAAAATAAGGAAACATGCATGTTTTCAATAATTATTTATGGTAATTACTATGTTTTAACAGAATACAAGATGAAGGTATTCACATGTTTGGAATGAAATAAAAAAGAGATACTTTATGATATACAGGGTACCAATATTGATTTGTTTTTTGATAATTTTAGTGGCCTTATATTTTGGACTTTCGTCATTCGGATGGGTAATAAGGTTAATCGCTTGTGTAATGGTTTAAGTTAATATTTAGATGGGGTTTTAGAGATTAAATTATTATCTCACCATATGAGGATTTTTAATATTGGATAACTTATGCTACACTTTTGTTTTGATAAAGATAGATGGAATGGTCTATCATTCTATTTGTGGGTCTCATGATTTGTTAGTACTTCAGGAATGAAAAATGAACTTTCATTTTTTAGGGGAAGATATGAATTGGAAATTGGTCAAGACACAAAAAAGGTTGATATTGAGCATATGAAATGGAATGAAATAATGTAAGTATATCTCCTTGAGAAATGTTTTTAACTTTAGGAAAAAGGTTTTGAAATAAAATTTTGTGCCATTATCATCAATTTTTGATGATATCAATGCCATCTTTCAAGACTTATTGGTTTATAGATTTGTGATTGTTAACTTTCTTCGGACTATGATCTATATCACTCTACATCAGAAATTTATAGTTAAATTTCTCTTTAATGTCTATGAATTCACTTTACACCTATGTTCTACTATGTGGAAAACTAATTTTGAGTTACTTTGGATAACCGTTAGGTTTCTGAATTTTTTTAAAAGAAGTATTATTATTACCTTTTTTACAATGTGGGTTTTTATGAAAGTAACATTCAAGAATTAAACCTTTGATAACCTAGATGAATTTCATGGGTGAAATTCATTTTAACGGGGGTAAAATGTAACACCCCAAGATTATTGGATTTGTTTTTCAAATTAATTTAATCTTTTTGATATTTTTCTTTTTAGACAACACTGAATATAGCTTGTGTTACATGAAATCACTACGTTTGGTTTGAGTTGAATGCAAAACCAAGTTAAATGTTTGGTTTGATTTACAAAAACTTCTGAGTTCCTTCGATAGTTTGAGTAATACGCAAGCCCAAGTTTTACCAAAATACAATGTAATATTAATATTATTATTAAAATATTATGATAGTTTTCACCTAGATGTTGGAATGGAGGTTATGAATAATCATAATTGAATTATGAAAATAAGGGTTAAATATATAGATAAGAATAATTATTTGGTTACCAATTTACTATAAATTAAAATAAAACCCTTTTGAAAATTTAGTAAATCTTTTGTTAGAAAACTATATTTACATAATCAAACACATTTTACCTCAATAAATTATTTAAAAAACTTTTGATAAATAATTTTATAAATAAATAAATAAATAAATAAATATATATATATATTATATTTATTAAACTAATTAACATTCATATTATGTGTTTTCTAGATAAGAGATAAAAATGAAACTAATTTTACGCACAAATGTATATATTTTTCCAAAGTGTAATTTTACCACCTTTAATGGTGCACATATTTTAAATCTAATATTTGAAACTTTTATAAATTTTATATAAAAAAATAATATCATTTTTTCAATCTGAGTATCAAAATTTACATTGGGTGGATTTTTTGTATTTTTATGAGAAGCTTCATTTTTTATGAATAGTGAAAAATAATAAATTTTAATTGAAAACTTTATTTTTGTCTAATTTAATTATATAAGTAAATTTTATTTTAAATTTGTTTAAAAGTTAATTTAGATCAATTTAATATCATTTAATACAATTTAGTAAATATTAATCAATTTCACATTGAAATTAGACAACAAAACAATCCTAAATTGTGAACATTTTTCACTTAAAAAACACGTTTTTTTGTCATATATGGGGGATAATTTTTAATTTTTTTTCTACCTATTATGTGTGTGTAATTTGGAAAAATGGATTCCTAATTTTGACTCAGAATTATTTATAATTTCTAATAATTAAAACTTATTTTTTAACCAAAATAATTAGAGAAAGTAAATAAAATTCATTACAATGATTACGGTAAAAATGAGTTTACATAATGGTTAAAATTTATCTTAAGGGAGAAAATACCCTAGAAACATGTCCAAAATCCCTTATATGTCCATATTTATACAAAATACTACCTTTTATAAAAAAATAGACAATTATTGTAGACACATGATTTAAGGAAGACCTCTCAATAGTGTTTACCTTTTTATATTTACAAGAATGTCATTCCTTCATGCTTTCCATATTTTGTAAATACCATAACGTTTTTTGTGGACATGTGGACTACCCCATCCTCAAAGTGATGTGATTTGTTCACACATTACATTGAATGTATTAAGGATGGGTTTATTAAAATTATATGATATATATGAAATAATAATTATAATTTAATGATAATATATATTTAAATATATTTCATTTACTTACTTTCATTCAATATGATAATAAAATGGAAAGAACTTTCATGCATATGTACGACCTACTGTCTTCATGATTGGTGTACTCCATTTCATGTTTATATATTTTATAGATTATTATAAATATTTATATAATGAATATATATGATATTTATATAATTTTTAAAATAATATAACTATTTAAATCATGATCTATGTAAGAGGATCAAGAAAAAAAATTCATAACATATCTGAAAAACAAAGCAGATAGTACCTGAAAGATAACATTAATATGGAATTGTTAATAAATTTGTAATAGAAATTTATAATAAAATAATATATTGTAATATATATATAAATATGTTTTTTTATAAATTTATAATAAACATATATTTATTATACATGAGGTTTGATCGTTTATGAAGAAAGTCAAGGCTTAAGGTAAGGGTTTTCTCTTCTCAATTTTACTTCTCAGAGACTTATGCATTATTCAACACTCATTTATTTTATGTGGTGTATATAATTCCCATGAATGTATTATATGATTATTATACTAAAATTTATCGGTAATTAAATTTCCATTTGATTATATTTCATTAATAGGTTTTATGGTTCAAAAGTTACAAAATTGGGAAAGTAATTTTTTTCTCAATTTTCATTCATTGAGATATATACCATATTATGCACCTATATTTTTCTATGGGGTGTATATACTACCCATTGAAATGTTATATCATCAATAATATTATTTTAGTTATATTTTATGTTTTATGTAATGTTATTGTTTCATTGGGATTATGATTCAATGCTACCAAAGTGTCAACTTTTTATTGTTACAATCTCATTGTTTTTTTGGTTTGTTTATAATTATGCTTCCATTGATGAAATATTATGATAAATAACTAAAGAAAACTGATTAATTTTATTACCATTTATTTTTTCATTATAACTTCAAGAAAAGGAATCTTCTTTTAACTATTTGTCTCTTAAGATAATTAAGAAAATTTTTTTATGAAAATTCGACTTTATTTCTATCTTCGGCTGAAAATATTTTTTTTCACAAACTATGTTTTCTAATTTTTTTTTAAGAAATGTTTTTAAATGAAATTTTAAGATCATTTTCATAGAAAAGTGTTTTTAAAAATTTTAATGGTTTAAAAATTGTTTAAAATGGTTTTCAAGGATTCCTTTATAAGTTTTGAAGGATATTTTCAAAGAAAAATGTTTTATGATTCAAAAATCATTTTTAAAAGAGGAAAGGATATTTTCCTCAAGAAATGTTTCACATGTTTTTAAACATTAATTTATATTTTTCTAAGTGGTTTTTAAAGTAAATTATTTTTAAAATGATTTATGTTTTAATAAGTGATTTTAAAAGAAAGTTTATTTTCCTTAATAAATGATACATGTGATCTTTAAAAATAGTTCTCCATATAAGATGAAATAATTTGATTTTATCTATGATTTACTAGGGATATATTCCAAGGATACCATTCATTTTATTTCCCTAAATTGTTTATGTTTTGATGGCATGATGTTTATGAAACCTGATTCTCTTCCTCGGTTTATACCATGACAAATTCGTATGAAAGTCATATCCTATCACAAGTTATTTTAGGATAAAATGGTTATGATACCTATATCTTTTCCATAGGTTATTATATAATGAAATTTTTATGATAACCATTTCATTTCAAGGGTTATGATATGATTTTTATGAAACACATATCTTTATATGTGTCATGATATGATTAATGTTTTATTATCATATGAAAAATATATGTATGATTTCATTATGTGATAGGTTGGACCTATATTTCCATCCAATGAACTATGTAAGGATTTATATCTCACAAGTATGATTGGGATAGAATAAGGAGTGGAATTGGTTAGTATTTCAGGGCTATAATGAGGAGTGATCTTGATTTATTTATATAGGATTGAAACAAGATGATAACTTAGTTTAGTAATACAGTGATGAAATAGGAATTGAACCCAATTTAGTAATACATGGATGTAACAAAAAGTGAATCTGGTTCAGTAATATAGGGCTAAAATGAGAAGTCGATATAGTTCAGTAATATATGACGAAAATGGGAATCGAACTTTGTTCGGTAATACTATGGTAGAATGGGAAGTGAACCTGGTTCAGTAATATAGGGTGGGAATGGGAATTCAACCCTGTTTAGTAATACAAGGTAGGAATAGGAAGTGAATGCAGTTAACTAATACTGGGCTGGAAAGGGAAGTGAACCCAATTCAGTAATATAAGGCCTAAATTGAAAGTGATCATAGTTCATTAATATAGTGTTGTAATGGGAGTTGAACATAGTTCATTAATACAAAGTGGAAACAGGAAGTGAACCTAGTTCATTAATACATGGTTGGAATAAGAAGTGAACCTGATTCATTAATATATAGTGTGAATACGAAGTGAACCTGGTTCAATTATACATGGATTGAACAAGGAGTTAACCTAGTTCAATAAAGAACTTTTTCCACTAATATGGTCATGGTTGTAATCCTTGACTACTATGGACAATTTTTTTTATGTATACCACAATTCCAATTTTTATTCCTATGTTATGATTTCATAGCTCATTCCCTCGATTACCTTATGATTTATGTATTATGAAATTCCAATCATTACTCCATGACTCTTGATTATGATCATTTATATGTAGGGTATGATCTTCTAATGATATGATCGTGTTTTCACACCCTTATGATCACGATTATGTTTATATATCTCCTTGTTTACCCTTATTGAGCATTTGAGATCACCCCTTATTAAGTTTACTTTCCCCATGTTATGAATAATGTTTTTAGGTATGAGTACTAAAGGGGAAGATCATTATGAGATATATTAAAGATCTTTCACCAAACTAGACTAATGGCTTCTATGTTTCCAAATACACTAAAATATTATAGTCCTCATGCATGTTTTTTTGTAATGTTATGAATATTCATATAAAATGATTTAATATCCATGTATTCTAAGACTGGTTCACTATATGTATGACTCAAAGTCTAAATAGGGTACACACCTAAGAGTCCATGTGGCCCAACATAACATGTACAATAGGGCATACACCTTTTACTTCAGATAGTACATGATCTTGGAGAGATAAAATATGATGAGTTTCGGCCTAACCTTGACACACCATGTCTTTCTTGGGACTTGTCATGTATAAGAACATGTCTAGTGTACACAAGAATATCTAGGATCACACAGGAAGGCCCCAGGTTTCCAAGACACATCAAGTAGTACCCTTACATGTTGTTTAGTACAACATGGAATATAATCCATGTGATGGTGAGGACATTTCCATACAGAGTAGCATGTCCACATGTTGTGTGGATACATTACATTCCATGTATTTATTAAGAATATTTCACCATTCACATTTCCTTATGTTTGAATCACATTTTGGTCCATGAGTTGACTATCCTTAGAGTTTTTTCAAATAAAATGTCATGGCATCTTTCATAGATGATTTTGAGATACTATGTAAACATTAATTTTATTTAGGCAGCATTTGATGATGTCAGTGATCAGATAGGATCATCAGAGAGAGGTCTTTATTGGAATTCCATTATACTTATATAATAATTGAGTGGAACCCTCCAATTATATCTTGGAAAGGGTCCTCTACCTATTGTGTGGAACCCTCATGTTTTCTTATGGAATGGGTCCTCCACCTAATTAGTGGAACCCTCTTGTTGTATCATGGAATGGGTACTCTAACTATTTAGTAGAACCCTCCTAATGATTCAGGGAATGGGTACTCTACCTCTTGAGTGGAACCCTCCTTTTTCATCAGGGAGTGGGTCCTATACTTATTGAGTGTAACCCTCCTGTTATATTAGGGAATTGATCCTATAACTATTGGGTGGAACCCTATTGATGTATCAGGTCCTAGTTCCTCTACCTATTGAGTGGAACCATCTTACTATATCAGGGCATGGGTCATCTACCTATTGAGTGTAACCCTCTAGCTATATTAGAGCATATCCCCTACCTATTAAGTATAACCCTCCTATTGTACTTGGGTATGGGTCATCTACCTTTTGAGTGAAACCCTCCTATTGTACCTGGTCATTGTTTCACAACCTATTGAGTGGAACCCTCCTATTGTAGAAAGGAATGGGTATTGTACATATTGAGTAAAATCATCCTGTTATATGAGGGAATTGGCCCTCTTCCTATTGAGTGGAAAAGTCTTGTTGTATTTGGGAATGAGTCCTCTTCTTAGACATTATTCTCCATCAAGATATAGAACCATGGAAAGGTGTAGACCCTCCTCATGTTTTCTTTTGGAAGACACATGATATTCTTGGCATAATCGATGGTCCTTTGAAAATTTTAGGAGAATCATCTTCCTAGGTAGGGCTATGATATAGAGATCATCTTTCTCTCTCTCATCTGATTTCCTTTTTTGATTATATATCTTCATTGTGGGTTATAATTTCCCACTTTCTTTGGTTTTATATAACTAATTCTATCATGTATTATATTTATCCCCCCTCCAACTTTTGAGGTATCCTACTGGGTATGTATATACTCACCCCTATATGGGATTTTTCCACACATGTTGTGTCTTATTGAGATGAAATACATGTTAGCAGTGATTTATGAGTAGTATAGGGATTCCCTAATGCATTTGACTGTATATAGTGGTAGAGGATTTGAGATCTAAATATAGGGTCTCTCATCATTTCTTTTCAAGTTTTCAGGTTGGGACTTTTTTTTAGGTTGAGAATCTACTTTTCCATTTATATTTAAGATTTTAATTGCACACTATTTTGTATTCCCTTACATGGATAGTTTTAATCTACATGTTATAATATTTTATTATTATTCCTCTTCACTTATTCATGGATATGGTTGTGTTCATGCGTACATGTATATTAGGAAAGGGCCTCCCATTTTAGTTATGCATTCATAGTGCTTGTCGTTAGCCCATGGCCTATAAATGCGGGTTTGGGGTAGTTGGGTCTTGGAATTCCCCCAACTTAGAGAATCTTGGTGGGTCAAGTCATGATAGAAAATCTGTACCAATATGAAATATACCATCTGGTAAAAGTTCATTGTAATGTCCCAGTTCTGGAATCCACCCAAAGGCACCCCATGCCCGGTTGGTCACATGGCCTCAAGCGTATTTCCCCGCACGCCAGAGGCTACTGACTAGCAGTGAGGGCTTGGGTGTGATAGTGGGGAAACTATGCCATCATTGGAAGAGTACACAACGAAGGTAACAACACATAATAGCGAAAGCAGTAAATATCTAACGACAGTAAATAGCGTAAGACTGGAATAATAAACAACTGGAGAATAGATATATATATAATGATACATGATACATATGTCTAGGAAAGGATCCAAACAAGTCACATTGATGGAAATAAAAACAGTGCTAAACCAAAGTACAAAAGAAAAAGATAAACAGGTCCTCAACATCGCAAGCCTAAACTTGGTCCCATGCTCTCCAGCTCCACAACAAGTAAAGTACCCGAAGTAGAAGGGTTCTTTCCCTTATCTATACCTGCGACAATATAATCTGATTGGGCCCAAAATCATGACCCAAATAGGGTGTGAGACTAAATCCCAGTAGGCAACCACCCAAAGATATGTTCCTAACGGTTAGTGAATACATGGAAGATAAAAGTATAGAAAAAATTAAACAAGAAAGTACTCAGTAGTAAACAATCCATAGTTTCAATATCAATCAATCAGCGAAAAAAATAGCTAAACACAAACAGGTAACCCTTTAGGAAGTACTCACAACCATCCCCTCTGGTCCTACCTAATAAGTACAAGAAACCGTCTGGGCAGTGCACTCGGCCTAACCCCTCTGGTTCAGTCATAAAAATTCATAAAGACTCTATAAGGAAGCACTCACAATCAATTACCCTTATAGTATAAGGTAGTTAAGGACTCTCTGAGGAAGCTCACACGGTCAATTCCCCTTATAGCCCCAAGGTCAAGGACTCTCTGAGGAAGCTCACTCGATCAATTCCCCTTATAGCCCAGGTCATTCAAATACTCTCTGAGGAAGCTCACTTGTTCGATTCCCCTTATGTTCTAGAGTAATCAAGTTAATTCAAAGTAAAAAAAAGACTCTCTCAGGAAGCTCGCATAGTCAATTCCCCTTATAGTCTAGAATGCTCAAAGACTCTCTGAGGAAGCTCACTCGGTCAATTCCCCTTATAGTCAACTACACTAGGTTCTCACAGCCATGTGTAGGTCAACGAGCATAGCTAAGTAATATGGAAAAAGTAAACCTACAGAACAACTTGGCTAACCTGTCTACAACATATCAAACATGTCAGAATACAAACTCTCTATCCTACAACAACAGGCATGGAAAACAAGCAAGGCAGCCAAATAGGCTAAACAGGACCAAACGGTCGTAAAAAGAACATGCATGGGAAATAAATCCAAAGCATATAAATCAACCCTATTCATATACAAATAACCTCTACACAACATGCGAGCATGGAAGACAACCAACAGGGGTAAAACGATAAACACGCAATACCCAGTTCAAGGGTATTGGTGGAATTTGCACAAAATACTCAAATACTTTGGACGGAAAGGCACAAACCACCAACCTTGGTGTTTGGAGATTGCTATATGTGAACCTCAAAGATTTAATCTCCTTAGAACTTCAAAGATCTACAAAAATGTCTAAAATGTTCAACCCATGATATCTCACGAGAGAATAGAAATCAGAATATGGTGATCTAGGAGAAGAGAAAACTCACTGATGTGATTTCAATGCAACCGACAGTGTTCGATTCAGAGGACAAACACACACACGGGGGTTCGTCAAATATCCAAGGCTGTACAGAGCTCTCAGTCAAATGGAACCTAGAAGAAGAGTGTTCTGGAAATTATACGTGACCCCAGTGCATTTAATGAAAAAAAAGTACACGGTGTGTAATTTTGAAGTACACGACGTGTACTCGCATACTCCGCTTTAAGAAGCCTCCAAGTCACTCCCACATTACCGTGTGTATGGCTACTACATGGACAACACACAACCTCCTATGGAAAGGCAGTACACGACGTGTACTTATAAAGTACACGGCATATACCTAGAAATTTTTTAGAATTTCCTCTTTTCCTAAAAAATGACCTGAAATAGAAAAACATACCTGAAAAGAAGATTTGGGTTCTTGCAAACTTCCCCCCTTAAATAAATTCATCCCCAAATTTCCCTAGCATGGCGCAGAAGAAGAAACCCCAAACAACTCTGGACACTGGGCCCGTACATCGGCCTCCCTCTCCCAAGTCTCATCCTGTACCCGCATGTGCTGCCATAACACTCATACTAGAGGAACAGAAAGGCCATAGAGAACCTTTGTACGTTGATCAAAAATCTAGATATGATGCTCCTCAAAGGATGCATTCACTTCCAACTCAACCACCTCGGGTTAGAAAAAATGAGACGGGTCTGAAAAGTAATGTTGAAGTTGAGAAATGTGGAAGACTTCGTGCATGGCCCGATACCTATGAGGAAACTGAAACTGATAGGAAACCGGCCCAACTCTCTCCAAAACCTCAAATGGCCCGACGTAACTCGAAGAAAGCTTAACTTGTATCCTGATCATTCTGTGCCCCAACCTTGGTGGGACACGTAGAAAAACTTGATCCCCAACCTCAAACTCCAGAGGTTATCTCTGCTGATCAGCATAAGACTTCTAACGAGACTATGAAGCAGCCATCCTCTTCCAAATCAACTCTATCTTCTCTATGGTCTCCTGAACAAGACGAGGTCCCAACAATGCTTCCTCTCCTATCTCCATCCAACATAAGGGTGATTGGCATAGCCTACTGTACAAAGCCTCATAAGGTGCCTTCTGAATAGTTTCTTGAAAACTATTATTGTAGGAAAACTCCACAAGAGGTATATGCTTCTCCCAAGAACTTCCAAAATCCAGAATGCATGATCGGAGCATATCCTCAAGCACCTGAATCATACGCTCGGACATGCCATCTGTGTGGGGGTGGTATGCTGTACTCAAAAGTACCTATGTACCCAAAGCCTTCTGAAGCCCCTTCCAGACCCAAGAATTAAAATGAGCACCCCTGTATGAAACAATGGAGTGTGGAAATCCATACAGACGTACACTCTCTCAGATGTACAACCACCCCATCTCATCAACACTGAAGGTTTCCTTGATCGGCAAGAATTGAGCGACCTTCATAAGTCTGTTAATGACAACCCATACTGCATCATTCCCTCGAGGCGACCTCGGTAAATCGGTCATGAAATCCATCGTGACATCATTCCACTTCCACTCGGGAATGGGTAACTGCTGTAAGATCCCTACTGCCTGCTGATTCTCCTCATTCACCTGCTAACAGGTGGAAAACATCATAAAAAAACCAGCAATATCCATCTTCATACCTGACCACCAATACTGATGGTGTAGATCATGATACAACTTGGTAATGCCAAGATGAACTGCCCAAACTTAGGAATGAAAGTCCCACATTGGTTCCTCACATAAGTATGTTGGCACCCATACGCGCCCCTATAAATTCAAGATTTCATCCACATTTATGGTCCATCCAGGAATAGGGTCCTCTCCTGACATACTCTCCCTTAGGACTAGGACTTCAGAATCTGATAGTTGCCTCATTCGAACTCGATCAAGAGGAGTAGAGGTAATAGCTACAGATGATAGAAAAGTCTTCCCCTATCTGTCATGAACCTCCAAATATATCTCAGAGAATAGATCCATAAGCTTCCACTCACTACTGGCCTCCTGAACTGCCTGTATCTGAGTCCTCCTGCTCAATACATCATCCACTGCGTTGCCCTTCCTAGGCGTGTAGGCAAGCTCAAAGTCAAAGGACTGTAGGTACTCGACCCACCTCTGCTGTCTTAAATTCATATCACGCTTAGTGAAGTTGTAATTGAGACTTTTGTGGTTGGTGAAAACCAAAAAATGATTTCCCAGAAGATATTGTCTCCAACAACGTAGGGAATGAACAACAGTTTCCAACTCTAGATTGTGCGTCGGGTAATTCCTCTCATGTGGCCTCAACTACTGAGACCCATATGCAATGACTCCATCTCCCTGTATTATCATAGCTCCCAGACTGATACCTAACGCATCACAATAAATAGTATACATATTGCTTGACTCTGGAAAGACTAGTATTGGTGCTAAAGTCAACCTCCCTTTCAGCTCCTAAAAGGCTGACTCACAGGAATCTGACCATAAGAACTGCACACCCTTCTTAGTCAGACCCAACAGCGGTGCTGCTAAGCGTAAAAAGTCTTGTATGAAACATCTGTAGTATCCATCCAACCCTAGAAAACTCGGCACCTCAAAGAAGTTCTTTAGATACGCCTAAAAAACTACAACTCTCACTTTCTCTGGATCTACTGATACTCCTACCTCTGAGATAATATGACCCAGGAAGTGAATCTGATCGATCCAAAAGTGGAACTTTAATAGCTTAGCATATAACTGATGCTCTCTCAGTGTACTCAGAACAATCTCAAGATGGGTAGCATGGTCGTGTCGAGTGTGAGAGTACACCAAGATATCGTCCACGAAGACCACCATGAAGGAATACAAGTATGGATGGAATACTCGGTTCATCAGTTCCATGAAAACTGCATGCGCGTTCATGAGACCGAATGGAAAAACCATATACTCGTATACACCATACCTACTCCGGAAGGCTGTAAGAGGTATATCTGATAGTCTAACATGCAACTGATGATAATCGGATCTCAGGTCAATCTTCGAGAACACCCGGGCTCCTTGATGCTGATCAAAGAGATCATCAATCCTAGGCAAGGGATATCAGTTCTTGACCGTCAACTGGTTCAACTTCCGATTGTCCACACAAATCCTGAGGGTACTGTCTGCCTTCTTTGCAAATAGGACAGGCGAACCCCAAGGAGAAGTACTGGGCCGGATGAAACCCTTTTCCTATAACTCCTCCAACTGCTTCTTGAGCTCCCACAACTCAAGTGTAGCCATCCTATAAGGAGGAATGGACACCGATGTTGCTCCAGGCATAAGCTCAATAGAAAAGTCTACCTCACGCTCTGGAGAAAAACCTAAAAATTCCTCTGGAAATACATCTCTGAAACGATACACCACTAGAGGAAAGTCTAACTGTGAAATTACATGGTCATCCAGATATATACTAGAAATATGGGTTGTAAATACTCCCAACCCATGATGCTCGGGTCCCTCTCTGCTCACCTGGACATCCCATTCACCCTTATGAAGAAAATATTCACCTTCTGGTGTCTTGAAACCCACCCTATGGCGATAACAGTCGACGACTGCCCAGAATGGAACTAACCAGTCCATCCCGAGAATGACATCATAGCATTTCATATCTAGGACATAGAGGTCCCATAGAAAGTGAAATCCACCCACCTCTAGTGGGCACTCCTTTCATTGACATACACTAGCCATTCTAGTCCCCAAAGGTGTGTCTAACATCAAAATATCGGAAGAAGAAAAGATATAGAGACCAAGGATCTCCACAATAGCGATAACAATAAAGATATGGGAATCCCTTATATCAAAAAGAGAAGAAGATAAAACTGAGGCTACTAAGATCGTACCTCAAACTGTAGAGGGTCCGGGATCCTTCTCCTAATGGGTCTCCTCCACTGAAAAAGTCTGGCCTATGCCACAACCCTGTGACAATGCCTGACCGCTATAAGCTGATCCACCCCGCTGTTGCTAAAGAACCGATGACTAACAACCACAACCACAACCTCCACCTCAGCCCGAACGGCCGGAAGAACTCCAGTTCCCAGACTAGTGAGAAACTTGTGGCACTGCTCCTAAATGAGGAGTCATAGAAGAACCCCTTTCACCAGCTACTAGTGAGAAGATATGACAGAAGCGCTGAAGGTGACCCATCTTGCCACAAGATCAGAACTCCACTGGGTATCTTGGGAAATGTGGGCTCATATGCCTGCTCTTCCCACACTAGTAGCACACCACCTGGCTACCAGAAGATGCATCCCACCTACTCTGATCTCCTCATGCCGTCTCCCTGTAGCGCTTCCTGCTATCATCTGGTGGAGCACTAACTCTGGATGCCGAACAACCCTAGATCATAGCTCCAGAATCCCTCAGATTATGCTCTGTGATCAGCGCGTGGTTGACGATAGAGGATATCAAAGTCAACCTAAATATGTTCACCTTAGATTGGATGTTGTGCCTCAGACCATCCTCAAACTTCCGTGCAAGGAACAATTCCGCACCTCCTGGAATAGGCGTGAAATGCTACAACTCTTTGAAGTGAGAGGAATACTCCATAACAGTAAGAGTACCCTGCTCCAGACTCATGAACTCTCGTGCTCGATTGGCCATAAAGGTCTCCGGGTAGAAGTAATCGTAGAAGATGCACCAGAACTCATCCCAAGACATATTCTACTAGAATCCTGCCTGTGAGATCACATCCCACCACCTCTTGGAGGAGTCTCGAAGAATGTAGTTATCGAGCTTCACCCTCTTCTCTGGAGGTATCTCCAGATTCTCAAAAATCATCAATGTGGATCCTAGCCATGACTCTACAGCCTAGGGTCCTCTATCCCCTGAGAAAGTAGGAGAATGTTGCTGCTGAAATACTCACATCAAATCTACCATCGATGGGGCAGGAGGCGGTGCTTGCTGGAAGGTCTACATCATCCTAAAAAATCCCTCTCTGAACTGTGCATCATCACCAATGTCGGGTATAATGGCTGGTGCCAAGACTGGCATGATAGGAGAATCTGTAGGTAGTCCCTGATCAGCCATGTCTGATGTCTAATCACCACCTGGAAACTGACATACAATCGGAGGATGTCTTGGTGGCATGACTCTGCAAGGTCAACGCACACCTTAGAACAAGATTATCAAGGACTAAAAACTAGAAGCGTAATAAGGGAACATGAGAAAGAAAACACTCAAGTTTTACAAAATATGACTACATGGCATGTACAATTCCTACACGACGTGTTCCATTATTTCATTTACATAGGCGTGTACTCCTTCCTAAATTGGTCGTGTAACACCCCAAACACATGATGTGTTGTCTTAACACATGGCGTGTACTTGAATCCTCTTCCCCTGCCTAAGTCCTTCCACACGATTAAGCCAAATGACTCTCCTAAGACAAGACTACACGACGTGTTCTCGGTAGACACGACGTGTACTAGAAAAGCTTCACATGGCTATGTTTTTAGTGACATATCCTGACACACGTCTCACACTACATGGCATGTTCAAGGCGGACATGGCGTGTACGTGAAAGGATAACACCGACCCGTGTTGTTAGTGACACGGCTGGGCACCTGGGTTAGAATACATGGCGTGTTCAAGGCTGAAATGGCGTGTATATCTTCTGACTTATCCATCAGTGTTGTCAGTTACATGAGCAGACACCAGGTTAACACCACACGGCGTGTACAGCTAGTAAACAATGTGTCCCTGCAAGAAATTTCTCCCGTGTCTCTACCCACACGACCTATGACACAGTTAGAGGCTACACGGTGTGTAAATATGGTACACGACGTGTACTTAAGAAAAAATGTTTCTTCCCAAACAGAAGAACACATGCCGTGTATTCAAAACTACACGGCGTGTATTCTGGGTTTTTGCAGATAGTAAGCCTAAAAAAATACTCCGAAGCCCAGAAAAACACTGAAACGAACATTAAATGTGCTAAATTCCGATCCGTGAGGGCCCATACTCCCCGTGAATCAATGTTTGGCATCTTCTACATGCTATAACAAGGAAAACAAAGAAATTATCCACCAAATTCCAGTACATGAGGGCCCATAACACCTCAATAACCAAAGCTTGGCGTTCACACAAACAAAACCTTACACAATAATACCCTATAAAAACAGCTTGTATTCTTATCAAGGCATCTATCATAACATCAAGCATATTCTACACAACGTCTATCACAACAACATGCAATAGCCAATTCATCCTAGATGACATGTCAAGAATGAATGACATGTGATTTATAGAAAGTGCCTATATGATGAATGAGATGGAATACCCTCATCTCATCAGGTTTCAACAGAAATAGAACCACAATAACATCAACAATAACAACACAAATCATGTGAATCGCTCAAGGTGAAATCAAATCAACTGCAATGATTGAAAAACCAGAAAAATTGAAATTAAATGAGGTAGGTTGACTTTTCCCTATACAAGAGTTAGCTAATCCTCGACACAACTTATTACCAAGTACCAATTCCATCCTATCCCTGGATAAAGGCTTCAAACAGTAAGTCAAGAGAAAAGAAATGCCTCTGATACCTCTTTGTAACGCCTTGGTTCCAGAAGCCACCCCGAGGCGCTCTTTACCCGGTTGGTCACATGGCCTCAAGCACATTTCCCCCCACGACAGAGGCTGCGAACTAGCAGCGAGGGATTGGGTGTGATAGTGGGGAAACTATGCCCTCATTGGAAGAGTGCATTGTGGAAGTAACAACACACAATAGCGGAAGCAGTAAATATCCAACAACAGTAAACAACAGAAGACTGGAATAATAAACAACTGGAGCACATATATATTTATATATACTGATGAATGATACATATGTCTAGGAAATTAACCAAACAAATCACAATGCTGGAAATATAAACAGTTCTAAACCAAAGTACAAAAGAAAAAGATAAACAGATCCTCAGCATCACAAGCCTAAGCTTGGTACCATTCTCTCCAGATCCCCAACTAGTGAAGTACCCTAAGTAGAAGGGAGCTTGCCCTTTTCTATACCTACAACAATATAATCTATTTGTGCCCAAAATCATGACCCAAATAGGGTGTGAGACTAAATCCCAGTAGGCAACCACCCAAAGATCTATGCCTAATAGTCAGTGAATACATGGTAGGTAAAAGTACAGAAAACAATAAATAGGAAAGTATTATGCATTAAACAATCCACAGTTTCAATATCAAGAAATCAGCAAAAGAAATAGCTAAACACAAATAGGTAACCCTCTGGGAAGTACTCACAGCTATCCCCTCTAGTCCTACCTAAGAAGTACAAGCAACAGTCTAGGCAGTGCACTCGGCCTAACCCCTCTGGTTCAGACATAAGAATTCATAAACACTCTCTGAGGAAGAACTCACAGTCAATTCACCTTATAATCTAAGTTAGTCAAGGACTCTCTGAGGAAGATCACATAGTCAATTCCCCTTATAGCCCCAAGCTCAAGGACTCTCTGAGGAAGCTCACTCGGCCAATTCCCTTTATAGCCCAGGTCGTTCAAAGACTCTCTGAGGAAGCTCACTCGGTTAATTACCTAATAGTCTAGAGTAATCTTGGTAATTCAAAGTAAAACAAATACTGTCTGAGGAAGATCACACATTCAATTCCCTTTATAGTCTAGATTTCTCAAAGACTCTCTAAGGAATCTCACTTGGTTAATTCCCCTTATAGTATACTACACCATGTTCTCACGGCCCAGTATAGGTCAATGAGCATAGCTAAACAATATAGCCAAAGTAAACCTACAAAACTACTTGGATAACTAGTCTAAAACATATCAATCATGTCAGAATACAAACTCTCCATCCTACATAAACAGGCATGGAAAATAGGCAAGGAAACTAAATTGGCTAAACAAGATCAAACAGACGTAATTAGAACATGTATGGGTAATACATACAAATAATATCAATCGAACCTATTCATATCCAAGTAACCTCTACACAACATGTGATCATGGTAGACAACCAACAGGGGTAAAATGGTAAACACACAATACCCCGTTCAAGGGTTTTGGTGGAATTTGCACATAATACTCAAATACTTTGAACGGAAAGGCACAAACCACATACCTTGGTGTTAAGATATCACTATATGTGAACCTTGAAGCTTGAATCTTGTTAGAACATCGAATATCTACAAAAAAGTCTAAAATGTTCAACCCACGATATCTCACGAGAGAAGAGAAATCAGAAGATGGTGATCTAGGAGGAGAGAGAACTCACCGATGCGATTCCAACACAACCGACAGTGTTCGATTCAGAGGAAAAACACATGCTTGGGGGTTCATTGAAGATCCATGGGTGTACAGAGCTCTTGGTCAAACAGAACCTAAAATAAGAGCGTTCTGGTGATTAAACGTGACCCCGATGCGTTTAATGAAAAAAAGAAAGTACACGACATGTACTTTTGAAGTACATGGCTTTTACTCACCATTTCCGTACTCCCCTTTAAGAGGCCTCCAAGTCACTACCACACAGCCGTGTGTGTGGATACTAAATGGCCACCACACAGACTCCTATGGAAAGGTTGTACATGCAGTGTACTCATAAAGTACACAACGTGTACTTAGAAAATTTCCAAAATTTCTTATTTTTCTTCAAAACGACCAGAAAAGGAAAAACATACCTGAAAAGAAGATTCAGGTTCTTACATTCATGTATATTATTTTATATATTAATACATTGTGATAAAAAATTTCAGATATCATCATAGGAACTGAAATATTGTGTATAATTTTATCTCTATATTAGCCCACATGGATCACCTTTCAAACTAATGAACTATCTTATAAAATAATTGAATGAAAACTTCCTCATTATATCTTAAATCCTTGGTATAAATTTTAACTTAATTGGAATTATAACATGGATGATACATTCATTTTATTGAATTGGTGACCAGTTTACTTTGTCTAGAATATTATAGACTAAATGAAAAAAAATTCCATATAAATCTCTCATTACTCTGGAAGGAAAAACTAATACACAAAAATTTAATAACCGTGTACTATAATTTCAAATTAAAATAATTATATGATATTATTTTACAAAGTATTTATTAATGGTATGAGATTAGTTTATTTAAAAAATAAATTTGAAATAGGATTGTAAAATATGTTTAAAATTTAAATTTCAATAGGTTCAGTGCTTATGAACCATCATGATCATGAATATTATAATATAAAAAATAAAAATAACCTTTTTTAGTAGCTAGTCACACACCTAACTTATTATTTTATAGTATTTATAAAATTACATTCTCATAAAAATCAAAATAAAAATCCTACTTCCAAACAAACTTTAATATACCATGTTTACTAGTAAGAAATTACTTCAATCTATAATAAACCCCAATAAATTCATTAAAACAATCTAAGTGAAGATAAATATCCTAGGAAAAATATCTATACTTTTTTAAAAGTCACCACTACCTTTCAATGAATTCTAATTAAGCATTATAATGTCTAGTTCGTATCGAAATACTTTGGGGTTAATTTTTATTTTTGGGGAAATAAAGAGAAGTTATAGGTTGGAATAACAATTTATCTTTAATATGGGTGTAATTTTTTTATTTTTGTTTTCGTTTATCATGATTATTTTCTAATGGTTACTGATATTATGCTCAATCATTTCAACCCCTATTATGATACTTTTTCAATGAATCCCATCCAAGATGAACTTATGAACACCAATTGATCCTTGAATTCTCTATCATCATTTCAACTTAACTTAAGCATGAAGAAAAATCAAACTACCATAACTAGAAATAAAATAACTTTGATCTGGTTTAAAAAATAATGGAGTCTCTATTCCTAAGAGATGGAATCCACATATTAATTCAATCCTTTTCTATATGGACACATTTTAATTTTTCTTGCATTTTTTTTTTAAAAATTACCAATTTATTTGTTTTTTAATAATATTATTAAATATATAATGATCTGAAAACCTAACTTATTTTTATATGGACCCCAAGAACTCAATTTAAAAACCCACAATCCGTATGATGTGCATTGGGATATTTGGATTAAATGGATGATGTTTATGATTTACCCCTTCACCCATAATGCTTTATGTGGTGAAATATTTCTTTCTAATGGAAGGAAGTCACTCAGGGACTTACATGTGAAGCTTTGGGTTTTCAATTGGTGGATAGGTAGGGAGGTTAGGCTCATTTTACCTATTTAGGGGAAAATATTTCTGACTCCATGAATCACATAATGATTTAATGCATTCTCATGAATCCTTCCCAATAATGATATTGTTTAACCTTAAAAATTGATTCTCTAAAAATATATACTATAGAGGACACTAAACATGGGAATTATAAATTCCCTCATTTAATCCAATTTTCTATGTACTCTATAGATTAGATCCATGTTAAAAATAGCTCTAGAATTTCAATCCATCTTTCAAGATTTTAGGAACCTATGAAATGGAGTAGGATGTTTTGTAGAATTAAAATCAAGCCTATGAAATGTTCTTCCTACATATCCATATTAATAGAATTAGAACCCATGTTGTTTGGTACCATTTAAAAATATAGTTGATGACTTTTAAGGTTATGTGACAAAGACCATTTTGGTGCCTTTAAAGGTTGTGCTAACATGACCACTTATAAGTTATTTAACTTCATGATTAATGGATTACTAGGTGAATGGTACCTAGAAATATGTTGGTGTGGGACCAATTCAAAAGAAGCCATATTACACATTATAATGTTTATTAGTGACTAAATAATAGTATAAAGGTCCATAATATTATTGAGCCTTATTTTTATATTCTAGGGTTTTCAATGGTTTTGGAGAGGTTTCATAACATATGAAATATGTTTAAAAATGATTTTATAAGTTATAATGTATTTTTGAAATGGTTTTACAATTAGGGAAGAAATTATGTGTTTTAAAGTATATTTTTGATAATTAATTTAAATTTTTTAAAATTGAATCTCAAATATTTAATGTGTATTTGAGATTTTAGAGGTGATAATAAACACTTTTATTAATTATTTATATCTGTTTTTAGTTGAAAATATAGTATTTTCAATGAAATATTTACCCTTATTCATGAAGTTGGAGTTGCTAAGGGTACGAGTGGTTTTTTATACCTTATATAAAGGTAATATTGTTTTTCTATGGATTATGTAAGGGTAACCAAGAATTTAAAGAAGTTATGTAAGTGTAATCTAATTCTTATCCTTATTCCATAAATTTTACCATATACTTTCATCTTTTGTGTAAAGGTAAGTCAAATCCCCCATGAGTTTCAGAAGGGTAGCCTAGTTTTAAACAAGCTATGTAATTGTTAGGAAGTGGTTTTAAATAATGCATAAAGGTAAGTTCTCCATTTGATCTATTGAATAAATGTAATAGTGAACTTATTTAAGGGCCTGTTAGGTATTAAAATATATATTTAAGGGTCAACAATAGATTATATAAACTATATAAAGGTATACTATGTTTTCATGTACCCACATACCGGTTAGCAAAACCATGAATTATGGTAATCCATGAATCCAAAGTTCTATATAATAGTACCTTGCCCATTCTAAAGGCCGTGTAAGGGTAAGATTCGACTTGTATGAGGGTAGAGCTAAGATTATTAAGGTTGTGTATGGTTAAGATGAAGCACATATTAGGGTATTTCCATAATATATGAGTCTATGTAAAGGTAAGAGGAAGCTCATGTAAGGGTAGAATGATGCATAAGAGAAAATCCCTATTACCCCTATGAAGCATATATGGGTTTCATAAGGGTATCAGTTCTTACCCAATTTTTCATAATTTCTTATTCATCATGTAAAATGTGTTTTCAATGATTTATAAGCCTAAAATCATTTTTTGTTGCTTTTGACTCATTTAAACTATATCGAACATTTAAAATGATTTTAAATATATCCAAATTAATGTTTTATTTAATTCTCAATTAAATAGAGAATAAAATATGGAAATTTTATGGATTATGTGAGGATGGATGTCCATGAATGTTAAAAATGAGTTTCTTTATATCATTTTCTTCCCCCCTCATTTCTCTTGAGTTCTAGTGAATAAAAAACCTGAAAACAGAGTTATGTTAAGTCTTATGTAAATTTTTAAAGGCTCACCTTTCTTCCAATCTATGTTTATACCCTCTTAATCCCTTTTTTATTTTGGGTGATTCATGGAAACTACTTTTATACTAGGTATGGGTTCATAATCCTCTCTTTATTTCCTATACATCCTGATATTATCATGATTTTTTTCCTTTTGGGTTGATGGTATGTGTCATCCTAATATAGTTAAGTGATTTAATAATTGATAAATAGAATGGGATGAGAAGATTCACCTATATTTTTCCAAATTCCTTCATGTTGTAGATATCTGTTTCCCTAGAAAATATTATTTCATGCATAAAGATTCATTATTATTACTATGTAAATCCATTATAATTTAGATAATCAAATTATTGACCTATAATGAGTACGTGATGATCAAATGAATACAATTAAAAATTTTATATCACTTTAAAATGAAAATGTGGAATTTCATGTGGTGTTATAATTTCATTATCTAAAAAGTGATGAATTATTCCGAATAGACTGAAGGCCTTCATTTTTTTGATTATTTTGATAATCCACCTTTCAAGGGGTGAGTTAGTACCCTTACAAGGTCTGAAGGATTATATATAATTACATGAACCATATGTCTTATAGGTAATCACCCAAAAAAATAACTTGGAACCTCTCCTCTCCATTACATGTCATAATATCAGCACTCCACCTTCACAAGGCTGGTCGGCTAGATGTTTTGTGCAGAGCTGCATAGGCCTGGTACTGATGAAAATTCCATACCCTCTTGTTCTTCCAATTATGGTTAGCTCTACTCTGGTCAATGCACCTGCCCTGAATCCTCATCTGGAGCCCTGTCCCTTTTAGTCCGACAGGTACATCTGCATATTCATGTGGCCTAAAGGCCTGAATTAGTGTAGAATTATTATTACGTGCCAAAATTATTATAATTATTCATGAAATATTTTTTTTGTTTCACCTTGTGTAATTTACTAATGTGATGGTATGTGAAAGAGTTGGAATTATGGGTTTGGTTTTTTTTGCAGATTTTGACTTCTGGGGTTATGGTGGTGATGAGAGATGTGGGAATAGAAATTTAATATGGTAATGGTTGGTTTCATCGTGAATTGGTTTGGTATATAACCAATAGCTATAAAATTAATAAATGGTAATCTTGTTAATATAGATATGGTTGGGGAAGGAAATTATGAATGGTAAATTGGATGATGTTGTTCAATTTGAATATATGTAAAGATAATTGATACAAAAATGATTGGTAATCGAAATAGTTAAATTAGAAATACGAGATTGATGTGTGGTTATAGATTAAATGAATTAAAAGATAAAAGTATGGGTTGTGTTAACCTGAAATGGAATGGATTAGTGAAATAGATTTTTTGAAATATCGATAATTCTTGAAATGGAATAACTTTAAATTGAAAGTGGGCATGTGTGGATTGTGTGTGGTGGTTGTATAGTGTGATGAATTAGTTGGGGAAGTAATGTTGTCACATTATAGTGGTCATATGGAGGTTGTGGTAGTTTAATGATTTTTTGTGTGATCCCATAGGTTTGGCTTGTATGTAACTATTATATATTTTATTTTCATTGATAATTCTATACACCATACCCACATCGAGCACCATATGCTGACATGAAAATGTTTTGGGGGTGTTTTTTCCAATATCAAGATAATGAGGACACATGGCTTCTGACTTGGTTTTCCCCCACTTTCTTCCAGGAAGGATGATATGAATGGGTTTTGATGGATATAAGTAAAAATTACACCATTGGTGAAGTTTAATGAGAATTATGAGATCTTTAATAGTGGTTTTCATGCATGGTATATGGTGGTATTGAGTTTTATGTCTTTTTATGTTCATTATTCCCAATTATCCCAGTCATTTTTGTGGTAGAGAAGTGATGTGATAGACCAAGTGCCTTCAGGTGATACGTGATGTCATATCCTAGGTTTCTTTAGGAGATACATGATGTGTTAGCCTAAGTGTATTTGGGAGGGTTGTGATAGATAGTTGAATGCGGGGTTCTTTCAATAATGAGTTTTCCTACGTGCCTTCACCCATAATTACATAAATGAGATGGGAGATCCATGACATTTTACATTGGGTTGTGATAGTGGAAAAGCTATGGGAAAGTGGTGAAAGTACCAATCTATAAATATTCTTCACATTATGTTATTATACTTGGATGCTTTATTTAGTTAGTGAGATTTGGTGAGGATGAGAACTAGTTTACTTGATAAGTGTATACTAGTTTTTTTGTTTATTAAATAGGTTATTAGTACGATAATCTCACATTTTCATGATATTTAATGGGTATAATCCTACTATGTATAAATTTATGCTCACCATACATATATATAAACTTTGTTTTAGGTTTCCAAGAGAAATAAGTGGACAGAGGTGGACATTACTAACATGGGTGTTGGAGATATTCTTATGTTACTGAAATAGGATTATTCATAGATACCTTCATTGTATTCAAATTTCATTACATGCATTTTTTATATTTTGGATTTTACATTTTCATATGTAATTGATTTGTTTTTTGCTTCATATTTTATATCCCCACTAAATTGTTTTGTGAGTAATTCCTCCCAGATGATTGATTTTATCTATACCATCGGTTTTAGTTTCCATCCTAGGGCCTACTAGAGGTGGTAATCAGAGGTTATTATCTCTCATTATCCATTTCCATCCCATGGGGTACCTTTATTAGGAGGGGGACTTGAAAAAGTTGTATTAAAGGTTTTAGTTGAGAATTAGGATGAAGTTTTTTATTAAGAACTATAAGGATATCATGGGTTGGTAGAGGTATGGTTTCAATCAATATTGGTATGTGAAATAGGTTGGGGAGAATAGTTATTTCATGAGATTTTGGGGCCTTATGTGATCTAATGCGATGACTCTGAGCATACTGAATGACTATGTGAGGTGATTCTATATTCAGGGTAGAGACATTAGAGAGGTATAAGAAACATGATTGGTTGTTCCTTTAATTGGATGAGGTTCTTTTCAAATGAAAATCAATTAAATTAAAAAAATAATGAAATTTAATGTGTGTTTCTCTCACTATGATCATGTTTTGGTATCCATATAACCCTTATTATTTTTAGAATTATATATATGACCTGAAAGGAAAGTGTAAAATATGAATTAAATAAACTGAGCAATTTGTTTAAAATGTTGTTCAAACAAGAATGTGTTTCTCTATTCACTATTATATCATGATTATTTATGAATTAAATTTTTTCTCATTGTGAAAATATATGACATGATTCATTTGTTTCCTAATGTTTGAGATTTTTAATGAAGCACTCTGAGGACATTTTTTTGTGAATAACTTCTGAATTTTGAAACCCATTATACGACATATTTAACTGAGTAGATTTTTTACTTCCATACTGAAATGGTTATTTTAGGAAAATTGTTTAGGTTTATTATAGTTTCAATGATAGTTAATATTCCATGAATTTATTCCCATTTTTAATTTATCATGAGCATTTATTAGAGGCTTATTGTAAACCTTGGTTTTGGACATATAAAATTTGAAGTGTTTGAAAAATGACCATCATGAACATTGATATTTAATATAAAATTTTGAAAACATTTTCATAAATTAATTTATTTTTCCTTTTTGAAATGATTTTAGTTATTTAGTATTAAAACACTCAAATATTATAAGCATGTACTATGAGTTAATTATAAGTATATATAATTTGTATCACATTTTTCTAAATTTTAGAAAATATTAAGAATGTTATGTGGTAACATATTAATAGATTTTTTTTATAATTGGTAGAACATATTCTTTTTTAGACATATATGTAGTTTTTTTTTCTGAAATGGTTGTGCCTCACATGTTAATCCATGAGTAGTTTTTTTATGGGTAACATGATTTTTTTGAAAAAAGTTATATAATAACTACAAATTAGTGGTATCTAAATCTTGTGAAAGTATCATGTTAGAATTTTGTAATTATAACATGAAATCATGTATTTAAATATGTAATTATAAAAATGGACTCCATATTGTAGTGTGTTGGCATGTTTTCCCAATAAATTAAATGTAAATATAATGTTCAGTTAAAGAAATATAGGAATGAAAAAATAGTAATACAACATGTTTAGTTTAGTTTTTTATATTTATAAAAAATTTCAATTTTTGGGAATTATAATATCATGACACATATATATTAGGGTATTTTAATGGAGAATATGATCCTAGCACGCAAAAATGTATATATAAAACTGTAATTGTGGTTCCTCAGTAACAATATGATCCTAGAATGTTTTGTTTATGAACGTTAATCATGATTCATGAGATAAAACATGTGAAATATTTTCCATTAACTTTGTTTTATATTAGAGTTATTTAAATTAAAGGAATTTTATTTTCCTTGGAATGAATTTAAAATGTTTAAATTTGTTTATAGTTTCATTTTTATTGATTCATATATTGATTTGTTGATATGACTAGTCAAAACATGTTTATGAATTGTAAAATAAAATTCTAAATGCTGTTTAAGAATATGTTTCTTAATTAATATTAATACATAAGACATTTATGTTTCATAACACAGAGATCTATGTGGTATATGTGTTATTGTTTCTTTCAATTGAGAACATATAAATTTGTTATGACTATATCTTGTGTTAATGAAATAAACCACCTCATATAAAGAGGTTAATCACATAAATTTGATAAAAAAATAAAAGGGTTGTTTAGGAAATCATGAAATTTATAAAGATTAAATTTCATTCCACACCTACATTATTATGAAGTGATGATAGTATATGAATATTATCTCATTTTTGGGTTTTTTGTGATTGATCATATGCTGGAGTCATGGGTTATGAATTCAATCATATAAAAGGATGGAAACATTTTTCCAAATCAAGATGTGTTATATTATGAATCATTTAAAAAACATGTCATCAATTTTGTGACACCAAATGTTGATAATATCATAGTGTAGTGGATATTTTCCTTGGATTTATATGATTATACAAGCTCTATTTGTATTAATACGAGTGCTTGTATTGGTTTAGAATGTTATGTGGTGATATATTTACGACTCTTAAAAGTAAGGGTATGCACTAGTTGAAAATGAAAATTGGAACATTAAATCGATTGTAATTTTCAAATGAGTGTTCTCTTGGTGAATAATGTTTTGTTATAACACATGAATAACATTACAACTGGATAATGTCTATTGTCTCATATTACCATATTTTATGCGATTCATTCCTTATGTTTAGTAGGGATCTCTAATATTGATATTTAGTTTTGATATGATTTTTTAACCATTGTAGTGTGATTGTTTGATATCACCTTGAATGAAATTGGCTAAGAACATAAATCCAAATAATAAATTTGTTACCAATGGAAAATCTCACTACAAGAAAAGAGTGTTTTAGCAGCGGTTTTTAAAACCACCGTGAAAAAACCATCGATTTTGTTTTATTTTTTTTTTTAAAATTTCTTCTAAAAAAATTCAATTTTTTAGCGGCGGTTTTTTAAAAAAACCACCCCAAAATAGCGGCGGTTTTTTCAAAACCGCCCCAATAATTTAATTTTTTTTAAAAAAAATATATATTTATTATTTATTATTTATAATCAAGTATAGTTTTTTATTTATAATTTTAAATATTTTTATCATGTTAATTAATTAGTAGTTATAATTATTTGTTAAAAATATTTTTAAACTAAAAACAAATCTTCAATAAGTAGAAGAACAGACTTCGGCATCAAATGACCATAACTTATGATCTGAGAGTCCATTTCAGCTTCAAAACCAGTCAAATAAAAGTTTATCAGATGAGAAAAAACCAAGTGAGATTTAAATCATGTGATAATCAATGGAAAAAGATATATTCAAAATTCAAAAGTCGAAAATCGAACTTGAACTTCAAACGATCATAACTTTTAATTCGGCTGTCCGTTTAGCCTCTACCACATATCAAATCAAATCCTACGATGATCTCTACACTGCTTAAGTCTGGTACCAACTCTACGAGTATTGTACCCCTTTTTATTCCACCAGAATGGCCCAGAAGGTCTCCGAAATAGAGGTTTTAGTTGCAAACACTGATTTCTCAAAATTCAAACCGTTATAACTTTCGATATAGGTGTCTGTTCGGCCAATACCACATATCATATCAAAGCTCATTTCATGATCTTCGATTTGATTGGTTGTGGTACTGAAAAGGGAGTCTTAGATCAAATTTTATGGTCATTTCAGTGTTTTTAGGGTTTTCAAAAGTTCTGAACGTTTTATGATTTATTTATTTATTTACTTATTTAATATTTATTTATTTATTTATTTATTTATTTAATATTTATTTATTTATTAATTATTAATTAATTAATTATTTATTTTTTATAGATTATTTATTTATTATTTATTTATTTAATATTTAATATTTAATTATTTATTTATTATTTAGTTATTATGTTAACATAAATTATTAATTTATTTTTAATTAATTAATTAATTAATTATTAATTAATTGTTATTTTTTTATTATTTGTTATTTATTTATTTATTCATTCATTATTCATTAGTTATTTATTAATTATTTATTATTAATTAATTACTAATTATTTATTAAATATTAAATATTGAATGTTAAAAATTAGATATCAATTATTAATTATTAATTATTAATAGTCAATTATTAATCATTAGTTATTAGTTACTATTAATTATTAATTAATTATTTTTTATTTATCTATTTATTTATTTATGTATTTATTTATTTATGATTCATTATTCATTATTTATTCTTTATTCTATATTCTCTATTCTTTATTTTTTATTCTTTATTAATCATTATTTATTAATTTATTTTTTATTTACTTAATATTACTTTATTAGTAGTTTATTATTCATTTATTATATATTTATATATTTATTATTTATTATTTATTGATTATTTATTAAGTAAATATTAATTATTTATTAAATATTAAATATTTACTATTGAATATTAATAATTAGTTATTATTAATTATTAATTAATTATTAATTATTATTTATTTATCTATTTATTTATTATTTAGTCTTTATTATTTATTATTTATTAATTTATTTTTAATTTACTAAATATTAATTTATTTTTTATTATTCATTTATTATTTATTTGTTTATTCAATATTCAATATTTATTAATTTTCTAATTTATTAATTAGTTAATTAATTATTAATAATTAATTAATAATTTATTAATTACATATAAATTTTTAAATATTAATATTAAATATGATTTATTAATTCTTAATGATCAATTATTAATTATTAGTTATTATTAATTATTAATTATTAATTATTAATTATTTACTATTTATTATTTATAATTTATTATTAATTATTAATTATTAATTATTAATTATTAATTATTTATAATTTACTACTTGTTATTTATAATTTATGATTTATGATTTTTGGTTTATGATTTATGATTTATGATTTATGATTTATGATTTATGATTTATTTATTATTTCTTTATTTATCTATTATTTATTAATTATTTATTAATTAATTATTTATTTATCATATATTCAATTACTTTTTAATTAATTTATTATTTATAAATTACTTATATATTATATGTTATATATTATATATTATATATTATATATTATATATTATATATTATCAATTATATATTATATATTATGCAATTTACAATATACAATATATACTATATACTATATACTATATATTATATATTATGTATTATATATTATATATTATATATTATATATTATGTATTATGTATTATATATTATGTATTATATATTATGTATTATATATTATGTATTATATATTATGTCTTATAAATTATCTGTTATACGTTATATATTATATATTATATATTATATATTATATATTATATATTATATATTATATATTATATATTATATATTATTAATTTATAATTACTAATTATTGATTATTGATTAATTATTATTGATTAATAATTATTGATTAATAATTATTTATTGTGTATCTATTTGTTATGTATTACTTGTTTTTCCAATTAATATATATGTGTATAAGTATATAAAATTCGATTTATTGACCACATGAAGATCCTTCTGGAGTGGTAAAGCCTTTAGAGAATAAGCATGAGGTATGAGGTTCAAATCTCACCCAATCTAGAATTTCTATATATTGCATGGCCATGTGCATGGACATGGATTTATGCATAGAGATGGACATGAGCGTGGTAATAATAAATAATAAATATTAAATAAGAAATAAAAAAATATACAAATAAAAAAATTAACAAATAAACAAATAATGAAAATAAAGAAAATAAAGAAAATAAAGAAAATAAAGAAAATAAAGTAAATAAAGAAAATAAAGAAAATAAAGAAAATAAAGAAAATAAAGAAAATAAAGAAAATAAAGAAAATAAAGAAAATAAAGAAAATAAATAAAATAAAGAAAATAAAGAAAACAAAGAAAATAAATAACAAAAATATAATTTTTTTTTAAAAAAATAAAAAAAATAAAAAAAATAAAAAAAATTTAACGGTGGTTTAAACCGCTGCTAAAAAACCGCCACTAAATCATTCTATGATGGTTTTAAAAAACCGCTGCTAATTATTTCCTGACACACGATTTAGCGGTAGATTTCCAAAACCGTCTTAGAACGATTTAGCGGCGGTTTAAACCGCCAATAAACAAAAAAAACCGCCGCGAAATACAAAATTTGGCGTAGTGCTTGGTTTATATGATAATTCCCTTAAAAAAATAAATACATGTAATGCCATATTTTTTTAAGTTAAAATATAATATCAGGAAATTTTTTTGATTTGTGGTCATGGAATATGGTGGTTGTGTTGATGAAGTTGTTATGGTTTGTGGTGGTGGTTAAAGATTGGATCTTTTTGGCATGAAAAGGGGATGTGAAAGATGGATAGTTTTTTTCATTGTATAGTGCTAGAATCTTAGTATCAATTGAATAAAATAGTAATGATGAAACTAGAATGTATAATCAAACTCTTAAAATAAAATAGAAATTTTGGTTTTAGTCGATGCTTAATATGAAACGAATGGGATGGATAAATGAAATGGAGTGGTAATGAGATGTTTTTTATCAGTATTATTTTGAAGATAAAAAGTTTTAAAATAAAATGTTTTAATACACTTCTACAATGTAAAGAATATTTTTAAAATAACGATTATGTTTTTGGCAAACATTATTAGGGGGATTTAATAATTTATTATTGGAATAATATCTGACATTACCAATAAATTATTATTCAAGCATGTTACTCTTATTTTTCTATGTCATGTTAGTCATGATATGTTATGAAGGTTTTCTTCAAGCATGATAAATGAGGAAAATCATGTATAGATATTAATTTTATGGAATTCCAAAATAAATTGATTAAACATTTGTATATAATAATGTTTTCTCCAATATTAATTTTAGTGCTTCTTATTTTGATGAATGTGAAGTGATTGTTTTTGACAGTGTTGCCTTCTATTTTGTTGTTTTATTATAATTTTTTGATTGATATGTATTTCTTAATGGATTTTTATGGCTGTCTATGTGCCCTGGAAATGTTTTAGAGGTGTATCCACTAAGATATTTTATTTATAGTTTTCTTTGTGTTCCATATATGGTGGGATCTTGATAGGTATCTAGATGGGTGGTTAAAATATATCTCTTTAATTTCCTCTCCCTCTCAGTTTTATTTTAATTATTAAGGATGAAATGTTTTTAAGAGGTTAAAAATGTAATTTCATAGAATATTTTTTTGATTAAAGGAATTTTTATAGTCTAGGAGTAGTTTTATACAATTTAGAAGCTGTTTTAAAATGAATTTATATATTATAAAGTTTTGTTTAAAATGGAATAACAATTTTGGATGAAATGACTAGTTTTAAAATATTATTTTCCAAAATCAATTTAAAAGTTTTAAAAGTGATTCTAGTGTTTTACCTATCTTCTTAGGATTTTAGAAATTTTTATAAATACTTTCTGTTATTTTTATAAGTTTGTTTAATTGAAAATTTAATATTTTCAATTAATATTTTACCCTTACACATTAAATTGTAGTTGCATATGGGTTATGGTGGTTTTTAGTAGATTATATAAAGGTATTTTTTGTTTTTATAAGGATTAAGTTAGGGTAACCAAGATTTTAACGATGTTGTGTTATGGTTATCACATTCTTTATCATGCTATGTAAAGTTAATGAAAACCATTTATCATGTGTGTTAAGGTAAGATAAATCCCCCACATGTTTTCTAATGGTAACCCTATTTAAAAAATTATATGTATTTTTAACATGGTGGTTTTAAACCATGCATAAGGTAAGTACTATTTTTTACTATTTCTTGATGTTAATAGCCATCCTTCATAAATTTTATCCTAGTTTTCTATTAGATTGATGAGGTCCAACCCTAGATTCTATGAGTTGTGTAAATGTATACAAACTTTTCATATACTTCATTCAGGGTAATCTAAACATTGAAAAATGGTATTCCATATATCCTAATGCTCATGAAACGATACCCTTTCCTATCTAAATTTTGTGTAAGTGTATGAGTCATTTTTCTTAAGGTTAGTGTGTACATTCTTAATGATATGTTATGGTAATTTGAGTCTCATATAAGGGTATCATAGAAATTCATAAAGTAGTTTAAGGGTTTGTTGAGGCTCGTGTAAGGGTAGAAATTTATGTAATGGTAAAACCATGTTACCCTTATACAGTGTATATCAGTTGAGTATGAGTATCTTTTTTAACCCAAATTTTCAAAACTATTTCTTCTTCAACTTGTAAATTGTGTTTTAAATGATTTAAAGACATACAATCTTGGATTATATTTCTTTTAAATAATTTAAATTATATCTTACATTTTCAAAGATTTCAAATAGATCACCATTATGATTTGATTTGAATATGAACAATATGGGTGAAAAAATATGGAAATTTGATGGAGTATCATAGGGGAATATCTATGAATGTTAAAAATGATTTTATTTTTATCGTTTTGATTTATCATGGTTTCTATCAAATTTTAGTAACATGAAACCCTGATGTTTGAGTGTTGTGAAGTCTTATTCAAATTATTTTAAGCTCATCTTACTTTTAGTATGTGTGCATATGCTCTTTATCTCATTTCTATTATGAGTGGATGGTGGAAACTTCTTATCTACCAAGTAGGGGATATGAGTTCTCTCATCATTTCCTATGTATCTATAATATTAGAATTATTTTATTTCCTTTTGGGTTGATGGTAAGAGTCATCTTAATGGAGATAATAAATTTGAATAAATTATAAATTTCAGGGGATGATGAATTTATCCTAATTTTAACTAATTCCATCTTGTTGTAGATACTTATTTCCCTCGAAAATATTATCATGTCTGTAAAGAGTTATTATTCTTATTATGTATTTTTTTGATAATTTATAGAATCTAAATATTATATTATAAAGATAAAGTTATGATCACATGAAGAAGATTTATATTTGTTAAATATAATTAAAATGATAATGTGGAATTTCACATAGTGTTATAACATGTTGGTTTGGAAACTAATGAATTGATGTTGCATTATTTTCTTATAAAAAAATATTATTCTTCATGAAATAAGTTTGTGTGTTTCCCATTACATGTAAAGTTTATTGATGTGACAATATATGTAATTTTTGGAAATATGGGTGTGGTTATTTGTTGATTTTATATTACGAGGCTGTGGTGGTTATGTGTGATGTAGTAATAAAGAGTTGATATGGAAATGTATGGTTGAATTGTGAATTATCTTGGTAGGTTTATAGTAGATAATAAAGTATTGAAATAGAAATCTTGTTAATATTGAAATGGTTGGGGATGAAAATAATGAATGGTAAATGGGAAGATGATGATGTTTAATTTGAATAAGGAAAGATTATGATGGATGTGAAAACTATTTTAAATTGAAACTTTTAAATGAGAAATATGAGATTGATGTATGGTTTTGGAATAAATGAAATGAATGATAGATGGATGGGTTGTGTTAATATGAAATGAAATGGATTAGTGAAATAGTTTTGATGAAAACATGGTAATTTTGAAATTTCGAGAACATGAAATTGAATTTGGTCTTGGGTGGCTTGTGAGTGGTGGTTGTGAGGTGTGATGCATTAGTTGAGGCATGGATATAAAATTTGAGGGTGTTGATTTTGAGGTTGTGGTAGTTGGGTATTTTGGTTATGTGTACCCATAGTTTGTTCTTGTGTGTAACTATTATATACTATATTTTAGTTAGGACACCCAAATTTAGCACAATGTAACCAAAACCAAATATATTGGGTTTTTTTCCCAATATCCATATGGTGAGGATGAATGGATGGTTACCCTATATTCCCCAATCTCCCTTCCAGGAAGGTTTATATGCATAAGTGGCGATGGAAAAAATTAAACAGTGCATTGGAGGTGAATATTTATGATATTGACGAGGTTATTCAAAGTGGGGGTCATGCAAGGTTGGATGAGCAAATAAGTTTGATGTCCTTTATGTAAACTATATCATATAATCCTAGTTATGGATCTGGTAGAGATGTGTGGTGATGAACCTAGTGTATTTGACCGAGATGTGATATGATGTCATTGGTGAATTTGGGAAAGATGTGACGTGTTGTCCTAGGTATCTTTAGGTAGGTTGTGATGGTTAGTTGTACATGGAGTGCTTGGCATGAAGCGGTTATTAATGTGTCTTGAATAAGTATAATAATGAATATATTAGATCTTGATGACGTATTAAATTTAATTTTAAGAGCATAAAATCATTGGTAAAGAGTCTAGTGGTCCATTTTTATCAATATACATCATATTATGTTACTATAAATGGATTAATTGTTTGGTTAGCGATCCTTGGGGAGGCTGGAAAGTAGTTGATAGGATATGATCAGGATAATTATGTTGTTTTTCAATAGTATATTAATATCATCTTCTCACATTTGAAATAGATACCTTATTTATGATCATACTGATTCTAAATTTAATCTCAGGCTATGTATATATAATTTTTTTTCCAAGTTTCCATGAGAACTTTAGAGACCAAGATGGAAATTTTTAGCCTTGTCGTTGGAGCTACTATTAGGTCATTACCATGGTAATGTTCTTGGGGACTTTCATTATATTTATGTAACATTACAAGAATTTTGGATATTTATATTTTACATTTTATTATTTAGTATAGTTATTTGGTGGTTGATATCATATCTCATTAACCTATTATCTTTATATTTAGGTCAATACTGTTTATATGTGTGACCTTCTTTATACCCTCAATTTTAGTCTCCAATTTGGGGCCTACTGGAGGTCAAAATCAGGGATCATTATCTCAGTTTCTCCTTAGTTGACCCAGGAGGGGAGGATTTATATGGGGGATGTTTCGCAGTTCCTTGAAACATGAGTTCTAGTTTTAAGAATCACTATTTCCAGGCAGTTTCCATTGGATTTATTTATGGAACCAGAAACTTACAACAGTTCTTTATCTAAAGGGGACCTGCTTTCCAAAGGCATGCGTTCTTTAAGTTTGAACTTTATGATACTTAATAACGTGCACTATTTGAGAGGATGGGAGGTCGGAATCATCACACCCTGGGGGGGGGGGGTTATTGTCTATTCGAGGACTCTCTTTGTAAATTTAATATATTTTCATAATTCCTTATTAATTCACCATGTATATAATATGTATCCCTTGAAATTTACAATCACTTATTAACATGTGTAAAATTTAGAACCATCAGTCTGCATTCAAGGTTCTTCATTAATGGAAACATCCACATTTATTCGAGGTTTTCCATCACTGGTACCCTTTAATATACCAATTAGAGATTCTTTTAATCATCATTGTGATGATACTAGTTTTTAAGCTACTCAGTGGGGCACTCTAGAATTTATTGTCATCCAGGGAGATGAATGTTTGTTTTGATCTTGGGATTATGCCCATAAAATGGGCTACCTATGTATCCTTGTGAAAGGAATCAGAACCATTGTAGTTCGGTGTCACTTAATAGGACAAACCATACCTTTTAAGGTCATGTGATAAGGACCTCTAAGCGGAAGGTGCTTAGTTGAAACTTAGTGTGAGACTTACGCTGAAGCAGGCCAAGGAACTTGGAAAGGATATGGATTTCCAAGTAGGATCAGACCCTATTGGGAATATGGACCAAGGCGAACAGAATTGATTTTAAGTGTTGGGTTTGAACCTCAGAGAGGCATCCTATGTATCCCATATAAATGGGAATCAAAGCCCACGTAGTTTGATAAGTCTCATAGGAGAGTATGGTCTTTTGATAGAGATGAGTTTGGGATTAATTATTGAAATGTATACCTTGATGACTTGGGAGTTTAATTTGGGGATTATTCCTAAGGAGGATTCCCAAATTAAGGGAATTGGGGTTGGATTCCTAAGGAGGATGTCCAATGAGCTCGGGCTTTGAGATGACTTCCTACATATCCCGGTTATGTTGGGAATCAGAGTTCTCGTAGTTCCTTCCATTGTGAAAATTTTGTGATCATGAAAAATCTATAATCCCACGCGAGTCATGCTCGGTGTGAGAAACAAGATAATGTAAAATATTCAACAAAGGCATTCAGACTTTCAGATTTTTCCTCCCCCGTTAGTAGAAGAGGGCGCGTCGACCGTGGAAGAGGGCGAGGTGACGAGCTTTCCCTCTGTTCTATTTATATTGTACAAGGGTCCAATTTTAGGAGGAAGGGGTCAAGGTGAGGGGCTTATACCAGGATAGCTGCCCTAAAATTGATCATTGTAGGAAAGAGATACTTCTCCTTTGCTTGCATGGAAAAATAAGTGTGAACTGTACCTTACCTACCAAAGACCTAAGGTTCGGGGTCACCTCTTTGAGAAAGGAATGTCAGGACCCAACTCTCCTCCAAATTGGGAACTTCCCAACACTGTTTCAGGGAGAAAGGTCCATGTGACTATGGATATACAAACTCACAGACACTTTATGAATCCTAACCCCATTGTGAAACAAATGTGGGAATCCTTTGACTGTGGAGATACAAACCCAAATAGAAGACATGCTGATGTGCCTTTCCCAAAGATTTTATAAGTCAGGAGGTTTTTGTGGAGGTCTCAACAGAATCCCTTTCAGACAAGGGAGCCAATAAAGAATAATCCTTTCCATGAATGACTAAGGAAGGATTGATGGCTTTTAGACTAAATATAGTGAAGAGAATAGGTGAATCAAAGAGGGGCGCCCAAGTAGAGAAGGGCGTGCAAGTATGGTCACACAAGTATACTTGGGCGACTTGATATTCACTTATGTGACGAACAACCTGTATGGTAATACTTGGGAGAGACCTTGCTCAATCCTCAAAAGTATTCATAGGTGATCCAAGAAGTGGGGTGCTCAAGTTCCTATGAGAGGAATGGGAGGCGCACAAGTATTTCTGACTTAGGGAGGTTGGGCGCTTTAGGCGCACACGTGTTATGGTTTTAAAACACTAAAAGGACTTAAGTCCAATGATCCTCCCTTAAATCCTCCACTCAAGGTGTTGAAGAACTTCCTTGAAAGTTTTGGAAGACTAGGGCAAAGTACTAGGGTGACGAGAACAACAATTGGGCTTCAAGGAAAATCATCCATACAAACGGGTGCCCCAAGGGTCTATTTATAGGAAAATAAATGACCTTGGGTGAAATGATTTGGGCGCGCAAGTGACTTACGCACCAAATTGGGGCATACAAGTGCCTTGCATGCCAAATTGGGGCATGTAAGTACCTTGCGTGCTGGTAGTGTTTTGGATAGACTAGGGCGACACCTTTAGGATTTAGCCAAAATCATCACTTCAATCAGCTTCAGCATGGTGGCGCACAAGTATTTTGCGTAGGTACCTTGGGCGCCTCTTTAGGGACATAGCCAAATAATTTCTTCATACCACAGGGGTTGCACCCCTGCACCCCTGCTCAAGATCAGTACCGTGCTGTGGTCCTGGCCCTTCAGGACGGTGCCTTCGCTACCGTCACTGACCCCCATGAAAAATGTAGAGTCGCACCACAAAATTTTCTATCTTAGTTGAGGTCATTTTGAGTCGAAACACATCGAAATACATATCCAATTGTGGAGAAGTGCATGCAACACATTTCATGGCATCTACAAAATCCCCCCTTATATTTTGATTCGTTCAGAATGAAAAGAATCTTGTTCTAAGGTAAAAGTAGGGCACTTTGATGCATTTCAACATCATTTGGTTGGATTTAGAGCTACTTCAAGTTTGGAAGGATGCTCTAATTTTTGCGTAAGCCACGGGGCTTAGCGAGAATAGTTTGATTTTTGCTAGGGTTATATAGACAACCCCACAAACTTCGTATCTTTTGACTTTTGGTGCTCAAAATTAACTAAATCATTAAAAAATGTACATTTAGTGAGGTGGGACTCAAATTTTGTTCAGAGTGCCCTTTTTAGGTTCTCAATCTGGTGAGTACCACTTCTTTTAGAAGTTTAGAGTCATGCATGTTGGACTATAAAGGGCTAGTATTTAAGGTTGAATATCTTTGACCATAAATTTTGAATTAGATCCCAAAAAAAGCACTGTGGCTAAAAAGTGATTTAATTATCTTTAAATATTTCAAAGTTGAATCTTGAGCCTTGATTTTTATGGTCACCAAATTTAAAACTTGTATCAACATAAGGGTTGCCTTTTCTAGGAATGAAGTTACCATTATTTGAAAAACCCGTTGTGGGGGTTGTATTATACAAGGCCAACTGGGGTATATGTTGTATAGCCAAATAGTGGCATCTTTTGACTGACAAGCCTGTTATGTGGGTGACTTATGCAAGGCCTCGTAAGGGCACATGCTGCATAGTCAGGCAAAAAGAGTTTTTTGATGTTTAACATTTTACTGTTGATAGAAAAGGGAAAAATAAGATTTGGATGACTCAAGACCATAATAGGTGTTTTCTCCAAGGAAAGGAATTTTAAGAATGAAAAAGGTCTATTTAGACCGACATAAGTCAGGAATAGGAAAACCATCACTATAAAAAATTGGTGTATGAGTAATGGTTAAAATTTATCAGAAAGGGGAATTTATGACATCATACTGTGCAATTTTAAGTCATGTAGTATAGATGTTGTACTATACAGTTTAAGGTCTTGCATTGAGGATGCTGTACTGTGTAGTTTAAAGTCTTGCAGTGAGGACGTTGTGTGGCTTTAATTTAAGGTCTTTAGCTTTGACCAATGGTATGATAAAACTCTCCCAATTTATTGATAATTTGTTTGGAAACATATTATCATATTCAGATATGGAAGGGAAAATTGTAAACTGTGATTTAGGAATTTCTGGAACCAAGGAATGATATGGGAAAGAGGGATAAAAGCATTAGAAGAAGACTTTTCCAAGAACAAAGTTACCATTACTTGACAAACCCGTTATGGGGGGGCGTATTATGTAAAGAAAACTAGGGAATATGCTGCATAGCCAAATAGTGGAATATTTTGACTTACAGGCCTATTATGTGGGTAACTTATACAAGGCCTCCTAAGGGCACATGCTGCATAGTCAGGCAAAAGAGCTCTTAGAATTTTAACGTTCCATTGCCAAAAGTTGAAGAAAGTTGATAGAGATTCATATTTTCTGAAGCATAGAGTTTGGTTTATGGATAAAGGTACCTGAATATGGAAATGTTATTTTCAACTAAGATATCCAAAGAATCATAGGAATATGACTTTTATGAAGGTCTGACCCAAACGTAAGAGATATTGTGTCTGTAGTTTTAGGTCATACAACTAGGACCAAAAATGGAAATAATATATAATTTGTGGCCATGTGATTTCAAGGTTATTTCATATTGTATTGAACACATGGTGAGGGAAATGCGTAAACCATGGTCTTGAAGACTTTCAAATTTTGAAAAAGATAATGGGACAAGTATACTTGAATGACTGTTTTAAAATACAGATTCTTCTATATTGTCATCAAACATTAATGGGGATAAAGAAACTATAACCAAGAAAAAATTTACCATTACTTGAAAAACCCGTTATGGGGGATGTATTATGCAGGTCCAACTGGGGCATATGCTGCATAGCTAAATAGTGGCATCTTTTGACTGACAGGCCTATTATGTGGGCAACTTATGCAAGGCCACCAAAGGGAACTTGCTACATAGTCAGGAAAAAACGCTCTCATATATTAGAAACAATGTTACCAGAAACCATTAGAAAGATTATGAAGATATGAAAATATTCAAGATTAAGAGTATAAAATATGGAAAGGGTTTATGTTCAATGAAAATGAGAAATATTTGAACCAGTATTGGCCATGAGTTTGACATCCTTTACATAGATCTGACTCATATGTAAAATGAAGACTTTATTTGTTTCCTCTGAATGAATATTATGATGTGCAGTTTAAATTCATGCAACGAAGACATTGCACTGTACAGTTTTAAGTCATATAGTGAAGACATTAATAATCCCATAATAAATTGAGACACATTATTTCTATAAAGAATCCATTTACCCAATTCCTAAGCCCATGTGATCTATGCTCAATGTGAGAAACAAGGAGCAGTAAAGGTTTCTTTTACAGCACAAAGGTGACACAATTGAAGAATAGGGATGCTATATTTCCATGCAGTTTAATGTCACGCAGTAAGGATGAAGATTAACTGATGTGAAAATGAAGACATATTGTAACTAGATTAAGGGATAAAACCCAAGTGTCACTATATGTCTTTCTGGGGAAATAATCAAGTCATAGATAGTTCTCAAAACATTCTCTATGTAGATTTGATTCTTATACAAGAAATAAAGGGATTTTTATCACGGTTGGGCCCAATATTGGAGATCTAGACATCTTTACGTATCTCAATATAGATAAAAATCAAGCTTTATGTAGTTATTTAAATAATAATTCCTCATGATAATGGAGTTTGAACCACTTACCATGTCACTTCACTTCCTTTATATTAAGGATAAGAGTTCAGTGGTGATTTTGGGGTAGTTGTACCTGAAGTAGATTGTAGACCTTCATGGGGATACCATGATAGTTTTCTTCAAATGTGATGTGTGGTTCATTTTATGGTTGTGGAGAGGCCTTCATGGTGCATTAAGGTCCCACTTATTGATTAGTGAATCTTTTCACCCCCTAATGGATGGGTAAACCAAGAGCACTATCCCTTTACTTGAGGATATGTTGAGGGCATGAGTGTTATTCTTTGGTCAGAGTAACGAAGATCACTTACCTTTGGTAGAGTCTTATTATAATATTATCTATCACTCCACTATTGGAATAAAACCTTTCAAGGACCTATATGGAAGACCCTACAGGTCACCCTGATGCTATACTAATGTCGGTGATCCCTTGATTTTCAATATATATATGGTTCAAGCAATGATGGAGTTGGTCTAGTTGATCTACTCGCGGATGATGAAATCCTAGAGTAGGTATAAATATTATGCACATTTACATCATAGGACCATTGAGTTCAAGTAGGGAGACCAATATTTCCTAAGAGTATCCCCATGACAAGGATAACATAGATTCGACCAGGGTGGAATGTTAACCTTAATGTTCATCAGTCCATTTGAGAAATTCTAGAGGGTTGGTGAGGTTACTTACCATATTTTCATTACTCCCATAGTTCAAGAGGGTGCATGAAGTATTCCATGCATCTCATATGATGACATAAGTGCATGTTCATATGCAGATTATTAACTTGGGTGAGATGGAGATCAAGGATAGAGGGACTTTCATAGAGTACACGGTGGTGATTGAGGATCTACAGGAGATGATCCCTTATGGACAAACCATTCCCTTGGTTTGGGAGTTGTGGTGTGGGAGATATAGATGTTGGATCAATATCCCCACCTTTTTTTTGGTTTATTCTTTTTGGGGATGAAATAAATTTAAGGAGAAAATAATTTAGATACTTTTTTTAATACTTTGAAATATATTAATAAATATTTTTGGAGCCAGGCATGGAGACGACATGAGATTTCGAGGTCCAGCGAGCATCAAATTAATTTTAAAAAAATAATAAATATATTTTATATCATGAACATAATTTTTTTTTCATGAATAACAGAATTTCAATTAAAATTATTATCGAATCAAAAATATGAGATGATAGTTTAATCCAAAGCATGGGGTCTACCCTAGATACGATCTAAATTTGATCAAGGTAGGACACTCGGAGGAGGCAGCTACTGGCAGGTACATTAAGTGAACCAATTAATTTAGTTATTTATTTAATTAATTTAATACTAATAACCTATATCCATTTATAAATATCCTATTATGTAAAATCTCAAGGGTTATCCACATAGCCTTGGGATTATTGAGAAGAGTCTTCCACCATCCTTCATTGGTGAGTCGAGATCAGATGATGACCAAAAAACGAATCAAGGTGAATCAAGGTGTAATGAACGCAATGGGTCCTCTAAGTCATTGGAAACTACATTCCTCACCAATGATCTATCTAATTTGAGGTAGGGAAAATCCTTTTTTGGTTTCCACTCTCTTTTTAATTAATCAAGCATGAATCAGAAATCTGCTTTGACTTCTTGTAAATTGCCTAACTTTCCATGAGACTTGTAAATTGTTGATTCATTATTTTATCCAGTAAACCTATTATTGTGTTTTTATCAACTAATTTAGGTGATCATTTTCCATGAATTATTAGTCAAATATGTTTTACTTCATTCTTTTTTCTTTTATCCTCCTTGTTCATTATTTTATTCATTTCTTCCCTACAGGGTCTCAGTTTGAAAATTTTAGGGAGAGTTTGAGCATGATCGAACCCTCAAAATAATTATGGTAGCATGAACAACATGCATATTTACGAATTAATTATGGATCTATGTATTATATAGGATATGTTTGATCCCACCATGGGTCGAGGAATTAGTGAGGCAGTAGGAAGTACGATGAGTGACAGGCAGCACAAGGGCTTCATGCAGGGGGGACCATATTCTGATTTTTGACCAACGAAATGATGGAATCAATATCCAAAGGCAATTAAAACCATTTTTTTGTGGTTAGAATATGGATTTTGAATTCAGGGATATGGATTTGGAATCCATTTAAGGATCTAAATTTTTAGAAAACCTCAATATACACAGTGTGTACTATAACAAACACACGCTGTGTAGTCCAGTTTTTTATGGTGAATAGCATTTCATGTTAGAGTTAAATATCACACACCATATGGAGGGACCACACATCATGCGATTCCTAGTCTTCCTATAACCCCCCGATATTTTGAGATTTTTTTTTAATTTATTTAAACATTTTGATATTTTTCATTTCAGGAAACATAGAGTATAGCTTGTTTTATATGACGACACTAGTTTTTTCTTATGTTTCACACAACAACAAGTTAATATTGAACTGCACACAACACTTAGATTATATTTAGGTACATAAAACACTATGTTGGAGTTTTTTTACACACAATGTAGAGTTCCTTTGATATATTGTGTTGTATGTAAGATCAGGTTTTACCAAATTTAAAATGTACTATTAATAGCATCATTACAATTTTAATATAGTTGTTTTCTAACTATTGGAATGGTGGTTATGAATAAGGTTAATAAAATTATGAAAATATGGTTTATAATTTTATATAATAAGAATCATTTGGTGACCATTTAATTGGAAATGAAAATAAAAACCATCTAAAAATATTAGAAATCTTTTGCTGGAAAAATATATTTATGAAATCAAACATTTTTCCCTTAATAAATTGTTTAAAACAATTTTGATAAATTATTTTAATGAAATATGTATATATATATATTATATTCATTCAACTAATTAATGTTCATCTTACGTGTTTTCTAGACAAGTGATAAGAATAAAACCAATTTTATTCATAAATGTATATATTTTTATAAAATGTAATTTTACTACCTTTTAAAGGAACACCTATTTTGAATATAATTATTGATACTTTTATAATTTTTATTTGGTAAAATATTAATCATTTTTTAAATATAAATATCAAAATTTATTTTTGGTATTTTTTTTGGTATTTTTCTAAGAAGTTTCAATTTTTGATGAGTTGTGAAAAAATATTTAATTTTAATTAAAAACTGCATTTTCATATAATTTAGTTATAGAGTTTAATTATATTTTTAATTAGATTAAAATATAATTTATAAAATTTTACATCAATTAATAAAATCTAGGTCATTGGAAACAATTTCACATTAAAATTGGTTATAAAAACAATTCAAACTTTTGAACATTGTCACTTTAAAAACCTGTTATTTCATCCCATCTATGTGATTATTTTTAAATTAATTTATTCCACTTCTGTGACTATAATTTTTAAAAATGTTTCCAAATTTTTATTTATAATATTATATAATTTATAATAACATCAATATAACTTTTTACTAAAAAAATCAGTGAAAGTAATTAAAGTTAATTACAACGATTAAGGTAAAAAATGAGTTAAATTATTGGATAAAATTTGACCTAAGGGACCAAATACCATATAAAGATGTCAAAAGATACATTTTCTCAACATATTTCTATTATATTCACCCTTTTCTATAAAATTTACAATTATTTAAGAAACTTGATGTAAGGGATACATGTCAATATTGTTTTCCTTTTTATATTTACAAGAATACCACTCCTCCTCCATTATAAATAGGAAACCACCCCCTCACTTATTCATAGATCACAGTCCCTTTGTCTTGTACAATACTTACCCAAATATCCTACAAACTTACCTCCATTCATCCTAGAATTCTCCCTTATGGAAGAAATATAACCAAGGATTCCCTTTGGTGGAAACTAAGATGAGTTACCCAAAGAAGAGGCAATATCTCTCGAAAACATATTTTGTTTTATTATCATTATCCACCAAATAAATTATTCCTAATTCATTATTATATAATTACCTAAGTATCGTGAAGATACAAAGATATTTTTATTCAATATTTTTTATCAAATCCTAAACACACTTCCATTAAATGGGTAAGGAACTTATCATTCGTGTGCATGAAAGATTACCGCCTCACGAAGCATTATCGTTCGTTTTTTCCTTCACAACCTCACATGGATGGGAATTATGATGTAAATACTGTTATTAAATTATATTTATGATATTTATAATGTCTTTATGGTCCTGGAATTATTATATGAAACATACCTTCATGATTTCCATTTTGTGTAAATATGATAACTTCGGTTGTGGATGTGTGGACTATCGCCTCCTCAAGGTGATGTGATATGTCCACACTTTAATAGAATGTATTAAGGATGAGATTTGTAAATGTATATTATATATATATATATATAAAATATTAATGTTACTGTAATGATAATATATATATACATATATTTCATTTACTTCCTTTCTTTCAGTATGACAATAAAACAGAAACAACATTCATGCGTACGTACAACCTACCTTCTCTATGAATGGTGTACTCCATTTCATATTTATATATTTTATAGATTATTATAAATATTTATATAATTAATTTATATGATATTTCTATCATTTTTCACATATTTAAATAAATAAATCATTATCTATATAATAGGATCAAGAATAACAAGTCAAAACATATCCGAAAAACAAAACAGATATTTCCCGAAATGTAACATTAAAAAGTGAATTGTTAATACAAGGGTAATATAAGGGAATAATAAAATAATATATGGTATTATATATAATAATATGGTTATGTGGTATTTTTATAATAAATTCACATTTATTAAATAATATTTTTGAACATGTACAAAGAAAGTCAAGGCTTAAGGTAAGGGTTTTCTCATCTCACTTTTATCTCTATGAGACCAATGCATTATTCACCACACATTTATTTTTTGAGGTGTAAATAATAATCAATAATTTATATATATGATTCTTATACTTTAATTGTAACACCCCGAGCTTCCACGATACGCTTCTCGTTCAATAATGCAATAGCTTGCATTGTACGCAAGTTCGAGATTCTAACACACCACGAACAATCAAAATAGCCATTATGAATAGTAATACCCACTTTTTGAAATTATATATATATATATATTATATTTCAAAATGGACTTCATTTTTGGATTCAGAATATCGAAATTAGCCTATGTTGAATTTTTGGTATGTTTCTGAGAACTTCCAATTTTTTATGAATAGTGAAAAATACATAAAAACAACTTTTTTAATCAAAATAATTTATAGTGATAAATTATACTATTGAGTGTTTTTAAAGTATAATTAGAATATGTTTTTACCATTTTATCCAATGGTGGTCATTTGAATTAATTTCACTTTGAAATTGGATATAAACAATTGTCAATCTTTTGATATATATTGTTTCTTAGAAACACGCTATTTGTTGTGACAGCGGAAATTAATTATAAAATTAATTAATGAAACTTATATGTTTGGAATTTTTTAAAATAGAAATAATTTTTGAATTCGGAATATCAATTATAGCTTTGGGTGAAATTTTTGCATTGTTCTGAAAAACTTCAATTTTGATGAATAGTGAAACCACTAAGTGGTAGTTAAAAAAACTGATTTTTACTTTAAATGAAACATTACCACTTCTGTGATTTGATTTTCAAAAATATGACATACATGGTTGTCATTAGGAATTAAAATGTGGATCAATGGGATTAAAATAATTTTTTGGTGAATAGTAACTTTTAAGTTTAATTAATCGCGATTAAAGGTAATTAGTAAAAGTTAAGGTAAACATGGTATTATAAAAATATGAAAATACCCTTAAACTTGTCCTACCCCTATTTTATGAGTCATGACCGACCAATAAAATCCATGGGTCAACTTGGGGACCCCATGGAGCCACTTTGGTAGGAAAATGACATTAAAAACTGTTTATTTAATGTTAAAATAAAAATGTCACAAACATGAGTTGTTTTACTAAAACAATTTTTAAATGGGGTTATACAAGTCATATTCTTGACTATAAATATTAATTAGAAATATAAAACACTTTCCTAAATCATGATATTTTTTTTATAATTTTTAGACGTTAAATAAATTAAATTATTTATGACACCATGATGATGGAGTGATTACCTCATTATTTAACGATTTAAATAAAATGAAAAGATAATGTAAAATCTAATAAATGCACATGTCAAAAACCTATTGGATGGGTGGATTTCGAACCCTTATCACCTTAGCCTCTAAATATATAAGTGTGGGACCTTTAAAATCCAAAACTCATTATAAAATAAAGTAACATTTTATTACATTCCAAGAGTGCCCCTCCTCTTCTCTTATAAAAGCCCCCACTACTACCACCTTATTCACACCTTCCAAGCCATTTGGATCTGCCAAACTCTAGAAAAATACTCTCTGAACTTCCCTATCCTACTCCTAGAAGCCTCACTTTGGGCATAATTCTTCCCAAGGAAGCCTTTGGCTCAAATCAAAAAAAGAGTTACCCGATTTTAAGGTAATGTCTTCTCTTATGTTATTTTGTTTTATTTTGCTTCTCCAACCCCTTAAACTCTTTTTATTCCTTTATTTTATAACCAAACCAGTATCTAAAATATACTAGTATGTTGTTATGATAATTATTTGATTTACACTTACACACACCTTCGTCTAATGGTTAAAGAACATACTGTTTCTGTGGGTGGCGAAATACTGCCTCACGAAACGATGATTGTTCAATATTCTTTTAACACCTATAATGGTGGCCATTTTGATGACACTATTTTCATATATTATATATATATTATGTTTATGTTTTCCTTATGCTTTTGTATTTCTCATTTATGGCATACCTTTATGATTTCCATTATGGGTAAACGCGATAATTTCATTTTAGGAAGTGCGGACTACCACCCCCTCAAAGTGATTTGAATCGTTAATTCCATATGTGGGATGTATAAAGTATGGAGTAAATGATATTATATATGATATTACACTGGAATTATAATATACCTTTATATCATTGTGACTTAATTCCATTAAATACGAAATAGAAATGAAAGTAGCGTTCATGCGTATGTACGACTTACCGTCTCCATGAACGGTGCATTTCATTTCTTACCTCTAAATGTTATGTAATTTTATAAATGAATGTATATACTGTATATATACGATGTATATGATATCTAAATCATGAATATAATTATGGATATAATGGCTATTTTACCACATGAACAACTTGTAATTTTAAGAAGTTTATTTTTGACTCAAGTACCAAAGATTGACAAAACGACCGTTATTAACATAAATAATTACATAATGTTAATAACATGGTAATAAGTGATATAAAAGGAATAATAAACTTGAAAAAGGTTCTTAAGCGATTATAAATTAACTCTAGTTTATTATTCAGGAGGTTAAATAACGGTCGAGTCAAGTCGGACACGAGGTAAGGGAATTTCTTAACCCAATTTCCATTCTTTGGGTTAATCTCCTACTTTCAAATTATGTTATGATATTATTATGTCCTATCTTGTATTTATACTTTATTTATGTGTAAATATAGTTAATACACATAATAGATCTATTTTATTTAAAAAAATTATCTTTTTAAGGACTTCGTCTCAATCTCCTTTCGTTGAGGCATATTTGGTTTTATACACAACTTTCATTTATACGGTGTATAAACCCCTTTGACTTTGAATTTTATTCAAAAGGAATCTTTTTATACGAAGCATTTTTACTAAATGAAAAAATGATTTTTTTTTCTTACGTATGCGGCGACAACGACTTCTCCGCCGCCGTGACTATTATTTGAGTTTCGGCTTCCTTTATAAGCCATAACTTTTTTTAAAATAAAAATAAATACCATGTTTTACTTTTCTTTTATTTTGGTATTGAAAATGGCTTTGATAAAGTTTTTATTATATCAATGTGTTTCATTGATATCTTGTGATTGAAGTGTGGAAATCTTATGTTTCCTTTATGCATGTTTTATGTGATACAATTATGTTATGGTTTATGATATGTTTAAACCTGTTCATATGAGGAATGCATTAGACTTAATAAGTGATGGGTGGAGCCCGCTATAGCTCCTCGATGCATCGGTAGGTCTCATGAGACAAACTAGTGTCTTAGCACGAGGCCTTGAAAAAATCTTATTTTCAGTCTTGGCACGAGGCCTTGGATACGTGGTTATGATAGTCTGGCATTATGCATTCCATCATTATGAAAGTGGTTATTGATATTGCATGTGACTATTCGACTAGTAGAATATCCATGTGAGTAAGTAAATGGCATTATTTAATTTTATTTTTTCCATAATATGCTGAAGTTAAAGTTTAAAAAGGCTTTTGTTTTAGTTATACATTGCCTTAAATATTTATGATTATTGATGAAAGCTTCTGCAATTTTGTTATCCTTACTGAGCATCTGAGATCACCCCTTTCAATGTTTTAATATTTTCCAGGATGTGAAGAAGTATTTTATGAATGAACTGCAGGGATAGTCAGAAGAGGATATGAGTGTGGACTATGGAGACCTTGTTATTATAGATTTTCACTTTATGATGTAATGTAACATTTATAAATGTATCTAGTGTTTCCAAGGCTACTAAACTAATTGGTCTTTCGAGACTTGATCTTTTGTGATCATGCCAATGTTACGCAATAATGCACCGACTCCGGGTAACTGGGGTCGGGGCGTTACATTAATTATGTTTATTAACATATCCATTTAATTATATTTCTTTCATGGGGTTTATTGTTCAAAATTTAGTAAATTGGAAAAGTAATTTTTGTCACAATTTCCCTTCTTTAAGATATATTCCATGTTATGAACTTATATTTTCTATGCAGTGTATTCAATAACCTTTTAAATTTTATATTACAAATCTCCTTATTTTCTTGATATTTTAAGTTTTATTTAATGTTTTTCTTTCATGCGGATTATGATTCAATGTTACAAAAGTGGTAACTATTTATTGTTACAATCTCATTGTTTATCAAGATTGTTTATGATTTTTATTTCATTGATGAAATATTATGATCCATATCTCAATAAAACTCATGAATTTTTTTTCCTTTGTCTATTCGTGATATCTTAAATTAATGGTATCATATTTCAACTCTTTGGTACTTAACATAATTAATAAAACATTTTTAATAAAATCTAACTTTATTTCTCTCTTCGGTATAAAACCTTTTTATTTATAAAAAAAGGTTTTATAAAAAAAAATTCAAAAATGTTTTTAAATGATATTTTACTCTCATTTTCAAGGAAAATGATTTTGAAAATTTTCTTTTTTATAATGTTTTCAAAATGGTTTTCAATGATTCCTTTATAAGTTTTCATGGTTATTTTCAAAGAAAAATATTTTCAAAATGTTTTCAAAATGTTTTTTGATACAAAAATAAATTTTGAGATAGGAATGAATATTTTTACCATGAAATATTTTAATTTAATTTTAAAAGGAAAATTTATATGTTTTAATGTGGTTTTCATAGGAATAGATTTTGAAAATTCTTTATGTTTTAAAAAGTTATTTTCACAGAATAATTACTTTCTTTAAGAAATGTTCCATGCGATCTTTTAAAAATACTTCTCCATATAAGTTGAAATTATTTTATATTGTTTATTATTTAATAGGGATATGATCCAAGTATACCATTCATATTATTTTTTTGAATGGTTTATGTTTTGATGGCATGATGTTTATGAAACCCAATTCTCTTCTATGAGTTATACCATGATAAATTATTATGAAACCCACATCTATTCATAGTTTATTCTAGGATAAAATGATTATGAAACCTATATATTTTACATAGGTTATGATATGTTGAAATTTTTATGATACCAATTTCATTTCATGGTTATTATATTAAGTTTATGAAACCCATCTCTTATTATGCATCATGATATGAAAAATGTTTTATTATATTATGGAACATTTAAGTATGATTTCATTATGTGATGGGTGTGACCAATATTTCACTTCAATGAATTAGATAAATATTTATATCTCATGATTATAAATGGGATGGAATAAGGAGTGAACTCATTTCAATATGCCAGGGTTGTAATGAGGAGTGAAATTAGTTCATCAATACAAGGATGGAACGAGAAGTGAACCCAATTCATTTATACATGACTATAATGGGAAGTGAACCTGGTTCAGTAATACAGGGCTAGAATAAGATGTGGACCCGATTTTGTAATATAGGGATGAAATGGGAAGTGAACCTGATTTTGTAATACAGGGCTAGAACGATATGTGAACCTAATTAAGTGTTACAGGGGTGGAATGAGAAGTTAACCCAGTTTAGTGATACAAGGTTAGAACGTTAAATGAACTTGGTTTAGTAATATAAGGTTGGAATGGGAAGTGAACCCTATTCATTAATAATATGTTGGAATGGGAAGTGAATTCAATTCAGTAGTACATGGATAGAATGGGACATGAACTAGATTTAGTAATACAGTGCTAGAACGTGAAGTGAACCGAGTTCTATAATACATGGCTAGAATAGGAAGTGAACCTGGTTCAGTAATACATGGTTGGAAAGGGCAGTGAACCAAGTTCAACAATATATGGATATAATGTGAAATGAACCTTCTTTAGTAAAGGCATTTTTCCACTAATATGGTCTTAATAATAAGTCCTAACTACTATGGAAATCATTTTAAATGTCTTCCACAATTCCATTTCACATTCCTATGTTATGGTATCATGGTTTATGTACTTGATTACCTTATGATTCATGTCTTATGAATAACCAATATTTATTAATTGACTCTTGATTGTGATCTTTGATATGTAGGGTATGATCTTATAATGATACTATCATGTTATCATACCCTTATGCTCATGATTATTCTTAGATATATCCTTATTTACCCTTAACGAGAATTTGATTTCACCCATCTCTTATGTTTCCTTTCCCCAGGTTATAAAGAAAGTTTTAAAGTAGGAGTACTGAATGGGGTTATCTTTACGAGAGATGATGGATATTTCTCACCAAAATAGAAGAATGGGTTCTAGGTTTCCAAATTCATTAAACTATTATGGTCCTCGGGAATGTATTTTTATAATGTGATGAATATTAATATAAAATGATGTAATATCCTTGTATATGAAGACTAGGTAGATATAGTTGGTGTGAAAGGGATGGTTTAGTCAACCCCTGGAAACCAGGATGAGAAAACATTATTGAGAAACTTAGGGATATTTATAAGGATATGTGTAGGGATGTCTCTAAGAATAATACTAAGGTGTCAAAGATTTAAAAATTAGGTTTCATGATTTATGAATCATATAATTAATTTTTCCCGATTATGTAGTTTTCTTCTATGATAAGTATTTATCACACTAGGATTTCTAGTCTTAGTCAATAACGGGAACATGAACGAACTGGGTTAACATTGAATGTTTTAGATGTGGAAAGTATATGAATTAGTCTGTTCGATATCTTAAGTAGAATTATCACGATGAGAATCAAGAATGTGGTATGAGTACTGGTTATAATTTTGAATAATTAGACACCACAAATGACATGTGAATGGTATGGTATGTTCTAACCATTTTTACATTAAACTTAAGAAGCATGACAAAATTGAGTTTGAAGAACCATAAAAAATGATTCATATTTCATATTATTGGAAATGGGTATTAAATAATAAGATGATGAAGCTAGATTAATGGTTTTAGAATAAAGTTAGATGATAGAAGTGTATATGTTTTTGAATTCAAATATTCTGTTATATAAATCATGAAGTATATGAGGATTATTTTTAGAAGTTTTTCACTAAATATTCTCAATAATTTGTTAAATGATAATGATAACCTAGAAAATTGATTTAATGTAAAGGTTACATTAAGGGAAGGTATCCATTAACTTGTTACTAAGGATTAGAAAATGATATTTTATTTGGATAAAGAGACGATGATATGGATAAAGTAAATTAGATAGTATTTATAACCTCATAACTCATAAAGTATTAGTTTTCAAATTATTTTATGATATCATGGATGGAGTTTATAAAAATTTTGGATTTATGAAATATATATAATAAACTTTAAAATAAGGAAACATGCATGTTTTCAATAATTATTTATGGTAATTACTATGTTTTAATAGAATACAAGATGAAGGTATTCACATGTTTGGAATGCGATAAAAAAGAGATACTTTATGATATACATTGGACCAATATTGATTTGTTTTTTGAGAAATTTAGTGGCCTTATATTTTGGACTTTTGTCATTCGGATGGGTAATAAGGTTAACCGCTTGTGTAATAGTTTAAGTTAATATTTAGATGGGGTTTTATAGATTAAATTATTATCTCACCATATGAGGATTTTGAATATTGGATAACTTATGCTACACTTTTGTTTTGATAAAGATAGATGGAATGGTCTACCATTCTATTTTTGGGTCTCATGATCTTTTAGTACTTTAGGAATGAAAAATAGACCTTCATTTTTTAGGGGAAGATATGAATTAGAAATTGGTCAAGACACAAAAAAGGTTGATATTGAGCATATGAAATGGAATGAAATAATGTAAGTATATATCCTTGGGAAATTTTTTCAACTTTAGGAAAAAGGTATTGAAATAAAATTTTGTCCCATTATCATCAATTTTTGATGATATCAATGCCATATTTCAGGCCTCATTGGTTTATAGATTTGTTATTGTTAACTTTCTTCAGACCATGATCTATATCACTCTCCATCAGAACATGATAATTAAATTTATCTTAAATGTCTATGAATTCACTTTCCCCCTATGTTCTAATATGTGGAAAACTAATTTTGAGTTACTTTGGATAACCGTTATGTTTTTGAATTTTTTTAAAGGAAGTATTATTATTCATTTTTTTACAATGTGGGTTTCTATTAAAGGAACATTCAAGCATTAAACCTTTGATAACCTAGATGAATTTCATGGGTGAAATTAATTTTAAAGGGGGTAAAATGTAGCACCCCAAGATTATTGGATTTTTTTTCAAATTAATTTAATCTTTTTGATATTTTTCATTTTAGACAACACTGAATATAGCTTGTGTTATATAAAATCATTGCATTTGGTTTGAGTTGAATGCAACACAAAGGTAATATTTTTCTTCATAGAAAAAATATATTAGATTTTGGTACATGCTACACTATGTTTGGTTTGATTTACAAAAAATTCTGAGTTCCTTCAATAGCTTGAGTAATACGCTAGCCCAAGTTTTACCAAAATACAATGTAATATTAATAATATTATTAAAATATTATGATAGTTTTCATCTAGATGTTGGAATGGAGGTTATGAATAATTATAATTGAATTATGAAAATAAGGGTTAAACATATAGATAAGAATAATTATTTGGTTACCAATTAACTATAAATTAAAATAAAACCCATTTGAAAATTTAGTAAATCCTTTGCTAAAAAACTATATTTATATAATCAAATGCATTTTACCTCAATAAATTATTTAAAAAAATTTTGATAAATAATTTTATGAATAAATAAATAAATAAATAAATATATATTATATTTATTCAACTAATTAACATTCATATTATGTGTTTTCTAGATAAGAGATAAGAATAAAACTAATTTTACGCACAAAAGTATATATTTTTCCAAAGTGTAATTTTACCACCTTTAATGGCGCACATATTTTATATCTAATATTTGAAACTTTTTTAAATTTTATATAAAATAATAATATCATTTTTTAAATTTTAGTATCAAAATTTACATTGGGTGGATTTTTTGTATTTTTATAAGAAGCTTCATTTTTTATGAATAGTGAAAAATAAAGAATTTTAATGGAAAACTGTATTTTTGTCTAATTTAATTATATAGGTAAATGTTATTTTAAATTGGTTTAAAATTTAATTTAGATCAATTTAACATCATTTAATACAATTTAGTAAGTATTAATCAATTTCACATTGAAATTAGACCACAAAACAATTCAAAATCGTGAACATTTTTCACTTGAAAAACACGTTTTTTTGTCATATATGGGGGATGATTTTTAATTTTTTTTTTCTACCTATTATGTGTGTGTAATCTGGAAAAATGGATTCCTAATTTTGAATCAGCATGATTTATAATTTCTAATAATTTAAACTTATTTTTTTTACCAAAATAATTAGTGAAAGTAAATAAAATTCATTACAATGATTACGGTAAAAATGAGTTTACATAATGGTTAAACTTTATCTTAAGGGAGAAAATACCCTAGAAACATGTCCAAAATCCCTTATATGTCCATATTTATACAATATCCTACCTTTTGTAAAAAATAGACAATTATTGTAGACACATGATTTAAGGAAGACCTCTCAATAGTGTTTACCTTTTTATATTTTCAAGAATGTCATACCTCCTACACTATAAAAGGGCACTCACCCCTAACCCTCACTTCTTCACACATATAAATACCTTTGGGTAAGTAAACCCCTATAAAAATATCCTCCCAAAATCCCTAAATTCATTATATAATCCTCCCATTGGTTATAAATCCAACCAAGTAATCACTTTGGTGCAAACCAAGAGGATTTACCCAAATAAGAGGTAACCTCCTTCCACAAGATCTTCTATTTTATTTTCATTATTCAAACCCTTTATTATTATTATTTAATTATTATATAATAATATCATTATCATAAATTTAATTATATTTTTTTTATTCTATGGGTTATACCTATACCTACACACACTTTCATCAAATGTGTAACAAACTTACTGTTCGTGTGTATGACGGACTACCACCTAGCGAAATGACGTCGTTCATTTTTTTCCTTTACCACCATTCATGAATGTGTGTTATGATATAAATAATATTTTTACATGATATATATGATATTTTTGATGTATTTATTCTTATATAAATATTATATGAAACATTCCTTCATGCTTTCCAAGTTTTGTAAATACCATAAAGTTTTTTGTGGACATGTGGAGTACCCCATCCTCAAAGTGATGTGATTTGTTCACACATTACATTGAATGTATTAAGGATGGGTTTATTAAAATAATATGATATATATGAAATAATAATTATAATTTAATGATAATATATATTTAAATATATTTCATTTACTTCCTTTCATTCAATATGATAATAAAATGGAAAGAACTTTCATGCGTATGTACGACCTACTATCTTCATGATTGGTGTACTCCATTTCATGTTTATATATTTTATAGATTATTATAAATATTTATATAATGAATATATATGATATTTATATAATTTTTTAAATAATATAACTATTTAAATTATGATCTATGTAAGAGGATCAAGAATAAAGATTCATAACATATCTGAAAAACAAAGGAGATAGTACCCGAAAGATAACATTAATATGGAATTGTTAATAAATGTGTAATATAAATTTATAATAAAATAATATATGGTAATATATATAAAAATATGTTTTTTAAAAATTTATAATAAACATATATTTATTATACATGAGGTTTGATCGTTTATGAAGAAAGTCAAGGCTTAAGGTAAGGGTTTTCTCTTCTCAATTTTACTTCTCAGAGACTTATGCATTATTCAACACTCATTTATTTTATGTGGTGTATATAATTCCCATGAATGTATTATATGATTATTATACTAAAATTTATTGGTAATTAAATTTCCATTTGATTATATTTCATTCATAGGTTTTATGGTTCAAAAGTTACCAAATTGGGAAAGTAATTTTTTTCTCAATTTTCATTCATTGAGATATATACCATATTATGCACCTATATTTTTCTATGGGGTGTATATACTACCCATTGAAATGTTATATCATCAATAATATTATTTTAGTTATATTTTATGTTTCATGTAATGTTATTGTTTCATTGGGATTACGATTCAATGCTACCAAAGTGTCAACTTTTTATTGTTATAATCTCATTGTTTTTTTGTTTGTTTATAATTATGCTTCCGTTGATGAAATATTATGATAAATAACTAAAGAAAACTGATTAATTTTATTACCATTTATTTTTTCATTATAACTTCAATAAAAGTAATCTTCTTTCAACTATTTGGCTCTTAAGATAATTAAGAAAATGTTTTTATGAAAATTCAAATTTATTTATATCTTCGGTTGGAAATCATTTTTTTCACAAACTATGTTTTCTAAAAATGTTTTAAGAAATTTTTTTAAATGAATTTTTAAGATCATTTTAACAAAAAAGTGTTTTTAAAAATCTTTATGTTTTAAAAATTGTTTAAAATGGTTTTCAAGTATTACTTTATAATTTTTCAAGGTTATTTTCAAAGAAAAATGTTTTATGATTCAAAAATCATTTTTAAAAGAGGAAAGGATATTTTCTTAAAGAAATGTTTCACATATTTTTAAAACATTAATTTCTATTTTTCTAAGTGGTTTTTGAAGTAAATTATTTTTAAAATGATTTATGTTTTAATAAGTGATTTTAAAAGAAATGTTATTTTTCTTAATAAATGCTCCATGTGATCTTTAAAAATAGTTCTCCATCTAAGATGAAATAATTTTATTTTATCTATGATTTACTAGGGATATATTCCAAGGATACCATTCATTTTATTTCCCTGAATTGTTTATTTTTTGATGGCATAATGTTTATGAAAACTGATTCTATTCCTCAGTTTATACCATGATAAATTCTTATGGAAGTTGTATCCTATCACAAGTTATTTTAGGATAAAATGGTTATGAAACCTATATCTTTTCCATAGGTTATTATATAATGAAATTTTTATGATAACCATTTCATTTCAAGGGTTATGATATGATTTTTATGAAACCCATCTCTTTATATGTGTCATGATATGATTAATGTTTTATTATCATATGGAACATATATGTATGATTTTATTCTGTGATAGGTTGGACCTATATTTCAATCTAATGAACTGTGTAAGGATTTATATCTCACAAGTATGATTGGGATAGAATAAGGATTGAAATTAGTTCAGTATGTCAGGGATATAATGAGGAGTGATCTTGATTCATTAATATAGGATTGAAACAAGAAGATAACTTAGTTTAATAATACAGTTATGAAATAGGAAGTGAACCCAATTTAGTAATACATGGATGTAACAAAAAGTGAATCTGGTTCAGTAATATAGGGCTAAAATGAGAATTCAATATAGTTTAGTAATATATGACTAAAATGGGATTCGAACTTGGTTCGGTAATAATGTGGTAGAACGGGAAGTAAACCTGGTTCAGTAATATAGGGTGGGAATGGGAATTCAACCCTGTTTAGTAATACAAGGTAGGAATAGGAAGTGAAAACAGTTAACTAATACTAGGATGGAAAGGGAAGTGAAACTGGTTCAGTAATATAGGGCCTAAATGGAAAGTTATCCTTGTTCATTAATATAGTGTTGTAATGGGAGTTGAACATAGTTCAGTAATACAAAGTGGAAACAAGAAGTGAACCTAGTTCAGTAATACAAGGTTGGAATAAGAAGTGAACCCGATTCATTAATAGATAGTATGAATATGAAGTGAACCTGGTTCAGTTATACATGGATTGAACGGGGAGTTAACATAGTTCAATAAAAAACTTTTTCCACTAAGATGGTCTTGGTTGTAATCCTTGACTACTATGGGCAATTTTTTTAATGTATACCACAATTCCAATTTTTATTCCTATGTTATACTTTCATGGATCATTCCCTCGATTACCTTATGATTTATGTACTATGAAATTCCAATCATTACTCCATGACTCTTGATTATGATCATTGATATGTAGGGTATGATCTTCTAATGAACAGTCTACAACATATCAAATATGTCAGAATAAAAACTCTCCATCCTACAACAATAGGCATGGAAAACAAGCAAGGCAACCAAACTGGCTAAACAGGACCAAACGGTCGTAAAAAGAACATGCATGGGAAATACATCCAAATCATAGAAATTAACCCTATTCATATCCAGATAACCTCTACACAACATGCGAGCATGGAAGACAACCAACAGGGGTAAAACGGTAAACACACAATACCCCGTTCAAGGGTATTGGTGGAATTTGCACATAATACTCAAATACTTTGAACATAAAGGCACAAACCACCAACCTTGGTGTTAGGAGATTTCTATATGTGAACCTAAAAGCATGAATCTCCTTAGAACTTTAAAGATCTACAAAAACTTCTAAAACGTTCAACCCATGATATCTCATGAGAGAATAGAAATTAGAAGATGGTGATCTAGGAGAAGAGAAAACTCACTGATGTGATTCCAACGCAACCGACAGTGTTCGATTCAGAGGATAGATGCATGCTCAGGGGTTCGTCGAAGATCCAAGGTCATACGGAGCTCTCGGTCGAATGGACCCAAGAAGAAGAGCGTTCTGGAAATTAGACGCGACCCCAGTGTGTTTAATGAAAAAAAGAAAGTACACAGTGTGTAATTTTGAAGTACATGGCATGTACTCGCCGTTTCTATACACCACTTTAAGCAGCCTCCAAGTCCCTTCCACATGACCGTGTGTGTGGATACTAAATGGCCAACACACGACCTCCTGTGGCAAGGTAGTACATGGAGTGTACTCATAAAGTACATGGCGTATACTTAGAAAATTTCCAGAATTTCCTCTTTTCCTAAAAAATGACCCTAAATGGAAAAACATACCTGAAAAGAAGATTCAGGTTCTTGAAAACTTCCCCCCTTAAAGAAATTCATCACCAAATTTTCCTAGCGTGTCACAAAAGAAGAAACCCCAAGCAACTCTGGACGCTGGGCCCGTACATCGGCCTCCCTCTCCCAAGTCTCGTCCTGTACCTGCCTGTGCTGCCATAGCACTTGTACAAGAGGAATAGACCGACCATGGAGAACCTTTGCACGTTGATCCCAAATCCAGATATGATGCTCCTCAAAGGATGAATCCACTTCCAACTCAACCTCCTTAGGTCGGAAAAGATGATATGGGTCTGAAAAGTAATGTTGAAGCTGAGAAATGTGGAAGACTTTTTACATGGCTCGATACCTCTGAGGCAACTGAAACCGATAGGAAACTGGCCCAACTCTCTCCAACACCTCAAATGGACCGACGTAACTCGACGAAATCTTACCCTATCTCCTGATCCTTCTGTGCCCCAACATTTGTGTGACACGTAGAAAAAATTGATCCCCGACCTCAAACTCAAGAGGTCATCTCCGCTGATCAGCATACGACTTCTAACAAGACTGTGTAGTAACCACCCTCTTCCAAATCAACTCTATCTACTCTATGGTCTCCTGAACAGGATGAGTTCCCAACAAAGCTTCCTCTCCTGTCTCCAGCCAACATAAGGGTGATTGGAATAGCCTACTGTACAAAGGCTCATAAGGTTCCATCTGAATAGTTTCTTGAAAACTATTGTTGTAGGAAAACTACACAAGAGGTATATGCTTCTCCCAATAACCTCAAAAATCCAGAATGAATGATCAAAGCATATCCTCAAGCACCTGAATCATACGCTCGGACATGCTATCTATCTGAGGGTGGTATGTTGTACTCAAAAGTACCTATGTACCCAAATCCTTCTGAAGCCCCTTCCAGACCCAAGAAGTAAAATGAGCACCCCTGTTTGAAACAATGTATTGCGGAACTCCATACAGACGTAAAATCTCTCGGATGTATAACCACCCCATATCATCATCACTGAAGGTCTCCTTGATCGGAAAGAAGTGAGCGACCTTCGTAAGTCTGTTAATGACAACCCATACTGCATCATTCCCTTGAGGTGACCTCAGTAAACTGGTCACGAAATCCATCGTGACATCATTCCACTTCCACTCAGGAATGGGTAAATACTGTAAGATCCCTACTGGATACTAATGCTCTGCCTTCACCTGATGACAGGTGGAACACCTCATAACAAAACCAACAACATCCATCTTCATACTTGACCACCAATACTGACAGTGTAGATCATGATACAGCTTGGTGATGCGAAGATGAACTGCCCAAACTGAGGAATGAAAGTCCCACATCAGTTCCTCCCATAAGTCTGTTGGAACCCATACACACCCCTAGAAATACAATATCTCATCCACGTTTATGGTCCATCCAGGAAAAGGGTCATCTCCTGACATACTCTCCCTTAGGACTAGGCCTTAAAAATCTGATATCTGCCTCATTCGAACTCGATCAAGAAGAGTAGAGGTAATAGCTACAGATGATAGAAAAGTATTCCCCTATCTGTCCTGCACCTCCAAATGCATCTTAGAGAATAGAGCCATAAGCTTCCACTCACTGATGGCCTCCTGAACTGCCTGTATCTAAGTCCTCTTACTCAATACATCAGCCACTGCATTGCCCTTCCCAGGCGTGTATGCAAGCTCAAAGTTAAAGGACTGTAGGTACTTGACCCACCTCCGTTGTCTTAAATTCATATCACACTGAGGGAATATGTAATTGAGACTTTTGTGGTTAGTGAAAACCAAAAAATGATTTCCCAGAAGATATTGTCTCCAACAACATAGGGAATGAATAATAGTTGACAAATCCAGATCGTGCATCGGGTAATTCCTCTCATGTGGCCTCAACAGCTGAGACCCATATGCAATGACTCCATCTCTCTACATTATCATAGCTCCTAGCCCGATACCTAATGCATCACATTAAATAGTATAGATCTTTCCCGGCTCTGGAAAGACTAGTATCGGTGCTGAAGTCAACCTCCTTTTCAGCTGCTGAAAGGATGAATCACAAGAATTTTACCATAATAACTGAGCACCCTTCTTAGTCAGACCCACCAGCGGTGCTTCTAAGCGTGAAAAGTCTTGTATGAAACGTCTGTAGTATCTATACAGCCCTAGAAAACTCCGCACCTCAAAGACGTTCTTCAGATGCTCCCAAGAAACTACAGCTCTAACTTTCTCTGGATCTACTGATACTCCTACCTATAAGATAATAGGACCCAAGAAGTGAATCTAATCCATACAAAAGTGTCACTTTGATAGCTTAGTATATAACTGATGCTCTATCAGTGTACTTAGAACAATATCAAGATGGTTAGCATGGCCGTTTCTAGTGTGAGAGTACACCAAGATATCGTCCATGAAGACCACCATGAAAGAATCCAAGTATGGATGGAACACTCAGTTCATCAGTGCCATGAAAATTGCAGGCGCGTTCGTGAGACCAAACGGCATAACCATATACTCGTATAGACCATACCTACTCTGGAAGGCTATAAGAGGTATATCTGATGGTCTAACGCGCAATTGATGATAACCGGATCTCAGGTCAATCTTCAATAACACTCGGGCTCCTCGAAGCTGATCAAAGAGATCATCAATCCTAGTCAAGGGATATCGGTTCTTGAACTTCAACTGGTTCAACTTCCGATAGTCCACACAAAGCCCGAGGGTACCGTCTGCCGTCTTTGCAAACAGGATAGGTGAACCCCAAGGAGAAGTATTGGGTCGGATGAAACCCTTTGCCTACAACTCCTCCAACTGCTTCTTGAGCTCCTGAAACTCAAGTGTAGCCATCTTATAAGGAGGAATGGACACCGATGCCACTCATGGAACAAGCTCAATAGAAAAGTCTACCTCACGCTCTAGAGAAAAACCTGAAAATTCTTCTATAAATACATCTCTGAAACGATCAATCACTAGAGGAAAGTCTAACTGTGAAGTTCCATGGTCATCCAGATATACACTAGAAATATAGGCTTTAACTCCTCCCAACCCATGATGCTCGGGTCCCACTCTGCTCTCCTGGACATCCCATTCACCCTTATGAAGAAAATATTCACCTTCTGGTGTCGTGAAACTCACCCTATGGCGATAATAGTCGACGAATGCTTGTAATGGAACTAACCACTTCATCCTAAGAATGAAATCATAACATGTCATCTCTAGGACATAGAGGTCCCATAGAAAGTGAAATCCACCCACCTCTAGTGGGAACTCCTTACATTGATGTACACTAGCCATTCTAGTCCCCAACGGTGTGTCTAACATCAAAATATCAGAAGAGGAAAAGATATAGAGACCAAGGATCTCCACAATAGTGATAGAAATAAAGCTATGGGAATGCCCTGTATCGAAACGAGCAGAAGATAAAAATAAGGTTACTAAGATCGTACCTCAAACTGTATAGGGTCCGTGATCCTTCTCCTGCTAGGTCTGCTCCACTGAAAAAGTATGGCCTATGCCACAACCCTGTGACAATGCTTGATTGCTCTGAGCTGATACACCCTACTGTTGCTGAAGAACCGGGGACTGACTACCACGACCACGACCTCCACCTCAGCCCGAACGGCAAGAAGAAATCTAGTTCCCAGACTGGTGAGAAACTGGTGGCACTGCTCCTAAATGAGGAGTCATAGAAGAACCTCTTTCACCAACTACTGGTGAGAATATCTGATAGAATCTCTGAAGGTGACCCATCTTGCTGCAAGATCGGTATTCCATTGGGTATCTCGGGAAACCTAGCCTCGTATTCCCGCTATTCCCACACTAGTAGCACACCACCTGGCTACCAAAAGATGCATCCCACCTAATCTGATCTTGTAACATCCCAAGTAAGTAATTAATAATAGATATTTTTATCTATGTCAATTAATGATTAAGATAATGTTTTAGAGGCTTAAAATGAAAATAAATACAATCTTATGCATGGAATACACTAATATTCTTAAAAGATTGTTTTACTGCCTTTTGATGGAAAACCCTTTTTAAATCTATCTTTTGATAATTTTATAAGCTATTTTTTTCAAAATAAACTTATTATTTATGATTGGGACATCAAAATTTACTTTGTGTGAATTTTTGGTATTTTTTCGATAAAGTTCATTTTTTAATGAATAGTGAAAAATGTTGTATTTTAATTCAAAACCTCTTTTTAATCTAATTTATTTATATGATTATATTATCTTTTGAATTGGTTTTGAAGTGAAATTAGAATATATTTTTACCATTTTATCCAATGGTGGTCATTGGAATCAATTTCACTTTGAAATTGGACTTAAACTAGTGTCAATCTTTTGATACTTATTGTTTCATAAAAACACGCTATTTATCATGACAACGGGAATTAGTTATTAAATTAATTAATTCAACTTACATGTTTTGAATTTTTTAAAATAGACATCATTTTTGAATTCGGAATATCAAATATAGCTTAGGGTGAAGTTTTGGTATCTTTCTGAAAAAACTTCAATTTTTGATAAATAGTGAAACCACTAAGTGGTAGTTAAAGAAACTGATTTTTCGTTTAAATGAAACTTTTCTACTTCTGTGATTTGATTTTCAAAAATCCTACATACATTTTTGTCATTAAGAAGTAAAATGTGGTTCAATGAGATTAAAATAATTTTTTTGGTGAATAGTAACTTTTAAGTTCTTAATCGCGATTAGTGGTAATTAGTGTAGTTTAAGGTAAAAATAATGTTTTAAAAATATGAGATGAGCTTGACACATGTCCTACCATCATTGGATGTGTCATGGCCAAAAAAGACAATCCATGGGTCAACTTGGGGACCCCATGGAGCCACTTTGGTTGGGAAATGACATAAATAATTTTTTATTTAATGTTAAAGTAAAAATAACACAAACATGAGATGTTTTACTAAAACAATTTTTACATGGGGTTATACAAATCAGATTTTTGATTATAAATAGTCATTGGAAATATAAAAAGATTTCCTACATCATAGTAGTTTTTTTTATAATTTTTAGACATTAAATAAATTAAATTATTTATGACATCATGATGATGCAGCGATGACCTCATTATTTAACGATTTAAATAAAATGGAAAGATAATGTAATATATAAGACCTACACATGTCCAAAACCTATTGGATGAGTGGATTTAGAACCCTTATCACCTTATCCTCGAATTATATCAATTTGGGACCTCTTAAATCCGAATACCATTTTAAAATAAAGTGACTTTTCTTTACTTTCCAAGAGTGCCCCTCCTCTCCTCTTATAAAAGGACCCCACCTCTACCTCCTTACCCACACTTCCAAAGCCTTTGGCTCGGCCAAACCTTGCCCATTTTGTCTCTCCACCTCCCTCTATTACTCCTTGAAACCTCACTTTGGGCAGAAGTCTTCCCAAGGAAGCCTTTGAGCTCCAACCAAAGGGAGTTACCCAATTTTAAGGTAATGTCTTCACTTGAGTCCGTTTGTTTTATTTTTCTTCTATAACCCCCTAAACTCTTTTTAGTCATTTCTTTTGTAATAACTCAAGTATCTTCAATATACTAGGATTTTGTTATAAGAAGGATTCGAGTTACACTTACACACACCTACATCTAATGGTTAATGGACATACTGTTTCCGTGGATGGTGAATTTATGCCTCCCGAAACGATGATTGTTCAACATTATTTTAACACCTTCAAAGGTGGCCATTAAGATGTAACTATATTTATATATGATATATAATATGTTTATGTTTTCCTTAAGCTTCTGTATTTTTCATTTTGGGCATACCTTTATGGTTTCCATTATGGGTAAACGCGATATTTTCATTTAAGGAAGTGCGGACTACCGCCCCCTCAAAGTGATTTGATTCGGTAAATACCATATGTGAGACGTATAAAGGATGTAACTATGATATTATATATGATTTTAGACTGGAATTATAAAATAACTTTATATCATTATGATTCCATTCTATAAAATACGAAATATAAATGAAAGTAGCGTTAATGCGTACGTACGACTTACCGTCTCCATGAACGGTGCATTTCATTTATTACCTCTAAATGATTATGTAATATTATAAAGGCATGTATATACTGGATATATATGATATATACATCATGATTATAATTCTGGATATAATGGATACATGAACAACTTGTAATTATAAAGGGTTTATTTTTGACTCAAGTACCAATGATCGTTAAAGCGACCGTTATTAACTTAAATAATTACATAATGTTCATAACATGGTAATAAGTGATATAAAAGGAATAATGAACTTGAAAAAGGTTCTTAAGAAAGTAGAAATTAACTCAAGTTTATTATTCAGGACATTAAAGAACGATCGAGTCAAGTCGGACCCGAGGTATGGGACTTCGTCTCAATCTCCTTTCATTGAGGCATATTTTTTTTATACACAAACTTCTTTTATATGGTGTATAAACCCCTTTGACATTTATGTTTATTCAAAAGAAATCTTTTTTATACGAAACATTTACTAAACGACAAAAGAGAATGTTTTTGTCGTACATATGCTGTGACAACGACTTCTCCGCCACCATGACCATTATTTGAGTTTCGGCTTCCTCTACATGCCATACCTTTTTTTAAAAAGAAAAATAAATACCATGTTTTACTTTTATTTTATTTTGGTATTGAAAATTGTTTTCATAATGTTTTTATATCAATGTGTTGTATTGATATCTTGTGATTGAAAGGTGTAAATGTTATGTTTCCTTTATGCATGTTTTATGTGATACGATTATGTTGAGGTTCTTGGGAATTATTATGAAGACGGGTGGTTCCGTGATAGACTAAGGGTGGGTGAGCCCGATATAGCTCTCCAATGCATTGGGTAACACAAAGGAGTTAAAATTTAAGGTTTCTCCGAAGAGATTTAGGGAATATACTGTGATGGGTATTCCAAACGTAACCAAGAGGATTACTCCCTACGTAAGAAAGTTATGAATGCCTCAAGTTACCTTTATGTCTTATGATTTCTATGATTTATTCATGATTTGATGAGGTATGTTAAAGTGCTTATGTTTTATAGGTAAAGTATGATTTCATTCTTATGTATATATGTACCCATGTTTCCTTTCCATATATTTATATCCCTTACTGAGATTTTTATACTCATCCCAAGTTTTTTTGAAATGTTTTTCACAGGTCAAGGGATAGGTACATGATATGATGATAGTGTCAAGGAAGTGTCAAGAAAGAATCCATGTTTTATTTTAAATATGTTTCCATTGATGGGAAAGAAGACTACTATCTTTATGTAACCACTTTGTTTATATGTGGAATGTAATGCAAGTTTTATGATCTAATTCTCTAAAACTCTAAACCCAAAAAGATCCTCAATGTGTAATCTTGTAATAACTCAAGATTAAGTAAGGTTTAAGGCTGAGGCCTTATAGTTGGTATCAGAGGTCGGTTTAGACAACTTTAGGAGTTAGAAAATTGTTAAATCATAAGTTAATTTATGGTATGACTAAAATGATATAGCATTTAAATATTACCATGTTGCTTCACCTAAGGTATTTCAGTGTTAAGAATGGTTATTCGTAGAGGAAATAGAGAAGCTTTTTTGGGAAGGCATACTGAGGGAAATGACCTTCCAAATCAGTATCTTGAGATGGTCAGAATCAGAACTACACAGTTTGTTGCAGTGATGACTCGGTTGACTCAGGTTACTACTGAAGGAGTCGAAAGGAAGATTGGTGAATGCTCCAGTTTTGGAACTTCCTTCCAGGAATGGTGAGTTTGTTATCTACAGTGATTCTTCATTGAAAGGACTTGGTTGTTTCCTTATGCAGAATGATCAGGTAATTGCTTATGCTTCACGTCAGTTGAAAACTCATGAGGTAAATTACCCTACACATGATTTGGAATTAGCTGCTGTTGTTTTTGCTTTAAAAATTTGGAGGCATCATTTGTATGGAGTAAAGTGTGGAATATATACTGATCACAAAAGTTTAAAGTATATATTCACTCAGAAAGAATTGAACACGAGATAGAGGAGGTGGCTGGAATTAATCAAGGATTATGATTGTACAATTCATTACCATCCGGGAAAAGCAAATAAAGTGGCTAATGCTTTGAGTAGAAAAGTAATGCTTCATTAACCATGCTACGTTTGGAACGAGATCCTTTGGTTAAGGATTTGATGAACTTTGGCATAGAATTTGTTGGTGCAAGAAGTTTTTCTGTTTTGTTTCAGGTATCAGTGAGATCATCTCTATCAGACAGAATTAAGCAAGCACAGAAGCAAGAAAACGAGTTGCAGAAAAAGGTAGAGCTAGTTCAGAAGGGTATGTTGCCTGAATTTAACATTGATAATGACTATGTTTTGAGATTTGGGAAGAGATTGTGTGTGCCTTGTGATTCACAGTTGAAGAGAGAGTTGTTATGTGAAGCTCATAGTTCCCCGTTTTCAGCTCATCCTGGCAGTACTAAGATGTACAGAGATCTGCGGGAGTATTACTGGTGGGATGGAATGAAAAGAGATATTGCTGATTTTACTGTGAAGTGTTTGACATGTCAACAGGTTAAAGAAGAGCGGAAGTTACCGAAAGGGATGCTTCAGCCTTTACCAGTGCCAGAGTGGAAATGGGAGAATATATCTATGGACTTTGTTGTGGGATTACCGAAGACATCTCGAGGTAATAATGCAATCTGGGTTATTGTTGATCACTTGACTAAATCTGCTCATTTACTTGCCATACGAGATAATTTTTCCCTAGATCAAATTTCTCGTTTGTATCTTAAAGAGATAGTCAGGTTACATGGATTTCCTCTCTCCATTGTATCTGACCGTGATCCCAGGTTTACTTCTAACTTTTGGAAAGGCCTTCAGAAGTCGTTGGGTACTGAATTAAATTTTAGTACATCTTTTAATCCGCAATCAGATGGGCAGTCAAAATGAACAATTCAGACCTTGGAGGGTATGCTACGAGCTTATTCGATGGATTATCATGGAAGTTGGGACCAACATCTTTCTTTGGTTGAGTTTTTGTATAATAACAGTTTTTATTCTAGTATACAGATGGCACCATTTCAGGCATTATATGGGAAGCGGTGTCGAACTCCAGCTTTCTGGGATGAAGTGGGTGAAAGGAAGTTGATGGGACCAGAATTGGTAGAAGAGTTGGCAGAAAAAGTTCAGCTGATTCGGAAACACATGAGAACAGCTCAGAGTAGGCAGAAGAGTTATGCAGACAACAGGAGGAAGGATCTCTCTTTTGAGGTAGGTGATCATGTTTTTCTCAAAGTATCACCATGGAAAAGTGTGATGAGATTTGGTAAGGAAGGAAAGCTGAGTCCAAGGTTCATTGGACCATATGAAATTCTGGAGAAAGTTGGATCAGTTGCTTACCGAGTGGCTTTACCTATGAGTTTATCTCAGGTACACAATGTTTTTCATGTTTCGATGTTGAGAAAGTATATGCCAGATCCATCTCATGTTTTGAGTCCAGAGGTAGTTCAGCTGGAAGAGAACCTATCTTATGAAGAACAACCAGTCCCGATTCTTGACCACAGGGAGCAAGTGTTACAGAATAAAGTGATTCATCAGGTAAAGGTTTTGTGGAAAACCCACATGATGGAAGAGGCAACATGGGAATCTGAAAATGCAATGAGGGATAAGTACCCCCATTTATTCGATAAGTAAATAAATTGTGGGGACACAATTTTCTAAAGGGGGGAAGGATGTAACATCCCAAGTAAGTAATGAATAATATATATTTTTATCTATGTCTATTAATTATTAAGATAGTGTTTTAGAGGCTTAAAATAAAAATAAATACAATCTTATGCATGGAATACACTAATATTCTTAAAAGATTGTTTTACTGCCTTTTGATGGCAAACCCTTTTTAAATCTATCTTTTGACAATTTTATAAGCTATTTTTGTCAAAATAATCTTATTATTTATGATTGGGACATCAAAATATACTTTGTGTGAATTTTTGGTATTTTTTCGATAAAGTTCATTTTTTAATGAATAGTGAAAAATGTTGTATTTTAATTCAAAACCTATTTTTAATCTAATTAATTAATATGATTAGATTATCTTTTGAATTGGTTTTGAAGTGAAATTAGAATATATTTTTACCATTTTATCCAATGGTGGTCATTGGAATCAATTTCACTTTGAAATTGGACTTAAACTAGTGTCAATCTTTTGATACTTATTGTTTCATAAAAACAATCTATTTGTCATGACAGCGGGAATTAGTTATTAAATTAATTAATGCAACTTACATGTTTTGAATTTTGTATAATAGAAATCATTTTTGAATTCAGAATATCAAATATAGCTTAGGGTGAAGTTTTGGTATCTTTTTGAAAAAACATCAATTTTTGATGAATAGTGAAACCACTAAGTGGTAGTTAAAGAAACTGATTTTTCGTCTAAATGAAACTTTGCTACTTTTGTGATTTTATTTTCGAAAATCTGACATACATGGCTGTCATTAAGAAGTAAAATGTGGTTCAATGAGATTAAAATAATTTTTTGGTGAATAGTAACTTTTAAGTTCTTAATCACGATTAGTGGTAATTAGTGTAGTTTAAGGTAAAAATAATATTTTAATAATATGAGATGAGCTTGACACATGTCCTACCCTCATTGGATGTGTCATGTCCGACCAATAAAATCCATGGGTCAACTTGGGGACCCCATGGAGCCACTTTGGTTGGGAAATGACATAAATAATTTTTTATTTAATGTTAAAGTAAAAATAACACAAACATGAGATGTTTTACTAAAACAATTTTTACATGGGGTTATACAAGTCAGAGTTTTGATTATAAATAGTCATTGGAAAGCTAAAACGATTTCCTACATCATAGTAGTTTTTTTTATAATTTTTAGACATTAAATAAATTAAATTATTTATGACATCATGATGATGCAGCGATGACCTCATTATTTAACGATTTAAATAAAATGGAAAGATAATGTAATATCTAAGACCTACACATGTCCAAAACCTATTGGATGAGTGTATTTATAACCCTTATCACCTTATCCTTGAATTATATCAATGTGGGACCTCTTAAATCCGAATACCATTTTAAAATAAAGTGACTTTTCTTTACTTTCCAAGAGTGCCCCTCCTCTCCTCTTATAAAAGGCCCCCACCTCTACCTCCTTAACCACACTTCCAAAGCCTTTGGCTTGGCCAAACCCTGCCCATTTTGTCTATACACCTCCCTTTCTTACTCCTTGAAACCTCACTTTGGGCAGAAGTCTTCCCGAGGAAGCCTTTGAGCTCAAACCAAAGGGAGTTACCCGATTTTAAGGTAATGTCTTCACTTGAGTCCGTTTGTTTTATTTTTCTTCTCTAACCCCCTAAACTCTTTTTAGTAATTTATTTTGTAACAACTACAGTATCTTCAATATACTAGGATGTTGTTATAATAAGGATTCTAGCTACACTTACACACACCTACATCTAATGGTTAATGGACATACTGTTTCTGTGGATGGTGAATTTATGCCTCCCGAAACGATGATTGTTCAACATTCTTTTAACACCTTCAAAGGTGGCCATTAAGATGTGACTATATTTATATATGATATATAATATGTTTATGTTTTCCTTAAGCTTCTGTATTTTTCATTTTGGGCATACCTTTATGGTTTCCATTATGGGTAAACGCGATATCTTCATTTAAGGAAGTGCGGACTACCACCCCCTCAAAGTGATTTGATTCATTAAATACCATATGTGGGACATATAAAGGATGGAACTATGATATTATATATGATATTATACTGGAATTATAATATACCTTTATATCATTATGATTCCATTCTATAAAATACGAAATAGAAATGAAAGTAGCGTTCATGCGTACGTACGACTTACCATCTCCATGAATGGTGCATTTCATTTCTTACCTCTATATGATTATGTAATATTATAAAGGAATGTATATACTAGATATATATCTTATATAAATCATGATTATAATTCTGGATATAATGGATACATGAACAACTTGTAATTATAAAGGGTTTATTTTTGACTCAAGTACCAATGATCGTTAAAGCGACCGTTATTAACTTAAATAATTACATAATGTTCATAACATGGTAATAAGTGATATAAAAGGAATAATGAACTTGAAAAAGGTTCTTAATCAAGTAGAAATTAACTCAAGTTTATTATTCAGGACATTAAAGAACGATCAAGTCAAGTCGGACCCGAGGTATGGGACTTCGTCTCAATCTCTATTCATTGAGGCATATTTTGTTTTATACACAACCTTCTTTTATACGGTGTATAAACCCCTTTGAATTTTATTTTTATTCAAAAGAAATCTTTTTTATACGAAGCGTTTACTAAACGACAAAAGGGAATGTTTTTGTCGTACGTATGCGGTGACAACGACTTCTCCACCGCCGTGACCATTATTTGAGTTTCGACTTCCTCTACAAGCCATACCTTTTTTTAAAAAGAAAAATAAATACCATGTTTTACTTTTCTTTTATTTTGGTATTGAAAATTGTTTTAATAATGTTTTTATATCAATGTGTTGTATTTATATCTTGTGATTGAAAGGTGGAAATGTTATGTTTCCCTTATGCATGTTTTATGTTATACGATTATGTTGAGGTTCTTTGGCATTATTATGAAGACGGGTGGTTCCATGATAGACTAAGGGCGGGTGAGCCCGATATAGCTCTCTAATGCATTGGGTAACGCGAAGGAGTGAAACGTTAAGGTTTCTCCGAAGAGATTTAGGGAATATACTGTGATGGGTATTCCAAACGTAACCAAGAGGGTTACTCCCTACGTAAGAAAGTTATGAATGCCTCAAGTTACCTTTATGTCTTATGATTTCTATGATTTATTCATGATTTGATGAGGTATGTTAAAGTGATTATGTTTTATGGGTAAAGTATGATTTCATTATTATGTATATATGTACTCATGTTTCCTTTCCATATATTTATATCCCTTACTGATATTTTTATGCTCATCCCAAGTTTTTTTGAAATGTTTTTCACAGGTCAAGGGAAAGGTACATGATATGATGATAGTGTCAAGGAAGTGTCAAGAAAGAATCCATGTTTTATTTTAAATATGTTTCCATTGATGGGAAAGAAGACTACTATATTTATGTAACCACTTTGTTTATATGTGGAATGTAATGCAAGTTTTATGATCTAATTATCTAAAACTCTAAACCCAAAAAGATCCTGAATGTGTAATCTTGTAATAACTCAAGATTAAGTAAGGTTTAAGGCTGGGGCCTTATAGATCTCCTCATGCAGTCTCCCTGTAGTGAATCCTGCTATCAGCTGGCGGAGCACTGACTTTGGATGCCGAACCGCCCTAGCTCACAACTCCAGAATCCCTCAGATTATGCTCTGTGATCAGCGCGTGGTTGACGATAGAGGATATATAATTCAACCTAAAGATGTTCAACTTAGATTGGATGTCGTTCCTTAGACCATCCTCAAACTTCCGTGCAAGGAACAACTCCTCACCTCTTGGAATAGGCCTGAAATTCTACAACTCTTTGAAGCGAGAGGAATACTCCATAACAGTAAGAGTACCCTGCTCCAGACTCATGAAATCTCTGGCTCGATTGTCCATCAAGGTCTTCGGGTATAATTAATCGCAGAAGATGCACCTAAACTCATACCAAGACATATTCTACTGGCGTCCCGCCTGTGAGATCACATCCCACCACCTATTGGAGGAGTCTCGATGCATGTAGGTAGTGAACTTCACCCTCTTCTCTGGAGGTATCTACAGATGCTCGAAAATCATCAATGTGGATCCTAGCCATGACTCTGCAGCCTAGGGTCCTCCATCCCTTGAGATAGTAGGAGGAAGTTGCTGCTGAAAGACTTGCATCAAATTTTCCATCGACGGGGTAGGAGGCGGCGCTTTCTGGAAGGTCTACATCATCCTCAAAAATCCCTCTATGAACTGTGCATCATCACCAATGTCGGGTATAATGGCTGGTGCCAAGACTGGCACAATAGGAGGATCTATAGGTAGTCCCTGATCAGCCATGTCCGATGTCTAATCACCGCTTGGTAACTGACATACAATCGGAGGACGTCTCGGTGGCATGACTCTGCAAGGTCAACGCACACCTTAGAACAAGATTATCAAGGACTGAAAACTAGAAGTGTAAGAAGGGAACATGAGAAAGAAAACACTCAAGTTTTACAAAACATGGCTACATGGCATATACAATTCCTACATGACGTGTTCCATTATGTCATTTACATAGGCGTGTACTGCTACCTAAACTTGTCTTGTAACACCCCAAACACATGACGTTTTGTCTTAACACATGGCGTGTAATTGAATCCTCTTCCCCTGCCTAAGTACTTCTACACAGTTAAGATAAGAGGCTCTCCTAAGACAAGACTACACAGCGTGTTCATGGTAGACACGACGTGTACTAGAAAATCTTCACCTGGATGTGTTGTTAGTGACACAACCTGACACATGGCTCACACTACATGGCATGTTCAAGGTGGACTTTGCATGTACGTGAAAGGATAACACCGACCCGTGTTGTTAGTGACACGATTGGGCACCTGGGTTAGAATACATGGAGTGTTTAAGGCTGAAACAGCGTGTATATCTTCCGACATATATATCCATGTTGTTAGTTACATGAGCAGACACCAGGTTAACACCACACGGCGTGTACAGCTGGTACACGACGTGTCCCCGCAAGAAATTTCTCCCATGTCTCTACCCATATGACCTATGACACGGTTAGAGGCTAAATGGTGTGTAAATATGGTACACGGTGTGTACTTAAGAAAAACTATTTCTTCCTGAACAGGAGAACACATGCCGTGTATTCAAAACTACACGGTGTGTATTCTGGGTTTTTCTAGATAGTAAGCCTCAAAAAATACTTTGAAGCCCAGAAAAACACTGAAACGAACATTAAATGTGCTAAATTACGATCCGTGAGGGCCCATAATCCCTGTGAATCAATGTTTGGCATCTTCTACATGCTATAAAAATGAAAACAAAGCAATGATCCACCAAATTCCAATCCATGAGGGCCCATAACACCTCAAGAACCAAAGCTTGGCATTAACTCAAACAAAACCTTACACAAGAATACCCTATCAAAACAGCTTGTATTCTTATCAAGGAATCTATCACAACATCATGCATATTCTACACAATGTCTATCATAACAACATGCAATCGCTAATTCATCATAAATGACATGGCAAGAATGCATGACATGTGATTTCTAGAAAGTGCCTATATGATGCATGAGATGACATACCCTCATCTCATCGGGTTGCAATAGAAATAAAACCTCAATAACATCAACAATAACAAAACAAATCATGTGAATCACTCAAGGTGAAATCAAATCATCTGTAATGATTGCAAAAGAAGAAAAATTGAAATTAAATTAGGTAGGTTGACTTTTCCCTATACACGGGTTAGCTACTCCTCAGCACAACTTATTACCAAGTACCTATTCCATCCTATCCCTGGCTAATGGATCCAAACAGTAAGTAAAGAGAAAAGAAACGCCTCTGATACCACTTTGTAATGCCCCGGTTCCGAAAGCCACCCAGAGGCGCCCTGTACCTGGTTTGTCAAATGGCCTCAAGCACATTTCCCCCCACGACAGAGGCTACCGACTAGCAGAAAGGGCTTGGGTGTGATAGTGGGGAAACTATGTACTCAATTGGAAGAGTACACAGTGTAAGTAACAACACACAATAGCGGAAGCAATAAATATCGAACAATAGTAAACAATGGAAGACTAGAATAATAAACAACTGGAGCACATATATATTTATATATAATGATGCATGATACATATGTCTAGGAAAGCATCCAAACAAGTCACAATGATGGAAATATAAACAGTGCTAAACCAAAGTACAAAAGAAAAAGATAAACAGATCCTCATAATCGCAAGCCTAAGCTTAGTCCCATGCTCTCCAGTTCCACAGCTAGTCATGTACCCTAAGTAGATGGGTGCTTTCCCTTTTCTATACCTGCAACAATATAATATTTTTTTCCCAAAATCATGACCCAAATAGGGTGTGAGACTAAATCCCAGTAGGCAAACACCCAAAGATCTATGCCTTATAGTTAGTGAATACATGGAAGGTAAAAGTACAGAAAATAGTAAACAAGAAAGTACTAAGAAGTAAACAATCCACAATTTCAATATCAAGAAATAAGCAAAAGAAATAGCTAAACACAAATAGGTAACCCTCTGGGAAGTACTCACAGCTATCCCCTCTAGTCCTACCTAAGAAGTACAAGCAACCATCTGGGCAGTGCACTCATCCTAACCCCTCTGGTTCAGTCATAATAATTCATAAAGACTCTCTGAGGAAGAACTCATAGTCAATTCACCTTATAGTATAAGTTAGTCAAGGACTCTATGAGGAAGCTCACATGGTCAATTCCCCTTATAGCCCCAAGGTCAAGGACTCTCTGAGGAAGCTCACTCGGTCAATTCCCCTTATAGCTCGGGTCATTCAAAGACTCCCTAAGGAAGCTCACTTGGTCAATTACCTTTATAGTCTAGAGTAATCATGGTAATTAAAAGTAAAACAAAGACTCTCTAAGGAAGCTCGCACGGTCAATTCCCATTATAGTCTAGAGTGCTCAAAGACTCTCTGAGGAAGCTCACTTGGTCAATTCCACTTATAGTATACCACACCAGGTTCTCACGGCCCTGTATTGGTCAACGGGCATAGCTAAGAAATATGGCCAAAGTAAACCTACAAAACTGCTTGGCTAACCAGTCTACAACATATCAAGCATGTCAGAATACAAACTCTTCATCCTACAGAAATAGGCATGGAAAACAGGCAAGGCAGCCAAACTGGCTAAATAGGACCAAACAGTCGTAAATAGAACATGCATGGGTAATACATCCAAAGCATAGAAATAAACCCTATTCATATCCAAATAACCTCTATAAAACATGTGAGCATGGTAGACAACCAACAGGGGTAAAATGGTAAACATGTAATACATCGTTTAAGGGTTTTGGTGGAATTCACACATAATACTCAAAGACTTTGAACGAAAAGGCACAAACCACCTACCTTGGTGTTAGGACATCACTATATGTGAACCTTGAATCTTGAATCTTGTTAGAACGTTTAAGATCTACAAAAACGTCTAAAACGTTCAACCCACGATATCTCACGAGAGAAGAGAAATCAGAAGATGGTGCTCTAGGAGAAGAGAGAACTCACCGATGTGATTCCAACGCAACTAACGATGTTCGATTTAGAGGACAGACGCATGCTCAGGGGTTCGTTGAAGATCCATGGTCGTATGGAGCTCTCGGTCAAATAGAACCTAAAAGAAGCGCGTTCTGGCGATTAGACGTGACCCCTATGCGTTTAATGAAAAAAAGAAAGTACACGACGTGTAATTTTAAAGTACATGGTGTGTACTCACCGTTTCCTTAATCCACTTTAAGCAGCCTCCAAGTCACTACCACATAGTCATGTGTGCGGCTACTACACGTCCATCACACAGCCTCCTATGGAAAGGTAGTACATGGAGTGTACTCATAAAGTACACAGTGTGTACTTAGAAAATTTTCAAAATTTCTTATTTTCCTCCAAAATAACCAGAAAAGGAAAAACATACCTGAAAAGAAGATTCGGGTTCTTATATTCATGTAAATTATTTTATATATGAATACATTGTGATAAAAAATTTCAGATATCATCATAGGAACTGAAATCTTGTGCATAATTTTATCTCTATATTGGCCCACATGGATCACCTTTCAAACTAATGAACTATCTTATACAATAATTTAATGAAAAATTACTCCTTATATCTTAAATCTATGGTATAAATTTTAACATAATTGGAATTATAACATGGATGATACATTCATTTTATTTAATTGGTGACCAGTTTACTTTGTCTAGAATATTATAGACTCAATGGAAAAAAATTCCATATAAATCTCTCATTCCTCTAGAAGGAAAAACTAATACACATAAGTTTTGTAACCGTGTACTATAATTTCAATTTCAAATAATTATATGAGATTATTTTACAAGGTATTTATTAATGGTATGATATTAGTTTATTTTAAAAATCAATTTGAAATAGGATTATAAAATATGTTTAAAATTTAAATTTCAATTGGTTCAGTGCTTATGAACCATCATGATCATGAATATTATACCATAAAAAATAAAAATAACATTTTTTAGTATCTAGTCACACACCTAACTTATTATTTTATAGTCTTTATAAAATTACATTCTCATAAACATCAAAATAAAAATCCTACTTCCAAACAAACTTTAATATACCATGTTTACTAGTAATAAATTACTTAAATCTATAATAAACCCCAAAAAATTCATTAAAACAAGCTAAGTGAAGAAGAATATCCTAGGAAAAATGTCTATCCATTTTTAAAAGTCACCACTACCTTTAAATGAATTCTAATTAATCATTATAATGTCTAGTTCGTATCGAAATACTTTGGGGTTAATTTTTATTTTTTGGGAAATAAAGGGACGTTATAGGTTGGAATAACAATTTATCTTTAAGATGGGTGTAATTTTTTTTATTTTTGTTGTCCTTTATCATGATTATTTTCTAATGGTTACTGATATTATGCTCAATCATTTCAACCCCTATTATGATACTTTTTCAATGACTCCCATCCAAGATGAACTTATGAACACCAATTGATCCTTGAATTCTCAATCATCATTTCACTTTAACTTAATCAAGAAAAAAAATTCAAACTACCATAACTAGAAATAAAATACCTTTGATTTGGTTTAAAAAACAATGGAGTCTCTATTCCTAAGAGATGGAATCCACATATTAATTCAATCCTTTTCTATATGGACACATTTTACTTTTTCTTGCATTTTTTAAAAAAAATTACCAATTTATTTGTTTTTTTAATAATATTATTAAATATATAATGATCTGAAAACCTAACTTATTTTTATATAGACCCCAAGAACATAATTTAAAAACCCACAATCCTTATGATGCACATTGGGATATTTGGATTAAATTGATGGTGTTTATGATTTACCCGTTCACCCATAATGCTTTATGTGGTGAAAGATTTCTTTCTAATGGAAGGAAGTCACTCAGGGATTTACATGTGAAGCTTTGGGTTTTCAATTGGTGGATATGTCGGGAGGTTAGGCTCATTTTACCTATTTAGGGGGAAATATTTCTGACTCCATGAATCACATAATGATTTAATACATTCTCATGAATCCTTCCCAATAATGATATTGTTTAACCTTAAAAATTGATTATCTAAAAATATATACTATAGAGGACACTAAACATGGGAATTATAAATTCCCTCATTTAATCCAATTTTCTATTTACTCTATAGATTAGATACATGTTATAAAGAGATCTAGAATTTCAATCCATCTTTTGAGATTTTAGGAACCTATGAAGGGGAGTAGGATGTTTTGTAGAATTAAAATCAAGCCTACGAAATGTTATTCCAACATATCCATATTAATAGAATTAGAACCCATGTTGTTTGGTACCATTTAAAAATATAGTTGATGCCTTTTAAGGTTATGTGACAAAGACCGTTTTGGTTCCTTTAAAGGTTGTGCTAACATGACCACTTATAAGATATTTAACTTCATGATTAATGGATTACTAGGTGGATGATACCTAGAAATATGTTGGTGTGGGACCAATTCAAAAGAATCCATATTACACATTAGGATGTTTATTAGTGACTAAATAATAGTATAAAGGTCCATAATATTATTGAGCCTTCTTTTTATATTCTAGGGTTTTCAATGGTTCTGGAGAGGTTTCATAACATATGAAATATATTTAAAATTATTTTTATAAGTTATAATGTATTTTTGAAATGGTTTTACAATTAGGGAAGAAATTATGTGTTTTAAAGTATATTTTTGATAATTAATTTGAATTTTTTAAGATTTATTATTAAATATCTAATGCATATTTGAGATTTTAGAGGTGATAATAAACACTTTTATTAATTATTTATATGTGTTTTTAATTGAAAATATAGTATTTTTAATGAAATATTTACCCTTATTCATGAAGTTGGAGTTGCTAAGGGTAAGAGTTGTTTTTTATACCTTGTATAAAGGTAATATTGTTTTTCTATGGATTATGTAAGTGTAACCAAGAATTTAAAGAAGTTATGTAAGTGTAATCTAATTCTTCTCCTTATTCCATAATGTTTACCATATACTTTCATCTTTTGTGTAAAGGTAAGTCAAATCCCCCATGAGTTTCAGTAGGGTAGCTCAGTTTTAAACATGCTATGTAATTGTTAGGAAGTGGTTTTAAATAATGCATAAAGGTAAGTTCTCCATTTGATATATTGAATAAATGTAATAGTGAACTTATTTAAGGGCCAGTGAGGTATTAAAATATATATTTAAGGGTCAACAAAAGATTATATGAACTATATAAAGGTATACTGTGTTTTTATGTACCCACATAACGGTTAGACAAACCTTGCATTATGGTAATCCATGAATCAAAAGTTCTATATAATAGTACCTTTCCCATTATAAAGGTCGTGTCAGGGTAAGATTTGACTTGTATGAGGGTAGATCTAAGATTATTAAGGTTGTTTATGGGTAATATGAAGCACAAATTAGGGTAGTTCTAGAATTTATGAGTCTATGTAAAGGTAAGTGTAAGCTCATGTAAGGGTAGAAGGATGCATAAGGGAAAATCCCTATTACCCCTATGAAGCATATATGGGTTTCATAAGGGTATCAATTCTTACCCAATTTTTCATAATTTCTTATTCATCATGTAAAATATGTTTTTAATGATTTATAAGCCTAAAATCATTTTTTGTTGTTTTTGACTCATTTAAACTACATCGAACATTTACAATGATTTTAAATATATCCAAATTAATGTTTTATTTAATTCTCAATTAAATAAAGAATAAAATATGGAAATTTTATGGAGTATCTGAGGATGGATGTCCATGAATGTTAAAAATGATTTTCCTTATATCATTTCTCCCCCTCATTTATCTTGAGTTCTAGTGAATAAAAAACATGACAACTGAGTTCTGTTAAGTCTTCTGTAAAATTATAAAGGCTCACCTTTCTTCTAATCTATGTGTATACCCTCTTAATCCCTCCTTTATTTTGGGTGAATCGTGGAAACTACTTTTATACCTGGTATGGGATCATAATCCTCTCTTTATTTCCTATACATCTTGATATTATCATTATTTTTTTCCTTTTGGGTTGATGGTATGTGTCATCCTAATGTAGTTAAGTGATTTAATAATTTATAAATAGAATGGGATGAGAAGATTCACCTGTATTTTTTCAAATTCCTTCATGTTGTAGATATCTGTTTCCCTAGAAAATATTATTTCATGCATAAAGATTCATTATTATTATTATGTAAATCCATTATAATTTAGATAATCAAATTATTGACCTAGAATGAGTACGTGATGATCAAATGAAGACAATTAAAATTTTTATATCACTTTAAAATGAAAATGTGAAATTTCATGTGGTGTTATAATTTTATTATCTAAAAAGTTATGAATTCTTCCAAATAGCCCAAAGGCCTTCATTTTTTTTATTTTGATAATCCACCTTTCAAGGGGTGATTTGGTACCCTTACAAGGTCCGAAGGATTATATACAATTACATGAACCATATGTCTTATAGGTAATCACCCAAACAAAATAACTTGGAACCTGTCCTCCCCATCACATGTCATAATATTAGCACTCCAACTTCACAGGGATGGTCGGCTAGATGTGTTTTGTAGAGCTGCATAGGCCCGATACTGATGGAAATTACATAACCTCTTGTTCTTCCAATTCTGGTTAGCTCTACTCTGGTCAATGCACCTGCCCTGAATCCTCATCTGAAGCCCTGTCCCTTTTTGTCTGACAGGTAAATCTGCATATTCATGTGGCCCAAAGGCCTGAATTAGTGTAGAATTATTATTATGTTCTAAAATTATTATCATTATGCATGAAATATTTTTTTTGTGTTTCCCATTGTGTAATTTACTAATGTGATGGTATCTGAAGGGGGTGGAATTATGGGTGTGATTTTTTTTGCAGAGTTTGACTTCTGGGGTTATGGTGGTGATGAGAGATGTGGGAATAGAAAATTTATATGGTAATGGTTGGTTTCATCTTGAATTGGTTTGGTATATAACCAATAGCTATGAAATTAATAAATGGTAATATTGTTAATATAGAAATGATTGGGGAAGGAAATTATGAATGGTAAATTGGATGATGTTGTTCAATTTGAATATATGTAAAGATAATTGATACAAAAATGATTGGTAATTGAAATAGTTAAATTAGAAATATGATATTGATGTGTGGTTATAGATTAAATGAATTGAAGATAAAAGGATGGGTTGTGTTAATCTGAAATGGAATGGATTAGTGAAATAGAGTTGTTGAAAGATCGATAATTCTTGAAATGGAATAACTTTAAATTGAAAGTGGGCATGTGTGGATTGTGTGTGGTGGTTGTATAGTGTGATGAATTAGTTGGGGAAGCGATGTTGTCACATTATAGTGGTGATATGGAGGTTGTGGTAGTTCAATGATTTTTTGTGTGATCCCATAGGCTTGGCTTGAATGTAACTATTATATATTTTATTTTCATTGAGAATTATATACACCATACCCACATCGAGCACCATATGCTGTCATGAAAAAGTTTTGGGGGTGTTTTTTCCAATATCAAGATAATGAGGACACATGGCTTCTGACTTGGCTTTCCCCCACTTTCTTCCAGGAAGGATGATATGCATGGGTTTTGATGGATATAATTAAAAATTACACCATTGGTGAAGTTTAATGAGAATTATGAGATCTTTAATAGTGGTTTTCATGCATGGTATATGGTGGTATTGAGTTTTATGTCTTTTTATGTTCATGATTCCCAATTATACCAATCATTGTTGTGGTAGAGAAGTGACTTGATAGACCAAGTGCCTTCAGGTGATAGTAGATGTGATATCCTAGGTTTCTTTAGGCGATGCATGATGTGTTAGCCTAGGTTTCTTTGGGAGGGTTGTGATAACTAGTTGAATGCAGGGTTCTTTCAATAATGAGTTTTCCTACATGCCTTCACCCATAATTACATAAAAGAGATGGGAGATCCATGACATTTTACATTGGGTTGTGATAGTGGAAAAGCTATGGGAAAGTGGTGAAAGTACCCATTTATAAATATGCTTCATATTATGTTATTATACTTGGATGCTTTATTTAGTTAGTGAGTTTTGGTGAGGGTGAGAACTAGTTTACTTGATAAGTGTATACTAGTTTTTTTTGTTTATTCACTAGGTTATTAGTACGATAATCTCACATTTTCATGAGATTTAATGGGTATAATCCTACTATGTATAAATTTATGCTCACCATACATATATATAACTTTTTTTTAGGTTTCCAAGAGAACTAAGTGGATGAAGGTGGACATTACTAATATGGGTGTTGGAGCTATTCTTATGTTAATGCAATAGGATTATTCATGGAGACCTTCATTGTATTCATATTTCATTACATGCATTTTTTATATTTTTTATTTTACCTTTTCATATGTAATTGATTTGTTTTGTGCTTTATATTTTATATCCCCACTCAATTTTTTTGTGAGTAATTCCTCCCAGATGATTGATTTTATCTATACCATCGATTTTAGTTTCCATCCTAGGGCCTACTAGAGGTGGGAATCAAAGGTTATTATCTATCATTATCCATTTCCATCCCATGGGGTACCTTTATTGGGAGGGGGTATTGAAAATGTTGTATTAAAGGTTTTAGTTGAGAATTAGGATGATGTTTTTTATTAATGACTATAAGGATAACATGGGTTGGTAGAGGTATGGTTTCAATCAATCTTGGTATGTGAAATAGGTTGGGGAGAATAGTTATGTCATGAGATTTTGGGGCCTTATGTGATATGATGCGAAGAATATGAGCATATTGAATGACTATGTGAGGTGATTCTACATTCAGGGTAGGGACATTAGAGAGGTATAAGAAACATGATTGGTTTTTATTTTGATTGGATGGGGTTCTTTTCAAATGAAAATCAATTAAATTAAAAAAATAATGAAATTTAATGCGTGTTTCACTCACTATGACCATGTTTTGGTATCCATATAGCCCTTATTATTTTTAGAATTATATATAGGACCTGAAAGGAAAGTGTAAAATATGAATTAAATAAACTGAGCTATTTGTTTAAAATATTGTTCAAACAAGAATGTGTTGCTCTGTTCACTATTATATCATGATTATTTATGAATTAAATTTTTTCCCATTGTGAAAATATATGACATGATACATTTATTTCCTAATGTTTGAGATTTTTAATGAAGCACTCCGAGTACATTTTTTGTGAATAGATTTTGAATTTTGAAACCCATTATACGACATATTTCACTGAGTAGATTTTTTACTTCCATACTGAAATGGTTGTTTTAGAAAAATTGTTTGGGTTTATTATAGTTTCAATGATAGATAATATTCTATGAATTTATTCCCATTTGTAATTTATCATGGGCATTTATTAGAGTCTTATTGTAAACCGTGGTTTTGGACATATAAAATTTGAAGTGTTTGAAAAATGACCATCATGAATATTGATATTTAATATAAAATTTTGAAAACATTTTCATAAATTAATTTCTTTTTCCTTTTTGAAATGATTTTAGTTATTTAGTATTAAGCTATTTAAATATTATAAGCATGTACTATGAGTTAATTATAAGTATATATAATTTGTATCATATGTTTCTAAATTTTAGAAAATATTAAGAATGTTATGTGGTAATATATTGATAGATTTTTTTTATAATTGATAGAACATATTCTTTTTTAGACATATATGTAGTTTTTTTTTCTGAAATGGTTATGCCTCACATGTTAATCCACAAGTAGTTTTTTTATGGGTAACATGATTTTTTTTGAAAAAAGTTATCTAGTAACTAAAAAATTCCGGGTATCTAAATCTTGTGTAAGTATCATGTTAGAATTTTGTAATTATAACATGAAATCATGTATTTAAATATGTAATTATAAAAATGGACCACATATTGTAGTGTGTTGGCATGTTTTCCCAATAAATAAAATGTAAATATAATGTTCAGTTAAAGAAATATAAGAATGAAAAAACAGTAATACAACATGTTTAGTTTAGTTTTTTATATTTATAATAATTTTTAATTTTTGGGAATTCTAATATCATGACACATATATATTAGGGTATTTCAATGGAGAATATGATCCTAGCATGCAAAAATTTATATATAAAACTGTAATTATGGTTCCTCCGTAACAATATGATCCTAGAATGTTTTGTTTATGAATGTTAATCATGATTCATGAGATAAAACATGTGCAAAATTTTCCATTAACTTGGTTTTATATTAGAGTTATTTAAACGAAAGGAATTTTATTTTCCTTGGAATGAATTTAAAATGTTTAAATTTGTTTATAGTTTCATTTTTATTGATTCATATATTGATTTTTTGATATGACTAGTCAAAACATGTTTATGAATTATAAAATAAAATTCTAAATTCTGTTTAAGAATATGTTTCTTAATTAATATTAATCCACAAGACATTTATGTTTCATAACACATAGATCTATGTGGTATATGTGTTATTGTTTCTTTCAGTTGAGAACAAATACATTTGTTCTGACTATATCTTGTGTTAATGAAATAAACCACCTCATATAAAGAGGTTAATCACATAAATTCGATACAAAAAATAAAAGAGTTGTTTGGAAAATCATGAAATTTATAAAGATGAAATTTCATTCCACACCTACATTATTATCAAGTGATGATAGTATATGGATATTATCTAATTTTTTTGGTTTTTTGTGATTGATCATATGCTGGAGTCATGGGTTATGGATTCAATCATATAAAAGGATGGAAAAATTTTCCCAAATCAAGATGTGTTATATTATGAATCATTTAAAAACATGTCATCAATTTTGTGACACGAAATGTGGATAATATCATAGTGTAGTGGATATTTTTTTGGATTTATTTGATTATACAGAATCTATTTGTATTAATACGAGTTCTTGTATTGGTTTAGAATGTTATGTGGTGATATATTTACGAACTTTAAAAGCAAGGGTATGCACTAGTTGAAAATGGAAATTGGAACATTAAATCGATTGTAATTTTCAAATGAGTGTTCTCTTGGTGAATAATGTTTTGTTATAAAACATGAATAACATTACAGCTGGATAATGTCTATTGTCTCATCCTCCCATATTTTATGCAATTCATTCCTTATGTTTAGTGGGGATCTCTAATATTGATATTTAGTTTTGATATGCTTTTTTAACCATTGTAGTGTGATTGTTTGATATCACATTGAATGAAATTGGCTAAGAACATAAATCCAAATAATAAATTTGTTACCAATGGGAAATCTCACGACAAGAAAAGAGTGTTTTAGCGGTGGTTTTTAAAACCGCTGTGAAAAAACCATCGATTTTTTTTAATTTTTTTTAAAAATATCTTCTAAAAAAAATTCAATTTTTTAGCGGCGGTTTTTTAAAAAAACCACTTCGAAATAGCGGCGGTTTTTTCAAAACAGCCGCAATAATTTAGAATTTTTTTTTAAAAAATATATTTATTATTTATTATTTACAATAAAATATAGTTTATTATTTATTATTTTAAATATTTTTATCATGTTAATTAATTATTATTTATAATTATTTGTTAAAAATATTTTTAAACTAAAAACAAATGTTCAATAAGTAGAAGAACAGACTTCAGCATCAAATGAACATAACTTCTGATCTGAGAGTCCATTTCAGCTTCACAACTAGTCAAATCAAAGTTTATCAAATGAGAAAAAACCAAGTGAGATTTAAATCATGTGATAATCAATGGAAAAAGATATATTCAAAATTCAAAAGTTGAAAATCGAACTCGAACTTCAAACGATCATAACTTTTAATCCGGGTGTCCGTTTGGCCTCTACCACATATCAAATCAAAGCCTACGACGATCTCTACACTGCTTAAGTCTAGTACCAAATCTATGAGTATTGTACCGCTTTTTATTCCACCAAAAAGACCGAGAAGGTCTCCGAAACAGAGGTTTTAGTTTCAAACATTGATTTCTCGAAATTCAAACCGTTATAACTTTTGATACATGTGTCTGTTCGGCCAATACCACATATCATATCGAATATCATTTCATGATCTTCGATTTGACTGGTTGTGGTTCTGAAAGGGACTCTCATATCATATTTTATGGCCATTTCAGTGTTTTTAGGGTTTTCAAAAGTTTTGAACGTTTTATGATTTATTTATTTACTTATTTAATATTTATTTATTTACCACTTATTTATTAATTATTAATTAATTAATTAATTATTTTTTATAGATTTTTTATTTATTTAATATTTAATATTTATTTATTATTTAGTTATTATGTTCACATTAATTATTAATTTATTTTTAATTATTTATTTAATTAATTATTAATTATTTGTTATTTGTTTATTATTTATTTATTATTTATTTATTTATTCTTTATTCATTAGTTATTTATTAATTATTAATTATTAATTAATTATTAATTATTTATTAAATATTAAATACTGAATGTTAAAAATTAGATATCAATTGTTAATTATTAATTATTAATAATCAATTAGTAATCATTAGTTATTAGTTTTTATTAATTATTAATTAATTATTATTTATTTATCTATTTATTTATTTATGTATTTATTTATTTATGATTCATTATTCATTATTTATTCTTTATTCTATATTCTATATTTTTTATTTTTTATTCTTTATTAATTATTAATTATTAATTTATTTTTTATTTACTTAATATTACTTTATTAGTAGTTTATTATTCATTTATTATATATTTATTTATTTATTTATTTATTATTTATTATTTATTTATTATTTATTAAGTAAATATTAATTATTTATTAAATATTAAATATTGACTATTTAATATTAATAATTAGTTATTATTAATTATTAATTATTTATTATTTATTAATTATTTATCTATTTATTTATTATTTAGTCTTTATTATTAATTATTAATTATTTATTAATTTATTAATTTATTTTTAATTTACTAAATATTAATTTATTTTTTTATTATTCTTTTATTATTCATTTATTTATTCAATATTCATTATTTATTAATTTTTAATTAATTAATTAGTTAATTAATTATTAATAATTAATTAATAATTTTTTAATTACATATAAATTTTTAAATATTAATATTAAATATTAATTCTTAATTCTTAATGATCAATTATTAATTATTAGTTATTAGTTATTATTAATTATTAATTATTAATTATTAATTATTAATTATTAATTATTTATTATTTACCGTTTATTATTTGTAATTTATTATTAATTATTAATTATTAATAATTAATATTTAATTATTTATAATTTACTACTTATTATTTATAATTTATGATTTATGATTTTTGGTTTATGATTTATGATTTATGTTTTATGATTTATGATTTATTATTTATTTTTTATTTCTTTATTTATCTATTAATTATTAATTAGTTATTAATTAATTAATTATTTATTATCTATTTAATTACTTTTTAATTAATTTATTATTTATACATTACTTATATATTATATGTTATATATTATATATTATCTATTATATATTATATATTATGCAATTTACAATATACAATATATACAATATACTATATACTATATATTAGATATTAGATATTATATATTATGTATTATATATTATGTATTATATATTATGTATTATATATTATGTATTATATATTATGTCTTATATATTATATGTTATATGTTATATATTATATATTATATATTATATATTATATATTATATGTTATATATTATATATTATATATTATATATTATATATTATTAATTGTTAATTATTAATTATTGGGTATTGATTAATCATTATTGATTAATAATTATTTAGTGTGTATCTATTTGTTATGTATTACATGTTTTTCCAATTAATATATATGTGTATAAGTATATAAAATTCGATTTATTGACCACATGAAGAGCCTGTTGGAGTGGTAAAGCCTTTAGAGAATAAGCATGAGGTATGGGGTTCAAATCTCACCCAATGTAGAATTTTTATATATTGCATGGGCATGTGCATGGATATGGACTTATGCATAGAGATAGACATGAGCGTGGTAATAATAGATAATAAATAATAAATAAACAAATAAACAAGTAAACAAATAAAGAAAATAAAAAAAATAAAAAAAATAAAGACAGTAAAGAAAATAAAGGAAATAAAGAAAATAAAGAAAATAAATAAATATATAAAAAATATATTAAAAAATTTAAAAAATTTAAAAAAAATTTAAAAAAAAATAAAAAAATAAAAAAATTTAATGACGGTTTAAACCGCTGATAAAAAACCACCACTAAAGCGTTCTACGATGGTTTTAAAAAACCGCTGCTAATTATTTCCCGACACACGATTTTGCAGCAGATTTCCAAAACCGTCTTAGAATGATTTAGTGGCGGTTTAAACCGCCGCTAAATAAAAAAACGACCGCAAAATACAAAATTTGGCGTAGTGTCTGGTTTATGTGATAATTCCAATAAAAAAATAAATACATGTGATGTCATATTTTTTTAAGTTAAAATATAATATCAGGAAATTGTTTTGATGTGTGGTCATGGCATATGGTGGTTGTGACGATGAATTTGTTATGGTTTGTGGTGGTGGTTAAAGATTGGATCTTTTTGGTATGAAAAGGGGATGTGAAAGATGGATAGTTTTTTTTCATTGTATAGTGCTAGTTTCTTAGAATCAATGGAATAAAATAGTAATGATGAAACTAGAATGGATAATCAAACTCTTAAAATAAAATAGAAATTGTGGTTTTAGTCGATGCTTAATATGAAACGAATGGGATGGATAAATGAAATTGAGTGGTAATGAGATGTTTTTATCAGTATTATTTTGAAGATATAAAGTTTTAAAATAAAAAGTTTTAATACACTTCTATAATGTAAAGAATATTTTTAAAATAACGATTATGTTTTTGGAAAACATTATTAGGGGGATTTAATAATTTATTATTGGAATAATATCTGACATTACCAATAAATTATTATTCAAGCATGTTACTCTTATTTTTCTATGTCTTGTTAGTCATGATATGTTATGGAGGTTTTCTTCAAGCATGATAAATGGGGAAAATCATGTATAGATCTTAATTTTATGGAATTCTAAAATAAATTTATTAAACGTTTGTATATAATAATGTTTTCTCCAACATTAATTTTAGTGATTCTTATTTTGATGAGTGTGAAGTGACTGTTTTTGACAGTGTTGCCTTTATTTTGTTGTTTTATTATAATTTTTTATATATATATGTATTTTTTAATGGATTTTTTTATGGTTATCTATGTGTCCGTGATATGTTTTAGAGGTGTATCCACCAAGATATTTTCTTTATAGTTTTCTTTGTGTTCCATATATGGTGGGATCTTGATAGGTATCTTGATGGGTGATTAAAATATATCCCTTTAATTTCCTCTCCCTCTCAGTTTTATTTTAATTACTGAGGATGAAATTTTTTTAAGAGGTTAAAAATGTAATTTCATAGAATATTTTTGAGGATTTTTTTTATTAAGGGAATTTTTAAAGTCTATGAGTAGTTTTATACAATTTAGAAACTATTTTAAAATGAATTTATATATTATAAAGTATTTTTAAAAATGGATTAACAATTTTGGATGAAATTACTAGTTTTAAAATATTATTTTCCAAAATCAATTTAAAAGTTTTAAAAGTGATTCTAGTGGTTTACTTATCTTCTTAGGATTTTAGAAATGTTGATAAACACTTTCTGTTATTTTTTTAATCTAGTTTAATTGAAAATTTAATATTTTCAATTAATATTTTACCCTTACACATTAAATTGTAGTTGCATATGGGTTATGGTGGTTTTTAGTAGATTACTTAAAGGTATTTTTGTTTTTATAAGGATTAAGTTAGGGTAACAAAGATTTTAACGATGTTGTGTTATGGTTATCACATTATTTATCATGCTACTTAAAGGTAATGAAAACCATTTATCATGTGTGTTAAGGTAAGATAAATCCCCCACATGTTTCCTAATGGTAACCAAATTTTAAAAATTATACGTATTTTTAACATGGTGTTTTTAAACCATGCATACGGTAAGTACTCTTTTTAACTATTTCTTGATGTTAATAGCCATCCTTCATAAATGTTTTCTTAGTTTTCTGTTAGATTCATGAGGTCCAACCCTAGATTCTATGATTTGTGTAAAGGTATACAAAATTTTCATATAATTCATTCAAGGTAATCTAAACATTGAAAAATGGTATTCCTTATATCCTAATGCTTATGAAACGATACCCTTTCCTATCTAAAGTTTGTGTAAGTGTATTAGTCATTTTTCTTAGGGGTAGTGCGTACATTCTTAATGATATGTTATGGTAATTTGAGTCTCATATAAGGGTATCATAGAAATTCATAAAGTAGTGTAAGGGTTTGTTGAAGCTCGTGTAAGGGTATAAATTTATGTAATGGTAATACCATGTTACCCTTATACAGTGTATATTAGTTGAGTATGAGTATCTTTTTAACCCAAATTTTTAAAACTATTTCTTCTTCAAATTTTAAATTGTGTTTTAAATGATTTAAAGACATACAATCTTAGATTATATTTCTTTTAAATAATTTAAATTATATCTTACATTTTCAAATATTTCAAATAGATCACCATTATCTTCAGGTAGGATGTGATGGTTAGTTGTACATGGAGTGCTTGGCATGAAGCAGTTATTAATGTGTCTTTAAGAAGTATAATAATGAATATATTGGATCTCCATGACGTATTAAATTTAATTTTAAGAGCATAAAATCATTGGTAAAGAGTCTAGTGGTTCCATTTTTATCAATATACATCATATTATGTTACTATACATGGATTAATTGTTTGGTTAGTGAGCCTTGGGGAGGCTGGAAAGTAGTTGACCTTATATGATCATGATAATTATGTTGTTTTCCAATAGTGCATTAATATGATCTTCTCACATTTGAAATAGATACCTTAGTTATGATCATACTGGTTCTAAATTTAATCTCAGGATATGTATATATAAAATGTTTTCCAAGTTTCCATGAGAACTTTAGAGACCAAGATGAACATTTTTAGCCTGGTCATTAGAGCTACTGTTAGGTCATTACCATGGTAATGTTCTTGGGGACTTTTTATTATATTTATGTGACATTACATGAATTTTGGATATTTATATTTTACCTTTTATTATTTAGTACAGTTATTTGGTTGTTGATATCACATCTCATTAACCTACTATCTTTATATTGAGGTCAATGCTGTTTATATGTGTGACCTTCTTTATACCCTCAATTTTAGTCTCCAATTTGGGGCCTACTGGAGGTCAAACTCAGGGATCATTATCTCAATTTCTCCCTAGTTGACCCATGAGGGGATGATTTATATGGGGGTGTTTCGTAGTTCATTGAAACATGTGTTCTAGTTTTAGGAATCACTATTTCCAGGCAGTTTCCATTAGATTTATTTATGGAACTGAAAACTTCCAACAGTTCTTTATCTAAAGGGGACCTGCTTTCCAAAGGCAGGCATTCGTTAAGTTTGAAATTTACGATACTTAAGAACATGCACTAGTTGAGAGGATGAGAGGTCGGAATCATCACACCCTTGAGGGGGGTGAATTATTGTCTACTCCAGGACTCTCTTTGTAAATTTAAGATATTTTCATGAATCCTTATTAATTCACCAAATATATCATAAGTATCCCTTGAAATTTACAATCACTTATTAACATGTGTAAAATTTAGAATCATCAGTCTGCATTCAAGGTTATTCATTAATGGAAACATCGATATTTATTCGAGGTTTTCCATCACTGGTACCCTTTAATATACCAATTAGAGATTATTTTAATCATCGTTGTGATGATACTGGTTTTTAAGCCACTCAGTGGGGCACTCTAGAATTTATTTTCATCCAGGGAGATGAATGTTTGTTTTGATCTTGGGATTATACCCATAAAATTGGCTACCTATGTATCCTTGTTACCTGAATCAGAACCATCGTATTTCAGTGTCACTTAATAGGACACACCATACCTTTTAAGGTCATGTGATAAGGAACTCTAAGCGGACGGTTCTTAGTTGAAACTTAGTGTGGGACTTACCCTGAAGCAGCCCAAGGAACTTAGAAAGGATATGGATTTCCAAGTAAGATCTGACCCTATTGGGAATATGGATCAAGGAGAACAGGGTTGATTTTAAGTGTTGGGTTTGAACCTCAGAGAGGCATCCTATGTATCCCATATAAATTGGAATCAAAGCCCACGTAGTTAGATAAGTCTCATAGGAGAGTATGGTCTTTTGAGAGAGTTGAGTTTGGGATTAATTATTAAAAAGGATGCCTTGATGACTTGGATTTTAATTTGGGGCTTATTCCTAAGGAGGATGCCCAGATTAAGGGAATTAGGGTTGGATTCCTGAGGAGGATTTCCAATGAGCTCGGGCCTTGAGATGACTTCCTATGTATCCTGGTTATGTTGGGAATCAGAGTTCTCGTAGTTCCTTCCATTGTGAAAATGTTGTGATCATGAAAAATATATCAGCCCACGCGAGCCATGCTCGGTGTGATAAACAAGATAATGTAAAATATTCAACAAAGGCATTCACACTTTCTGATTTTTCCTCCTCCGTTAGTAGAAGAGGGCATGTCGACCGTGGAAGAGGGCGAGGTGATGAGCTTTCCCTCTGTTTTATTTACATTGGACAAGGGTCCAATGTAAGGAGGAAGGGGTCAAGGTGAGGGGATTATGCCAGGATAGCTGCCCTAAAATTGATCATTGTAGGAAAGAGATACTTCTCCTTTGCTTGCACGGAAAAATAAGTATGAACTCTACCTTACCTACCAAAGACCTAAGGTTCCGGGTCACCTCTTTGAGAAAGGAAGGCCAGGACCCAACCCTCCTCCAAACTAGGAACTTACCAACACTGTTTCAGGGAGAAAGGTCCATGTGACTATGTATATACAAACTCACAGACACTTTATGAATCCTAACCCCATTGTGAAACAAACGTGTGGAACCTTTGAATTTGGAGATACAAACCCAAATTGAAGACATGCTGATGTGCCTTTCCAAAATATTTTATAAGTCAGGAGGTTTTGGTGGAGGTCTCAAAAGAATCCCTTTCAGACAAGGGAGCCAATGATGAATAATCCTTTCCATGAATGACTAAGGAAGGCTTGATGGCTTGTAGACTGAAGAGAGAGAAGAGAATAAGTGAATCAAAGAGGGGCGCCCATGTAGACAAGGGCGCACAAGTATGGTCATGCAAGTACATTTGGGAGACCTGATATTCACTTATGTTACGAACAACCTATATGGTAATACTTGGGAGAGACCTTATTCAATCCTTCAAAAGTTTGCATAGGTGATCCAAGAAGTGGGGTTCTCAAGTTTCTATGAGAGGAATGGGAGGTGCACAAGTATTTCTAACTTAGGGAGGTTGGGAGCTTTAGGCGCACAAGTGTTATGGTTTTTAAACACTAAAGGGACTTAAGTCCAATGATCCTCCCTTAAATACCCCACTCAAGGTGTTGAAGAACTACCTTGAATGGTTCAGAAGACTAGGGCAAAGTACTAGGGTGACGAGAACAACAATTGGGCTTCAAGGAAAATCATTCGTACAAATGGGGGCCCCAAGGGTCTATTTATAGGAAAATAAATGACCTTGGGTGAAATGAGTTGTGAGCGCAAGTGACTTACGTTCCAAATTGGGGCATGCAAGTCCCTTACATGCCAAATTGGGGTGTGTAAGTACCTTGCGTGCTGGCAGTGTTTTGTCTAGACTAGGGTGGCACCTTTAGGATTTAGCCAAAATAATCACTTCAATCATCTTCAGCATGGTGGGGCACAAGTGTTTGTGCGGAGGTACCTTGGGCGCCCCTTTAGGGACTTAGCCAAATAATTTCTCAATACCGTGGGGGCTACACCCCCGCATCCCTACTCAGGATCAGTACCATGCTGTGGTCCTGGCCCTTCAGGATGGTGCCTTCGCTACCGTCACTGACCCCCATGAAAAATGCAGAGTCGCACCATGAACTTTTCGATCTTGGTTGAGGTCATTTTGAGTCGCAACACATGGAAATACATCTTCAATTGCAGAGAAGTGCATGCAACACATTTCATGGCATCTAAAAAATCCCCCCTTAGAATTTGATTCGTTCATAATGAAAATAATCTTGTTCTAAGGTAAAATCAGGGAACTTTGATGCATTTGAACATCATTTGGTTGGATTTAGAGCTACTTCAAGTTTAGAAGGATGCTCTAATTTTTGAGTAAGCCATGGGGATTAGAGAGAATAATTTTATTTTTTCTAGGGTTATATAGACAACACCACAAACATCCTATATTTTGACTTTTTATTGCTCAACATTACCTAAATCATTCAAAAAATGTATGTTTAGTGAGACGGGACTCGAATTTTGTTCAGAGTTCCCTTTTTGGGTTCTCAATATGGTGAGTACCACTTCTTTTAGTAGTTTAGATTCATGCATGTTAGAATATAAAGGGCAAGAATTTAAGGTCGAATAACTTTGACCATAAATTTTTAATTAGATCCCAAAAAAAACAATGTGGCTAAAAATTGATGTAATAATCTTTAAATATTTCTAAGTTGAATCTTGAGCCCTGATTTTTATGGTCACCAAATTTAAAACTTTTATCAACATAAGGGATTTCTTTTCTAAGAATGAAGTTACAATTATTTTAAAAACCTGTTGTGGGGGTTGTATTATGCAGGGCCAACTGGGGTATATGCTGTATAGAAAAATAGTGGAATCTTTTGACTAAAAAGCCTATTATGTGGGTGACCTATGCAAGGCCTCATAAGGTCACATGCTGCATAGTTAGGCAAAAAGAGTTTTTTGAAGTTTAACATTTTACTGTTAATAGAAAAGGTAAAAATAATATTTGGATGAATCAAGACCATAGTAGGTATTTTTTCCAAGGAAATGAATTTTAAGAATGAAAAAGGGTTATTTAGACCAACATAAGTCAGGGATAGGAAAACCATCACTATAAAAATTTAGTGTATGAGTAATGGTTAAAATTTATCAGAAAGGGGAATTTATTACATCATACTGTGCAGTTTTAAGTCATGTAGTAAGGATGTTGTACTATATAGTTTAATGTCTTGCATTGAGGACGTTGTACTGTGTAGTTTAAAGTCTTGCAGTGAGGACGTTGTGTGACTTTAATTTAAGGTCTTTAGATTTGACCAAAGGTATGAGAAAAATCTCCCAATTTCTTTATAATTTGTTTGGAAACATATTATCATATTCATATATGGAAGGGAAAATTGTAAACTATGATTTGGGAATTTTTTGAACCAAGGAATGATATGGGAAAGAGGTCTAAAAGCATTAAAAGAAGAATTTTCCAAGAACGAAGTTACCATTACTTGACAAACCCGTTATGGGGGGCCGTATTATGTAGAGCCAACTAGGGCATATGTTGCATATCCAAATAGTGGCATATTTTGACTGACATGCCTGTTATGTGGGTAACTTATTCAAGGCCTCCTTAGGGAACATGCTGCATAGTCAGGCAAAAGAGATCTTAGAAGTTTAACGTTCTATTGAAAGATTTTGAAGAAAGTTTATAGAGATTCATATTTTTCAAAGCATAGAGTTTGGTTTAAGGATAAAGGTACCTGAATATGGAAAGGGTATTTCCAACCAAGATTTCCAAAGAATCGGAGGAATATGAATTTTATGAAGGTCCAACCCAAACGTAAGAGATATGGTGTCTGTAGTTTTAGGTCATACAACTAGGACCAAAAATGGAAACAATATATAATATGTGGCCTAGTGATTTCGAGGTTATTTCATATTGTATTGAACACATGGTGATGGAAATGCGTAAACCATGGCCTTGAAAACTTTCAAATTATAAGAAAGATAATGGGATAAGTATACTTGAATGACTGTTTTAAAATACAGATTCTCGTATATTGTCATCAAAGATTAAAGGGGAAAAAGAAACTATAACCAAGAAAAAATTTACCATTACTTGAAAAACCCATTATGGGGGATTTATTATGCAGGGCCAATTGGGGCATATGCTGCATAGCCAAATAGTGACATCTTTTGACTGACAGGTCTATTGTGTGGGAAACTTATGCAAGGCCACCAAAGGGAACTTGCTGCATAGTCAGAAAAAAAGCTCTCAGATATTAGAAACCATGTTACCAGAAACTATAATAAAGATTATGAAGATATGAAAATATTCAAGATTAAGAGTATAAAATATGGAAAGGGTTTATGTTGAATAAAAATGAGAAATATTTGAACCAGTATTGGCCATGATTTTGACATTATTTACATAGATCTAACTCATATGTAAAATGAAGACTCTCTTTGTTTCCTCTGAATGAATATTATGATGTGCAGTTTAAAGTCATGCAACGAATACATTACACTGTGCAGTTTTAAGTCATACAGTGAAGACATTAATAATCCCATAATAAATTGATACACATTATTTCTATAAAGAATCCATTTACCCAATTCCTAAGCCCATGTGAGCTATGTTCAGTGTGAGAAACAAGGAGTAGTAAAGGTTTCTTTTACAGCACAAAGGTGACGCAATTGAAGAATAGGGATGCTATATTTCCATGCAGTTTAATGTCATGCAGTAAGGATGAAGATGAACTGATGTGAAAAGAAAGACATATTGTAACTAGATTAAGGGATAAAACCCAAGTGTCACTATATGTCTTACTGGGGAAAGAATCAAGTCATACATAGTTATCAAAACATTCTCTATGCAGATTTGATTCTTATACAAGAAATAAAGGGGTTTTTTTATCACGGTTGGGCCCAAGATTGGACATCTAGGCATCTTTACATATCTCAATATAGATGAAAATCATGCTTTACGTAGTTCTTTAAACAATCATTCCTCATGCTAATGGAGTTTGACATGGAGAATGGGGGCTTTTTGACATGATATGAGAGAACAGTAAATTTTAAGACATAAAATGGTATAAAGTCCAAATCATATATCTTAAGGAAACACTACGTATAGATCTGATTAATATACAGGCGGATAAAATAAATTAAGAAGATTTTTTGATTGTGGCTGGGCCCAAAATTAGATATTTAGGCATCTCTACGTATCTCATTGAAAATGAGAATCAATCCATACGTAGTTCTTGAAACATGGTCTCTATACAGATTTGACTTAGACATAAGAAAGAGAGGGACTGATGTACTACTAAGGAGTAGTGATGATGTCAATGATATTTTCTTATGGAAGCTCCTAATGTTAAATGGAGAGAATGTCAGTTGTACAAATGATGTCATGCGGTTTAACATCATGCGATAAGGACGAATATGCTATGAATTTTAACATCATGTAGCATGGACACTTATGGTTGTTATGCAGTTTAATGTCTTATAACTAGGACATGGGAGCTATGTAGTTTTAAGTCTTGTAGAAAATACATGGGGGATATGAAGTTTTATGTCTTGTGACAAAGACATGGGGGATATATAGTTTTAAGTCTTACAATAAGGACATGGGGGTATGCAGTTTTTAGTCTTGAAGCAAGGACATATGGGCTATGCAGTTTTAAGTCTTGCAGAAAGGACATGGGGGCTGTGTATTTTTAAGTCTTGTAGTAAGGACATGGTACTGTGCAGTTTAAAGTCCTCCAGTGAGAACTATTTGTACAAAATCAAACAAATTATTTCTTCAAAAATCTCTCATTTGTTGGAGTTGTGATAAGCTCTCCATCCATTGAGATTAAGGCATAAGCTCCATTTGAATATACCTTGTGTATGGAATAAGGTCCTTCCCACTTTGGTTCAAGTTTTTGAGGTTTCTTTCCTAGTATCATTTGAGTTCTAAGGACCAATACCAATTCTCCTTGAAGGAATGAATGAAGGCGAACTTTCTTATTAAAAGCTCACGCTATTCTATTCTGATATACTTCTAAATGATGAAAAGTATACAATCTTTTCTCATTTAATCTTTCCAACTCATCGAACCGTTTTTGATATCTTTCATCTGTAGACAAATGATCATAGATTGCAACTCTAATTGAAGGCAATTGTATTTCAATTGAAAAAACTACTTCAGTTCCATATACCAATGAATAAGGAGTTGCTTGGGTAGTAGTATGAGTAGTTGTTCGATAATGCCATAAATAATTCAACAGTTTATTAGGCCACAATTTCTTATCTTTATCCACCATCTTATGAATTATATTTTATACCCTCTATCTGTCCATTGGATACTGCATGATAACAAGATGAATGGTTGGACTTGATATTATGTTCATGATATAACTTTTTTACTTCAGCAGAAAAAAATTGGTGGAATTATCTTTCAAAATAGTACATGGGATTCAAAATCTAGTGATGATATTAGTTTTGAAAAAACTAACAATTCTTTTGGCTCCGACTTCCTTGAGAGGTATTGCCTCAGCCTATTTAGAGAAAAAGTCAGTAGTAGTGAGAATATAATTGAACTGCTTAGACGTGGCTGTAGGATAAGGACCTACTATATCCATTCCCCATGTGTAAAATGGCCAAGAGTATTTAGCTGTATGTAGAAACTCTGGGGGTTGATGAATGAAGTTGGCATGAACTTGATAGGGATGAATTTTTTTAGTGAAATCTGTACAATCCTGCGTTATTGAAGGCCAAAAGTATCCAAGCCTTCGGATCTGATCAGAGAGTCTGTGCCCAGATTGGTGGGCACCACAAGCTCCTGAATGTACTTCTTTCATGATAGCTGCGGTCTCTTCTCCATCAATACATCTGAAGAGAATTCCATCAAAGCCTTACTTGTAAAGGATCTTTTGGTGGTCTGGATTATCATAAAGAGTAAAATTTTCCACTCGTTGCTGGATCTGTTCCTTCTCAGCCCTATCTGATGGAAGTACCCCATTTTGAAGATATTCCATGATAGATGTTCTCAATCACATGGTATGACCATATGGTTCAGAAATAGGGAAAATTTAATTAATTTACTCCATTCTGGTTTGAACAAAAAGTGATACCACAAAATGATGGGTTATGCTGATAATTGTCTCGTCCCGATTTGGATCTTCCAAGGTTGTTGCCGCATTATCCAATGCATCTACCTAAGCATTTTGTGATCGCGGGACATAAGACAATGTCGACTCTAAGGAAAATTTAGCCATTAACCCTCTGATGTAATCAAACAAAGGAATTAATTATTCTTTTCTGATAGATTATTCACCATTAATTTGTTTGATTACCAATTCTGAATCACCTTTTACCTTTAAATGATCCATTTTCACCTGAAGGGCCAATTCCAAACCTACGATGAGAGCTTGATATTCTGCTTCATTTTTGGCACCACCTTCCGATAATAGGAAAGAATAAGGAAATACTGCCTTTTCTGGGGAAATAACAATAATTCCTAATCCAACCTTGTTGAGTTTAGGGTTTTCCATTATCTTTCCTGTTGGACTTCTAGAAGCACCATAAAAATACATTTCCCATGTTTGGGAATTATCTTTAATATATAAGACCTCTTCATCAGGAAGTTTAGTATTAAAAGATGTATCTTCCACAGATGGATTCTTAACAAGGAAGTCGGCCAGATCTTGTCCTTTTATTTCCTTTTTAGGTACAAACTAGATATCAAATTGTTGCAAAATAACCACCCTCTATGATAGAAGTCCTGTAAGCATAGGACGACTAAGGATAAATTTGAGTGGATTATTATGAAACACCAATTGGACCTCATGTTGTTGAAAGTAGTGCCTCAATTTATAAACTGAAAATATTAATGCAAGGTAGAACTTTTCAATACTTGAATACCGAGTTTCCGCATCAATAATAGTTTTACTGAGATAGTAAAGCCTATTTTTATTCCCAACATCATTCTTTTGGGTGAGGAAGACACCTAGTGATCACTCTAAAGCTGTCACATAGAGAATAAGTGGTCTTCCTTCAATAGGTGTAATTAATACTGGTGGAATCAAGAGATATTTCTTGAATGTATTAAATGATTCTTGGAAATCTTCAATCCATTGGTAGGTGACTCCTTTCTTCATTAATTTGGTGAAGGGTAAACACTTACCTTCCAAATTAGCGATAAAGCGCTGAATATAGGCCAAGTGTACTTGGAGTCCTCTTAATTATTTCAAATTTAGAGGAGGTGACATACCAAGGATTGATTTTGTTTTCTTAGGATCAACTTTGATACCACAATGGTGTATAACGAAGCTAAGGAATTTTCCTGAGGTTACCCCGAAAGCACATTTCAAGGGGTTCATCTTCAAACTATGTTGCCAAAGTTTATTGAATATGGTTTCTAAATCAGTCAAGTGATTGGAACATTGTCTGGATTTGAACAAAAAACCATCCACATAACATTCAAAAAATTTCTCTAAGAAGGGTTTGAAGATATGGTGCATGGCATGTTGGTATGTTGCACCTGCATTCTTTAAGCCAAAGGGAATTACCCAATATAAAAACACACCTTGAGGGGCTCTAAAGGCAGTATATTATTAATTATCTAGGGCCATTCATATTTTATTATACCTAGAGTATCCATCCATGAAGTAAAGAGCTTTATAACAAGTTGTTGCATCAATTAAATGTTCTGTAATCGGGACTGGAAAATCATCATTAGGACAATGCCGGTTAAGATCTCTGAAATCAATGAAGACTCTAATTTTCCCATTCTTATTTTTCACTAGGAAAATATTGGCCAGCCATTTGGGATACTGAAGTTCTCTGACAAAGTTATCCTTTATAAGCTTATCAACTTCTGTTTCAATTTTAGAGGCATGATTTGGGTGTGTTCTCCTTGTTGCTTGCTTAAATCCACGACGTTCTTCTGGAAAACCCAAATGATGGGTGGCTATATCATGATTTAGACTTAGAATTTCTGTATAATTCCAAGAAAATATATCTCGATGTTGCTTTAGAAATGAAGTATACACCTCTTGTTCTTCATAGGTCATGGACACACTAATTAGAGTGGGGCGTGGATCTTCTTCTGTACCCAGATTTATTTCTTTGAGTTCATCCACGGTGGTAGAGACACCTTTTTCAAATGCTGGAGGGGCATCCCTGAGATCTTCCTACTCTTATTCATTATGTATTAACTCTTATGTTTCCACTTTTATTGTAGATGATGAGGCAAAACTTCCAGTGTTAGTGGATAAATTAGTATTTAAAAATTCCGAAGAAAAGGCCACCATATCCGACCCTACTGATGACGAAGGGTCTTCCTATGGTAATAAAGAGGTATTGATGGATTGAGAATCAACATATTTTTCTTGCTGTAGCATTACCATTATCTCTTCTACTATGGTTGATGAAGTAGAGGCCTTTTGTAGTTCAACAAATGAGATGAAAACATCTGCATTCAGGCTTTCCTTATTGCTTGGTGTATCAATAATTTCTTCTATGTTGTCAAGCTCAATTGTCATAACTGACATTATGAAAGTTACTGGATGAGTCTTTAGGTTAGGTTTTACCCTTTCAATTTGATTGATGAGCAACACATAATCTGTAATCAAATGTATGAATGGATTTTCTGGGATCTTTTCTAGTCCATTTGGATCATTAACTATGGTTATCTCCTTTGTCCTAGGCTTTGTTCCTTTTGTGTGATAAAACTCTGCCTCAATGTATTGAGATTCACATGTATTGAGATTCACATGTTTTGAATGGAGCCTTGTCACCATAAAATGTTCTGATTTGACCATTGAAATAGTATTTCAAACATTGGTGGTATGACGAAGGTATGGTTGCATGTTGCTGTAACTAAAGCCTTCCGAGCAGAATATTGAAGGCTGTGTCCTGACGAACAACCATGAAATTTTTGAATTAGACACAAGATCTACAAACTGAGTTCTGAGTGCAATCTCACCCATAGGTTCTTGTTCATTCTTTTCATATCCTTGCAATGTTAAAGTTGAAGGAGATAAGTCAGATTCAGGCAGGCCCAATCGACAAAGTGTACGAACGAGAATGATGTTAACCTTAGAGCCATTATCAATGAAGGCTCATTTAATATCTATGTCATTGAACTTTCTAGAGAAATACAAAGGTCTAATATTCCCATGCACAACATCATATTCATCTTCATCCTTAAAAGATATGACTGCATGACATTTTGCAGGATCATTCTCTACACAGTAAACCTCAACAGTAGTAACTTCGATTTCAAATTCTTGAGGACTTAACAAAACCTCAATGAGTGATTCTAGAAGATATTTTGATAGATTCAAAGCATCCAAAATTGATAACTTGGACAGTAATTTTTACAATTGTTTCAAGACATCATACTTTTGGTCCAAAGGTTTATGTTTCTTAGCATGGAGATGTGGTTTTGTAGGGGATTTGGAAGTTGATGCTTCTGATGTAGATGTACTCTGTGTCAGAGCAGAAGCTAGAAATACTGCTAGATTTGGTAAATTAGAATGACTAAGTCTATTCATTTGCTGAGAAGAAGATGGGGTGGCTTCTAACCGGTCTTCCATAATAATTGTGTTAGAACCGAACCTGTCTTTCATGGAAGAAACTTCTTGTTCTTGTTGAGCCTACTGAAGGGCTCTTCCATGAGTTTTTTCTACATATATGGTTCGAGCAGGGGTAGAGTTAAAATGGTGGTTTCTAGAATTCCCACGTCTTCCCCTATATCCTTGACCTTGGACCCTTCCTCTTGTTGTTGAGTAAATAAGGTTTCCTTATGAATTTTCCATTCCTCTATGTTTTGAAAATCACAAACACTCTATCTCAAGGAAAATGTTATTTTCCCTAAGATTTTTTATAAGGAAATTTTCTCCTTAGCCAGATTTTCCTTAATAAGGAGAATTTTCCTTCCCCAAGGAAAATTTATCCCTACCTATCTTTCATTATTAATATTTTAGTTTCTATAAATATAACTCTTTTTATTCCTAAGTGAAAAATTTGGTTTCACATTTAAAACCTTGGAATTCTATAAATACTTATATATAGAGTATTCTGTTTTCAGGATCCGAATTCAGGTTCCAAATTCTCTGAAATTCAGACTCTGAATTCTCTAAAATTCAGACTCTGAATTCTCTGAAATTCATACTCTGAATTCTCTAAAATTCAGATTCGGAATTCTCTGAAATTCAGAATCGAAATTCTATTAAATTCAGACTCCGAATTCTCTGAAATTCAGACTCCGAGTTCTCTGAAATTCAGACTCTGAATTCTCTAAAATTTAGACTCCAAATTCTCTGAAATTTAGACTCTGAATTCTCTGAAATTCAGACTCCGAATTCTCTGAAATTCAGACTCCGAATTCTCTGAAATTCAGTCTCCGAATTCTTCAGAATTCAGGTTCTGAATTCCTCAGAATTATGATTCTTAATTCCTCATAATTTAGACTTTGAATTAATTGAAATTATTATTATGAATTCTTCAGAATTATAACTTCTAATTCCTTATAATTCAGGTTCTAAATTCCTTAGAAATAAGGTTCTGAATTCCTTAGAATCCAGGTTCCGAATTTCCTTGGAATTCAGACTCCGAAGTCTATAGAATTCTGATTCCAAATTCCTTGAGGAATAGAATCCGAATATCCATGTAATATAGACTCTGAATGCTTACTTTCCTAGACTTCGGAATTTATTTTTCCTTAGACTCTGAAAAATAAATTTGATTAAGTAACCATATTTTCCCTACCCTTGTTATAGTTATGAAACGATGTCGTGCAATCTGATTCTAACTAACCATTGTTTGAGTGACATGTGTATAGGTCCCTATGAGATTCAAGGAAAAATATGACCATTGGAGGAGGGAGCTGACCATTGGAGAAGGGCCTATAAAAAGGAGATCATTTGAACGTGCTCAGTACCTTTGGGAAAAAAATTGATAGATTTAGAGACCACATGCTATTGAAGTGATTTCTAGAGAGCGAGATATATTCTCATGCATTGTGCGTACTGAACATCTTGTTCATCTTGCTTCGTGCGACTCCGAATGTTGCTGAGTACATTCGAGGGCTTCCAGGGATAGGAAGAAAGTTTTGCCGACTACCTTAAAGTTCGAGGACTTCCTTGATAAAGAATACAGATGTGCTGACTACCTTGATGTTAGAGGGATTACGGGGATAGCAAGACATACTCTGATATTCCTATCGAGGGCTTACCCTAGTGTGGGTAAGACAGACTTTTTTGAAAGTATAAATCAAGGGACCTTTATCCAAGGTTGTTGGATACTCTACTCTTTGGGTTAAAAGATTTCATACTTGTTACTTGTATTGTTTCAAGTTTGTTTTTCGCTGCATTTTGATTATTAAGGAAAGTATAACTATCTTATAATTTCTTATATTTGTGTACTCTGATTAGTAAGATTTTATATGCTTTAAGGTAGAATCTTTTTTCTTGTAAACTTCTCTTAAGTTTCATTTCTGGAACCATATTTCTAGAATCTATCAAGTTTCTAGAACTAAGAGGTATTATGAATTTACCTTGTTTAACTTTGTTAAACAATAGAAAGTTTTATATCAACTTTAAAAGTTCTAAAGGAATTTTTAAAGGATAAAATTCACCCCCTCTTGTATATTGAGCATCGACATCATATTTCGATCCTACAATTGGTATCAGAGGAGATTTCTGAAATACTTATATTTACATATAAGTTTTCTTTCTCAAGTTTTCATTATTCATAATATTTCCCTGCTTAGGAATTTTTATCCTTGTTTACAAAATTTTATTACTAATAAGATTCTATGGAAAGATTTTTTTCTTTTAGATGGCAGGAATGACTGTTGGTTTGATTAACAATCTTAATCCTACTAGACCACCTATATTTGATGGCAATAATTATGAATATTGGAGAGATCGTATGAAGACTTTTTTCATTAACATTAGAGTGGACAACTTTGTAATGCTTACTTGAGATTACACGATTCCTGATAAGTAAGTCAGAACTTTTACTAATCAAGAAAAGTCAGAATATCAACTAAACTACAAGGTACACAATAATTTGTTGTGTTCCATGACCAAGAATATATATATCCATATTTCTTCTTGTGAAGCTGAAAATTTTATTTTGAAGAAATTGGAGGTTACTCATTTTGGAACTTCCAAAGTTATCGAAACTAGAAGAGCTATGCTTAGAGAAGAATATCATGGATTCCTATTTCCTTATGGAGAACCAGTGTGCAAGGTACAACAGAGTTTTATGACTATTGTTAATAGTTTAAAATCCATGGGTGAAAAAGGTTTAGATGATGAGACACTTGTGGACAAGATTATAGATATCATACCTAATGAGTGAGAATCAAAGAGAACAACTATTTATGAGAATAAGAAAGTCTCACAGATTACTCTTGACGAGCTTTTGGAACTCTTCTTCAATATGAGACAAGAATGAAAAGAGATGCTGATCTAAATAAGAAGAACAATGGAAATGGAAGTTTTGATCTTACAACTACTTCAAATCATATTAAATCCGAGACTCCTGAAAGGGTTACTAGATCAAAGTCGAATAAGGTCACTATTTTATATGAATCAAGTGAAAGTGAACATTCAGAGAATGAACTAGCTAATATTGCTCGAAGGATGAACAAGATAGTTGGGAAGAAAGACTTTCAGTATAGATATAATAATAAATAAAGAAAGGACAAGAAAGACATATAAGTCACTTGTTATGAGTGAAAAAGAGTAGGACATATAAGGCCATATTGTCCTATGATTAAGAGAAAGGATAGAAAGGAAAATAATTTTGAGAGGAATAGAAAGAAGTACTAAAAAGCTAAACCCAAGAAAGTTTTGAAAGCTAATGACACCTAGAGTTCCAGTGGTGGAGACACTTCTGATGAATCCTCAGATTATAAATCTTCTGGTCAGAAGAATCTTGGTTTAATTACCAAGTTATCTATTGAAAATCATTGTTTAATGGCCAAGGTACACAATGATGAATCCATAACCAATGTATCCTTGAATGATAATTATAGTGATAGTAAATATTATGAATCCTCGGATGAATAATATTCTTCTAATGAAGATAATACTTTACCTACTTATGAAGAAGTGTCTAGGTTTGCTAAGATCCTTGAGAATGAAAATTCTGAAGTCAATAATGAGCTTGATAAATCAAATTATAGAATTTATATTCTTACTAAAGAAGTATCAGATCTTTCTAAATATCTTGATAATAAAATTTATGATTTTGAAAGTATTTCAAAAACCCTTGAGGAAGATAATTCTAAGAAGGATAAACTTTCTAAGGATCTAGAAAAAGTAATTTCTAAGAAAAATGTTTTAGAGCTTAACTATAGTGCTAAAACTAATCTTTTTTAGGATTAGAACTTAGTTATTAGACTGAAGTCATAAATATTTTCCTTGAGGAAGTGTTTGTCAAACTTTACCTTAGGCAAGGGAAATTTTGATAAGATGTATTCCCAAATTCGACCTTTAAGAAATAATTCTGGATTTGGAAAAACTCATTCAAAACTGATTTTTGGTAACAATTATTTTGTACCTTGAAGTGCTCCATTCTGCACTAAGTGTCAGTGTGGTTGGTATTGGGGAATTTTTTTCCTTAAACAAAACCCAGTCTTTAGGTTTTCATAAAGCTTATTTTTCTAAGAAAATGTGGATACCTAAAAATTTTCTTTCTGAAATTTCTGGATCCAAGAATGTTTGGGTTCCAAAAGTCTAACACTCTTATTTTCCAGAAAATAAAGAAAGCACCAACAACAATACATGGTACATGGATAGTGTATGTTCCCAACATATGACTCGTAACTAAAACTTCATTTAAAAGATTATTAAGACAAAGGGATTAAAAGTAACTTTCGAAGATAATGGTCAAGGAGAAATTATTGGTATAGGTAACACTGTTCTTCTTGGAAAAACTTTTATTTCAAATGTTTTATTCATTAAGGGTCTTAGGCACAACCTTATTATCATAAGTCAATTATGTGATGAAGGTTACCTTGTGAATTTTAAGAATGATAAATGTGCTTTCCTTAATGGTTATATTCAAGAGGAAGCTTTTGTTGAACAACTACATGGTTTTGAAGATACAAAACATCTTGAACATGTTTTCTAACTTACCAAATCTTTGTATGGACTTAAACAATCTCCTAGAGACTGATATGATAGAATTACATGATTTTTTCTTCGAAACAATTATATTAAAGGAAATACTAATCCAACCCTTTTTATAAATAAAGTTAAGAAAAATGTTTTGGTTGTTCAAATTTATGTTGATGAAATTATATTTGGTTCAACTCAGCAATCTTTAATCGATTCCTTTGCGGATATAATGAAATTTGAGTTTGAAATGTGTATGATGGGCGGGTTAACATTTTTCCTTGGTTTTCAAATTTCTCAAAAACCAGAAGGAATCTATATATCCCAACATAAGTATGTTCAAGATCTTCATAAAAAGTATGAATATGACAACACTAAGAGTATAAGTACTCCCATTGGTATCTCAAATTCACTTGATCTTGATGATGTTGGGAAACCAGTAGATCACACATTATTTAGAGGTATGATAGGAAGTCTACTTTACTTGGAAGTTAGTCGTCCAGAATTAATGTTTTTGGTATGATTGTGTGAAAGATATCAATCCAATCCTAAGGAATTTCATTTAAAGTTAGTGAAAATGAATTTTCTCTACTTAAAGGGAACCATGGATTTAGGACTCTTTTATAACTCTAGAAATGATTTTATTTTAAAAAGATTTTCAGATTCTGACTTTGGTGGATGTAGAATGGATATGAAAAGTACATTTGGAACTTGTCATTTCTTAGGAGATTCATTAGTTTCTTGTTCATGAAAAAAGCAACACTCATCAACACTTTCCACTACTGAAGCTGAATATGTAGCAGCTGGAAGTTGTTGTGCTCAAGTGTTGTGGATGCAACACACACTCACATAATATGGTATGAGTTTTACCAAAACACAATTTTTGTGTGATAATACTAGTGCCATTACCTTAAGAAAAAACCTTGCACATCACTCTCATTCAAAAAACATAGATATTAGGCATCACTTTCTTAGGGATCACACACAAAAAGGAGATTTCATTCTTCAATTTATTGGAACGCAAGATCAACTTGCTGATATTTTCACAAAATCTTTTCCATCTGATAGATTTGAATACATTAAACAGAAGTTAGGAATGATCACTGTAAGGTAATATTCCATATTAACATCTTGTTGAAACCTATCTCATTACCGTAACAAACTCCTTTTCATATGGGGAGTACATTTGCTTGTTAGTTAAAATTTTTGTAATCAAAATTCTCATAGTAAAAATTTTCATAGTCAAAATTTTTTTAGTTAAAATTTTCTTAGATAAATTTTTTGTAATCTAAATTTTTCATAATCTAAAAATTTTCGTAATCAAAATTTTCAGAATCTAAAGTTCTTCAAGAAGAATTTTCCTTATTATGAATAATCTTCCTAGCAATACGAAAGGTATGTTTCCTTTCCTAAATTTTTGTAATCATCTTTTACTTATTGGAATTTTCATTTTGTTTTCAAAAATTTTGGATTCACTTTTCCTTAAATCCTAATGTTTTTCTTAAAAACCTCAAAAGATCGGAATCTATCAAAATCCTTCTTTGGATGTCATCTCAACCATCAGATCTTTTCAAGAAGTTTTAAACCGTTAGATAAATCAGGGAAGTTGAATCATTGCTTCAATTGCCTATATAAAGGAACCCCCAATGGTTGTCCCACATCAAATCCCAAGATCTTGCGTGCTAAGGATCTGCCCTCCCTACTTAAGATTATTCTGAATTTCTCATGTCGTCCTTAGTTTTGAATGTCTAAAGAATTCTATCTTCATAAATAAATGTCAACCATAAAGAAAATCTATGAATGGAAAATTTATCGTGAAAGGTTGGTAGACCCAGAATTATTTAATAAGTATGATTCAATCATCTCAAAGAACATCAAGTTAAATAGCTGGGAGAGTATAGCTATATCTAAACACAAGGCAAAGGATCTGGTGATTCCGGAGTTGCTAGTAGAGTTCTGTGAATCCGTATCTTTTTTCAATCAAGGAGGAAAAGAGAAATTTTCTTTCAAGAGTTATGATAAGACTCATTCTCTTTCTTATTCTAAGGAATCCAGTTTGATTGGAATAACTTATGAAGGAGAAGCTGAATTTTTTTCGCGTAAGTTACCTGATGTTATAAGAAGTTTTGATAAGGAAAAGGCCATACAGTGTCTTGGTTTGGTTGGAGTTAAGACTCTGGAGATTCTTCATCTTTCATCAAATTTCCATATTCTTGAACTTTTGGTTCAAGGATTTATCATTCCAAGGAAAGAAGATAAAGATACTTTGAAGAAGAGTGATATATATGTTTTGGATTTCTTGGTAAATCCAAGGAAGATAAACTTGGTTAATCATATCTTGGTAATGATTGAGAATATCATGAATGGGAATCTGAAGTCTCATATTATCATGTATCTAGAAATTCTATCTAAGATCATTGTTTCTTTTTTAGAATCAATGAAAATTTCTTGCAAGTCGAATTCGAGAAATTACAGGGTAATGTTGCTAAGTGATGAAACTCTAAGAAGAATTAAAATTAGATTTTCTGGTGAATTTGGAGAGTTTTATGATTTATCAAATGAAGAAGTTTAATCTTTATCAAAGAAACATGTTGTAGCTAAAACCTCCAAGAAAAGTGGAAGGAAGAGAAAGGTGAAGGAAATTGAAGAGAAAGAAAAAAATCGTATGGATAAAGAAATTTAGTCAACACCTCCAAAGTTGAAAAAGCAAAAATATTATCCTAATGAAGTAGTTGAAAAATAGAGTGAGGATAAGAAAACAATAAAGAAGGGGTGCCTAAGTTTGTCATGGACCCTAATAAGGAAAAAGCGTTAAAAGAAAAGGCTTCTGAAGAGATTGAGAAGAAACAAAAAAAGAATAAGCAAAAGAAGAAGATGTCTAAGGCTGAGATAATGCAATATCTTCTTAAAGATGCTGAGAAAGCTTCTGAGAAAATTCTAGCACCAGAATAATTTTTAATAGAATCAATCCTAGAGACTTCGGGAAAGAAGTTGGTGATTTCGGAGTGAGATCAAGAAGATGAAATAGTGCAAGAAGAGGAAGTGGAAGAAGAAGAAAAGGGAGTGGTGATACCAAAGATATGATAAAGAAAGTAGAATATTATCATGAGAAGGAGAGTCCTTCTGAGAAGTTATCAATCTGAACTTCTAAATCCAAGTCTTCAAAACTTGATACCCCAAGAAAATATGAGAAGGGTGAGGAAGAAGTAATTAAATTGTTTGAAGAATAAAGTAGAAATAATGATTTCATATAGCCAGAGGGTGTTGAGGTATGAGGTGAGAAGGAAGAAGTTGATGAAGATAAGATTTTTCAGCTATCAGATAGTGAACATGAATCACCTAAACAAGAAGAAATAATTTCGAAAACCGATAAGGTAAAGCAGGTGATGGTTGATACTCATACCAAGTCTTTGTTCAGTAAGAAAGATGCTGGTGCTTCATCAAAGAGGAAAGCTGATTTTCTTGAAAAGGAATCCTCATCAAAAAAGAATTCGAATTCGGAATCTTCTTCTTTTGGCCATGACTTTGTTGTTCAGTCTTTGAAGAAGCTGGTAGGTACTATTCTGTTATTTCCAAGCATAGATTCAAGATTCCAAATGCTTCATCATTCCTTAAATCAGAAAATAGATTCAGTATCCATGGTGATGGATAAGTGTGTCAAACTTAAGGCTGATTTCAAAAGTTTTTTCATTAATTATGAAGCCCATAAAAGATCTTGTAAGAATATGACTAGTTGGTCAAGGAAAACTATTGAAGAAATGAGAATTCTTGATGAGTTTCAAGATAATTTCAAGGATGCATTTGAAACCGAAGATGGTAAGTTCAAAGATCTCACCAAGCCTTTTGAAGAAAAGTTATCTCTGGAATAAATTTCTCGGAAGTAAGAAGTTAAAGATCTGAATGGGAAATTATATTCAGTTTCTTAGAGTTGTAAGAGGGAAATGGATATTAGAATGAAACTTGATGAAAAACTTGCTAAACAAGAAGAAGCCTTGAAGGCTTAGGTTGATATGCTTATTGCTCAGGAAGAAAAAAGTAAATCCTTAGAAAAGAAATGTGAAGATCAAGATCAGATACTTAAGCGCATGGAAGATGATCACGGGGAACTCAAGGATATCAAGACTATTGTAAAGAATCTATTGTCGAAGGAGAAAGAAGGATAATCTTTCTCAAGTTTTAGCCTTAGTTTCTATAATAGAATCTTCTATCTATTGAGCGATCGAAGTAAGGTCTCAAAACCCTCCTCTTTATTTCATAGGGATCAATGGTGTGTGTAACTTATCACGTAGATTTTTCACGTAGATTGGTAGAAATTATTCTTGAGGGAGTACTATACTTAGGGAATATGTTAATCCTTGCCATCATGCATTGAAATCTGAAACTATTTCATTCTCCCTTTATATACAATTAGTAAGATAAAAAACTATCTTCTTTGGTAGAATTGAGCTAAATTGGAGAAGAAATTTCCGATAGAGATCTTCCCATCTAATAATTGATCAAGATTGCAAACTTGTATACCAGACAAAAGTTGGTCCTTGTAATGACTACACAAAACACCTAAGCTTAACTACTTCTTGTTGTTGAAAATTTCCCATCATGGGATCACAATGAGAAACAAAATGTGTCAAGTGTTGTTCCGGATCTCCCGAACCACTAAAGATTGGGAATTTTTTATTCACAAAATTTGGTGGGGGAGGAATTGAATCCACCTATTAAGGTTAAGATCACTTTTCCAGATGAACTGGTGAACGTCATTCCACCATAGCTTCCAATCGAGCTGTTAATGCCTCAATTGTGTTCATAAGAATTTGTGGAACATTTTAATGAGCTAGAACCTGTGAAGGTATATCAACTGGATCTTGAGATGGTGTAGTGACTGGTAAAACCACTGATGGTGGTGCTGATACCTACCTTGGTTGTATACCCAATAGAGGGAATTCATTATCTACATATGTAGTTACTATAAATCATCTTTTCCGAGGATATCCTATAGAATTTGCAAGTTGAGGACTTTCCTAGGGATACCATCTAGCAGAAATGCTGTTTTGAAGTAACTCTCTGTTGAGTCTTTTCAACTTCTTCATTTCCTCTTCTTACTGTGAAAATCTCTCTTCAAGAAAAAGAGATTTACCTTCTCCAGTGGAAAAGTGAGATGCAATCTGAATTTTTTTCCTTTACCTTTCTTAGATGCCTTTCAGAGAGGGGGGAGTTGTTTATTTGAAGGAATACCTAGATTCTGGGTAAGCCTCTGATTTCGGGTACACACACCTTCTTCATTTGCCTCAGTGTGTACCATATTATGGAAAAAATATTCATCCTATGATTCCCATGAACTGGAATTATTTTCTGGAGGATTTTCTACAATGGTGTTAATAACATTCACTGATGCATAATGCATTGATGGCATTCTATCAGTGCTTCTGCTAGATCATCTCCCTTTTTGTCTTTCACGAGACTCTGTTCTCCTATATGAAGAATTTCCTGGAACTATTTGGTGGATAGTAACCAAAATGGGAATCCTTGGATAGTTCAGTTGTATGTTTTCCTTATGTATTGTTCCCTAATTGGGAGAAAACTGACTTCCATTGAGGAGAAGATTGCAGATGTGAAAAATACCCCAGCCCTACAGGCTCGGGATGATCCTGTTCTTATTCTTCAAATATTTGAACATTGTTTAATGAATTTGAAGGTTGAATTAAATGATCCCCCATCCTTGCAAGCTGGGGTGATTCTTGAACTGTTATGGCTGAAATTCATGAAACTACTCTTCTGATTTTGTGGATTTTGGTTTGAACATTTGCTGGGTGCATCATCCGACAATCACTTAAATCACCTGTTTCAAAATATTGTTGTTCTATTTCAAACATTTGTATCCTCTAATGCCTAACTTCCTCTAAACAAGATGTCTGTTCAAGATTCTCAAACACTTGATTTAAAAGTAACTCAACAACTTCTTTTATTTGGGCCTGATTCTGATGAGAACTGGTTGAGGCCTGTTCTTAAGCATACATTTGATTACATACAAAACCTATTGATTGTGGCCGACCATGGGCAATAACATTGCATGAAACCACTTTTAGAGTAATTTGATGATTTGGAGTGCAGTGAAATGCAATGCTCCATATGCACCACATCCTCTAATACAAACATTGGATGGGGAATCAGAAATTAACTGGCGTAGCCTCTTTAGAGCATTGATACATGCACGTTGAATGGTTCTCTGCTATTTTTCAACCTCTGGATGTTGAGTAACTGAGAGAGATGCCAAGTTAATTTGGTGCTGCAACCCTTATATTACCTTTACATGATTTTGATATTCATTATATGGTAAGACTTTGGTTTTCAAATGATGAATAGTTTTCCATAAGTTGAGACGAATGTCATGAATGCAATCTTCTATTATCAATTCTGGAATGTTATACTGAGAATTTTCCAAAGGCTAGAACATGACTGAAATTTCTCGTTTAGCTAATTGTTTCCCCATGTTTAACACATCTTCATCATCTTTCAAAAGTGGTTTCTCCACTTGATCTGATCAGAGTGGATGATTTGTATTAGAAGATAAATGACCTAAAGGAGGTTTGGAGAATGATTGTTCCCTTAAGATGTCTTCTGGTTGAGAAAGTGTTTCACCTATAGTGGACTGATGGATATGGGCTTCACAGGAGATAATTTCACTTGGTGCAATAATCAGAAAGGCTCTAAATGCACTTTCTGTCGTTTGGACCGATGCTTAGCTAATCTGGAAGCGATCTCCTCCTTCCAGAAGGTGTCAATCATTCACCTTACTCGCGCTCTCTCTGATCATGATCCTATACTCATATCTCTAGAGTCATGGTATGAGGAGAGGCAGCATTTTGTTTTCTCTAGCAGCTGGGATGCGGATCCGAACATCCAACAGGAGGTTCTCTCCTTTGGGTCCCTCCCTATTCATGGTTCTGGCTGGACTGGTCTCCACAATAAGTTACATCACTTGAAAGAGGTTCTTATCACCTGGAGCAGCAGACACATGCCCTCGCAGCAGCAACTGGACTCCTTAAAACAGGAAATTGAGAAGCTCGAGCAGGGTCTTGAGGAAGGTTGGATGGATGATATATTCAACACTCTTCTTCATAAGAGGAGCCTCTTGGAAGAGCTGATTCTCGCATAGGAGAGGTTGGTGAGGGAGAAATCTCAAGACCTTTTGCTTCGTGTGGGTGATAGGAACTCCAGTTATTTCCATGCTTGCATTAAATAAAGGAGTTGCATTAAAAAGCAAAATATTCTCAACGAGTATGGGTACTTTGTTACTGATATTGATGTTGTTGTAGGTATGGCTGAAGATCTTTTTAAATCTCTCTTGGAAGGTCCTAACCCTTCTATGCAGGACGAGTACCCCAGTGGGAAATCCCCTATGTTTGATAACATTTCTAGAGTGGTGTACGAGGCCAATAATCAATTTCTTATAGCTATTCCTGAGGATAAATAAATACGTGAGGCTGTTGCAGGCCTCAATCCAAAGATTTCTCCTGGTCCTGATGGATTTCCTGGATCCTTCTATGTGGCATGTTGGATTATTGTGAAAGCGGATGTTATAGAGGCAATGCATGAATACTTTTGAGGGGGAAGTCTTCCTCAGGTGGCGAGTGCGACTAATTTAGTTCTTATTCTGAAATTCAAGGATCCTTCTTCGCTCAAGCAATACAGGCCTATCAGTATGTGCAACTTTTCCTATAAAATCCTTGCAGGTGTGCCCAACAGGCATATTCGCATCCATCTATCATCCTGGATTTCAGAGGAACAACACAGGTTTGTGAGAGGTAGGACCGTCCAAGGTGTTATGGGGCTTGCACAAGAGATAATGGAGGATATTAATAAGAAATCGCAAGGTTTGAATATGGATATTAAGCTAGATATGGAAAAAGACTATGATAAACTTGAGTGCGACTTTATTATCAAAGTTCTTAGAAGTAAGGGTTTTACTCCTTGGGCTATTGACCTATTGTTTAGATGTTGGAGTTCTCCATGGCTCTCTGTTTTCTTTATGGGAAGGAGGAAAGGGTTATTTAAATCAGTCCGTGGTCTTAGACAAGTGGATCCGTTGTCGCCCAGTTTGTTCATTCTGGCACAGGTTGTCTTGAGCATACACATCAAATCCACCATGCAAGAGGGTACCATTCAACCTTTTTCACTGCCGTTTTTGTTTCCAGAATTTGTCTCACCTTATTTTTTCAGATGATACAGTCCTATTCAATAACAGGAGCTCCAAATCTATCTGGGGTATCAATTCCATTCTTGAAGAGTACTGCAAATGGAGTGGGAAACAAATTAATAGAGATAAAAGTAGTATCTACATCTCAAGGTTTTGTCTGGAAAGACGCTGCCATGGAATTGAATCCAGCTTGGGAATTAGCATCAGGAGTCTTCTTATGGACTACCTGGGCACCCAAATCACATCGGGGAGGCTCCGTTTTAAACATCTGGATAAAGTGGTGGGGAAAATCTCTTCTCGCATCAACAATTGGAAAAATAGATTCCTTTCCTTTGGGGGGAGGATCACCCTGGTTAATAACATGCTTAAATCGATCCCCATGCACGTCCTCTCAGTTATTAAGGTCCCCAAGGCTATTATTAAGAATATTGAGCAGATTATGACATCATTCATCTAGGATTCCCATTCGGAGGGTCAGTGCCATTTGGAATCCTGGTCTAAAATGGCCCTTCCCATGGATGAAGGTGGAATAGGTGTGAGAAGTGTTTCTAAAATGATGCATTGCCTGCATGCAGGGCTGGCATGGGAGGTAGTGGAAGGGAGTAATCTATAGTCACAAGTTATAAAGGAAAAGTATGGACACTACTTGGAACAAATGAGAAACTCCTCCTACCTTTGGAGAACTATTCAGGAGTATATACCTCGCCTTCATAGCCTGTCTAGTTGGATCATCGGCCGCAGAGACATCAGTTTTTGGAATGACAACTAGTCAGGGGATATTCTCGGATTTCCTGGCTGCCCAGTCACTAACATCACTTTCAAGAAAGAAAGTGACCATCCTTCCTTCATCCAAGTAGTCCTAAATAAACATTAGTCCAGAATTTTCAATCTCATCAAACTCTCGGACGAACCAGATAGGTGTGTTTTCAAGGTTACGTCTTCAGGATCCTTTTCTGTTAAGTCCTATAGGTTGATCCTTCAGGACGAACAAGCTCATGATCCATGGGGCCATCTCCTATGGTGAAAAAGTGTTCCTCAAAAATATATTTTCCTCACTTGGAGGCTTCGACACCACGCCATATCTACAGATGAGGAGATCCGTCGAAAAGGGGTTTCAATTGTTTCCAAATGTTCTTACTGTCGGACCCCCTATGTTGAGACCACCTCACATCTATTCTTCAAGAGTGAATAGGACAACGTTGTCTGGGAAGAAGTCGGGGAGTTCTCTAGCCTGTCATCTCCATTCGGTTCGGGAGAATCCTTCCTACAATGGTGGTTCCATGGAGTTGGCTCTATTAACATAGAGAAGCAGGTGAGGGAAATTGTTTTTTCAGCCGTCTGTTGGTGTATTTGGGAGGTGAGGAACAAATCACGTTTTGAAGGAGTTGGGTCCCTGAAGGTGGGCCTGATCGCTAGATCCAAATGGATAATAGAAGACCTGGGGGTTCTCCTGAAAAATTGGGAGGAAGCTCCTTCACTGAGGAAATTACTTTGGTATAAGGTGCAGGTTACCCTCAACAAGGTCTCGGGGGGTCGATGGATTTTTTGGAGACCACCATCCGATGGGCTGAAGCTCAATTCTGATGGGTCCTGTGCTATGGGAATTATGAGGGGTGGTGGTGTGATCCATAACCAAGGGGTAGTGTGGTAGTAGAGTACAATGACTTCTTCGGTAGTGGAGACTCCCTGTAGGCCGAGGCTTGGGCACTTCTAAAAGGGATTCAGTTCAGTCTATCTAATCACCTTCTTCTCTCAGAGATCGAAACTGACTCCAAAATCCAATATGATGTGCTGATGGATCACATATTCACTCCATGGAGCATCTTATACCATATCCAGCTCTGCAAGCTTCTCATGGATAGCAGCACCAGGTTACTTCATACTTGGCGTGAGGGAAACAAAGTGGCAGACTTCCTTGCGTCCCGTTTTCCTCACGATGTTGATTTTGTATCCTTCTCCAGCTTGGGATCCTTGACCCCAGAGTGTGCAAGTATTGTTTTAGGTGATTCCATTGGAATTCATTATTTTCATCCCCCCTAAGTCAGTCCACTTAATGCCCTTATTTTTCTCCTTTATTCAATAAAATTTCTGGTTTTGGTGGGGGAATTGTCTTGACAATGTGAAATATTACTACGGAGATGACTTTTGCAGTGAATGCTACCATGGAGAGGATCACCATGATGGATTATAGAAAGGGATAAATCTTTTTTATCCTTGGACTTCTGGACACATAGAGGGTTACTATGGCTCTCATCCAGAGATAGACACTTAGGATTGATAGAAGTTTCATGAAGCAAGCCTTCATAATGAAGTATCCAATAAGGAACTTCAGAATTACAACTACCACTCCCATAATCTGGTAATGAGAGGATATGATCTTGAGAAGTAATGGATAAATGTCTGAGGGCTTCAAGAACTTTAGCATTAAGAGGAGCCACATCGCAACTTAACTCTTGATTTTCTAACAATGCTTGGAGAGACTTCTTTTTGGATGTTCTCTTATACTTAGTTGGGGCCACTTTCTAGAAAAAGTGGTTATCGTGGGAAAGTGTATGTTCCTTCTTTGAAGTGGTTGCTAGAGAAAAATGATTACCTCCAATTGGAAAGAGTGTATGTTTCTGATCCTGTTGTCCATATGATATGGGGGAATATGCCCCATGACCCTCCTAGATTAGAACAGAGGTGTGTATTTGCTTCGGGATGACATGTCGATGTGTCATACAATGTGTGGGGACATATGTATCTATCTATTCCCCTGATATTGATGAAGTAGTTGTTAAAATATCTTGGCATGTTTTCAGAATATGGGTAGGGATATGCGTATTACCTTTCACCATTGATAAGATGTGTTTGGTGACTTCAGTGCCTGGAACAAGAATATACGTCCATTCCGTATCTAGAGTAGGTGTATATGCCTCCTCTTGTACTCCTTTTCCTATCAATGGATATTGACAGTACTCATGTATGGGGGAAGATATTTGGGTCTGCCCCAAATTTATCTTCAGATCTTTCCGACTAACTTCTCCGGGTGCTACCAAATGAGACTGTTGGAAGTCTTGATGAACATTGGAAGGTGTATGTGACTTATGGATATTTTCCATCAAGTATGGTTGATGGAATTCCTTCAATATTGGAAGATGAGATGACTAACATAATTGGTGATTGTAAACAGGTATATGTTCCTGTTTACCAGTTTCCACCATATTAGATTGGTGAACTTCTTTAAATGCAGTCAGACGAGCTGGCTGACTAGATGATAACTTGTAAACAGGTGTATGTGCCTGTTCACGGTGCTCCATCGAGTTTATCTGGTGGGATTGGTGGGTTGTTGTCAGATGAGTTTTCTGAGCAGTATAATTAGGACGGACGGGTGTATGTGCCTGCTCGTTGTTTTCCATCAAGTTAAATGGATGGACTTATCTGGAGGAGGCAGATGTAAGAAACTGCTCCCAATTGACCAGAAGTTGTCCCCGATGGTTCGTCTTGCGTGCTCGGGTCTGAGAGACCTGGGTCAAACGTCCAGAGGGAACACCCCCATCATGTTGGGGGTACACTTCTGTGTGATTCTGGCAGCGATTGCTAGTGGGAGTCCTCAGGAAGGACTTATGAATTCTTTAATTGAGGCCTTTAGTGACCTCTTGATCCAACTCCCTATAGTATGAGATTAATTGATTATTGAATTCTGGGGATAAGGACCTGAATCAGTTAGATGCAGTGGTTAGAACCATTTTCTTCTTGATCATTGGTCGTCATTGGCCAGATGATCGAGGATTTTTGTTGACCTGGAGGGCCTGTCGAGTAGCCTCCAAAGTCGGGATTGTACCATGCTAGTGATATTCCTTTACCAGCACATTAGAGACCCAGTGATGAAGATGCTGGGTTAGTGATGACTTCCTTCCCATAGATGGAGATCCATCTTGAGCAATGGTTGGGAAGTTCACAGATGTTATCTTAGAGAAATCCATTCTTTGGATTGAAGGGAGTTCTGTGGAAAACTTGAATACAACAACAAGATCTATTAAAGCAACATATATTTAGATAGATACATGCATGATTAATTACTTTGTCTGGCCTTCCTTTATCAATTGATAGGGTCCTAACAGGTGGGTAACATTATTAAATTGGTTAAGGATTCACGTCGGGTTCACAATTTTTGTTTCATAGTTCCTTGAAATGTGTGTTCTAGTTTTAAGAATCACAATTTCCAGGTGGTTTCCATTTAATTTATTTATGGAACCATAAACATTGAACAATTATTTATCCAAAGGGGACCTACTTTTCAAAGGCATGCATTCATTAAGTCTGAACTTTACAATACTTAAGAACGTGCATTGGTTGAGAGGATGGGAGGTTGGACTCATCACACCCTTTTTGGGGGGAATTATTGTCTACTCTGGGACTCTCTTTATAAATTTAATATATTTTCATGAATCCTTATTAATTCACCACGTATATCATAAGTGTCCCTTGGAATTTACAATCACTTATTAACATTTGTAAAATTTAAAATCATCAGTATGCATTCAAGTTTATTCATTAATGAAAGAATCCATATGTATTCAAGGTTTTCCATCAATGGTATCCTCTAATATACTGATTAGAGATTATTTTAATCATCATTGTGATGATACTGGTTTTTAAGCCACTCAATGGGGTACTCTGGAATTTATTGTCATCCAGGGAGATGAAGGTTTGTTTTGATCTTGGGATCGTGCCTGTAAAATGGGCTACCTACGTATCCTTGTGAAAGGAATCAGAAACCTCGTAGTTTGGTGTCACATAATAGGACACATGATACCTTTTAAGGTCATGTGATAAGGACCTCTAAGTGGAAGGTGATTAATTGAAACTTAGTGTGGGACTTACGCTGAAGCATCCTGAGGAACTAGGAAAGGATATGGATTTCCAAGTAGGATCAGACCCTATTGGGAATATAGACTAAGGAGAACAGGGTTGATTTGAAGTGTGGGGTTTCAACCTTAGGGAGGAATCTTATGTATCCCATATAAATGGGAATAAAATACCAAGTAGTTTGATAAGTCTCATAGGAGAGTATGGTCCTTTGAGAGAGATGAGTTTGGGCTTAATTCATGAAAAGGATGCCTTGATGACTCATGGGTTTAATTTGGGGATTATTCCTGAGGAGGATTCCCAGATTAAGGGGATTAGGGTTGGATCCCTGAGGAGGATGTCCAGTGAGCTCAGGCCTTGAGACGGCTTCCTACATATCCCAGTTATGGTGGGAATCAGATTTCTCGTAGTTCCTTCCATTGTGAAAATGTTGTGATCATGACAAATCTCTAAGCCCACGTGAGTCATGCTCAGTGTGAGAAACAAGAGAATGTCAAAGATTCAATAAAGGCATTCACAGTTTCAAAATTTTCCTCCTCCATTAGTAGAAGATGGCATGTCGACTATGGAAGAGGGAGAGGCGATGATATTTCCTTATGTTATATTTACATTGGACAAGGGTCCAATGTAAGGAATAAGGGGTCAAGGTGAGGGGCTTATACCAGGATGACTACCCTAAAATTGATCCTTGTAGGAAAGAGAGACTTCTCCATTTCTTTCACGGAAAAGTAAGTGTGAACTGTACCTTCCCTTACAAAGACCTGAGGTTCCGGGTGATCTCTTTGAGAAAGGAGAGGCCAAGAACCAACTCTTCTCCAAAACAGGAACTTCCCAACACTATTTCTAGGAGAAAGGTCCATGTGAATGTTAATATACAAACTCACATACACTTTATGAATCCTAAACCCATTGTGAAACAAATGTGGGAGACCTCTGAATATGGAGATACAAACCCAAATAGGAGACACACTGATGTGCCTTTCCCAAAGATTTTATAAGTCAGGAGGTATTGGTGGAGGTCTCAATAGAATCCATTTCAGACAACGGAGCCAATGAAGAAAAAAACTTTCCATGAATGGATGAGGAAGGATTAATGGCTTGTATAATGAAGAGAGTGAAGAGAATAAGTGAATTAAAGAGGGGCGCCGAAGTAGAGATGGGCACACAAGTATAGTCGCGCAAGTACACTTGGGCGACCTGATGTTCACTTAAGTGACGAACAACCAGTATGGTAATACTTGGGTGGGACCTTACTAAAGCCTTAAAAATTATTCACAGGTGTTCTAAGAAGTGGGGTGCTCAAGTTCCTATGAGTGGAATGGGAGGCGTGCAAGTATTTATGACTTAGGGAGGTTGGACGCTTTAGGTGATCAAGTGTTATGGTATTTAAACACTATAAGGACTTAAGTCCAATAACCCTCCCTTAAATACTCTACTCAAGGTGTTGAAGAACTACCTTGAATGTTTCAGAAGACTAGGGTGATGAGAGCAACAATTGGGATTCAAGGAAAATAATATGTACAAATGGGGGCCTCAAGGGTCTATTTATAGGCAAATAAATGACCTTGGGTGAAATGAGTTTGGTGAACAAGTAACTTTCATGCCAAATTGGGGCGAACAAGTGCCTTGCATTACAAATTATGGCGTGCAAGTACCTTGCACGCCGACGGTGTTTTGGCTAGACTAGGGTGACACTTTTAGGACTTATACAAAATCATCACTTCAATCAGCTTCAGCATGGTGGCACACAAGTGTTTGTGCGCAGGTACCTTGGGTGTCTCTTTAGGGAATTATCCAAATAATTTCTCTATACAACAGGGGATGTGCCCCCGTACCCCTGCTCGGGGTTAGTGCCGGGCTGCGGTCCTGGCCCTTTGGTCCGGTGCCTTCACTACCGTCACTGACCCCCATGAAAAATACATAGTCGCACTGTGAACTTTTTGAGCTTGGTTGAGGTCATTTTGAGTCACAGAACATGGAAATGCATCTTTAATTGCGGAGAAGTGTGTGCAACACATTTCATGGTGTCTACAATGGTTCAAAACAAATAGAAGGTATGGATGGGTATTTCACCTAGATGAAGTCCCATGTATGGTTTTCAACTTTATATATTGATAACTAAAGTGGAAATAGGGATATGAATATTGAAGATTACAATAATAAAGGAACCCATATATGGTTTTCTACCTTCTATATGTGAGTAACTAGATGATGAAGAAATAATGTCTGACAAATGAACCTAGTTGGAGGCACATATATGGTTTTATACCTCTTATTTATCTATGACTAGATGGGAATGGAATATATGAATGGTTGGAGATTACACCTAGTAGGAGCCTTATATATGGATATACACACTCTATTTGGTGGTAAGTAAACAATTAAGGAAGTTTATAAAAGTTGAGAATTATATCTAGTAGGAGGTCAATATAAAGTATTCCAAATCCTGTTAGTTGGTAACTAAATTTGGAATGAAGGTTGTAAATGTTGGGTCTTACAATAATATGAGGCTCATATATGGTTGTCTACCTTATGTGTATTCATTACTAGATGAGGAAGGAATACTGGATTTTTTGGGGGAATTAATCTTGTAGGAATCCCATATAAGGTGTTCCAGCTCGTTTTTTGTTAATTAGGTGAGTATGGAATACTGGAATAGTTGGTGCATACACCAAGTATATGGATTCTTTATCTTCCTCATGAAATACCATGAGAGCATATTATCCTCACCATAGAAGGAAGAATGGGATTACCTATTATATTCACATAGGTAACCATATCCTCAATGAATATGGTATCCTTACTATGACATCCTACCATTTTAATATATAACTTCGCATTACATTTTATAAACAAAGGATCTTTAAAGTCTAGTGTCTTGGAAATCAGGATCAAAATACATGAAAACAACAGAAACATTCTTCTAAACCACTTTTAAAGATTCTTCATTGTTCATCCTAAGTTCATTACAACATCTCATAACCTAAGAGCATACATCAAAGGAAAGGGTGAGCAGAAGGCCCAATAAGGGAAACACGAGAAACATTTTACATGTGAAATTGAGATACATCAATAAAGTCATGATAAATAACTTTAAGGAATGAGAAAGAGATCATGAGGAATATCATAATAAAAATAATGTGTTTCATAACTTGAATATGTGGATACAATATTTAACTTAGACAATCATTTCCGTATCACCAAGGTCCATCCCCAAGGTGTCATTAAAAAAATTTCCAAGGTTATTCACCAAGGTATCGTTAAAATGGTCATCTCTAGAGATTAAGTCTTTACCCAATGCATTAGATAGCTATCAGGGATCACCCTTAATTTTTCTTTATAATCATGTGAGCCACATATATAATCATAAAACATTTCATAATTAACCCATATAGCATAAAATAAAAGGGTTTCATTTCATAATCATAACGTTTTAAAAACCGCTTTAAAGGCATGATATTTATGTCACTTTAAACCCAAAGAAAATGAAATCATGCTTCATGTATGTAAATACCAGAATTAAAATAGATAAATTTTGATATATATGTGAATACCACTGTAGAAGAAAGATCTTTGAGTATTCTCTTAATAAAATAAAAGAATTTGAGAAAAAGAGAATGACATTTTGAGACGAAAATTCTGTAGCATAATGGCTATGTTACAGGGTTTTAGAAAACATTGAAAAGAGAGGGGACATGGGTCACCCACTCATAAATGATCCATAAAATAGTGGGGGGACTGAATATAAAGGATTTAAGAAAATGGTAATGAAATTTTAAAGATATACCATATGAAATGAAGAACTTGAAAGGAAGACAAAAATAAGATTTCTCTTATGAAAATTCGGCAGCCTAACGACGTTACTTAAAACTTAAAAAAATTAATTGATGAGATCAAATAGGGTATCTCATAATATGAACATAAAAAGTAAAGTATGATAGATATAGAAGATCATAACCCAACACAAGAAAAGTAACTTGAAAGAAATCACATGAAAATAGAACTTGAAAAATGCGAAGGGTGGAAGAATCCCTTACAAATATTTGGCAGCCTAACGGCGCCACTTAAACATTCATAAAACAAAATGATGAGAGTAAGATGGGATATATCATCATATTATAATGAAAATGGAAGTAATAGGAATATAAAAGAACATCCCCCAACATAAGAACACGTGGCTTAAATTAAATGACATACAAAAGAGTACTTGAAAAGAAAGAGAGAGGTATGATCCCTTACCTTGAAGAAAACTTCAAAATCTTGAAGGTTGGGACCTTGGGAGGCTTGAGGGAACCTTGGGAGGACTACTTGGGAGGTAAAGAGAACATAACTTATTTGGGGAGGATTTGTAAATGAAATGAATGAGGGAAAGGCTTGGTATTTATAGGATAAGTGAGGGGACAAAACATTAATTGTCAAGGGACACCTCATCGGTGGTATTGGAAAAACCATGGGCTTGCCCATGGTATTGTCCACTTGGGACACCTCATACCTTATCTTAATATTCATAAGTTGACCAGAATTAGTGCATAATTATTACATCCTTAATCATGTCATTAAACACCCAAAACTCAAAAACTGTATTTTCACTATTCACTGAAAATTCAAATTTCTTAGAAAAATCCCAAAAATTCACCTTAACCAAATATCGATGCTTTGATTTAAAAAAATGAACTCCATTTTATAAAAATAATTTTCTAAATATTTTTAATTTAATTTTTAAATAAAAACACTATTCACTGAAAATTCAATAGTTTCAAAAAAATCCCAAAAATTTACCTTAACCAAATATCGATGCTCTGATTTCAAAAATGAACTCCATTTTATGAAAATAATTTTCTAAATATTTTTAATTTAATTTTTAAATAAAAACACTATTCACCAAAAAAAACTAATATTTACTAGTACTTTCTAGAATAGTTATTTACCTATTTTATTGAATCATATTACTTAATCAAGGTGCCTAGATTATATTAATACTTTTTTAAGTGACTTTACTTAATCTATTTGATCACATTACTAATCATAAGCGTAAAATCACTATTCATAATTTACTATTCATCAAAAATTAAGTTGATCTTATTAGACTCTAAATTTCATACTGAACATAACTGTAGAAGACCATTTTTTGAAAATCATTACACATTATTAATTATTTAAGGTTTACATAAATATTTTTAAAATATCTTTTTTCTAAAATTCATCAATAAAATGCATACTATATTTATCCGAACATTTGAATATGCACAAACTCCACCATAAGAATAAATCACAATTTTTATTTAAGTCAAAGGATTACAGAAGACAGTTACGGTCTCGTTATATATCCCCTTATAACACCAGCATATGACTTCAGAGTAAGGTGTGCTAGGGTGATAGAATCTTGGGGAGGCTCGACCAACATTGCTTGAGTAGTGATTTCTATTAGCTTGAACTTCTCGTGAAAACGATTCTGTTCTAGCTTCACACGATGAAGTTTGGCTTGAGTTTGGTCCAAGGAAAAGCCCAAAGGTGCTACCTCCTTCCCAAGTTTCGTCAGATGGGCTTCGATCAACCCAAGACTACTGGATGGGGCCATCGAATCTCCTTTATATATTAATTAACCAAGATCACTTGTATTTATAGACAATAATCGCAACATTTAGTTTCAAATGGTCGTATTGAGAAACGGTCATATAACAGTCGAAACCCAACGATCTTATTTTAATTATACTCGTTTTATTAAATGAAATAGTTTTGTTGAGTATAAAATAAAATAACACACCAAGTTAGGAATCAAAATTTATTCAAATTTTCAGTTCGTTACAATCTTCCCCCCCTTAAGAAATTGCATCCTCACAATTTTAAAATTGGGCTTGGAAATTTCATTGAAAGTCCCACATCAGAAAAAGAGTCAGTAAAACTATTACTTTAAAACAAAGAACGGGAAGTACAAAGGTTACCCGAGTTAACCCATACTAGGATTCCATGTAGGAAAAAATGGATATGGAAGAGAAAAAAGGGTCAAGTTCTGATGTAGAGTGATTGAAAACATGATTAGGAGAAAATTAACCACAAGAAGATCACAAACTTAAGATGTGTTAAACGGTCTTTGATCACCCAGTAGGAAACGTAAACCAACAACGTTTTTGTTTTACATTCCTTTTCATAATTTTTAGGAATTCATTTTCTACATAGAATAAAAACATATGGAAGTGTACTTACCTTCAAGTAGAGTTTTATCCCTTAATAAGTTTCCACCAAGACTAATATTTTCTCAAAACAATGAGTATTCAAAAGGACTTGGTCTCATCAAAAGCACAAGAATCATCTTCTAGAGAATCACATAATCCACAAAAGAATAACTATATTTTTCCCTTGTCTTTAGTCATCAACTAAAACTAAAAAGGTTAGTACGAGAACATATAATCCGCAAAAAAGATAATCCTTCATAAAAAGAAATATGACTATTAATCTCCAAAATTCAATAAAAAGTACCCAAACTTCCAGAAAGACCATTCAATACACAATCATTATTAAAATTCTTCAGAATAATCCAAACTAAGATTGGAACCCAAAACTCAGAAGGATTTAATCACATAGTCTTCCCCAATAAATCTTAACATTTATCTCCAAATAACATCGACTACTATTAAAGTCTCATACTAAAGTGTAATTAACCCATTCACATATTCTCTATGCTAGGTTCATTATTTTCTAGAAATAACCCAAATCACCATATGTCTACAATAATTACATAAATTCTAAAAAGAAATTCAACCATTCCTCCACAATTTAAATCCAGCCGTATTTTATATACCTTAGGAATATTGTACTCCAAAAGGGAAAATTCATCCAAAATAACCTTTATCGTTTAATCACCAAATCATTTTCCTATAAAAATAATATCCATTTGATAAAACATAAGTTTCCAAAATCAACTTATTCTTGATCCATAAAAATAGAAGGTGCATTATTCAGTCTAAAGTGCATATAAACAAACTCATAATGCTCATATCTTGATTGGAAGGGTGTTTTTGGAATATCATCATTATTCACCCTCAATTGATGATAACCAGAACGAAGATCAATCTTAGAGAAGAATCGAGTCCTACAAAGTTGGTCAAATAAGTCATAAATTCTTCGAAGATAGTATTTTTTCTTCACTATGATCCCATTTAGTTCTCTATAATCAATGCATAGCTGCATTGATCCATCCTTATTTTTCACAAAGAGAACTGGTGCTCCCTAAGGAGACACACTTGGTCAGATAAACCCATTCTCCAAAACATCTTGGAGTTGTTTCTTTAATTCCTCTAGATCCACATTTTCCATCCTATAGGGGGTCTTTGACATCGGATGAGATCCAGGTATAAGTTTAATGGATAACTCTACCTCTCTTTCTAGGGGAGGTCTGAGTAACTCCTTATGAAATATGTCAACATATTCCTAGATTATGGGGATATTTTCTAAAAGAATAAATACTTTGGGAGAAACTTATTTCATTTATGAATATTTTAACTGAAAATGATTTTATGTCTTAAAACTTCATTCTTTGACAATTACATTTTTATATGATTCCTTCATAATGATTCATAAAAAACTTGCAATTAACTAAACATATCCCCCGAGAGTGTCGTCACCAAGAGTTTAGCAAGACTCCTTATCGGGTATCAGTTCCCTTTTGAGTCTAGCTCAAAGTGGTGTTTTTGGGTTTTACCCCTATGTACATCTATGCCAGAGCCACCTCTACCTGCTCGTATCCAGACAGGGATGTATTTGGTTGATAAACCACTTTCTCAATACTCACCAAAATACAAAGAATATTTCCTATATTTAAACTTTTATATAGGGTTATTCCTAATGTTTTCATATCCTAACTTCCATAAATAACTAAACTATCCTTTTATACCAACTATGACATCTTTCCTTTTTAATACATAACTTCTCATTAAATTTTACAAGTAGAGGATCTTTAAAGTTTAGTGTCTTAGAAATCTGGATCATAATACATGAAAACAACATAAAAAGTCTTCTAAACCACTTGTAAGGATTCTTCATTGTTCATAATAAGTTTATTACAACATATCATAACCTAAGATCATACATCAAAGGAAAGGGTGAGCAGAACACCCAGTAAGGGAAACAGGAGAAACATTTTACAAGTGAACTTGAGATACATCAATAAAGGCATGATAAATAACTTTAAGGAATGAGAAAGAGATCATGAGGCATATCATAATAAAAATAACATGTTTCATAACTTGAAGATGTGGCTACAAAATTTAACTTAGAAAATCATTTCCATATCACTAAGATCCATCCCCAAGGTGACATTAAAAAAATTACCAAGGTTATTCACCAAGGTATCGTTAAAATGGTCATCTCTAGAGATTAAGTCTTTACCCAATGCATTGGAGAGCTATCAGGGCGCACCCTTAATTTTTAATTATTATCATGTGATCCACATATATCATCATAAAAAATTTCATAAATAACCCATATAGCATAAAAGAAATGGGTTTCATTTCATAATCATAACGTTTTAAAAACTGCTTTAAAGGCATGATCTTTATGTCACTTTAAACCCACACAAAAGGAAAGAGGGTTTCATGTATGTAAATCCAGGAATTAAAATAGAAAATTTTGATATATATGTGAATAACACTGTATAATAAATATATTTTAGTATTCACTTAATAAAATAAAATAATTTGAGAAAAAGAGAATGACATTTTGAGATGAAAATTCTGCAGCATAATGACTATGTTACAGGGTTTTAGAAAACATTGAAAAGAGAGGGGACATGGGTAAACCACTCATAAATGATCCATAAAATAGTGGGGGGACTGAATATAAAGGATTTAAGAACATGGTAATGAAATTTTAAAGATATACCATATGAAATTAAGAACTTGAAAGGAAGACAAAAATAAGATTTCTCTTATGAAAATTCAGCAGCCTAACAACGTTACTTAAAACTTCAAAAAATGAATTGATGAGATAAAATAGGGTCTCTCATAATATGAAAATAAAAAGGACAGTATGATAGATATATAGGATCATACCCCAACATAAGAAAAGTATCTTGAAAGAAATCACATGAAAATAGAACTTGAAAAATGCGAAGGGTGGAATAATCCCTTACAAAAATTCGACAGCCTAACGACGCCACTTAAACATTAATAAAACGAAATGATGAGAGTAAGAGGGGGTATATAATCATATGATCATGAAAAGGGAATTAATAGAAATATAAAGAACATCCCCCAACATAAGAACATGGGGATTAAATGAAATGACATACAAAAAGAGTACTTGAAAAGAAAGAGAGAGGTAAGATCCCTTACCTTGAAGAGTAACTTAGGAAGCTTGAAGTTCGGGACCTTGGGAGGCTTGAGGGAACCTTGGGAGGACTCCTTGGGAGGTAAAGAGACCATAAATTCGTTGGGGAGGATTTGGAAATAAAATTAATGAGGGAAAGGCTTGGTATTTATAGGAGAAGTGAGGGGAAAAGCATTAATTGCCAAGGGACACCTCATCGGTGGTATTGGAAAAACCATGGGCTTTCCCATGGTATTTGCCCATGGTATTGGCCAATTGGGACACCTCATAACTTATCTTAATATTCATAAGTCGACCAGAATTAGTGAATAATTATTACATCCTTAATGATTTCATTAAACACCCCAAACTCAAAAACTGTATTTTCACTATTCACTGAAAATTCAAATTTCTCAGAAAAATCCCAAAAATTCACCTTAATGAAATAAAAATGATTTGATTTCAAAAAATGAACTAAATTTTATGAAAATGATTTTATAAATATATTTAATTTAATTTTTAAATAAAACTCTATTCACTGAAAATTCAACAGTTTCAGAAAAATCCCAAAAATTAACCTTAACCAAATATCGATGATCTGATTTCAAAAATGAACTCCATTTTATGAAAATAATTTTCTAAATATTTTTAATTGAATTTTTAAAATAAAAACACTATTCACAAAAAAAAAATAATACTTAACCAGTACTTTTTGGAACCGTTATTTAACTATTTTATTGAATCACATTACTTAATCAAGGTTCCTAGATTATATTAATACTTTTTTAAGTGAGGTTACTTAATCCATTTGATCACATTACTAATCATAAGCATAAAATCACTATTCATAATTTAATATTCATAAAAAATTAAGTTGATCTTATTAGACTCTAAATTTCTTACTGAACATAACTGTAGAAGACCATTTTTTGAAAATAATTACACATTATTAATTATTTAAGGTTTACATAAATATTTTTAAAATATCTTTTTTCTAAAATTCATCAATAATATGCATACTATATTTATCTAGACAATGAAAATTCCCAAACTCCACCATAATAAGAAATCACAAGTTTTATTTAAATCAAAGGATTACACAAGGCAGTTACGGTCTCGTTACATAGCCCCTTATAACACCAGCATATGACCTAAGAGTAAGGTGTGCTAGGGTGATAGACTCTTGGGGAAACTCGGCTAACATTGAACGAGTAGTGATTTCTATCAGCTTGAACTTCTCATGAAGGCGATTCCGTTCCAGATTCACATGATGAAGTTCAGCTTGGGTTTGGTCCAGGGAAAAGCCCAATGCTGCTACCTCCTTCCTGAGTTCCATCATATGGGCTTCTATTGGCCCAAGAATACTGGATGGGGCCATTGAATCTTATTTCTATATTAATTAACCATGATCACTTGTATTTATAGACAATAATCGCAACATTTAGTTTCCAACGATCATATTGAACAATGATCATATAATAGTCGAAAACCAACGGTCTTATTTTAATTATACTCATTTTATTAAATGAAATAGTTTTGTTGAGTATAAAATAAAACAAAACACCAAGTTAGGAAACTAAATTTATTCAAAATTTCGGGTCGTTATACTTACCTTGTCACTAAAGGAATCCATATTTCATCACTAGAGTCATCCTTAGTTTGTCACCCAATGAATCCCCATCTCACTAGTAGAGGGATCCCAAGCTCATCACTAGAGGGGTCAAAGTATTATCACCTAAAATAGTTTAATCATGATCACCATAGTCATGTAACCAATGAAAGTTTAGGATAATCCCATATTCATCACATGGGGTTCTTGTAATCATAACATAAGTATTAGGCCCCCTAATCATGAATCAGAGTGATGATTGAGTCAATTCTCAACCATACCAATTTAGAGTGATTTCTCTTTGATGATTTTTTCAACAGATGCATCCACATCTCAGTATCCCGACAGGGATGTATATTACTGTAAACTACTCATGATTTTAATTTTATAAATTTGGATGGGATATATAACATGGAAAATATTATGTTTTAGAATGGTTATGGTAACTCTTCAACCAAAGGATTACAGGGAAGGGATAAAATTATAAACATGAAAGTTACATGAAATTCATGATTATTTTGGTAAAATATATTAAATGGAAATTTATGCACTACCCAAAATTAAGTAAGTGATTAATATATTTATAGTCCCAAGGAATGGAAATTTATATTGAATGACCAACATATAATCTTTAGTAATTAAAAAAAATATATCTTTAAATAGAGGGATAAAAATTTGTCTTTAAATACCATGAATATAATAAAATTAATGGTATAATATATCAACTAGGTTTTTATACACCACTTAAATGAAACTAGATGTATAATAAAAAAACGTCTCTATGATATGAATTTAAGATGGAAAACCTTTACCTTTAATATTTTTTAGAAGAATGTGATAAAACCCCATGTATATCAAAATTAATTTATTAATCACCAATATTAGAACCTTTTTTATAATTGTATCCTATTTTTTTAATTCATTTTTAATTATTTTCTATAATCATATTAGTTTGTTATTATCTATTTTCAATATTGGTTGTGAGTAATATTGATCACTTTTAACTAGTTTTATAATAGTAGTGTTATTTTTTCTTCTATAAGGTTATTCATTCCTAGATAACATAAGGTACTAGAATGAATAAATGTTATTTATTTATAAATCTCTTATCTAATTCCATAAGTTTTTTTTGAAAGTGGAATCAGTGTGAGATTGTTTTGTAAATTTTATCGATTAAATATGATAATTTAATATTAAGTTAAATACTTAGTATAACCATTATAGATCCATTAAAATTTATTATTTTATAATTAACATATTATATTGTTATTATTTTTGTTACCATACCCATATAATATTGATTTTTGCAGAATCGTTCAAGTATATGGTCAGATCCACCAAAATATGAACATACTACAATTAATGTATGATTATGATTATGAATGTGGTTTCCTTTTGACATAATATTTCCATTATAATAGAATAATGATATTTATTTTTCAATTTATAGGCATAATTCATCTTTCAAATATGGTTTAATAAATTATAAATAATCTTGGGGAAAACAAGATGGGATAATTTTTAAAGCTGGTATTATTCTCAATGCATGGTTAACATTTCATTTTTGAGAGAATAAGAAAGAATTATAATATATGATTATCTGAAATTTAAGAATTATATTTATATTATTTATATCATATTTATTAATCAATAAAATAATTAAAAACAACCAAGATAAGTGATCTAAAAAATGAAATACATCGATTCATAGAAGTAGCAGTCCATAGATATGTACTGATAATAGTTTTGTTTTTTCATTAACAGATAGAGTGAAATATATATTTGTCTTTCCATTAATAAAATATCATATCATTATAATAATTATAATTGTTTAATTATATTTTTATGGATATAAGATGCAATTAAAATGAATATTAAGAAGAAAATATTAAGAAAAATGTTGTAGTTACATCTTGAGATTGATTTTATTATATAATTCTCCATGGAAACGAAGGCATTGATCTTACTAATGTTTAGAAGAGGCTGAATTATGTGGAAGAAGATTATAGGTAGAAATAATTACATATTTTCAATAGTAAATTTTATGTGATAGGTGTGGTATGAGGTTGTGGAAATGTGTCTATTTTATAAGTGAAGAAAATGCCATGTTTGTGAATACCCTTTTGTTTTCAATGATAAAATTTCACCATTACAGGTTCAATGACTCAGAGATTTATAAATAATGTATTTTTAGGTGTACTTGGGTCTTGATATACCCAGCTGAGAATTTCCACAAATATTTTGAATAGGGTTTTACTTATCTACCACTAATGTTTTATATTTTTTATATGTTTGGTTTTTACCGTTATAACAAGTTTTTATCTAAGTAATTTATATTTCATTAAAAATAAATGGTAGACCATACTACCAAATTTTAGTGTGATGAACCGAAATTTATCCTATATTTTATCAATTCAATTTATAAATAATAAAAAATTTCTTTTTAATTGAATCATTTAATATATAGATAAAAGCTTATTTTTTGAAAAAATATGTGTTACAATTAAGTGTTCCTAATCATATTTAGTATTTAGAAATAAATGAAGTAATGTTATTGTATTTAATTTAATGGTTAAAATTTTATTATAATAATAATTGGGAATTGTTTAATTTATTTTATTAAATGAAAATTAAACTATATTAATAAAACAATTCTTTGAGTAAAACAATTTTACCATTATCATAGTAATTAACATTTATCCTTGTAATATTATTTTTATGCTTGAAAATGAAACAGTACATATTAACTAATATATAAATTTTGATATTAAATATGAATTTTTTTTTTCAAATTAGATTCCTTGAAGTAAAAAAAATAATTTTTAATATAAGCGTATAAAAATAGTTTTTTACAGTGAAATATTACTTTGGTTTGAAAAATGATAAATATGGGTTTTATAAATAAAAAATATTAATTTTTAATGATTTATATTAATTTATAAATATATAAATTTAATATAAATAATATTTCAAAAAAATAATGTCATTCGTATATTATTATAATGTAATGAAATAGATGGTCCTAAAAAATCTGTATTTTTTACTAGCCACCTAACAATCAATTATTTCAAAAAAGTAAAAACAATCATCTTAGGATAATTGTGTTATGTAAAATCTAGAAATGAAGTTAATTTTTTAAAATTAAAATATCAAAATTTTACTTCCAAATAAATACATGAATAAAGTCTCTTTTTGGTGTTAATTGTACAATATTTTTGGGATGTAGTGTTTATTTCCAAAAACTTTTCCCCAAGTATTTTATTTTACCCCCAAAAACTAAAATAATTTAGTCATAGAAATCAGATGCATGTCGGCTACAAAAAATCTATCCGCATTCCATCCTCATATATTCTTCAGGATCACATGTTTCCTTATCTTTTTTGGGATTTCTACAAGGACTTTTACCATCTTATTTGTTTTCTTCTACAACTCCTACTCACTTTTAAAAATATTTTTAATATGCTCTTCATTATAATTCAATTTAGGTTTGAAAACAATTCACTCAAATGTGATTAAATGTGTTGTATTTTCTATGTATTTCCTAATTAATTAAATATAGAATATGTCTTGTACATTATAAAGGTTGGGTGGCATTCCAATCGGAACTCTAAAACTCCAATTCACTCTTGTATTTAAAAAGTTACAGTGTACCATGTTTATAATTTCCATTTTTATTAAATATACCAAATCATAACCTTGGGGAGGCCTTCAAGAATACATTATCTCCCACTTAAAATTCCAATTCATTCCTTTCATTATTAGTACTACTCTTATATCTTGTTTGGTATGATTTAATATGATCACAAATATTTTATACTTTAACAGTCATCTCCTCTACAAGCTTTGAGATAACTAAATTTCTTTCTCACACTTTTTTAAATAGTATGGATTATGAAACATCTTCCTATACAATGCTTAATATGGTTCCATATTTATCTTTAGGTCGAAGATATTATTTTAAAAAAAATTCACTAAATGTTGTTATTAACCACTCATACCTTAGAAATAAATAGTACTTAATGTTGCCCTGTCTTCCAATGTACAGATAATCCTTCTCGATGAACCATCAATTTGGGGAAAGTAAGAGGTGATTTAATGTATCTTACTATTGATTTCTATTTTAATACTATTATATAATGTCATTATGAATATAGGGTAATGATTAGATACCATTGATATAGGTTCCCCATGAATCCTTTTTAATTCAATTAAATATACATGATAAATGTGATCAAGGGTAGATCTTCTCTTATCAGTAATAAATTATCAGACTTAGTAAGGTGATCTATAATGACCTATAATGAATTATTCTTTCTTTGAGTCTTAAGAATTTCCATGAAAAATTCTATTATAATATTTCCCCACTTTTATATTAGTATAGTAAGAGGTCACATGGATCCCTCGGGAAGTTATAATTCATCCATTATGGCATAATAATAAGTTGAACACATATTCCACAATTTCCCACTTCACACCATCTCACTATAAATATTCTCTTAAAACCCTATTTGTATTTATGTTACTAGGGTGTATAGAGAAATTTTAGATATCTTATTTTTCTTATTGTTCCCTCTCCAACCATTGTTCTGATGGGACATATAAACTCTTTTCAAACATCAACACTCTATAATTATAGGTGAATTTTATAAATTTCCATTTATTGAATACATTAATTTTCTATTATAAGTTATCATCATCCATATGTGACTTCTCAATATTTTCTAATAAGAATGATTTTTTTAATTTCTTAGAAAATGAATTATGACTCTCAATGTATAAAAATTCTAATATCCATATTTATAAGATCTATTTATATGGGATCCTTTTTACTACACATCATGGTTAGAATTACATGTTCTCTCCTACTCAAATAACCCCCACCTTGTTTACTGTCCCAACATAACAGTGTTTCAAGAAATAATATTCCATGAGTAGTTCCAACCATATTCCTTGCCTCATATTGAGATCCATCTGAGATAATATATACTTCAATATATTTTGGTCTGTATATATATCACATTTTTCACCATAGAGGTAGTGTCTCAAAATTTTCAAGGAAAATTATATAGATTCCTACTCAAGGCAATGATTTGGATAGTTCCATTTTGACATTTTCAATTAATTTGATGGAAACCACCCTATCATTCAACATGAGGACATAACTATGTACTTTCTTTGATGCATCACTGTATATTAAAAATCCTTCTATACCTAATTATAATGTTCATACCAGTGCATTAATTAGTATCCACATTATCTATTAAAATTTTTCCTCATATTCCTTTGACTATGTGGATTTAACCACATTATATGTTTAAATGGTTAACTGGTTGGAAAACCGAGTGAAATTGATAACAAACAACCAATAACAACCAACTAAACCCAAGAAAGTATGGATATCATTAATATTAATCCTTATAGGATACTGTATGACTACTTTTAAATTTGAATAATCAATATATATTCCATACTTAGAGACAATATGTCCAAAAAAATAAACCTCATTAATCCAAAATTCACACATACTATATATCCCATTTAATTAATTTTTTTAGGGTCTCCAGATTTAATTACAGATTAATCTCATTCTATTCATAACTCATAAACTATATCAATATATCATCATTGAATACCACCCCCAAAGATATGGATATAATCCTTTAATAAACCATTATTTTTATCTATAAAGACAAAAGGAGTGTTAGTCAATCTAAAGGAAATTACCATAAATTCATAAATTCCATACCTTGTATGAAATTTCAACTTCTATTTAACATCCTTCTTCAACCTTAATTGATGATAACTATAGTGAATATCAATCATTGAAAATTACTGGGCTCTCTGATGTTGATCAAATATGTCATCAATGTGTGTTAAAAGATAAAAATTATTTATAGTAATGGAATTCATCTACATATGATCTATTAACAATCTCATAGACCCATACTTCTTTTCAGGATTAAAATAGGGCCTACCGACACTGAAACACCAGAGTTTATAAAACCATTAGCACACAAATATTGCAACAGTTTCTTCAACTCCACAAAATTCATTGATTCCAATCTATAAGAGGTTTAGATATAGTTTTTTCCTTTGTAATTATTAAATATAGAACTCAAAAGAACACTAAGATGGATGACTTGGTCAATTTTGGGTAAAACATCAATGTATTATTTTATAGTGGTCACATCCTCTATTCCTTATATACCATCATTATCCTTAGACCATACTTGATATCTTCTATGAATTTCATTAATGAGAGATACTAGGGGAGTATTTAGAAATTATTTAGATAATGATTTATCCCCACCAATGAATGTAGACTTCACCTCACCTCAATAAATTATAATATCATTATTTTGGAAACAAATTGATACATTATTCTGTAATAGCCAACCCCTTAAATGAAAAATATCATTTTCAAACATTGGTATAATAAAAATATTTTAAAATATGGTGTATCCATGCATCATAGTTGGAACTAACTAAATTTTCTTTTTTTAATATTTTTTATACTTAATGACATAACAGATAAATCTATTATAAGGATTCTTGGGAGATATCTAATGTTTTTTGAAAACATAAAAGATTTAAAGGAGTGGGAATATACATAATCATACAAAACATTTTATAACTTTTATGATATGATAAAACTAACTATCACCATGTCATTATGAATATTGATGTTATTTATAGTAATAAGATAGGCTTGGCCTCTCCCATTTCCTTTTTAGGTAAATTACCTAGACATTTTCTGTATTGGATTACCTAATGTACAATTTACTTTTAGTTAAATAATTGAATAAGAACAATTTGTTCCTTGACATGGTATTTGTGATAATGATATACATTTTATTCAAACTTCTAATATTCTCTTATTCCTTTCCTATAAGCCCAAAGGTTTTTCTTCCCAAAATTATCACATGTGGGAAATGAAATCATTTTTTCTTCCAATTTTCCTAATATTTATTTCCATGATTCTCATTGAGATACTTCTTTTATGTATTTCCCTTGAATACGTATATCCTAATGAATTAATCTTCATTCATAACAGGGCTTGAAACTATATCCTATTTCGAAAAAAAGTTTTGAGAGACTAACACCCATTCAAGTCTTGACATTAACCTAATGAATAAATGACCAATATTACCTCTTGATTAGTATATATTGTCCATAGTAACTCTTGATAACATTATAATGTTATACTCATAAAAAAACAAATTCATCCTACTTGTATCTATGATTTATGAACTACCTTTCCATTTCTAATCCTTCATCAAGTGGAATTTAATTTTAAAAGAATTTATTTTCTAAAGTTCCTTGTTCCTTGTGCATTGTCTCATTTTCCATTATATTTTTTCAAATTAGAAGCCATCGTTGGTCTATATAACCCTTTATATAATAGACTATCATGATGAATTTTTCATTTTCACTACTTCCCAAAGAGAGAAAGATATTCTATAGGTACTTTATCATTTGTTTATGTACAAAGGGTATATTAGTTACATTGAATTCAATAGGTTTTTGCAGAATAAAGAGGTCCAACATAGTTAAATAATGTCATGGATCTGTATTACACTCTATGAGGGTGAGATTTTATATGATAACATGGGTTAACTAACCTAATATTTTTATGATATTATTAGAGTAAACTCTATATTTAATGATTTTTTTATGGGTAACATCCCTACATTGATCATAAGTGTTGAGATGGTCGCTTTCCTCCCATTAGTCCCCATATCTCTACAATGGTAAACAAATAATTATCTAATGATATTTAATTGCAAACTACAATTATTGTTATGTTTTATACACTTTCCCTTCATATATAACAGTCTTTTCATAGTACTTGTGTTATCTAACTATGTTCCTATGAATCAAGTCCCCAAGGTTCCTACTAAAGATTCTATATTACAAAATATAACAACCCAAACTCTAGAAACATAGATCCACTAGTTATATTACATTATTTATAAAAAATAGAATAGTTCCTACTAGATTAAATAGATAATTATTCTTGAAATACTAGATACATATATACCTTACATTTGAAAGAATAAGAAACATAAAAAACATATTTTGAGAACATTATCATCTCTCACATAATATCCCTAAAAAATTACACATTGATCCCCTCAAGGTCTCATAGAGAAAGGAAAAAAATAAGGGTGGGTTTACATGATTAGTAAGAAGTAGTATACAATGGATTCTATCATAACAATAATATGGAACAAGTGATATGGTAAGAATAAATAAGCAACATTAATCTATAATAAGCTAAAACTGTAGGAAAAATATTTCCAATAAAATAAATGAAAACAATTATAGTAGTAATCATTGATAAAATATTGATTAAATACATTATATAATTCATCAAAACATATTGTCTAGGACTTTTCCAAGACACCTTACTAATATGGGAAGAGATAAACACCAAAATCCATGTAGTTTTTTTTCTCATGAGACCTTTCGGCTCACGAAGGTGATATATAAGACCATGACCTACCAATAACTTGATTAAGTCTATTGCATTCACTATAAGATTAAATAAGGCATTAAATATCATTCCATAAGGAACATATGGATAAATAAAAACATAACTATCCATATAATAAAAAAACAGAAGATAAATACCCCATGATTAACAGAATAATGTAGATTTAAAGTTGAACGTACCTTAATTAATTTAAATGTCATGGGGTATTACCAAAGTAACAGTAACTTCCCTTTTTAAATAAATATAGTGGAAAGGGTACCTACAATGTTTTAAGTTTTCCAGGGAATATAGAAATCGGGTTCAATAGAATTAATTTGTAGGAGACTAAGGAAATGGTATGAAAAATTCTTCATCATGGTTTTTAAAGATCATGTGAATATTCCAAATAATATCCCTTGTAATTTTATAGAAAGGTGTGAAATCTTAGGACACTTTGTATGCATATGAGTGATGTTTATAGGGTCCTAATCATAAATATTACATAATCATTATTTTTATTTCAATAATTACTACTACTACATTTACAAATCCATTCAGTTTTAGAGTCTTAGTGATTTAGGTCATAACTCATGCTTAAAAAAAACCATAAATTAAAAAGTGGACTCCTCCGATTAGTATCCATTTTTTCCATAATATTAAACTTTGAAAATAAAGCATGATTTCATTTAGTGGAAAATATTAATGAAATTAAACTTGAACTATTACTTTAAATTACCCATCATATAACCCTATAGATTCTTGTAACACCTCGTGATTTTATGGTATGTCTCATTTTAGAGTTAATCTTATCAAAATCTTATGTTTCGTGCAACACCCAGCTTAAATGAACAATGAAATATTATTATTACCTAGCCATTACATTAGAAGGAATAAATAGTATTTAACACATTATGAAATTTATGTATTATATGGTCAATATAATTTTCTTCATTCATCATATGTGTTTTATATACATGATATAAAAAAATGAACTTTTACACATAAAAGATATATTTTTATAATGGCATTTTTTCTGCCTTTTAATAGCATACATAATTTAAAACTAAAATTTTGAAATTTTATAAATTACATATGATAAAACCTAATTTTCTGAATTGGAATATAAAAATTTACTTTAGTTGAATTTTTGATATTTTTTTGATAAGTTTCATATTTTCATAAATAGTAAAAAATACTAAATTTTAATTGAAAATGATTTTTCATCTAAATAATTTACAGTGTTAAATTTTATTTTTGATTCTTTTTAAAGTATAATCATATAAATTTTATATCACTTAATCCAATTTAGGCCATTATAATCTATTTCACATTGAATTTGGATATAAAAAAATTTAAATATTTTGAACGTTTTCACCTTAAAATTGTGTTTTCTCATTCCATCAATGAGATTAATTTTAAATTAATTTTAGTCAATTTTGTGTTTTTAATTTTGAAAAATTAATTCCATATTTGGAATAATAAGTTCCAAATTTATTAAATAGTTTCTTTTTAAATTTGGACAATATGAATAGTAACTTTAGTATTTTTTATTACAAGGATTAAGGGTAAATCGAGTAATTACGGGTAAAAATTAATATTATAAATATTAGAAAATTACCCCAAAACATGTCACAATTTTATTTTATAACTTATTTTAGACCAATTGTTTTACTTTGGAATATTTTATGAGATTTTGGAGCCAATTGGATGACTTTAATCCATTTATAGTATTTTATTCAATAAAAAGTCAATCTTTTCATATTTCTATTTTTAATAAATGAAAGATTTTCAATATGGGTTTATATAAGGGATATGTTCCACCATAAATATTATTTTTAATTATAAAAGGTTTATATTCCTCATGAAAATTTATTTTTAAATTTTAGGGAAAAAATAATTAAATTAAATACTTTCACAATGATGATACAATAATTGTTTAATTAATGGAAATATAAAATAAATTATTTACAATTTTTAAAATAAATTTAATTTAAGATAATTAATTTCATCCAATTTTTTTGAAGACTTTGAAATGTTAGTTATGAGTTAAAATAGTTTTATAAGATATATCATGTTGTTAAGATATTTTTGAAAACTCATTAATGAATAGTGTCCAAATTGATATTAATTATATTTTAAAATAAATATTACTTTATTAAATGATATAAAATTCATAAAAATATAAAATTCATCCAACGGAATGGGATAAATTTTAAAATTCCATCCACAAATCATTTATTGTTCTATTTTCATTTTACAGTAACTATATTTACCCTTAAACAGTAAAAAGTCAACTTATCATGGTAAGAGTTAAATGGTTTAAATAAAGGTAAAAACCAAAATATAAATGTAAGAATGTGATCTAAACATGTTTAAAAGTTATTGGATAAATTTCATTAGACCCTCATCTCCTTAATATTTAATTAGATTTTTTAATAGACACTTGTGTGTGAAAATAACTTATATATTATTTAAATCAAATGTAGTTACAAAATTTCACCCTCTTTGTAATTAATATTATTATCTATCCCTATATGGGAAAAATAATGATATGAATGAAAATAATTATTTATTTTTATCCAAATTAAATTAGGTTCATTTTAGAATTTTATTTTTAATTTTTGTATATTATTTAATTTCCTTAAATGCTTATTCAATGCTAAAACAATATTTATTAAATTAACTGAAAAATAAAATAATTGTATTAAAAACTATTAATCTTGAAATATTTTGGGTAAGTTAATGAGTCTAATGAATTTTTAAGATCTATAGGATATTTTATAGATATATAAAATTGTTATATTTGAATTCACACTTTGTCTTGATGTATTTGAAGGAAGATTAAATGAACTATTTCAAATTTGGAAATAATGATATTTTGTTGAATTAATATATAATTAAATTATTTAAAAATCCTAAAAATGTTAAATAATAAAAAAGAGATAATACATGGTCTAAATTTTCTATCCATATTTATTTATAGGAAATTTGGATGTATTTGACTCTAGAATATCTTTATTATATTTTAATATGTTTAGGATTTTCAAAAGTTCCCCTCACATCAAATTCAAATTTTTCCATCTTCTCAAATGTCAGGTCATGATGAAAAATACAAATATGGTCAACAGAAAATGGCTTTGGATATCAAAAGGGGTGAGAAAATTTTCGAAACTGATCCAATCATTTCTAAACCTTGTCTTGCTTCTTCAAAATCTGTTGTGGGCAATGAATGCTTTCAGCTTGTTTCTAAAAAGAAGGCAAAATCTGCAGCTGGGTTGATTATAGGTAATCCTTCCTTGGGTCAACATATTGATTATACCACTAAAATGCAGGATGCCACTATGGTCCCTCCTGATGAGATGCAGGAGATCCCTTCCCAGGCTACTGTAATTAAGGGATACACTTCTCTTGGAAAAGGCAAAGAGCATGAAGAAAGATCTGATTCTGACAGCACTAATGCAGAGAATCTTTTAGAAAGGCTCCAAGCTCTTCCTACGAATCGACGAAGATCAAGAGGTTAGGGGCGTGGTCGTGGAAGGGTTGAATGGAATGAAATTCAAGAATAAGAGAGAAAGATAATTGCTAGATTGACAAAAAAGATAGGTAGATAAGATTCTATCTTGGGCTTTGATTTTTTTCCCATACTCTTTTTGGATTTTTTCTTTGTTTTCTTTCTTTCCTTTTAATAAAATGCATAGACTTTTCTATGCTAAAAAAAATTATAAAAGGGAACATCCTCCCTCACTTCCTCACACCAATTTTTTTCCATATATCATAGAAAAAACCTGACCATTTATCTTTCAAAAATACTTATTTAAGTTATAGAAGTTTCGGTCCTTCCAAAATACCTACCCTAGATCACTTAAGATTAGATTAAAGAAAGTCCTCCAAAGAAGAGGAAATTGTCTTATTGAATCTTCCATGTTTGTTTCTTATTAAACTTACTCTTAATATGTTGTTTCCATGATTAAGTAATAACTGAAGTATCATATATATTATTATATGATATTATCTTCATGGTATATACATATTCCAACTTCTATTTATCATAGGAAAAACTAAATCACCACACGTGCATACGTATGACTTACTGTCTCCCTGGTGTGGTGTAAATTTTTTTTCATCACAACTTTATTTGGATCAGTATAATGTTAGAATCAATGGACATATATTATATATATTACATGATTTTGATCCTTTAAAAATTAATATACCATACACTTATTTAAACTTTTACTATTAAAGTAATGATATCGCCACTCATGCATACGTACGACTTACCATCTCTATGACACGATCCGATTCATTTTCAATGTTCAACATTAAAGAATGATTATAAAAATATATTTCATTAGTAAAATATGAAAATAATAAAAATATATTTCATTATTAAATATGAAAATAATAAAAATAATATTATTCTTGTTCTCAAATAACTATATCTTATCGACAGTAACTGGTACTTACATAACAAAACATGCATAGGAAAACAAATGAGTTAACACCAGAAATAAGGGTAAAATTGAAAAATTATTAACAAGAAGGTGATAAAATGATATAAGAGGATCATATAAGAAATAATTAATATTAAGATGGTTCTGGTAGAAATTAATAACATTCTTTAAACTGTTATATAGGAAATTAAAGAACATAAAACCAAAATGAAGTGTGATGTAAGGGTTTTATTCATCTCACCTTAATTTATGTGGGACTTATTCTTTATTAACCACTTATTTATTTTTTGTAGTTTATATACCATCCTTTGAAAGGTTATATCATAAATTTATTTATTCTCATGATATTTAATGTTTTTTAAAATTTTATTCTTTTATGGGGCATATGATTTGATTGATTACAAAATGGTAAGAGATTTCTTAACTCAATTTCCATTCATTGGGTTAAACATCTACTTCATTGATTATGTCATAATAAGATTATGTGTGAAATGAAATTTGATTTTATCATGTTTTATTTCAACTTGTTTTATGTGTATTGAATGTTGTTACACATAATTAATTCATTTGATTGTCGCCTAAACCATATACATTTTTTATATAGAGTTTGTACATTGAATGTAATTTTAATTGCAGGGGAAATAATGTTAAATATATATATTTTACTAAACAAAAATACTTTTTGATAAGTATTATTGATTAATGAATTAAATATATCATATTTATATATGTGTATTTTTTTGTAAATGCATGAATGGGTGGGGACGTATATTGAAAATACCCTAGATGCATCAGTAGTCTTATGAGACAAATAATGTTGCCAAATTAAATGGGTTTTCCCAATAATGATTAAACCATCTTGTGAAAGTTATTGATGATAATGGTTCATGTGTTAGATACATGACATCCAGTAAATAATAATTTCCTTTATTTAAAATTTATTTATTATTATCCAGAGTATTTTAACTATGACAAAAACTATGGGTTCATTTCATTATTAGTTGATTGATTAAGTGGAATGTGTGTTCACTTATCTACCATTACATGTTTATTATATTTCCCAATTCAAGATAGATTCTACTGTATATATACCCTTAATAAGAATCTATGATCAGATCTTTATTATGGTTTATTTTTCCCTAGGATGCCAAGAATTTTATTATGACTGATATATATGGTTAAGCAAGGAGAATAATAGTTTTTTCAATGGATTATCTATGTTATATTTTATATTTAAAATTTTAATGTAATATTCATGTATGTAATATATTTTTCAAAAATACTAAACTAATATGTCCTTTGAGATTAAAATCTTGAATCTATGTCAGTGTAATAGGGAAAGGAACCATCTCCGGGATACTAGAGTCGGGATATTTACAGTTAGGATCATAGTAAGTTTAGTAGGATCCTTGGGAACTAGATTTAGGAAAACATAGATTAGGGAAAACAACCCATTAGGTAATTATGATTGAAGAAGTTATTTAAGTAATAATTCATTTTTATTTTATGGATATATTTTTAAATGTATGTTTAACCATTAGGGTTTATATGATCTTTGAATTTAAGGTAATTATGGGCATTTATATTATTGAGAATATAAAATGAAACATATGAAATAAAATTTATGGTTAGAACATTTCATTAATGTTGAATATGTTTAGGTTTTTTAGTATGGTTAGCACATTATTGGATAATGTTAATATTTTCTAGAATATGGATAACCCTCAAGTTGGATGACTATTAGATCGGGTTATACCAAATATGCACAAGAAGGGGGTGAATTGTGACTTTTACAATTTATTTGAGAATCGTGATGATTGCCAAATATGTCCTTTAACTTTATCAGAATGTTTATGAAGTGGAAAATAAATAGATTTAAGGACACAAAAATGTATAGTGGTTTAGGGAACATAAGACCCCTAGTCCACTCCACCAACACTATACTCTATGAGCATGGTGATTTTTACTATCTGGTTCTCTTATCAACAGACCGTCCACAACTGAGTGTTGGCAGTTGACACCTTTACAAGATAAGGCTAAAATAGAGCCTTCTGGTTCATGCACATAACCCAATACATAGCTTAGTATGAGAAGTTGATTATTCAAAATGAAAAGAGTATTTTTCTAAAAAAAAATACTTTTTATATGTTCTCTACAGTTACAGTAGCACGCAACTGACAGTAGATGGATCGTTGTATTCAAAAAATATGTTCTTCAAGTAAGAGTAGTTATGAGTTGATGCAATCACAAATATATCTTGAAATAAAATTAGAAACTTTAACAACAATAGTTTAATGTTAGATCTTCTATTTAGGAAAAAAATCATTAATTCTTTTCCTTTCTTTAGAAAAAAAGAGTCTGATAGATCTTAGTACCAGTAGATCTGTGTGACTCATATAACTATATAAAAATTGTAGTAAAAAAACCCAAGAGCTTGTTCTTTTAATATTTTTCATGATGATTCATTTCTTTGTTTGTAATTAAAAATATCATAGATATAAAAAGAATAAATACGAGCATTTTCCTTTCAAATTTAGATCTAAAAATGTTGCCTTAAGAATCATGATATTCAAATTTTTGAATAACAGAGAAGTCATAACTTCCCTAAATAATCAGAATGAAATCCTCCTCTTAAATCAATCATTTGAATCAAAAATAAAAATCTTTAAATAAGTCAAATATCTTCTTTAATATTGGGCTTTGAATCTGGCTCGAAATCATCCTGATATTCCGCATAAAGAACATTGCACAATAAAGTCGTATTTTAAATCTTCGATGCTAAACGTAGGGTTGATGATCTATTCTTCAAATATAAGGTTAATCTCAAACATAAGGTTGATTATCTATACTTTTATCTTCAACTTTCAATTGTATGGTATATTATCCATACTTTCCTCTTTCAAAAAACTTAAGATACAAGATCCATACTTTTCGATAGAATGTAAGGTTGATTATAAAAGTAAGGTTGATGATCCATACTTTTGTGAAGCAAACATAAGGTTCCATACTTACGTAAGGTTATTATTATATACTTTTCTGATATTACAAAGATAAGATTCCTTTACCATACATTTCCGATATTACAAAACTAAGGTTACTTTACCATAGTTTTCCGATAATGTATGGTGGATTAACCATACTTTTCTGAACTCCCGTAAAGTAAATGTAGAATTTTATCCTTATGTTAAGCTCTTCAACATAGGGTATGAACAGTGTTTCCATAACATTCTAAAATGATTTCCAAACACTTTGTAAAATATTCCACGTGGATTAAACACTTTAATATTATTCCAAAATATAAATATAAAGAATATCAATTTCTTAAAATATACTCAAAGTAAAATCATTATAATAACAAACGAGGGTATTTTTTAGCATCAAAATCATCATAAAAAGATAGATTATTTTTGAAATAATACATGATCAACAATCTCCTCTAATCATAATAGTATAGAGTATTATTGAAAACAACACTTTCTCAACAATCTTCCCCTTTTTTATGATCACAAAACCCATGAAATAACACATGAAATTAATTGCATATAATTTAGAATTTTTCAAGGATAAAATAATATTTTATTTTAGTAGAATTATTTCAATAAGAAATAAATAAAGTGTTATCTATATTTCTCCCATATATAAAGAAAAGAATTTTTAAAATTTCTTTAATCCCCCCTTTATAATGTAAAATAACGAAAATACGATTTTGTGTTTATTTAAATTTATTCCATAAAGGAAAAACTTAAAAACAATATAAAATGTTGTATTGTATCCAAATTTCTTTCCTTTAGAAAAATATTTATCCATTTTCTTAAAATAAATTGTTATTTTATTCAAATTTATCCCCCTTTTTGTGATATCAAAAAGAATGATAGAATAAGTAATATAACACATTTAATGTAGCACTAAACTTAAGTAAATGCTATCATAAACTATTTATCAATAATTAAATTTGAATTCTAGCATTCTAATATAGACAGAATAATAAAACAAATTAAAAAACACATAAAAATGAGATTTAAAAATATTTTATTGAAAATATATGTACAAGTACATAATTGATACAAGAATCATGGTTGGGCTAAAAGAGTTGAAAAAAAGTTTCATCACCTCTAAAAAACTTCCTTTAGCACTGATAACTTCATTCTCAACCTATTTATTAGTCCATCTCCTAATTGAATTATCATATCTTTTCCTTCATGAGTCAAATTAATATCTTTATTCAGATTGACTCTGAAAAACTCATGAAATCTTTCTTCCTTTTCCATGAACTGATTTAGCTTTTCAGTGAACCTGTTTAGTAACTCTCTTACTCCTGGTTCATCTGATGTAAGATTCTCAACAAGATGCTTTTGATTATCCAACAGAAAAGTTAGTGGAGCACTATTAAATTATAAGTCCCGCAACCTGTCATTTATATTGCTCATTACAGTTGTATTGGCCTGGAATACCTTGATCAGATCAGGAGAAGTACCTGATGTACTTTCTTCATAGCCCTTGACTGTTACAAACTATTGTTCCATGAATGTTTTTAATTATACCAAATCTAATTTCAGTACAATTTCGGATTTTAATTTGCCAACTTCGGCTAATATCTCCTTCCTAAAAACTTCCACTTCCCTTTTTGAAACTGAAATATCTTTAAAGTTATGAAACTTATATCTCTCTTTATCTAATTCTCTTCTCAAAGAAACATATTCAGCTTGAATTATATTAAATTTTTGGATTAACTCCTCCACATGATTATTCTCAGAATAAGAGGCACCATGTGCTTGATTCTAAACTTGATTTATCAAAATTAAAGGTAATGATTGAGCATCAGATCTCTGATTTGTAGCCTTCTCCACTGGTTGCTCAACTGATTTTTCCTCAGAGTCATAAACTGACTCATCCACAAAAAAAAAATTTCATTTAAAACTTCAGTATGAACTTTAAACATACTCTATCCTATATCATCCCTCCTTTTTAACATATCTTTTCATTGCATTTTACAAACAGAGGATCTTTAAAGTCTAGTGTCTTAGAAATCAGGAACATAAAACATGAAAACATAAAATATTCTTCTAATCCACTTATAGTGATTCATCATTAGTTCTTAATAAGTACAATTATTTCATCTCATAACTTTGAGACATACATAAAAGGAAATGGTGAGTAGAAGGCCTAGTAAGAAAAGCAAGGGAATCCATTTACTTTTGAAATCAATAAGAACTTGATAAAAAACATAAAGACATGAGAAATAGAAGTAGAGGAATATCATAATCAAAAGAACTTGAATCATAACTTGATTATGTGGCTACAATATTTAATTTAGATATTCATGAACATATCACCAAGGTTCATCTCCAAGGTGTCATAAAAATTACCAAGGTTATTCACCAAGGTATCGTGAAACTTGCCATCTCTAGAGATTAATTATTTACCCAATGAATTAGAGAACTATCAGGTAAAACCATTAATATGTATTTACTTTCATTTTATCCACATATATAATAATAAAACATTTCATAAATAACCACAAGAGAATAAAAGAAATGGGTTTCATTTCAAAATCGTGACTTTTTTAAAAGTGCTTAAAAATAAAATCATTATGTCATTTATAACCCATGGAAAGGGAGTGAGGGTTATATTTATGTCAATTAAATAATAAAATATATAATTTTTATGTATTTATGAACAACCATATAAATTAAACAGGTATGGGTATTCACATAAATAAATAAGATAATTTCATGAGAGAAAGAGAGAGAAATTTTGAGACAAAATTTCTACAGTATAATGGCTATATAACATGGTTTTAAAAGATAATAAAAAGAGAGGAGAAAATATTATCCCATAAATAAATGAATCATTTTTCAGTATAGGTACAAAATAAAAAGAAATAAGATCACGGTGTAGACATTTGAATGACATTCCACATGAAAAGGAAACATGAAAGGAAAGAGAAAATACGATTTCTTTTACAAAAATTTGACAGCCTAACAACATCACTTAAAGATTAAAAAATTAAATTCATGACATAAAAAAGGTTCTCTCATATTTTTTACATGAAATGGAAAGTAAAAATAACATATAAATACTTACCCCCTCATAGGAAGATGGTAACTAGAAGACATAACATAAAGAAAGTCATGACTTAAAAGAGGAGGGTTAAAGGTTCCCTTACCTTGAGGAGTGACTTTGAAAGATCAAATGTTGGGACCTTGGGGTATTGAGGGAAACTTGGGAGGACTCCTTGAGAGTTAGAAAGACCAAATATTAATTTATGAGGATTTTGGAATGAAATGAATGAGGGAATGGATTGGTATTTATAGGGAAAGAGAGGGAATATTTAATTAATTTCCCAGGGACACCTCATCGGTGATATTTGCAAAACCATGGGATTTCCCAGGGTATTTTCCCATGGTATTTTCCACTTGGGACACCTCATAACATATCTTACTATTCAAAAGTCGATCAGATTTATTACATCATGATTACATCATTAATGATGTCATTAAACACCCGAAACTCAAAACTATATTTTTACTTTTCACAAATAATTAAAATGTTTCAGAAAAATCCCAAAAATTTACCCAAACCCAATATAGATGCTTTGAATTAAAAAATGAACTCCATTTTATGAAAATAATTTTCTAAATATTTTTAATTTAATTTTTAAATTAAATCATTATTTATTCAAAAAAACATCTCTAAAACTATAACTTGTTTTATAACACCATGAAAAAATAATCAAGGTCCCATAAAATTATCGTATATCCCTAAGACAATAAAGTAAAAATTTTTGATTACATTTTAAGAAAATACATTTCCATTTTAAATTATTAAATTAATTATAAAATTTTAAATAAAGTATTTTTGACATATAAAAATACCAAAACTTATACTATGATCATTTTTTCACTTTTAAGATGTCTACATTATATTTATACATTCATGGGTGAAGTTTCTATTTTTTTTGTCTAATTTACAATTCATTACTATTCATAAGGGTATGTTACTATTCATACTTCACTATTCACTAAAAATTAATGTGATTTTATTACTCTAAATTTCTTACTAATCACAATTGTAGATGAACATTTTTTGAAAATCATTTCACATTATTAATTATTTAAAGTATACAAAAATATATTAAAATTCCCTTTTTCCAAAATTTATCAAGAATATGGAACTTCTATAAATTCATCCTACATTTGTCTAGCCATTTGAAATTCACAAATTTTACCATAAGAAGATTTTTTTTATTATACCATGAGATTACAACAAGTATCTAAGGCCTCGTTACATAGCCCCTTAAAACACTTGCATATGACCTAAGTGTAAGGTGTGCTATGGTGATAAAATCTTGGGGCGGGTCGGACAACATTACCCGAGTGGTGACTTCTATCAGCTTGAACTTCTCCTTTAGGTGACTCTATTCAAGCTTCACATGTTGAAGCTCAACTTGGACTTGGTCTAGAGTAAAGCCCATAGATGCTACCTCCTTCCCAAGCTTCGAAAGATGGGTTTTGTATGACCTGAGTCTATTGGATGAGGCCATCGACTCTTCTTTCTGTATTAATTAACCAAGATCACTTGTATTTATAAAAATTAATTGTAACGTAAATAGTCTAGTTTCCAAAGGTCATATTGACCAACAGTCATATGACATTTGGAACCCAATAATATCATTTAATTATACTTAAAGGATATAGTTTTGTTGAGTATAAAATAAAATAATACACAAAATTGTGAAAACAAATTATTCAAAAGTTCGAATCATTACATTCTTCGCCCCTTAAGAAATTTCATCCCCAAAATTTTAACTCGTACCCTCAGAAGAGAAAAGGTGTGGGTAATTCTGCCTCATAGATTCGTCTGGTTCCCACATGGAGTTTTCACATTTTTGGTTCCTCCACAACACCTTAACAAGGTGGGTAGTCTTGTTGCATAGAACCTTGTCTCTACGATCAAACTTCTCCATCGGTTACTCCTCATAAGAGATGACATGTTCTAGTTCTACCACCTCTAGATTTAGTACATTTGAAGGGCCAGGTATGTACTTCCTCAAGAGGGATACGTGGAAGACATCATGAATTTTTTCTAGATTTGGAGTAAGTGCAAGCCGATATTCCACTGCAACTATGCGATCAAAGATTTCATAGGGGAAAATGTACCTTGTACTGAGCTTCCCTTTCTTCCCAAACCTCATGACTCGCTTCCCAGGTGAAATCCGAAGAAAGACTTTATCACCAACATCAAACTACAAGTCCCTTCGACGGTTGTCGGCATAGCTATTTTGCCGACTTTGAGTAGCCTTAATGTGTTGCTAGATGGCGTGGACATTTTCTATCATCTCATGTACAAGATCAGACCAATAAGCATTCCCTCACCAGTTTCATCCCAACAAGTATGAGTTCTACATCACTTCCCATATAGAGCTTCATAGGGTTCCATTTGAATGCTCGAATGGAAGCTATTGTTGTAAGATAACTCAACTAAAGAGAGATGTTGATCCCAAAAACTTTTAAATTACATTAATCATGTTCTTAGCATATCCTAGAGTGTTTGAATTGTCCTTTCAGATTGGCCATTAGTTTGGAGGTGATAGGCCGTACTAAAATTCAATTCAGTGCTTAGAGCATGTTGAATACTTCTCCAGAATTTTGATGTGAACCTTGGATCACGATCAGATATGATAGAAAGTGGAACTCCATGCAGCCTTACCACTTCCTTTACGTAAATCTTGGAAAGTTGATAAAGAGATAAATATTCCCAAATAAAGATAAAATGGGCAATCTTGGTGAGGCGGTCCACAAAAACTCATATTGCATTGTTTCGTTTGGAAGTTCTCAGGAGACCAGTGACGAAGTCCATAGTGATATTGTCCCACTTCCATACTGGTATGGGTAGTGGTTGTAGTAACCCTTTAGGAAGTTTTCACTCTTCCTTCACTTGCTGACATACCAGACAACTTGAAGTGTAGTTAGCAATATCCCTTTTTCATATTATCCCACCAATAAGGATCACAAAGGTCCCTATACATTTTCGTGCTTCTAGGATGTATAGAGAAAGTAGATTTATGAGATTCATCCATCAGCTCCTTCTTTATTTTAGGAATATATGGAACACATAGTCTATTATGAAATTTTAGTACACCTTCTTGATCTATATTGAACTCAGGAAACTTCCCATCCTTCACAGCCTCAGAATTCTTTTGTAACAAAGGATTCTCTTTTTGATATTTCTAGATCTTCTCCAGTAATAATAGTTGAAAAATAACTTGGGATATGGTTGATGTTATCCTTACCCTTATAATTCCCATGTCCATCTTCACTAGGTCATTGATCAAAGGATCTCTTTGAATCCTCATCACAGAAATAATAACTAGGTCTTTCCTTCTTAATTCATCAGTGACTTTGTTTGCTCTTCCGGGATGATAATGAATTGAACAATAATAGTCTTTAAGAAGTTCCAACCATCTCCTTTGTATCAGGTTCAATTAATTTTGTGTGAAAATATACTTCAAACTTTGATGGTCTGTGTATATATCACATTTATCCCCATAAAGATAGTGCCTCCATATCTTTAGAGCAAAAACGACTGCAACTAGTTCTAGATCATGCGTAGTATAGTTCTGCTGATGAGTCTTTAACTGTTGAGATGCATAAGCAATGACCTTTTCATTTTTCATGAGGAAACACCCAATCCCTTTCAGAGATGCATCGCTAAAAATAATTAATCCTTCTCCACTTGAGGGCAAAGTTAACACGGGTTCAGTAACCAATAAAATTTTCAGCTCTTAGAAACTTTACTCACACTCCTTTATCCAAATGAACTTGATCCCTTTTCAAGTAAACTTGGTTAATGGGTTAGAAAGTCATGAATTTGTTTTCAAAAACCTCCTATAATATCCCGCTAATTCAAGGAAACTACAAATCTCAGTTATTGTTGTAGGCTAAGGCCACTCCTCTACAACTTTTGTCATTGTAGGGTCAACTATGATTCCTTAATTGGTTACAATTCACCCTAAGAAAGTAACTTATTGCAACCAGAATTCACATTTGTTGAACTTCCCAAAAAGCCTCTCCTTCTATAGAGTTTTCAAAATAACCCTTATATTATCTTCATGATTGTCACAACTTTTGGAATATATCAGAATATCATCAATAAAAACTACCACAAAGTTATCAAGGTATTCCTTAAAGACTCTATTCATCAAATACATAAAAATAGCAGGTACATTAATCAGTCTGAAAGTCATAAAAACAAACTCATAATGTCCATATCTTGATCGGAAGGAAGTTTTTGGAATATCTTCTTGCTTCACCCTCAATTGGTGATAACTAGATTGAAGATCAATCTTAGAGAAGAATTGATCCCCATGAAGTTGTTCAAATAAGTCATCAATTCTTGGAAGAGGGTATTTGTTCTTCACTATGATCTCATTTAGTTCTCTATAATCAATTCATAGCCACATCGATCCATCCTTATTCTTCACAAAGAGAACCGGTGATCCCCAAGGATACACACTTGGTTAGATAAAACCCTTATCCAAAAGATCTTGTAGTTGTTTCTTTAACTCATCCATCTCCACATTTTTCATCCTATACGGGGTCTTTGATGTTGGATGGGATCCAAGTATGAGTTCAATGGAGAAATCTACCTCTCTTTCTGGGGGAGGTATGGCTAACTCTTCAGGAAATACGTCAATGTATTCCTAGACGATGGGGGAATTTTCTATCATTAAACTCTCATATCTTTCTTCTTTATCACCAATTAAATCCATAAAGAAGATATTGGAGGTTCTTATAGACGTAGATCAGGTCAATATATTTCTCCTTTGAAGATAACTGTAGGTTTTATATTCAAGACTACTGAGATTTCCTTTCTTCTGCATTTGATCTTAGTGTTATAATTTGAGCGCCGGTCCATCCCTAGTATAATGACAAATTCTAGCATGGGAATGACAACTAGATTTGCGATAATATTGTTCTCACTAAAGTAAATACTTGAGTTTCTAAACACTGATGATGCTTGGATAATTCCACCAGGAGTCTTGAATGACAACTCTACTTTTAGAAAATTGGGGGTTGATTCTAAATTCGTTGCAAACTTAGAGGAAATAAAGGAATGCGTAGAACCAAAATCAAACAAAGTACTTTCTATATTTGAGAGTACAACAAGAGTACCTACCACCACATCATTTGGCACTTCAAATTGAGCCATAGTGATAGAAAAACTATGACCTTTCTCCCTTGGCCTTTGCTGAGGTTGATGGTGATTCCCATCCACTGCCGTAGGATTTGGATAGTGATTAGAAAAGTGCCCAAGTTTTTCACACTTATAGCATTGGACATCATATAGGGCCTTCACCATATTCCCCTTTTTATTAGTGTTGGAAAGTTGAGGCTTCACCTCACTATGAAAATTCCATGTGATATGGTCATCTCTTCCACACTTGTAGCACTTCCCACTCCCAAGTAGGCAATTCCCCGAATACTTCTTCCCACATTTATTACACGTGAGACGTAGTACTTTCTTTCCTCCTATTCCCTGATCGAGGCTCCTCCCTATGCTTGGATCCATCGATTTCTTCTTTTCATTTGATTTATGAGACCATGGTGTCTCACCAAACTCCAGTTTGACTTTTATCTCACTTCGCATGATCTCCTCATAGCTATCATAGTCTCGGTTGGATAGATTCTTCTGAATATGAGGTCTCAGTCCACTGAAGAATATATCAATCTTACCATTTGGATCCATGAAAAAACAATAGGTGTAATGTGAAAGCCTTGTTAAGTTCATCTCGTAACTTCCCATAGATTTATTATCCTTCTGATTCAGCTCAAGAAACTCCTTCTCCGTTCTTGTTCTCATGGAACGATGGAAATACTTACTGAAGAAGATCCCTATGAAATCTTCCCACTTCATAGATTCAACCTTAACTCTTGGCCTCATGTTTTAATCAGTTCCCACCACTGATCAGCTTCTCCCTCTATGTGATAGACAACCAGGGTGACCTTCTCTTGTTCTAAATAGCGGATCACAAAAAAGATCTTCTCTATAGAGCTGGTCCACTGTTTAGAAATGAATGGGTCAGTCTATCCACTTAAAGTTGTTGGCTATTGATGCATAAAGGACTAAAAAAAATGTTGTTCCCTTCGTAGTGAGATCGTTCTCTGAGCTTGATTCAAGATATTTCCCATAACTTGAGTTAGTTGGTTTATCATTCTCATGAAAGTTTCCATTCTAAGTTCCATCAGAGGGCCGTCAGCACATGGGTCATTACGGTCACCATTTTCATAGTTCTTCCTATTTCCAGACATTTTCTAAAAGAATAAAACCTTAGAGTGAAACTTATTTGATTTACGAATCTTTTAACTATGAATGATTTTATGTCTTAAAACTTCATGCTTTAAACAACTACATTTCTCTATAAATACTTCATAATGATTCATAAAAAGCTTATGATTAATATCCCCCTGGAGTGTCATAAACAAGATTGCAGCAAGGCCCATTGTCATGTACTGGGATACCTTGGCTCAAGCCCAAAACTCCTTTTTGGAGTTCTGACTCCAAGGTACATCTGTGCCAGAGCTGCCTCTACATGTTCGTATCCAGACATGGATTCATTTTCTTGATAAACCACTTACACAACACTCACCAAAATACCAGGAAGTTTTCCTATATTTAAAATTTTCTATAGGGTTATTCCTAAAGTTTTCATAGCCTAATTTACATGAATAACTAAACTATCCTTTGATACCAACTATAGAATCCCACCTTTTTAACATAACTTTTCATTACATTTTACAAATAGAGGATCTTTAAAGTCCAGTGTCTTGGAAATCAGGAACATAAAACATGAAAACATAAAACATTCTTATAATACACTAGTAGGCCTTCATCATAAGTTTTTCCTTAGTACGATTATTACATCTCATAACCTGGAGACATACATCAAAGGAAAGGGTGAGCAGAAGGCCTAGTAAGGAAAGCAAGGGAATCAGTTTACTTGTGAAATCAATAAGAACTTGATAAAAAAACATAAAGACATGAGAAATGGAAGTAGAGGCATATCATAATAAAAATAACTTGAATCATAACTTGATTATATGGCTACAACATTTTATTTATACATTCATGAACATATCACCAAGGTTCATCCCCAAGGTGTCATAAAAATTACCAAGTTTATTCACCAAGGTATCGTGAAACTTGTCATCTCTAGAAATTAAATTATTTAACCAATTAATTGGAGAGATATTAGGGATAACCCTTAATATGTCTTTAATTTCATGTGATACACATAGAAAATAATCAAACATTTCATAAATAACCCAAATAGAATAAAATAAATGGGTTTCAATTCAAAATCGTGACGTTTTAAAAGTGCTTAAAAATTAGATCATTATGTCATTTATAACACATGGAAAGAGAGTGAGGGTTATATGTATGTAAATTCCAGAATCAAATATACCATTTTTTTGTATTTATTAACACATATATAAACTAAATAGGTCTGGGTATTCACATAAATAAACATTAGAATTTCATGAAATAAAGATAGAGAAATTTTGAGACGAAATTTGTACAGCATAACGACTATATAACATGGTTTTAGAAAATAATAAAAAGAGAGGGGACAAATGTATCCCATAATTAAATGAATCATTTTTATGTATATCTATAGAATAAAAAGAAATAAGATCCTGGTGTGGACTTTTGAATGACATACCACATGAAAAGAAAAATTGAAGGAGAGAGAAAATGCGATTTCTTTTACGAAAATTCGGCAGCCTAACGACGTCACTTAAATATTCAGAAAATAAATTGATGAGATCAGAAAGGGTATCTCATAATGTGTAAATGAAATGGATAGTAATAATAATATATAAAAACTTACCCCCTCATAAGAAGATGGTAACTAGAAGACATAACATAAAGGAAGTCATGACTTAAAAGAGGAGGGTGAAAGGTTCCCTTACCTTGAAGAGTGAATTCGAAAGCTCGAAGGTTGGGACCTTGGGGGATTTAGGGAACCTTGGGAGGACCCCTTGGGTGGTAAAAGGACCAGATATTTGTTGAGGAGGATTTAATAATGAAATTAATGAGGTAATGACTTGTTATTTATAGTGAAAGAGAGAGAATATTTAATTAATTTCCAATGGACACCTCATCGGTGATATTTGAAAAACCATGGGCTTTCCCATAGTATTTTCCCATGGTATTTCCCAATTGGGACCCCTCATAACATATATTACTATTCACAAGTTGACCAGATTTATTACATCATGATCACATCATCAATGATGTCATTAAACACCCGAAACTCAAAACTGTATTTTTACTATTCACCGGAAATTCAAACGTTTCAGAAAAATCACAAAAATTTACTCTAACCTAATATCAATGCACTAAATTCAAAAATGAACTCCATTTTATGAAAATAATCTTCTAAACATTTTTAATTTAATTTTTAAATAAAATCATTATTTTAAAAAAACAACTCTAAAACTATAACTTGTTTTGTAACACCTTGAAAAAGTAATCAAGGTCCCATAAAATTATTATATAAACATAAGAAAATAAAGTTAAAATTTATGATTAAATTTTATGAAAATACATTTCCATTTTAAATTATTAAATAAATTATAAAATTGTAAAGAAAGTATTTATGATATTTAAAAATACCAAAACTTATACTATGATCATTTTTTTCACTTTTAAGATGACTACATTATATTTATACATTCATGGGTGAGATTTCTATTTTTTGGCCAATTTCCTATTCCTTACTATTCATAAGGGTATGTTACTTTTCATACTTTAATATTCACTAAAAAAATAATTTGATCATATTAGACTCTAAATTTATTACTAATCACAACTGTAGAAGACCATTTGTTTAAAATCATTTCACATTATTAATTATTTAATGTATAAATAAATATTTTAAAATACCCTTTTTCCAAAATTCATCAATAATATTGAACTTTTATAAATTCATCCTATATTTATCCAGACAATTGAAATTCACAAATTTTACCATAATAAGAAATAAAAATTTTATTATACCAAGAGATTACAAAAAGTATCTAAGGTCTCGTTACATAGCCCCTTAAAACACCTGCATTGGACCTAAGTGTAGGGTGTGCTATAGTGATAGAATTTTGGGGTGGCTCGGACAACATTGCCCAAGTGGTGATTTTTATCAGCTTTAACTTCTCCCTTAGGTGATTCTATTCAAGATTTAGATGTTGAAGCTCAGCTTGGGCTTAGTCCAGAGCAAAGCCCAGAGATGTTACCTCTTTCCCAAGCTTTGACACATGGGCTTCATATGACCTGAATCTACTGGATGATGCCATCAAATCTTCTTTCTGTATTAATTAACCAAGATCAATTGTATTTATAAACAATAATTGTAATGTAAAGAGTTTATTTTCTAATGGTCATATTGACCAACAATCATATAACAGTCAAATCCCAATGATCTCATTTAATTATACTCACTTCATTAATTAAAGGATATAGTTTTGTTGAGTATAAAATAAAATAATACACAAAATTTTGAAACAAAAATTATTCAAAAGTTTGTGTTGTTACATCTCCTCTGTTCACATTTTAATGAGGTTGTTGCTCCTTGTGATCATATTCATTTACTTCCTATAAAATAGGTTATTCTAGAAATGTTTCTTCTTGAATAACTTCTGAAGGCTGTGTAGAATGTTCTTGAACATATTCAGGTCGAGACACTTCAACTTCTCTAGGATCTACCTCTCCCTAAGGTATAACTTCATCTTTAATTTAAGGTACCACCTCAATCTGAGAAACAACTTCTCTTACAAATCTGTAGCTTAAAAGATCTATATTTGTAACAATATTTGTTTGAACAGGATCCTCACAAGCTTGAGCTGCTCTATGTGTTTTCCTTTCAAGTACCTCTTGACTTACTTCATCTATAGGTGCAACAACCGCTTCAAATCTAATTCTTCTTGATGTTTTTGAAACATCATCAGTCCTTGATTCTGCTATTACTTCTTTAGTTTTCCTAGTTTGATCTCCATGAGCAGACTTCTAATCTTCATCAGCACCTACTGGCATAATATTTCCTTTCACTATGCTCTAAAAAAATCCTATTTTTCTTAAAGTTCCAGCATTGAACACGTTACTATAATGGAATCGCACTCTGGAATCTACTAATCTCACCACATCAGACTTAAACAATAATTTTGAAATAAAACTCTCATAGGGATATAAGTTCATTCTAGAATTTGGTTAATAGTACTAGTTCAAATACCTTATCATAGAATGAGGAAAATTCAACTTGCTTTCACCCAAAAATAGAAACATCAAATACATATCAGAATATAAAATCTTCTCCATTTCAAACATCCTTGGGGAAATCTTCGTTTGAACAAATTTTATAAGACTTTTCTGATCTAGATCTGGATCCTTTACTAACATCTTTCTGATATACGTAGAACCAAATAAAAATTATATAATGTGCTCTGACATATGTTCATTATCACCAATGGATTTCAAATCAAAGTGATAAACCCCCTCATGTGGGAAGTTTAAGATTCTATCAATTTCCACAGATGAAATAGAAAAATCATGATCTTCAATTTTCATGACTATGGAGTCCTCCATATCTCCAAGACTAAACTAAACAGATTGAAAGAAATTTATCAACTATAACTTGTACCGAAATTATTTGTTTTTATCACTGAATGTTTGTTAAAGATTCTGAAAAGCCAACGCTTGCTTCAACATTAGATTGGACTAGTAAAACCATTCCCAATCAATTACTTTTCCCTGTAAGATCTTCCTTCATGCCGAACATTGATTCTTGGAATTAATATATTCTCCTTCCTCAATTATATTTGTCTTGGACATTTTTTGTCTCAAAGTTATGAAGGCTCCAAGGTTTAGGTTTTCGAAGGTCCAGTCAAAGGTAGACAATGGCGGTAAGGGTTTCGATGTTTCAAAAGGTTTTAAGAAAATGGACAGGGTTGGAATTTGAAACGTGTTCTGATAACCTTGATTCCCATGTCAGTATATACATAATAATCATTACATTATTTAAAGTAATGTAAAAAGGTATACGGGAAAAAAATTTATAGCAGAACAAATGAAATTTTAAATTATTCTAAAAACAATAATTAAATTATTTAAAATAGTGAAGATTAAAAAAAAATAAAAATTAATATAATCAAATAAGTAATATTAAAATTTCATTTAAAATTAAATAAACATAGCCCCCCCATAATAAAATCAAACCTTGCAGTGGGAAGTGGTTTAGTAAAAATATCAGCTAATTGAATTTCAGAACATACAAATTTTAAGAATATTTCCATTTTAAGAACATGATCTCTTAGAAAATGATGTCTGATATCAATATGCTTAGTCTTAGAATTATTAATAAGATTTTTTTGAAATATTTATTGTTCTTGTATTATCACATAAAATAGGTGTATTATTAAAATTTAGTCCAGAGTCCATAGGAGTGTTTTTCATCTACAACACTTGTGCACAACAACTGCCTGAAGACACATATTCTGGCTCAGCTATTGACAAGGTAATTGAGTGTTGTTTGTTACTAGAACATGAAACTAAATATTTTCCTAAAAAGTGATAGGTTCCTGAGGTGATTCATCAATATAATATATAGCTTCCAAAGTCAGAATCTGAATATGAAATTAAATTAAAATCATAAGTTTTTGGATATAGAAAAGATTTAAAAATAGTTCCTTTTAAATATCTAAAAATTCTTTTGACAGGACTTATGTGAGATTCTTTTGGATTTTATTGAAATATTGCACAAAGACATATCAATTACTTTATATCTAGCCTCCTAGTTATAAGATATAATAAACTACCAATCATACCTCTATATAACTTGTTGTCAACAGATTTTCTAGTTTCATCTAAATTAAGTTTTATATTAGTAAACATAGGAGTTTTATATGTCTTTCTTTTTTCAAGTCCGAATTTTTTCACTAAATCTGTATTGTATTTTCTTTGATTCAAAACATTTCCAAAATGTTTTTGATAAATTTGAAGTTCAAAAAAAAAAAAAATTTAATACTCCCATCATACTCATTTCAATTTCTTTTTTCATTAAATTTGAAAACTCATGACAAAGTTTTTTGTTTCATAATCGATAAATTACATCATCAACATAAATTTAAACCAATAAAATATTAGAGTTTATAGTTTTCTTAAATAATGTTCGGTCTTACATTCCAACAGTAAAATCATTTTTCAAAAGGAAAGAAATTTTACTTTTATACCAAGGTCTAGGTGATTATTTAAGGCCATAAATAGCTTTAGTAAGTTTAAAAACAGAACCTGGTTTTTGAGAATTTTCAAAACTAGGAGGTTGATCGACATAAACATCCTCCATTAAATAAAAATTTAATAAGGAAGACTTAACATCCATTTGAAATAATTTAAATTTCATATGAGATGCATAGGCTAAATGGATTATAATGCATTCTAATCTAGCTATAGGTGAAAAGGTCTCATCATAATCTATAAATTCATCATAATTATAGCTACTAGTATTTCTTTATTTCTAGTTATTATTCATTGATCATCTTGTTTATTTCTAAAGAACCATTTAGTTCCTATAACTGGATAGTTCTGTAGTCTTTCAACTAAATTCTAAACTTCATTTCTCTTGAACTGGTTTAGTTTTTCTTGCATTAATATCATCTAAATTTCATCAAATAAGGCTTCTTCTAACGTCTTAGGTTCTAATTGGGATAGAAAGGCAGAAAAATCAACTAGATTTCCTATATTTATTTTAGAATTTATTCCTATGTTTAGGTCTCCTATAATAGTTTCTAAAGGGTGATTCTTTAGGGTTGAAGATTGTCTAGGTAATACATAACTAGGTTCATCAGTGTCATGTTATTCTGAACTGGACTGAATTTTATTTATATCTTGTTCAAAATCATCTTTTAAGTTCTCAAGTCTCATGTTATCATTAGAGTCAGATTCATCAATTTGATCTTTCCTTTTCTTAAAGAGATAAGATTAATCAAATTTCACATGAACTGATTCTTCAAAAATACTTGACTTTTTATTTAAAAATTCTATACGCTTTGGAAGTTTCAGAATATCCTAAGAAAACACCTCTATCATATTTTTGATTGAATTTACCAAGATTGTACTTGGTGTTCAAGGTGTAAACCTTATATCCCAAAAACTTAAGAGTACTTTACTTTAAATTTTCTATTATTCCAAAGTTCATAGGGTTTCTTTTTGAAAATAAGTCTAATTAAAACTCTGTTCATTATATAGTAGACTATACTCACAACTTCTTCCTAGAAATAGGTAGGAAGACTCTATTCATTTTTCCTAGTCCTAGTCGTTTCCTGAATAGTTCTATTTCTTATTTCAAAAATCCCATTCTATTATGGTGTTCTTGGTGCGGATAAGGTGTATTTAATACCTAAATTTGAGCAAAAGGAATTGAATTATAAATTCTTAAATTCTCCACCATGATCACTTTTTAATGAAATTAATTTAAAAACTTTTTCATTTTGAACAGCTTTGTAAAAACATTCAAATATAGTAAAAGTATCATTTTTATATTTTAGAAAATAAATCCAAGTAAATATAGAATAGTCATCAACTAAAAAATATACATATAATTTACCATCCAAACTTTCTATTCTTTAATATCCAAATAAATCCATGTAAATAAGTTGTAGAGGTTTATATGTATCAATTTTGTTAAAATATTTGAAGGATGATTTGTTCTACTTTCTAAGTTCACATGCATCACAAAATCTATCACTATCAAATTTAAGAATAGGAAAATCAAAAACTTGTTATTTCTTAGATAACTTTTGTAAAGTATATATATTTCAATGTCCAATTATTCTATGCCAAAACCAAGATTCATTTATCTTACAAGTTAACAATTTACTTTTTGTTTACATAAAGAATTTATGTCTTGGGTATAAACATTATCAGTTCTGGGTATTCTAAATTTATGCAATTTACCTACAAAAATAAAATATCAATTGTTAGAAAAATCAAAAAAATAACCATCATCACAAAATTGAGAGATACTTACCAGGTTGTATTTCAATCCTTGTACATATAGTACTTTATTGATTGAGACAACTTCTAAATCTCCAACAATCCCAATGCCAATTATTTTAACTTTGGCATTGTCACCAAATGTGACTAATCCTCCATACTTTTGAGTTGATGTTTAAAGTTTGATGAGTTCCCACTCATATGCCTAGAGCAATAACTATCCATATACCAAATTTCAGTTAGGCTTATATGACCTGCTTCCTGTAAAGATATTCAAACAAAATTTTGTTTTGGTACCCATATTCTATTGGGTCCAGCAGTGTTAGCTTGAAAAGTTCTGGGAATCCAGAACTTCTTTGTTTTTCTAATCAATAAAATCATATAAAAAGATTGCAACAATGTATTTCTTAATCCCACTTATTTGAGGTTACCTTAAATAGTATTTTTTATATATGTGACCTTTTGTTTCACAATAGTTTCAAATTATACCTTTTGTACTTGGAAAAAAATAGTTTATATATAGTTTGGGGTTCTAACCTTTACTTCCTATTCCATATATTTCATTTTTAATCACATTCTTTCCTAGAATTTGATTTAGTGAATTTTCTCCTTTTGTAAAAACAAGTGATGCATTTTTTTATGTATCTACTTATGTTTGTAGTGTTTTAATTTTAGTTTCATTATCCGTACAGTTTGTGTTTGATGAGTTATATTTTTCAATTAAATCGTGATGTGGTTTTAGCAGAGTGTCGCTTTCTCCTAAAACAGTAGTGTGAATATTTTTCAGTGATTTATATTTATTAAATAAGGAATCAAATTTCTCTTCCAGCATATTTCAGTAGGCTGCAAGTTTATCATTTGAGAAACTAGAACTAGAATCCAAACCAGATGAGTAATAAGATTGTACCTTATCAGGTTCTTCTCTAAAGCACATATTTTATTTTAGATTTGATTATTCCTTTTCTAAGTCAGACTTTGATAAGATTCTAGAGTCTTCAGAAACACTCCAAGAATATTTCATTGCTCTTTTATCTTTCTACTCATAGTCATTGTTTTTGAAAAATTTCTTTTTCTTTTCTCCTTTCAATTAAAGACAGTCAAGTCTTATGTGACCCATCTTTTTTCATTCAAAACATCTGACTTAATTTGGTTCTTTTTTATCTTTATTAAAAGATTTTCTAAATACCTTCTTCTTTATGTAGAATTTACTGAATATCCTGGCTACTTGATCCAGTTCCACATCCGAATCAAATGAATCAGAACTTTATGGTTTTCTCTTTATCTTTTGATTAATATTTCTTCTCTTCTTTTGGGATCTAACATTCAAAGAAATATTTTTTTCTCTTAATCAAGACTTTATATTCATTTGCTTCATATTGCATCTCATCTTCATACATCATTAGGTTTCCAATTAATTCTCTCATAGTTAGATCTTTTAATGGTGATGACTTTCTAATGGAAGATGATATTCCTTTCTATCTAGGTGGTAATACTCTCAGTACTTTCTAATCTTGATCTGCTTGTTTGATATGATCTCCTAAGGCAGTGATGTTGTTGAAAATATCTGTGAGCCTTACATTTATTTGAGTGATGCTTTCATCCTCAGACATTCTAGATGTATCAAATTTTAATTTTTCTGTGGCATACCTCATTTGTTTGGCATTGTCTGTTCCTTCATAAGCAACTGAAATTTTCTACCACATTTCATAAGCAGTCGAGCATTAAGATACTCTATTGAATTGATCTGGTCCAAGACCACAGATTATAGAATTCACATCTTTTTAGTTTATGTCATACTCTTATTCTGTAGCTATACTCCAAGTCTGAGGTTTCTCTAGAATTGTATAAGGAGTTTGGATTTTAGAGTAAACTATGTATCCAAGGTTCTTCAAGTAAATAATAATCCTTGATTTTCAGCATCCAAAATTTTCACCATTGAAGTACGGAGCTCAAACCATTGATATTCCCTCTCTTGTATCATCCATTGTGCTCTGAGTATAATCCTTTGAAACTTTCAGATTATTATAGATTTATCAAAAGAAATCCCTACCTCTGAAACCAATTGTTGGATCTGGTTATAACAAATATGTACAAGGGGGGGTGGGGGGTGAATTGTGACTTTTATAATTTCTTCGAGAATCATGATGATTTCCAAATATGTCCTTTAACTTTATAAGAATGTTTATATAGTAGAAAATAAATAGATTAAAGGACGCATGAATGTATAGTGGTTCAGAGAATAGAAGGCCTATAGTCCACTCCACCATTTCTCTACTCTACAAGCATGGTGATTTTCACTATCTGGTCTTCTTATCAAAAGACCGTCCACAACTGAGTGCAGGCAGTTAACACCTCTACAAGATAAGGCTAAGACAAATCCTTCTGGTTCATACACAGAACTAAATACACAACTTAGTAAGAGAATCCAGTTACTCAAAATGAAAAGAGTATTTGTCTAAAAGAAATATTTTTCAGCTATTCTTCACTGTTCTAGTAGCACACAACTGATAGTAGATGGATCGTCATCTTCAAAAATGATGTTCTTCAGGTAAGAGCAGTTCTGAGTCAATCCGGTCACAAATATATCTTGAAATAAAATCAGTAACTTTAACAACAATATATTCACAATAGATCTTCTATGTAGAATAATAATCATTAACACATTTACTTTTCTTCAGAAAAATAGAGTCTGATAGATCTTGGTAGTAGCAGGTCTGTGTGAATCGTATAACTCTTTAAAAATTGTAGTCGAAAAACTTGAGAGCTTTTTCTTCTAATATTTTTCGCACTAATTCATCTCTCTGTTTTTAATTAAAAATAACACAGATATAAAATTAATAAAGGCGAGTATTTTCTTTTCCAATTTAGATCCACAAATGTTGCCTTTAGAATTGTGATATTCAAATGTTTGAATAACAGAGCAGTGGTAACTTCCCTTAATAATCAGAATTAAATCCTCCTCTTAAATCAATCATTTGAATCACAAATAAGTGACTTTAAATCATTAATAGATGTTCTTTAATATCAGGCTTTGAATCTAGCTCGAAATCAACGTGATATTCCGCATAAAGACCATTGCGCGATAAAGTCATATTTTAAATTTCTGATGCTAAACCTAGGGTTGATGATCTATTATTCAAACGTAAGGTTGATCTCAAATGTAAGGTTTATCATCCATACTTTTCTCTTAAACTTTCAAATGTGTGGTATATTATCCATACTTTCCTCTTTAGAAAAATATAAGATACATGATCCATACTTTTTGATAGAACATAAGGTTCATTATAAAAGCAAGGTTGATGATCCATACTTTTTTGAACCAAATGTAAAGTTCCATAATTATGTAAGGTTCTTATTCCATAATTTTATGATATTACAAATGTAAGGTTCTTTTACCATACTTTTCTGATATTACAAATGTAAGTTTCCTTTACAATAATTTTCCGATAATGTATGGTTGATTAACCATACTTTTCTGAACTCTCGTAAAGTAAACATAGAATTTTATCCTTACACCACACTCTTCAACGTAGGGTACGAAAAATGCTTTCAAAACATTCTAAAATGATTTCCAAACACTTTGTCAAATATTACATGTGAATTAAACGCTTTAATATTATTCCAAAATAGCAATATAAAGAATATTAATTTCCTAAAATATACTCAATGTAAAATCATTAGAATAAAAAACAAGGGTATTTGTGAGCATCAAAATCATCATAAAAAGATAGAGTATTGTTGAAACAATACATTCTCAAAAATCTCCCCTAATCATAATAGTATAGAGTATTGTTGAAAACAACACTTGCTCAATAGTGACAACCCGTCGCGCTCGTAAAGGTCATGAGGTTTAAAACCTTAATCGAAGGGAGATAATGGTGAAGTACCTACCTCTAGCCCACGTGAAGTCCTGGTTAGAATGAATTTTTAGTTAAAATATCTAATGGGTAAATGTTATTTTTATTTTAGGCACATTTTTTTATAAAAAAGATAACATTGTTATTGGAAAATGATTTAGTGATTAAGTGATTAATGTTATTCAAGATAAGTTTCCTCTTTTTGGGAATCATATATGATTATGGTAAACATAATATTATAAGGACTAAAGGTTGAATTTTATTTTGGGGAAAAAATGATTTTATTGTGTACTTATGGTGATTCAAGTTATTTATAGAAATGGTTAGCAAATCTTAGAGATTATGAGATTTAGGCAATTAATTTTTTGGTATAATACATTACGAGTGATTGATGTAATTTGGAAGAATATGTGATGAAATCCTTATAATATTTTTTCATTTTAATATTATACTATAATATTTTTTCAGAATTTGAATGATTTTTTAATGATCTATGTTAATCTTTGGGGTTTACTATTGAATTTTGGAAATTAAAATCCTTTTTCTTTATATAATGTTTTATTATTTTTTGATAATTATATTATCATGCACTAACAGTTTTGGTTTTAATTAATTTATAATGATATGAGGAATATGTTTATACCATTTTGTGGATTTATTGTTCCATAAAATTTGGTTCTAATGCTTTAGGCATGAAAAAAAGTCATCTTAAATACTCATTATTTGGATAAAAATGTGAGTTTGTAGTGGAAATTGGTTAAAGGATGGAACTCAACCTATCAAGTAAATATATATTATTATGTTCTTTTTCTAGGTTATAATAATATTCATCAACTATATGAAAAGGATATTGAAAAAAAGTTATCCATTTACACTCCTTACTAAGAAATCAATAGTCTTTTAACAGATTATAATTTTATGATTTTGTGATGGTTAACTTTTTAATGAACACACATATTTTTCACCCCCATTAGAACTTGATATTTTTATTTTTCTTCCATGAACATGTTTTCAATTTCCTCTAATGTTCTACTACTTGAAATCCTGATTTTTTATAAACCTTTTTATTTCCCTTTTCCCTCTTATTAAAAGGTTGTTATATTAATTCTATTTCAGATGTCGATTTTCCACAAACGAATTTTCAAGAATAAAAATTTAATTTTGGAATTTCAATTTTAAATTGCGAGAATAAAATTTATTTTATTGGGGTGGGGGGGGGGATTTAACACCCTAATATTTTATGTTATTTCTATTTTTATGGTTAATATTTTTGAAATATAATGTTTCATGCAACACCCAAATTAAATGAACAACAAAATATTATTATAACATATCTGTTAAATTGGTGGGATTGAATAGTTTTAAATAGATTATGAAATTTATTTATTATAAATTCAATATAATTTTTTACATTCGTATTATCTTTTTTCTATAAATGATATAAAAATAAACCCACATTTATGCATAAGAATCTATATTTTACTAAAAGTAGTTTTTTAGTCTTTTAGTGGTGCACTAATTTTAAGACTAAATTTGGATAATTTTGTAAATTATATTTGATAAAATAAACTTAATTTTTGAAATAAGTATGTAAAAATTTACTTTGGTTTAATTTTTGGTGTTTTTATAATAATTTTCATGTTTTAATTAATACTGAAAAATAATAAATTTCAATTAAAAAACGTTTTCATTTAAATATTTATATTATTAAATTATATTTTTGATTTGTTTTAAATTATAATTAGATAAATTTTATAAAATTGAATCCAATTTTTGTAATTAGAATAAATATCACATTGAATTTATATGTAAAAAATTTTCAATCTTTTTAATGTTTTTACATTAAGAGCCCATTTTCTCATTCTGTCAACATGATTAATTTTATATTAATTTTATCAAATTATGTATTTTTAATTGAGAAAAATGGATACCATATTTCTAATTAGAAGTTCAAAATTTAGTAAGTAGGTCCCTTTTATTTTTTGACAATATGAATAATAACTTTAATATTTTTTTTTATTTCCAGGGTTAAGGGTAAATCAAGTAATTGAGGGTAAAAATAATATTATAAATTTTAGAAACTTATATTAATACTCATCTGAATTTAATTGTATGAGTGAATATGGAAAAAATTAATCCTTGTTATTCCCTTATGACATCTTAGGGATATTTTTATGGATTAAAGATATTTATAGTATTTTATTCAATGAAAAGACACTCTTTTCATACTTTTGTTTTTAACAAGTGAAATATTTTTAATTTGGGTTATGTTGGGGATGTGTTTGACTATAAATATTATTTTAAAATATAAAATGTTTTTCTTTTTCGCAGTTTTTTTTTGTTTTTTGGGTAGAAATAATTAAATTGAAGGCTTGCACAATGACGATGTAGTAATTGTTTAATTAATGGAAATATCAAAGAAATATATTAAAAATATTAAAATAAATATAATTTGATATAATTAATGTCATACAAAAATTTTCTAGATGACTTTGTTGTGTTAGTGATGATTTAAATAAGGTTTTTTTGAATATATCATGTTTTTATAATATTTTAAAAAAGTAAAGTAATGATTAGTATCAAAATTGACATTAATTATATTTTAAAATAAATAATATTTTATTAAATGATATATGGTTAATAAAAAAATAAAATTATACCAAGTGATTGGGATAAAGTTTAAAATATAATCCATGACTCGTTTATGGTTCTTTTTTAATTTTATAGTAAATATATTAACCCTTGAAGAGTAAAAATCCAAGATGTCATAGTAAGAGTTATAGAGTTTAAATAAGGTTTAAAACCGAAAGATAAGGGTATGAATGTGATATAAACTTATCTAAAAATTATTGGATTAAATTTATTATACTATTTTCACCTTAATATATAATTGGAGTTATTTAATAGATAATTTTCCAAGAAAATAACTTATGTGTTATTTATATCAAAGACAGTTACTAATTGGAACTATCTTTGAATTTAGTATCTTTTATGTGTCCACTGAGGAAAAAAATGAATATATGAACTAAAAAAATGTTTTTTTGATAGTAATGAAATTATTTTCATTATAGAATTTTATTTATAATTTTTAAAAATTATATAATTACGTTAAATTATTCTTCAATGCTAAAACAATATTTTTTTAGTTAACATAAAAATAAAATAATTGATTTTAAAAGTATTAATTTTAATATATTTGGGATTATTTAATATGTATAATGTATTTTAAATATATATAAGATATATTATAGATTTATAAAATCATTATATCCAAATTTACACATTGTATTGATGTATTTGAATCCAATTCTAATGAATAGTATCAAATTTGACAATAATGATATTTTATTGAATTAATAGATTATTATATTATTTAAAAATAAAAAATTTAAATAGTTAAAAAGGGGTAATATATGTTCTAAAATTTATTTATATATTAATTTATAGGGAATTTTGAATTCTTTTTCTCTATAATAACCTTATTATATTTTAATATTTTGAGGATTTTCGAAACTACCCCTCACCTCAATTATAAAAGGGTACCTCCTACATCACTTCCTCACAAAAATTTGAGTCATCTAGCTTGGCCAACCGATTCACATTGCTCTTATAAACATCTATAGTAAGTCTCTAGAGGTTATTTTCCTTCCAAAAGTCATACCCTAGATCACATAAGAAGAGATTAAAGGAAGTCCGTCAAAGAATAGGTAATCATCTTTATTGACTCTTTCAAGTTTGTTTCTTCTTCTAAATCATATTCATATGTTGTTTCCATGATAACGTAATATATATAGTTTAATATATATTATTATTTTATTAATGTTTATGGGATAACCATATTCCACCTTTTATCCATCCTATATAAAATAAAATCCCCACGTGTGCATATGTACGACTTACTATCTCTACACCATAGTGTAATTTGTTTTTCATCACCACTTTAATTGGATGAGTATAATGATAGAAATAATAGATATATATAATAAATATGACATGATATTTATTCTATAAAAATTAATATACCATGTAATTCTTTACCATTTTACCATTAAAGGAATGATATCATCGCTCACACATACATACGACCTACCGTCTCCACGACATGATGCGATTCATTTTCAATGTTAAACATTAAGGAATGATTATAAAACTATATTTAATAATTAAATATGATAATAATAACATTAATATAATTCTTTATATGATGTAACTATAGTCTATATACAAGAAAAAAGACTTACACAATAAAACATGCATATGAAAATGAACAAGTTAACACCCAAAACAAGGTTAATAATGAAATATTATTGACAAGGAGGTGATAAAATGATATAATAGGATCATATAAGATATAATAAATATGAAAATTGTTCTATAATTAATTAATAACATGCTCTACTCCATTATACATGAGTTTAAAGCATGTATAACCAAAAAAGAAGAGTGAGGTAAGGGTTTTATTCTTCTCAATTATATTTTTTTGGGACATATTTTTATTAATTACTTATTCCTTTTGTGTGGTGTATATAATACCAGTTTATATTTTATATAGTGAATTTATTTATTCTAATTATATTTCAAGTTTTGATAATTTTTATTCTTTTATGGGACATACGATTTGACTGATTACAATATTATAAGGGTTTTCTTAACTCAATTTCAATTCATTGGGTTAGAATTGTAATTCATTGATTATATAATTATAAGATTAAGTGTAAAATGAAATTTTATTGTCTCATGTTTTATTTCCACTTTTTAAGTGGATTGAAAGTTGTTAAACATAATCGATTAATTATATTATTTTCTAAACCGTATAAAATTTTTACATTCGGTGTCTACATTGAAAGTTATTTTAATTGATGGAGAAATAATGTTAAATCCATATATTTTAGTCAATACAGTTAATTTTTCATATGGAATATCGATTAATGAATTAAATATGTCATTTAGATAAATGAGGAATGATTTAGACATGTAATTGTGAGTGGAAACCGTATATAAAAACACCTGTCGATGCATTGGTTGTTTAATAAGATGAATAATGTGACCAAATTAAACCAGGTTTAAAAATAATGATTAAATCAGATTGTGAAAGGTCTTGATGGTAGTGGTTTATGTTCTGGATACATGATGTACAATAAATAATAATTTCTTTTTTTGGAATTTAGTTATTATTATCCAGATGATTTTCACTATTACAAAAACTATGAGTTCATTTTATTCTCATTTTATTTATTAAATGGAATGTGTGATTAGTTTTCTACCTTGACACATTGATTATTCTATTTTATTCAAGATAGATTCTACTGTATGTATACCCTTACTAAGAATCTGAGCTCACCCCTTTATTATTTTTTATTTTTTCCCATGATTCTAACAGGTTTATTATGACTGATATATAAGGTTAAGCTAGGATAATAATGGTGTTAAAAAAGGATTCTATATGTTGTATTTTATATTTTAAATTATAATGTACAATTCATGAATATAATCTAGTTTCAAAAACTACTAAACTAATTGGTATTTTGGGTTTGAATATTGTATCTATAAAAATGTAATAAATAAAGGAATCGACTCCAAGATACTAGTGTTGGGGTATTTAAAATTATTTTTTAAAATATGGGATAGTATCAAAAAGTTTATTAAGGGATATGATAAATAAAGAAAACCCATTACTCCAGTGAAAAATGTTAAAACTAATGAAATATTGTACCTTTTTCTCAATATTCTCCGAGTGAAAGAAATAAATAATTTTCACATGAAATACACACACATTATTCTCAAATAATATTAATAAAATGCATAGTAATTGAATGAAAAATATTTTTATGGAAAATTATGGAATCACATTCATAAATTGTTCTAAACCCATGATATAATTTACTAGAGCCTAGTTGAATTCATAGGTGAAATCCTTGGGAAGCTCTATCATTCTTTCATATTAAGAAAAATAACATTACCCAATGCATTGGGGTGCTATCTTGGTGAACCCATCATATGATCTATATCAGGATCACCCAACGATTTATGGGTTCAACCTTGGTATAATCTATATAGGGATAACTTGATTCTATCTAGGAACACCCATCATATAAGCTATATCAGGCTCAACTGATGGTATCTCAGAGAATCGATTTCTCTTATAATTCTCAAGTACTATATTATGAATAAAATATTTTATGAATTAATTATTTCATCATAATTTTTTTTGAAAAACCCATTTATAATCATATGAATATCAATTTAGGATATTATAATACCCTTTGAATTTAAAAACCATTTTCAATACAAAATTATATTTTAATTTAAAAAAATTCAATACCAAAAGAACCACTAAAATGGAATTTGTTTTTATGTGAAAAAACCAGAATTCCTGTAAAGGAATCAAAACATAAAATAATTTTTATGGCGGTGAAAAAGAAGTTGTCATTATATACGTTAAAATAAAATGTTCTATTATTAATTTATAAATAAAGTCACACATTCCGTAAAATAATTCAAATTAAAAAATATTGAAAAAAGAAAAAAATTCCCTTTATAAAAATCTAATGTCCATAATATTATGATTTTAAAAACATTTAAGATTATGAAAATTATAGTTAGAAGGAAAACATTAAAAAAATTAAAGAAAATACCTCTATTGTGTTGAAAAAATGTGAATTATAAAACACATGAAAGGATATCATTACACAAAACATTAAATACCATTTTATTTATTAAATTTCTAATATAAAATGTAAATGGTATAAATATAGTACCCATAAAATAATATAGGTGCATAACATCAAAATATGCCTAAATGAAAGGAAATTGAGACGAAGTCCCTTTCATCGAGTTTGATTCATCATGTTTGCTATTTATTTTCCTGAATAACAAAATTATGGTAATTACTTACTTGATTGGGGATTTTTTTAATTATATTATTATTTTTAGTTCACATATTACCATTTAATATATAATTAAGTAATTAATTATGTTTACTTAATGTGTTTTTATAGTATTCATCTTATATGTTAAGAATGAGCATGATAGGTTGAGTATTGGTAAAAAATGACTTTATTCAATATCACCAGAATAATAATCCTGACATGATTATAATATATATATATATAAGTTATAGTATTAATAAAAATCATGAAATATTCATTTTATTAATGAAGTATGTTAGGATCATGGAGACGGTAGGTCATACGTGCACATGAGTAACGTTTCCATTTCTCAATGATCAATATGGAAAGAAGAAAAGTAATATTTTATATTTATATAATTATAATAATGTCATATATACCATATTATTTCTTTATATATACTTATATATATCATTCTTGTGATGTGGTGATGAAAACAAGAATCATATCTCTTTGTGGAGGCGGTAGTCGACATGTACACGAGTGATGATATCATTTTTTAGTTTATGAAAGAAAATTATATATTAAAATTTTATAAATATAAATATACCATTAATATCATAATTATTTAATTTAATTCACATTTATTGATCAAAATTTTCCTTATTACCTTTAAATTAATGTGTTAGTGAAAAACTAATCACATCGCTTCATGAGGAGGTATCCCGCTATACACACAAGTGATGTTATAGTATCCCCAATAGAATGGTAAGTAAGAAGTTATATATGATATTATAAATAAATAAATATAAATAAGTTAAAAATATCACATATATATATAATTTAAATCCATCATTAAAATGGGCCATGAGAGGTGATGATGGAAAACAAATGACATTGGTTTACGAGGTGGTAGACTATAGTACATATGAATGATTATTTAAAATACAATTTGATTGAAGATGATATGGGTTTTTAATATGAATTTAACTTAATAAATTATTTTTATATGGGAGATAATAGTGTTATTATATAATAAAAAATTAATTATATGTTAAGGAGGTCTATGAACAAATAAAATAACGATTCTCGGTAAAGCATGTTACCTCTTCTTTGAAAAACCTCCTTAGGTAAGCGCTAAAATCATTCTTATTATGGATTTATGATCAATATAATTGTTCTAGGTTTTGGTTATGGAAGATAATAAGGAATTTTGGTAGACCTTGGTAGATAAAAGTGCCTTTGAATGTGTGACGTGGAGAGGAGAGGGATTGTACTTTTATAAGTGAGGTGAGTGGCACACTTTTAATTTTTGAAAAGAAAAATGTGTACCAACGTTTTTAACATGCCAAAAGGGTAAAAACTGGATAATTATTGATCTATATAAATTTTAAGTTCTAAATATATCTTTAAATTAAATTTTATACAATTTTATATGTCATTTTAACCCTTATCATTTTAGTTTATCAACCATGTAAATCTATTTTCACCATAAATATGGTAAAAAATATTTACATTTTCCCTCTTCATTATGGTCAAAAATTATGTTTATCTTATTATAAACTATTATTATATATTGTATAGAATAAATTTACTAAATTAAATTCACCAAACTGTCATAATTTAATTTAAAACAAAACCCACAAATGCGATGGAAAAGTTGATTTCGAAGAAGTGGATTCTTCGAGAAAAAGATGATTTTATATTAACTCATTGATTAATAATAATATTTGTATGAATATAAATTATTTTTTATTTATATGAAATCTATAAATTTCATTTACATTTTTTATCATTTTTTATCATCTTAATTAGTTAAAATATAGATCCATTATGAACTTTAAGACAGTTTTCAGAGAATCTCTTTTTTAAACCCCCCAAAAATTATACTATAATAAAATATAATGTTGATTCAAGAGTAATTAAATAGAATAAATATTAATAATGAATACATATTCTACTTCAAATCATATTCAAAACATAATGGGACTTTTAAGATACTTAATTTTTTGAAAATAAGTGACTATTTTAGAAATAATCGATATTTTTCATTATTCATTGAAAAATAAATATTTTCTAAAAAATAAAAAAAATCACCCTTTGTAAACTTTATATATTCTTATTGAAAAAATAATAATTTTTTAAATTAAAATTATCTAATTTAGAAATCAATATTTTTAATAAAAGATTAAAATTAACGTGTTTAAATGAAACTATTACCATTATTATTTATAAAAACTACTCAATATTTTTTATAATAAAAAACCTATATTAATAAATATGGTTTTGATTTATTCTATCATTACCTGGGTTCTTATATTTTTTTTCAATTCTAAAACAAAACTTTTTGGGGTGATTACCCATGGGTGGATCTATTCCATAACCACATCCACCTATTTGTATCCAGAATGGGATATATTTTCTAGGAAACTACTCACACATTTAATTTACCAAAATAGTAAATGGTTTTCCACCATTGAAAGGATTTCTTCTTATAATGGGTATTATAACTCATGAATCAAAATAATATGATCATGGGATAAAAATGTAGATTTTTAAATCACTTAAAATTCATATAGAATGTTTTAAAAAGTCTTCCAAGGAAATGTATACACCCCCAAAAATGTAAATAATTTTTTAATATAGCATGAGTCCCAATGAATGAGAATAAGATTACAAATCCCACTTATAGAGTAGATATAAATTCTATAAAAACTAATTCAAATAGTGGGATTGAAATTTATCATCAAATTTGATGAAGAAAATATATTTTAGGATATAATAGCTTAAATATTCAGTATATACACAATATAAACGAATTTTATTTCATAATACAAAACATGAATGAAAGAGTTGAATTTGATACGTGAATCCATTACCTTTAATATATCTTATACTACTATTATATAACAACATTTATTACAAAACAACTATAATAATAACATATTTCAGAATCTAATTCATAATTACATCCTTTTAACATCATTTTAAATTAATCTCTATATGTATATTAGTTATTTATTATCTATTTTCAATATCTTTTGTGAGTAATAATAATGATTTTGAATAATTTAATAATAGTAGTTGTTTTCATTATTCTTCAGCCAAATTACATGATTCATAGATTTAATATGTTTCAATAAAAAAGTTTTATTTATTTATAATGCTCTTATCTCATTCCATTAGTGTTTTGGCTATGTTGTGTGAAAGAGGAATCAATTTCTACTTATTTCTGTAATTTTAGAGATCAAATATGATAATTTAATAACAATTTATATACTTAATATATCATTTCTAGAACCATTATAAATCCCTTTTTTACTTATTAAAGACTAATAATTTTAGTATTTAAGATCACATTTTCATCCATGATACAGTTTAAGGGCATCATTCTACTAGGGGTTAGAACGAACCAAATAGTAATATATTATAATTAACAGATGATTATGATTATTAAAGTTGTTTAATTTGGATATATTATCATTATTAAAGGATGATATTGATATATTCAGACATTTATAAGATAATGACTCATATTTAAATATGTTTTAATAAATTATAATAGAACTACAAAAAAAGATATGTTACTTTGTGGTGGTGGTAGTCCAAACAACACATGGTTAGCGTTTTCATTTCCAAATAAATGAGAGGAAATTAAGGTATAAGAAAATGTTAAATTTAGATTCATATTTATATTAAAAATATTATATTTATTCATAAACCCCATCATGAAAACAAACCATGATAGGCAGTATGAAAAATTGAAGATGTTGATTCGGGGATGAGGTAGTCCGCGCCGACAAAGTAATGACGCTATTATTATTTTTTCTTGGATGTATGGAGAGGAATAAATAATGTTTATTAAATTCCTATAATAATATCTCAGTATAATAATGATACTAATTTATTATATTTCTATGTATATAATGGGCTTGGAAGAGGGTGAATTAGAAGAAAAGATTAAGAATAAGGAAATAATTACATCATGAGATTGAGTTTTCACTTAGAAATAGGCTTATAAATAGAGGCCTTAAGATTGATAATATTGTTCAGAGAAATAATTAAGTGGAATAGGAATATATATGTAAAAATATTTTATATTTTCAAGAATAAATTATAAGGGACATGTGTGGTATTAAGTGGAGAAATGATGTCTCTATTATAAGTGAAAAAATGAAACTTTTTTTAATACACTTTCATTTTAAATGATATCATTAAAAAAATAAAATAAAAATAAAAAAATGTAATAATTAATTATATAGGGATTACAATTGTCATTAAATACTCAACCAAGAATTTCTACACACGTTTCAAACATTTTTTCAATTATTTACCATGAGATATTTACATTGTAACACCCCAACCCCAGTTACCTAGAGTCGATGCATTATTTTAATACATTGGCTTGATTACAAGGAATCAAGTCCCGAAGGACCGATTGATTTAACAGTCTTGGAAAATAGATTACATACATGAATGTTACATTACACTTTATAACATAAAAAACAATATAAATAATCATTTATGAATGCCATTATTCCCTTGGCTTTACCCTACCACTACTGGAAAACGGACCTATACCCACGGTTTGGCACAAAACCGTGGGTATAGGGTACCCCTATGCCCACGGTTTTCGCAAACCGTGGGTATAGGTGTAAAATGGTGACCTATACCCACGGTTTCATAAAACCGTGGGTATAGATCACATATACCCACGGTTTTGCACAAAACCGTGGGTATAGATTATTTTTGAAGACCTATACCCACGGTTTTCAAGAACCGTGGGTATAGGTGTTTTTTTTTGAAGGTGTATACCCACGGTTTTGGCCAAACCGTGGGGGTAGAGTTTTCCAGAAGACCTATACCCACGGTTCTTCAAAACCGTGGGTATTGGGGTTTATTTTTTTCAAGACCTATACCCACGGTTTTCAAAACCGTGGGTATAGCTTTCCCGCCATTAGGCGGGGAAAAAAATTACGCGGGACAATGGGGAAAAATTGGCGGGAACACGATTTTTATTAATATAAATACAAATATAAAAATATATGTTGAAATGACAATGAAATGCTTTAGCCCAGTCGGTCCCTTTGTTCGGCGCGATCAAGAGATTCTGCGTGAAGCCGGGTTCGATTCCCGCCGGCACTTATTTTTCATAACAGAACTAATATTAATATATATATAAAGATGTATACGCTTTATAAAGAATTAAAATGTAGCTCGGTTGGTCATGCTGCGGTGCTTGTCCGGGGCACGGTAGGGGACGCGGTTTCGAATCCCGCTGGCGTCGATCGCTTGCCGCTTTTTATTTTACGAAAAACTGATAATATTAATATATTTATAGAAATATATACTTATATACCAAATAAGCTGGTAGATCGGTTGGTCAGTGGCCTTGTGCTGCTGCGTAGCGGCCTGGGTTCGATTCCTACCTGTCGTTTTTTTAGATGTAAATTCCCACGGTTTTCAAACCGTGGGGGCAGTCATACGCCACCTGTGCAGCGGGTGACCCGTATATATACCCACGGTTCATCCAAACCGTGGGGATAGCTTAAGACCCCTATTGCGACGCCACTCAGCCCCACGGTTCCCAAAACCGTGGGTATAGCCTATACCCACGGTTTTGGGGGCTATACCCACGGTTTTGAACCGTGGGTATAGATAGTTTTTCCAGTAGTGTACATATCAATCACCATACACTTCTTGGAGTCCTGGAAAAAATAAAACATAGAAAGGGGTGAGCTCAGATGCTCAGTAAGGATAAAAATATAGCGGAAACTTTTATAAATAAGCATAAACATCTAAAGCAATGTATAACTGAAACTAAATCCTTTTAAACTTGAATTTCATCATAATATGGCAAAGATAAAATTAAATAATTCCATTTACTTATTCACATGGATATTCTACTAGTCGAATAATCACATGCAATATCAACAACCACTTTCATAATGATGGAATGTATAATTCCAGACTATTATAACCACATAGCCAAGGCCTTGTGCCAAGGCTACAAATAAGATTTTGTCAAGGCCTCGTGCCAAGACACTAGTTAGTCTCATGAGACCAACCGATGCATCTAGGAGCTATAGCGGGCTCCACCCGTCACTTACTAAGTCCAATTCATGCATCATATTAATAGATTTAAACATAACATAAAAATTCATATTAAAAATATCTTATGAAATGTAAATACTTTCTCCACAAACCATAAATGGTATAAAAATAACACATCCACAGTCAAACATATCACAAAACCTTCAATACAATATGGAAGTTTTGTATCATAATAAATCAACTTCAAATAAGCTTAAAATCCATCAAATGATGTTGACATAGATGAAATCAAAACTATTTGAGAAAAATATCTCTTTTTATGAAATCATTTAAAAGTCATATAATTATAAAATAAAACATTTAATTTGAAAATATTCCAATAATCTTGTAAGGGAATCTTCTAAGATTTTAAAACGGTGGAAAATAGCCCCACCCACCGTATAAAAAAGACATTCTTACCTTAATTTGTCAAAAAGGATAAAAAGGTCCTTGTTTGGAAAATGACGTAAATATTCCTTTATAAACTTCTTATAAAAAGTCAAACATGGGTATAAATGTCTTTAACCCATATTCTCTAAAATAGTAAGAATTTTTTGAAATACATTTTTAAGAAACATGGATGTGGATGATAAAGAGGTCCCAATAGATAATTATGTATAAACAACCTCGGATAATGAAGAGATTGTGAAATAAACCCTTACCTTGTACTTTTCCTTGTTCTAGGGTAGGTTAACCTCCTGTACTATAGTTAAATAATTGTTATTAAATTATAAAATAATCATATACATAAATATGATATCATATATTATCTTTTAATATTGCTTTGTTAATAATATTTTAGTATTATTATCATTTCGGGTGTTCACTTACTCCTTTTTTTATATGTTTTGTTACATAATCCGTGGTTGTTATCCATAGGTTTTATATTATTTATATCCAGAATGATATCAAGTCCGTAAAAATTATTTTTAATCATAAAATAAAAATTAGGCTTGAATGGATACGATGGGGAATAAATCTCATCACGTTCATGGAGACGGTAGTCCGTACGTACGCACGAACGCTACTTCCATTTCATTTTTCATTTTAAAAGAAATCAAAACAAAATGATACATAGGTATATTATTACTAAAATATAATATAATATATTATATATGTTACTTATGTTCATTAACACCATCCTTTATACGTTCTATGTATGGTATGAACGAGTCATATCACTTTGAGGGGGCGGTAGTCTGCACTTCCTCAAATGAAATTATCGTATATATATCTATAAAACATGAAACGAATAATGTTATGATATAAAATGGAATTACAGAAGATTATATATAAAATAAATATCATAAATATCATATTAAATTATAGTTACATCATGATGGCCACCATGAGAGGCGGTAGGAGATAATTGAACAACCATCGTTTCATGAGGCGTTTGGTTTCCATCCACAGAAACATTAGGTTCTTCACCCATTAGATGAAGGTGTGTGTAAGTGTAGTTATAATAATTCTCATAACAATATCCTAGTATATTTAGGATACTGGTTTTGTTACAAAAGAAAATAATAATAAGAGTTTAGGGGTTGGAGAAGTAAAATAAAAGAAAAAAAGCTAAGAGAAATCGTTACTATTAATTTGGGTAACTCCCTTTGGTTTAAACCAAAAAGGACATTTGAAGTGCCTTATGCCTAAGGTAAGGCTTCTAATAGGAGGATAGGGATGTAGGTAACTTAATTGGGCAGAGGTTGGATGAGCCAAAAGGATTTAGAGTTGTGAGGAATTGGTTAGAAGTGGTGTCCTTTTATAAGGGGGAGGAGGGGCTCTTTATGAAAAACTTAAATTATTATTTTATAATAAATTCATATTCGGTTTATAATGGCTCAAAACTAGATTATTTAAAGTCTAATGTGGGTATGGGTTAACAACCACTCAACAAATAGGTTTTAGACAAGTTTGGGTCACTATTTTACCCTTATCGTTTAGATTTAACTCTTAGTTAAATAGTTTGACATTTACCATGTCTCTTTGTATTTTTATATTATATGGTTAATAAACTTACTATAAAATACCAATATAACCCCAAGTGGTTCATTAATGACATACCTATCATCATATAAGTCCTTTGGCCGAACCTTAGATTTTTAGGAATATTATATCAATTAATAATATAATATTTGTTTTACAAACTCCTTTATGCCAATTTTGGCACTATTTAATAATTGATTTTTGTTAAATTCTTAATAACTTTATTAATTCAAAAAAAAAATTCATTTAATCAATAATAAAATGTAATATCAACCAATTAAATTCTTTTAATTTATTAAAAGTCTCAAATTATATTTATTTGAGTATTTATAATATCAATTATTTTAATATTTCACTAATAAGGTAATTACTACATCATCATTGTGTCATAAATAAAACAAATTATTTAATGTCTAAAAATTATAAATAAAATACCATTATGTAGGAAATCTTTTTATCTTTATAATTAATATTTATAATTGAATTTATCTTATTTATAACCCTATATTAAAAATGTTTTAGTTAATATACTTTGATTTTGACTCTTTTAACTCTTCTTTGAATTAAATAATAATAAATGTCATAATCTAATCCAAGTGGACCAAAGAGGTTCATATTTTATTCCTAAGGTTTTTTTTTGTCTAATTATACATATCCAATAGAATTAGGACATGTGTTAGGGTAAAAATAATATCATTTTTACCCTTAATTACCCTATTAACTTTTTACCGTGGTAAATAAAAGTAAAAAGTTACTATTCACCAAAAAATATTTTTATCTTATTGAACCACATTTTATTTCTTGATATTAACCGAGTCTCTCAAATTTTAGAAATTCCACTCACAGAAGCAGTAAAATTAAGTTTTATGTGAATTTGCAAATTCTCCTAGAAGATGGGTAAAAGACGGTGAAAAGTTCAATAAAATTTATATATATCTAAAATTTTTATAAATTGAATCTAGTGAATTACATTGAACTTATATAGGTATTATGTATCTATTTTTACCTAAAATAAATTTAAATAAACTAAATAATTATTTAAATAAAAATTCGGTTTTAAAATATAACTTAGTGTTTTTCACTATTCATCAAAAATTAAAAGTTTTCAGAAAAATACCAAAACTTTACCCTAAGCTAATTTTTATATTCCAAATTCAATAATTAAGTCTATTTTACCAAATTAAAAACATATAATTTGCATTTATTAATTTAAAATTAATTCCCGCTGTCAAAACCAAAAGGTGTATTTTTAAGAAATAATAACTATCAAAAGTTTGACACTTGTTTATGTCCAATTTCAAAGTAAAATTACTTAATATGACCATCATTGGATTAAATGGTAAAAATATAATCAATTTATACTTCCAAACCATTAAAATGTATAATTTAACACTATAAATTATTTTGATTAAAAAAGTGGTTCTCAGTTAAAATATAGCATTTTTCACTGTTCACCCAAATATGAAAGTAATCATAAAAACACTTTAACTTTATTGAAACTAAATTCTTATGTCCTGATTCTAAATAAGAAGTTTATTTTGTCAAAATGAATATATAAAATTTCAAATATTGGATTTAAAAAGGGTTCGCCATTAAAAGGCGTTAAAATTGCATTTTTTGAAAAATAATTCTTTTATCTGAAAAAAATGAATTTGTTCTTACATTATGTCTAAGAAACTCATAATATGGATTCTATAATTATATAATGTTTAAAATTTTGTTAATACTATTCATAACCACTTTTTAACGGCTAGTTTGGTAAGTCGTGATGCCCTTAAACTCTGTGTTGTGTGTAGTGCAAGTTATTGCGTTACTTTGAAGAAATAACGTACTATGAAATCTTGGGGTGTTACATTCTTACCTCCTTCAATAAATTGCATCCTTGAAATTTGAAATTGTTCTTTGAAAATAAATGGTTGAAAATAGAAAATAACTTTGTGGGAAAACCTGCATCAGAAATTGGGTTAATAAAATTTATCCTTAATAAGAGGAAAAGAGAAATGAAAGGGTCACCACCAAATTATGATCTCGATTAGGATAACATTGGTGGAAATTAGAGACATATAATTGGGGTAAAAAATGTAAATATTTATTGGTAGTGATTGAGGGCTTCAATAAAAAAAAGTGTAAAATTGAGGGCCTTAAATTCATCAATCTACGATGATTTAAAATACCATCGGTTCAACAAAACATATGCTATTAGGATAACACATTTTTGGGTTTAAGATATCTTCACTAAAGTATAAGAATTAATTTCTTCATAGAATAAGAGAAGAAGAAAGATACATACTTGACAAGTAGAGTCCCATCCTTTAACTAATTTATACCATAAACTCATATTTCACTCTAAAAGACAATAGAACATAAAAATAATATTTTATTTATCCTATTCGTATAGGGTTTAAAAAAAATTATAATTCATCTACCAGAATTTTTTTAAAAAAAAGACTACATTATTCAATCCAGGACATCATGTGGGCCAGTGGTAGGTGATACACCCTTGTCGCCCTTCGGTTGTGGGTTCAAGTCTCGTGGCCTTGCCGGACGCAACAGGTTGCCGCCCGACCTCCGGGTTGTCCTTTTATGGAAATCCAAAAATAATATCAAACTAGAATTATCCAAAATACTTCTGTCAAAACTCATAGTCCAAAATTTATTCAGAAGTTAAACACAATGAAGATCCTTTTTTCTGTGTAATAACATGTGAACACCTTCATCATGTATTCTTTTAAAACACTACAACATCCTGAATTACCATAAAACCTTATTGATTACATTCATGATCCCTTATTCCTTATAGAATACTGCATATACTCCTTCTATCCAAAAATGTTATGAACTCCAAAAATGATGGAATATACAAATCATTAATCAGTTTCAAGGTAATGAATAATATCCAATATAATTTATCCAAATCAATCATGTATTATTCCAAAATCACTATCTCAGTATCAGAACCATATTATGGTTTATCTTTCTCTAAACTATATATTTTCCAAAAATTTAACCCACTATTGAGTCACTTTTCTTGGTTCCACACAATCTCAAGTCCTTAATGAAATAGTAATGCAGTACAATCCTTATTTATCTCCATAATTCATATAACTAGTACATCGTTGATACAACACTCAAATAAAATAATTCTTTAATAACAACATAAGAACACTAGTCATTCCTCTTCAGCTGTGGTAGTATCATAACTTTATTATTATCCAATAGCATCATTTGGGGAATACTCTGATGATTTGAACATTGATTCGTGTAGTGTCCCCACTCCTTCCAGATGAAGCATTGTATATTTGAAACCTTTTTCTTACCCTCGAAATAACAAACATGGTGTCCTTTTTCTGCACACTTATAACATACTCCCATTCCCTTCAAGCATTTTCCAAGGTGATTTTTTCCACAGTTATCACATATGGGAAAATCCTTCTTTACCTTCTTCCGTTTATCTATCCTTCTCTCTACCATACTTTTCTTCTCTAGCTTCCCTTAAAATTCATAGGACTCCGAGAACACTTTACTTATCTAATCAAAACATGATACTATATCTTCATATGATGATAATACGTGGGAGACTATTTCCCCTCTAAATTCTGGATTAAGACCATTAAAGATATGATCCTTCTTACTCTTTGGATCATGCGTATTGCTGGAGTTCTCATTCCTTCTACTGGGCACCATTTCTAAACAATGACATACACTAGATTAGTTTATGAATATCAATACCTAATCCCAAACTTGTAAAACACTTAACAAAAATTAAATAGTTTATGGATATAATCCATAATCATAAAAATTTCTTCATTGAGGAAGTGTATACTCATAAACCCTTCATAATTATTTGTAAAGAAAATGAGAATTATCCTAAGCATATCCCCTGGGAGTGTCGTAATCAAGAGTGCAACAAGGCCTGTTTTCATGCACTAGTTCCCATTCGTGTCTAGCTCAAAGCGGTGTTTTTGGGTTTTACCCCTAGGTACATCTTTTCCAGAGCCACCCCTACCTACTCGTATCCAGGTAGGGAAGTATTTGCTTGGAAAAATCTCAAATTCTTTACATTACCAAAATTCTAGGAATTTCTTATATACTAATCCTCAGAGGTTATATTAGGTCTATGTGCTCTAATCAGAGTTTATCTAAATCTAGCTTCCAAGGTTATTGATAAACTTCCTCTGATACTAACTGTAATGCCCCAACACCAGTTACCCAGATTCAGTGCATTATTTTAATACATTGGCATGATTACAAGGAATCAAGTCCCAAAGGACCAATCAGTTTAGCAGTCTTGGAAAATAGATTACATACATGAATGTTACATTACACTTTATAACATACAAAACAACATAAATAATCCTTTACGAACACCACTATTCCCTTGGATTAACCCTGCATATCAATCACAATACACTTATTGGAATCCTAGGAAAAATAAAACATAGAAAGGGGTGAGCTCAGATGTTCCATAAGGATAACAATATAGCGGAAAACTTTCATAAATAAGCATAAACATTTAAGTCAATGTATAATTGAAACGAAAGCCTTTTAAACATGAACTTCAGCATAATATGGAAAAAATAAAATAAAATAATGCCATTTACTTATTCACATGGATATTCTACTAGTTGAATAATCACATGCAATATCAAGAACCACTTTCATAATGATGTAATGCATAATGCCAGACTATCATAACCACGTTTCCAAGGCCTCATGCAAAGACTAAAAATAATATTTTGTCAATGCCTCATGCTAAGACACTGGTTTTTCTCATGAGACCTACTGATGCATCGAGGAGCTATAGCAGGCTCGACCAATCACTTACTAAGTCCAATGCATTCCTCATATGAACAGGTTTAAACATAATATAAAAATTCGTATTAAAACTAGCATACAAAATGTAAATACTTTCTCCATAAACTATGAATGGTATAAAAATAACACATCCATACTCAAATATATCAAAAAAACTTCAATACAATATGGAAGTTTTGTATCATAATAAATCAACTTCAAATAAGCTTAAAATCCATCAAAGGATGTTGACATAGATGAAATCAAAACTTTTTGAGAGAATTATCTCTTTTTTTGAAATCATTTAAAAGTCACATAATTATAAAATAAAACATTTACTTTGAAAACATTCTTATAAGATTGTAAGGTAAGCTTCGAAAATTTTACAACGGTGGAAAATAGCCACACCCACAGTATAAAAAAGTATATTCTTACCTTAATTTGTCGAAAAGGTTAAAAATGTCCTTGTTTGGAAAATGACGTAAAGATTCCTTTATAAACTTCTAATAAAAAGTCAAAAAATGGTATAAATTAATTTAACCCATATTTTGTAAAATAGTAAGAATGTTTTGAAATATATTTTTAAGAAACATGGATGTGGATGATAAAGAGGTCCGAGTAGATAATTATGTATAAACAACCTCGGATAATGAAGAGATTGTTAAATAAACCCTTACCTTGTACTTTTCCTTGGTAGAGGGTAGGTTAACATCCTATATAATAGTTAAATAATTGTTATTAAATTATTCAAGAATCATATACATAAATATGATATCATACATTATCTTTTAATATTGCTTTCTTAATAATATTTTAGTATTATTGTCGTTTCGAGTGTTCACTTACTCCTTTTTTATATGTTTTGTTACATAAGCCGTGGTTTTTATCCATAGGTTATATATTATTTATATCTTTAATGATATCAAGTCCTTAAACATTATTTTTAATCATAAAATGAAAATTAGTCTTGAATGGATACGATGGGGAATGAATCTCATCGCGTTCGTGGAGACGGTAGTCCGTACGTACGCACGAATGCTACTTCCATTTCATTTTTCATTTTAAAAGGAATAAAAAACAAATTATACATAGGTATATTATTATTTAAGTATAATATAATATCTTATATATGTTACTTATGTTCATTAACAGCATCCTTTATACGTTCCATGTATGGTATGAACGAGTCATATCACTTTGAGGGGGCGGTAGTCCGCACTTCCTCAAATGAAATTATCGTATATATATATACAACGTGAAACGAATAATGGTATGCTATAAAATGGAATTAAAGAAGCTTATATATAAAATAAATATCATAAATATCATATTAAATTATAGTGCAATCATAATGGCCACCATGAGAGGAACTTGGAGATAATTGAACAATCATCGTTTCGTGAGGCGTTTGGTTTCCATCCACAGAAACATTATTTTCTTCACCCATTATATGGAGGTGTGTATAAGTGTAGTGAGAATAATTCTCATAAAAATATCCTAGTATATTTAGGATACTGGTTTTGTTATAAAAGAAAATAATAAGAAGAGTTTAGGGGTTGGAGAAGTAAAATAAAAGAAAAGAAGCTAAGAGAAATCGTTACCTTTAATTTGGGTAACTCCATTTGGTTTGAACCAAAAAGGACATTTAAAGTGCCTTCTTCCTAAGTTAAGGCTACTAAGAGGAGGATAGGGACGTAGGTAGATTAATTGGGCAGAGTTTTGATGATCCAAAAGGCTTGAGAGGTGTGATTAATTGGTTAGAAGTGGTTTCCTTTTATAAGGGGGAGGAGGGGCTCTTTAGGAAAATCTTAAAGTATTATTTTATAATAAATTCATATTCGGTTTATAATGGCTCCAAACTGGATTATTTAAAGTCTAAGTTGGTTATGGGTCTCAAACACTCAATAAATTGGTTTTATACAAGTCTGGGTCACTATTTTACCCTTATCTTATAGATTTAACTCTTAGTTAAATAGTTTGACATTTACCATGTCTCTTTGTATTTTTATATTATATGGTTAATAAACTTACTATAAACTGCCAATAGAACCCCAAGTGGTTCATTAATGACACACCTATCATCATATAAGTCCTTTGGCCGAACCTTATATTTTTATGAATATTATATCAATTAATAATATAATATTTCTTTTAAAAACTCCTTTATGTGAATTTTGACACTATTTAATAATTGATTTTTGTTAAAGTCTTAATAAATTTATTAATTCTAAAGAAATTAATTTAATTAATACTAACATGTCATATTAACTAATAAAATTAGTGTAATTCATTAAAAGTTTCAAATTATATTTATTTGAGTATATATAATATCAATTATTTTAATATTTCACTAATAAGGTAATTACTGCATCATCATTGTGTCATAAATAAAGTAAGTTATTTAATCCCTAAAAATTATAAATAAAATACCATTATGTAGGAAATCATTTTATCTTTCTAATTAATATTTATAATCTATTTTATCTTAGTTATAACCCTATATTAAAATTTTTAGTTATTAAACATTGATTTTAACTCTTTTAACTCTTCTTTGAATTAAAAAATAATAAATGTCCTAATCTAATCCAAGTGGAACAAAGAGGTTCATATTTTATTTCTAAGGTTTTTTTTGGTCGAATTATAATTATCCAATAGAATTACGACATGTGTTAGGGTAATAATAATAATATCATTTTTACCCTTAATTACCCTATTTACTTTTTACCGTGGTAAATAAAAGTAAAAAGATATTATTCACCAAAAATTATTTTTTCTTATTGAACCAAATTTTACTTCTTGATATTAACCGTATCTCTCGGATTTTCTAAATTCCACTCACAGAAGCGGTAAAATTAAGTATTATTTGAATTTACAAATTATCCTAGGAGATGGGTAAAAGATGGTGAAAAGTTCAAAGAAAAATTTATATATCTAAAATTATTATAAATTGACTCTAATGAATTAAATTGAACTTATATAGGTATTATGTATCTATTTTGACCTAAAATAAATTTAAATAAAATAAATAATTATTTAAATAAAAATTTGGTTTTAAACTATAAGTTAGTGTTTTTCACTATTCATTAGAAATCAAAAGTTTTCAGAAAAATACCAAAAATTTAACCTAAGATAATTTTTATATTAAGAATTAAATAATAAAGTCTATTTTACCAAATTCTAAACATAGAAGTTTCATTTATTAATTTAAAATTAATTCCCACTGTCAAAACCAAAAGCCGTATTTTTAAGAAATAATAACTATCAAAAGTTTGGCACTTGTTTATGTCCAATTTCAAAGTGAAATTACTTACTATGACCATCATTGGATTAAATGGTAAAAATATAATCTATTTATACTTACAAGCCATTAAAATTTATAACTTAACACTATAAATTATTTTGGTTAAAAAATTTGTTTTCAGTTAAAATATAGTATTTTTCACTATTCACCCAAATATGAAAGTAATCATAAAAACACAAAAACTTTATTGAAAATAAATTATTATGTACCGATTATAAATAAGAAGTTTATTTTTTCAAAATGAATATATAAAAGTTTCAAATATTTGATTTAAAAAGGGTTCTCCATTAAAATGCGTTAAAATTGCATTTTTTGAAAAATAATTCTTTTATCTGAAAAAAATGAATTTGTTCTTACATTATGTCTAAGAAACTCATAATATGGATTCTAGAATTATATAATGTTCAAAATTTTTTTAATACTATTCATAACTACTTATGAACGGCTAGTTTGGTAAGCCGTGATGCGCTTGAACTTTGTGTTGTGTGTGGTGCAAGTTATTGCATTACTTTGAAGAAATAACGTACTATGAAATCTTGGGGTGTTACTTACATTTTTTTAATTTTGGGTTTTAACATGGTAAAAAATTTATAACTAGGTAATTTATATTTTTTTAATAATATCTATTAAACCATATTAAAAAAATCAGTGTTTTATGAAAAAACTATATCCACTATTTAATCCGATAAATTTTTTAAATATTGTAAAGTTATCCTTTAATTTTAAAGGAATAATATACCAATAAATTTTTTGATGAAAAATAAGGTTTTCATAATTAATTATTGATAATTTTATTTACTACTTATTAATAAATTAATTTTATTATTATAATTATATATGAGTTCAAAAATTATATTTTAATCATTATTTGGAAGTGAATAATTTATTTTATTAGATAAGAAATACAAAATATTAATAAAATGACTTGGATAAAAGTTTTTTCAATTATCATAATATTAACCTTAGTATTATTATTTTTAAAAATAATAATGAAATTGACATTATTAACTATTGTGAACATATAAATATGAAATATTAAATCAAGTAGGTTAAATTATACAACTATAAGTGAAAAAAATATTTTTTATTATAAGCGTATAAAAGAGTTTTTTAGAGGGAAATATGACTTCTATTTATAAAATTGTAAACATAGGTTTTATAAGTAAAACATAGTAATTTTAAATGATTTATTTTAATTTATAAATAAATATTTAATATAAAAAGTTTTTAAAAACATTAGATTCATTCTTGAATTGTTATAATGTCATAAAAGTGATGGTTTTGTAAAAATGAGTAATATTTTAATATCCACCTAAAAAAATATTCTAAGAACGTTTAAAATATTAATCATAGGATAATTTAGATATATGGAATTCAAAAAATAGTTAAATTGGTCAAATGAATATCTTGAAATTGAGATTTTAAAAAAATTCGTGAATAAAAGCACTTTGGATGGTGCATTGTGTAGTATTTTGGGGATGCAGTGTTTACTTACTATAGTATGTGATCATATATTACACATAGTGTGTGAGAAATAATATAGAACAACGAGATAAAATTTGTGTCTTTATAATGACAAAAGACAATTTCATTCCCACACATGACCTGTGATGTTCGAGTGATGACTATTTTTTGGATTTTGTGGAAAAGTGTAAGGAAAAACTTTTTAAGTGTCAATAAATGATCTTCTACCCCTATATTTAATTCACATAGAATAAAAATAATTAAATTCAAAGGTAATTTATAGTTCTATTTTTTATTTCATGTAAAAAAGGCTCTCTTATAGATATGTATCACTAGTGGGGGATGCCTTCCAAATAGAGTATCTCAACTAATTCATTTTTGGTGGCAGTAATAGGAATAATCAACTATGAGATTTTTTTGATTACAAACCAAGTAAATATACACTCTAGAATTTTTTTTGTTGCTAAGAGGATTAATAAAATCCATGATTTTGGTTTTATTAATAGGAATAATTCACTCTAAAAATTTTAAATCCTAGAGAATGGGTTAATGGAGGAAAACAAAAACTGAATTGATAGACCCAAAAACTATTATGGATAAAGGAATAAAATGAAATTAATTGTTTTAATGGATCTAGGATTGTATATCTTGATTTCATTATATATACAACATGAATAAGAATCTATCCTCACATAGTTCATGATAATAGTTTATCTATATATATCAATATCATCCACAAGAGATTTTAAAATGATTTCATCCTTGTGTAGAGTTATTTTTGAAAACCCAAAGTGAATTTGTAGACTCATACACTAAGAACTTTTATGTTGATATGTCTCATATATAATTTAATTAATTCATATGGAATAGATCATTATATCTTGTTTAAGTTTTTTCCAGATTGAAAATTGGATTATGAAATATATGCTCATGTGATGTGAGCCTTGTAACTAAGTATGGATTGATTTGACTAATATATGGATTGAATAGATGGAATCTCCAACTTTTTTATTTGTTCGATATACCTAGAAATCCACACTCATATTTTTATTTGGTTGAACCGTGGATTACACATTCTTTGTGCCTTTTAATTTTAATAGTAATTTTATCATAGGACATTAATGAGAGTCTTAGTGGGTAGGAACTTGATTTTCACATAGGCCTCTATTTATGGGTTTCAAATGTCACATGTTTTGTGCCTTTTATAGTTTTCTAAATTTCCAATTTTTTCCTAGTCTAATGGTTGTGAATTCATATATAGAGGATACTAGACTTTTTCTAAGGGTTCTTTTTTGGGTTTTCAACCATGTGACTACTATTTATCTTTCCATGGGTTTTTTAAGTACATATATGATGACTAGGTGAAACTGGATTTTAAGGTCATATTGTACTGACCAAATGAGGAAATAGACTACCTAGTTACAAGGGTGAGGTATAGAAACTACAAATGGAAATCCAAGTACTAATATATATAATCTCATTGATGGGTTTAGAAAATTTATGGTCATAATTTGTAGACTTTTGTGTCATGTGTTTTATGGTCACAGGATAAGAAACACATGATAAAAAGTAAAATTTTGAGAGGGTAATCTAAACTCAATGCCATAGTGTTTCCAGTAGGCATGACTTGACTCAAGTCAATTGTGATTTCATGTAGAAGTTTCTAATTTAATGAAAATTGTGTTATTACAGGTTATCCACTCTAAAACATAAAATTATATAAGAATAGTATGTCATAATCATACAATTAAAGTGGGTATGATATGAAAATTTGTAACATTATGTTTATTTAAATTTATGTGAATATTTGGGATGTGGAATTTGTAAATAATAACATTTGAATATCTAAAACAATTAGAAGTTAAGACATGTGAGAATTATTTAATAATTGGAAATATAATGACTATCACCACACCATCTTGAAATAGCACATGGGGATTAAAGGTGATATTTACTATAGGAAAAAAAACCAAAGGGAGATATTGGCATGAAGGAAACCATTCTTTCTACTATTTTTTAGGGGGTCCATTCTAACTAGTGAAAACAAAATTACAAGTTTTTATTAAAGGGGGGAATCAATAGGATTATATAAAGGATTTTTAATGTCACGAGGAGTATATTTAATCCAGGATTTTTGTTAGTGATATTTCATATATCAAATTTATAAAGTAGGTTCATAGAGAAAAGATTATTAAATAAGGTTTAGATCACCCTAAAGTTTACACAACCACATGTTGAACACATTATAAGGTTGAAGGGATATAACATGTAATTTTTTTGAGTACATAATCACTAAAATTGGTGGTATTATCAATGTGAAGAGGTGGACTTGTCAAGAATGAAAATGTCACCAAGAAATATCTTAATCCTATACGCATGGAGAAAAATACATTTATAAATTTTACTAGACTAGTGGATCTGGAAAGCCAAGCATGAATTTTTTGATGGTTGTATGGTATACCCAACATTCTCTATGTGTGATTATTTTTGTGCTTTATATTTTTCCTAAACCATAAATTGAAATGACTCAGTATGTGGAGACATAGCTTCTAGTATTCTCACACTTTCTGGGTTTTCAACCTGGCAAGATGTTGTAACATTTTTAATGTTTCATAAGCATTATCTTATGAATAAAACATAAATTGGAAAGGCTTAGTTAAGGGAAACATGACTTTTTCTCAAAAATTACATTATGGTTTATCAACCTTAAAATAATTTATTTCAAAATAATTTTAGTTTTTAGTATTTTAATTTAAACCATGAGGGATTGATGATTACAGTTATGATACATTCACCAAAAGATGATGAAATCTATATAGAACAATGGTAAAGGCACACCCATTGTTATTGAGGTCATGGTGAAAATATAAAAAAATATTAAATAGATAAATGTATTTTTATGTCCATTATTCATAGACCAGATTGGAATATAAACTTGTGGGTTTTTGATGGAAGGTAGATCCAAGAATCACTACATTTCATGATGTAATTAGAATTAATACACATGTAGTTAAGGTAAATAATATTTTTCATATATGTAAATCATATATAGGAACATAGAATTTTTTACAATGGCATGGGATTATAACTAGAATAATCTTCAAGAATTTTAACCAAAATGGTTTATTTAGGCCACTACATGAAAGGTTAATTTTATTCCTAGAATAATTTTATTTATAGAATTCGTAAAAAAGACACACTTAAATGGATCTATCTATCATGTAGGGATGCTGTGTTATATATTATAATCCATTATAAGAATTTTTATGTCCTGTAGGATAGACCATATGTCACAAAGTTTAACATCACGCAAGAAGTATATTGGTGTTATATAGTTTAGGGTCATATGATGAGGACCTTTATATAGTGAGTTCTATATGGATATATTTTACAAACAAAAATGAGATAGATCTAACATGGTGATGAGTCAATTGATAAAATGTAATGTTATTTATTTGGAACCATTATCTATGATGAAGGGAGGGTTTATTTTAGTTGTATTTCAATTGGTCCTATGATAGAACTTTGCAGCACTATATATCATGAAATAAAAAGAATTCACCAATATATAGTTCTTAAAAAGATCATTACAGTGATCAAAATCACATGTTCGAGGACATGGTAATTAATTGAATGGATATCATGGTGTGAGAAGATATAAAACTCAATTGAAATGGAATATCATCACCATAGAAGAACTAGTAATAGAAATGGATGTTTCTGTAGGGACTATGTATTGACAAATGGACAGAATCAAGACACACATAGTTCTTGTTAAATGGAGCATTTTATATTATAGTTTCATTGCTTTTGGTTGTTATGATGGTTACATAGCCATCAAATTCACATGGAAAAAACTATCATGTAAATCGAGCACTTACATAGGGGAATTTTGATTTAATATTGAATGGAATATACTACTCTGAGTATTGTAAGGTCATGTAGTATAGACCACTATACATAGTTTAAAATATCATGGGGTAAAATATGTGTCATTTAGTTTAATTTCATTCAATAAGGAATCAGATACTGTATAGTTTTATGTTTATACAACTAGAACCATTTCCATGTATATTATTCTATTCAGATGTGGACTTTATGTCATATAGTTTAATTCCATGAAATAAATACCAATTTTATGTATTTTAAATTCATATAGTTGGAAATGTGGAGGATTGTATCTTAAAGTCACAAACCACTATCCAAGGGATCAAGTAGTTTATGCTCATGCAACATAAAACCAGCTCAATAGTTCCCATAATTCCTAAGGGCCTAAAATATAGAGATATTTAGAATCCTCTTGAACATTGGTAATGGTATGGGTTAAATAATATTATGAAATAAATGAATTTTAGATAATTTAATTTTAACTATTGGGTGAATATTTACCATTATTAATAAATAAAATAGTGTCGCATCATTAAGGAAGTGTCCAATGGAGATTAATGGGGACCTTTACTCTAGTAAAGAATATATCCACAAGGGGTTACATAGTGGATCAAATGAAATTGTGTTTCTCATCATTAAATAGAGGGTCTATTTGGATATTTATAGAATCATGTAACCAATTACAATAAGATTAGAAAACTAAGAGGATTCATTGAAGGTTCCTAATATTCCATGAGTATTATCTCTAATCAAGGGTTTTTAGTGATGTTGATTATGAACTAAAAGGTTATAATTTTGTTTTATATAATGGGATAATTCCAAGAGGTATTAGAATAATCTATAGTTATATCATCATTTGTGATGTAGTGTAATTGGGAAAATTAAATAAACCATATTATAGGAGGATTATAAATTAATGATCATTTGAATTATGGTGATGTCCTAAGATTTCATAGGGGTATCATGGTCAATATTTATGAAAAAATGTTGGGAAAATGAGAATAGTCCCCTATAGAATGGAACTGGGACATAATTTTACATTCACTTATTAATAATCACTTTGAGTATTTTTATGATTATAAGGGATGTACTATGCACTGCATAGTTTAACGTCCTGTGGTGAGGACCTCATAACCTAAATTTTAGGTTTCTGTGAAAAATACCTTATATTGTACGACTTCAAGTAATGAAACAAGGACTTATATAGTCTTTAGTTTAGGGTTTTATGTTTTAGATTTTTTGTAAAGGTTTTTACATCAATATTCCTCTTTCATAACATGAAATGGATTGAATATAATGCCAAACCAATGGAGGGAAACCCATATTGAATAAATGAGTCATTTTTCACTAGGAGAAAATAAGAGTTTTATTGGGATGATAGTTGTTTTTGGGGATAATAGTCAAGATGTCAGTATATGTCCTAAAATAACATGAATAATTCCACACAATTTTCTATTATGTTTTATACATAGGCCAATCCCATGTGTGGTGGAAAATGGGTGGCTTTGTCTTAGTGCTATATTGTTGTACGAAAACTAAATACATTGGTATGATTATAAGAACCGTCAGTAAAGGAAATGAGATTTTTTGGGATCCAAATACTAGTATTAAGAGTCTCTAAATGTCCAAAAGTAAAGATATAATTCATTTAAATGAACTGATGAAATTTTATCTCAACAAAGATTCATAAATGGAGATGAAAATAGGCATTGAGAACTATTAAAAGGATTTTACTATCATGTAAAGTTATTGGATCTTATAAAAAGAAAATTTATAATAATTTTAGAGCACATGTATGATGGAACACCTGAAATATAGTTTAATGCAATATGTAAAGTATTCTTAGTATTTTAAGTTCATTTGATGGGGTCCTTTGAGCTATAACGTTTAGAGTCATGCATTGAGGACATTAATTCATGAGATTTTATTTAATGTGAGAAGGAATATTGTTAAATAATATAATGTATTGAAACTAGTATTTATATTATCAAATGCGGTATATTAGGAATTTTTTTATTTATGAGATAAAAAATCGTGTGAATATTTATTTCAACTCAGGATTCTCTAACACATTAAGGACTTCATCTATCTTCATCTTGATAAAACCTTTAAATAAATAAATCCTTTGATCATAAATCCCAAGATATGGTGGTAGGGACAATAATTTAGAAGATATCTCAAAACATCCACGTTCATTTCTTTGATAATTCAAATCTCAAAGAGATTATTCTCTAATTAATAGAGAAGATATTTCACCACACCATTAGAATTAAATTAATATACCTTATTTTTTCTATCATTGAAATATGGTGTAGCCTGTTTCCTTTTCACACATTATGTTTTCTTTTTAGTGTATCCACATGGTTGAAGTAGAGATTCAGCTGTTTATAATGTCATTATATACCATCAATCAGATCCTAACCACAATCCTTAAATATGAATCACTTCTTAATTATATAACATAACAACCAATGATAAGGGAAATAATTAGTTTGTTCACTCAAATATTCCTCCTTGGGTCTCTTAATCGATGAGATCTGAATCAAAATTTTCTCCAAGGTATAGATGAAATTCCTAAAAACAATCTCTATTTTGGAAGGGATATACATTAGTTCATATATAATTGAGACATATATGAAATTGTTACCCCATATGTGCCAAATATTCCTTGATTGATATGAGAAAATAGATGAATCATAGATCTTGAAGGCATTTCCTTAATACTAATCAATTTGGGGGAAGATGTGCATAATTTTAATTACTTAGAGATCGATGATTCCATACCTATAATTGAATACTATCACTATATTAGAGATTATGTTGTGATTAACATGGTCAAATGATGTGTAGAATTCTCTCAATGTGGAGGTGTGTAAATTACCCTAGCTCTATGAGAGTGGATAGTTTAATTCAAGGAGGAACTTTAGAGTAATATGTTGGAATTTCATGATGGGGGAAAATATCCCTAAAGCAACATTGTAATTATTTCACAGGGATGTTCATTTTCTCAATAAAAATGAGGAATTTATTCTTCAATAAATATGTCATTGTTAGCCTCATGGGAATGAAAGGAAAATTACATGATGAAATCCAAGAATTTATCAATGGTAAGATGGGTGATTGATGATGGGTAGTACCCATGTGTACCCTAAAAGTATGGTCTAAAATTAAATTATGGGGTACAATATATCATCATTACATTATAATTAATCAATGGGGTTGGAGAAACCTTATATAGAGGTAGGTGGGGTATTAACAAGTTCTTATTTACTAATTTTAGTTGCAGTGAATGTGAATACTATTTCACCACATAACATTGTATAAGTTAATGATCATATATGTACAGAGTGCACTTTCCAAAAATAGTTAAAAATTATTCAATGTAAGCTAACAGCATAATGATGGAAATAAAGTCTCCCATTTATAAGTCTCTTCTCTCTCACTATGCATGTTCATCACATGAATAACATTGAGAGATGAATAATGGTTCTCCTTTTTGAAATAGTTTCCCACTTTGTTGGATAGTTCCCATTGACATGTTTGGTGAGATGAAACTGATTCCTAGGGTCTCAATTAGTATTATTGTACTAAATTTCCAGTCTAGTGGTATGGTTTTCATTCCCCTATTTTTTGGGATGGTGCTTGTTGAATCATTTGGTGTGATAATATTTATTCTCCTATTTAATGGGATAATGATCATTGACTAGTTTTTTTATGATTCCCACTCTCTTGAAATTGGGAACATATATTCCATATAATTCTATAATTATTTTTGATTCCTTAGAGTACCAACCTTCCCTTTTCCTAAAATATTCCAATTACATCAGATCTTAGGAGGTGAGGAAGTATTTTTTTTGCAACCGATGATGTAGAGGGAATTGAGGTCATGAAATGTTGACTTTATCATTCCTTGATGATGGAATATTCATGGATAATTATATTCTGGATCATTTAGTCATCAATTCCAATCTTAATATATTTACTCCCAATATATCTTATTGGATATGATCATAAGTGTAACAACCCTGACCTGAGTATCTTGAATATGATGCCTTACTTTATTACATTGACATCGATACAAGATTAAATTTTCAAAGGAGAGAATAGTTTAGAAGTTTTATAAATCCAAATTACTTACATATTACCCATTTAACATTAGGAATATAAAATAAAATATAATACACAACAAAATCATATAAACTTCGTCCTTGAATATTCATTCAAACATATCTTCTCCATAAACTAGGGAACAGAAAAAAAAATAAAGAGTGATATAAAATGATCAATACAGTTTAAGTATAGTTGAAGATATCATGAATTTATACTGAATATTTAAAATTGAAATCTAAATAACTAAACACACAATCTATTTAAATAACTAGATAAATAATAATCAATATAGAAAGGTAAATAACAAAATAGACATTCCATTTAATCAATAAGATGAGAATGAAATTCATCCATATATTTTATCATAGTGAAAATCTCATGGATAATAAAAATTATATTCTAAATGAAAACAATTCTTAATAATTTGACATCTTTTTTCCAAGGCACATGATACATTTACCGTCATGATCTTTTCTCAAGATAGTTTAAAACTACTTGGTAAAAACCCATCTATTTTTTCCAACTAATTCATCTAATAATATTATCGGTTCATCGAGGGGATATAATAAACTAGAGACCACATTTTTCTATAGTTATAAGGAATTTATCATATATCAAATAATCAATTTAATAATATGCCTTATCATCAAATATCTTTATTTAGTAAAGGATATTGATTTATCAAAATTTCCCCACGTAAACAAATAAATTTTAATGTATAAACCATATGTAGAAATTGTATACAGTTTAATAAATATTGATATACATCATAAAATAATATTTATATTTAATATAAATGAAATTTTAAATTATAAAACATTACAATTATGTTATTGTTTCAAATGAAAGTCAACAATCACAAAATAAGGTGGGATTCCCAAATAACTTTTACCACTTTGTAATTTTTAATTCAAATCCAATTTGATGAAATAATTCATATTGGAACTTAAGATACCATGAGTAATGAAATATTAATGATATTAAATGTCAAAGGGATAGTATATACACTAAATAAAAGAAACTAGGTGCATGGCATTACAATATGACTCAATGAAATGAAACAGTGATGAAATCTATTACCTCATTCTTTCCCTTTCATTGTTCTTTACTTAACCATATATATAGTGAATTAAAATATATTTTTAATTTATAATAGAATAATATTTATATTTATGATATCATATATGATTATTTTGTAACATATTATCACCTGTTTGTCAATAATATTTCATTATTTTCATTGTTTCTGATGATAACTGCTCTGCTTTTCATATATCTTTTGACTTTTCATTTTTGTGTTCCTATAAAATAAATACCTATTGATTCATATCCATAATGTAAAACATGTTATTGAAATATCATATATATTCAGTACATATTTATTTATATACATCCCTAAAATCTGGGGATATGTAATGAAATAAACCATTTATGGAGACAAAAGTTTATACGTATGCATGAACGTTGGTTCTCTTTTATTGTCATATTTAAATAAAGAAAAATAAATGATATATATATATATATTAAAATTCTAGTATAATTTTAATTTCATATATATAATATATTTATTAAACTAATCCATAGTTCATTCCTTGTAAAGAATGAATGAATGACATCGCTTTGTACGATGTTTGTCCGCAGAAAACACGAGTGACATTATCGTATTCCTACAAAATAGAATGGTTGAAATTATATGTGATATAATAATTTAATAACCATAATAAAATTATAAAAATCATATATACCATATATGAATTATAAATTTATCATTATTACCAACATTGAAAGGTGGTAATGAAAAAATGAATGGCATCGGGTCATAATGAGGTAGTCTGCTGTACACACATACAATGATTTCATAACCCATTTGGTGGAAGTGTGTGAAGTTATAGGTAAAAACATTAAAATAATTTCATATAAATATATTTATGACATTAATTTTATTATATAATCATTTTATAATATTAATTTAAGGTTTTTGGGGAGGAAATAAAATAAAATGCTTTAAGAAGAACATTACATCTTATTTGGGTATCTTCCATAGGTTTTTACAAATTCCTTCCTAAGTTGGATTTATGACCATGATAAGGATTCTATGATGTTTGGTAAGTTTGTTAGTAATTTTTATATGTATTTTCTATATCAATGTGGTTTGAGGGTGTGAAGTGGAGAGGAGAGGAGACGTCCTTTAATAAGTGGGGTGAGTTGAAAAATTGTAATTTTCTGAAAGAGTGAATTTTTCCTTTGTTTTATTCATGTAACCAGGCCCCAATAATGATTAATTATATATATTATAATGAATAAGGTTTATATATGTCTAGTAAATAGTTTTTTTACACGTTTTTTTTATTTTGACACCTTATTTTCTATGTTCAATAACTAAGTAAACTCATTTTTATCTTAATCGCTATAATTAATTTTAAATGTTTTCACTAATATTTTATATAAAAAATTATGTTGGAATTATTAGAAAATAATTTTTTTTATTATTCCAAATATTTAGTCCATTTTTATAAATTCAATCCACACAAGAAAAAAAATTAATTAAAAACTAATCCTGTAGATGTTGCGAGAAAAGAGGTTTTGAAAGTGAAAATGTTCTATTGTTTTCAACATTTTTATTTCAAAATTAAATATTAAAATGAATAAAATTACCTAAATTTGATTAATATATTTATAATTAAACTATTTTATCTTTATAACAAGTTCAAAATATAATATATCATTATCAATTATTTAGACGAAAATGTGGCTTTTAATTAAAATTCTGTATATTTCACTATTAATCCATGAATGATACTTCTTAAAAAATACCAAAAATTACCACTAGGTTAATTTTAAGATTTATATTCAAAATTTATATTTTTATTTTTTAATAGAAATCAAAAATAGTCAAAATTTATTTTTAGAACAAGTGCGCCATTAAAAGTTCGTTAAAATTTTAGAAAAATATGGGTTTTCATGCATAAAATTGGATTTATCCTTATATTATGCTTCTCAAATAAATTAGATGAAAGTAAAAAAAAATTATTAAATAAATTTTATTATTATTATGCACTAATTTTAATTAATATAATTTTTTAAAAATAAACATCCTTGGGCACATAAAAATATTTAATTTATATTCAATTGGGATATATTTTCATTTATAATTAATTTGAAAAAATGAATTGGTTTAATTTTTTTGTAAACCATATATGTTGATAAGATAGTTAATTATATTCTTACCATAAAATTTAATGTCTAGGTTATAATTAATAAATAATAATATTTCAATAATATTTGAACATTTTTTTTAATATTGGTGTTTCATGTAATGCAAGCTAAACTCGGTGTTCTTTGTAATGCAAGATAATTTTTTTTGTGCATGTAATATAAAATATTTGATTGATTGAATATATCTAAATATAAATATATCATAATATATTGGAATTATATAGTTAATTATATGATTTATGTTTCATTTTATACACATTATTGAATAAAATGTTCATCTTTTAGAATTGTGGGGTGTTACATTCTCCCACCATAAATAAATTGCATCCTCACAATTTAACCTTGATATTGGAAACAAAGGGTTTGAAATTTGAAAATTATTTTTTTAAAACCAAATCATGGAAAGGGTAAATAAAACATTCTATTAATAATAGATAAATGGAACTACAAAAGTCATTCAGATTAATCACATAACTAGATTTCTTGATATGAGAACATAGGTGGAAAATGAAAAAATGTACATAGAAGAGAAAACTAACAACAAAATTCAAATGGAGGTTGATATAGAATATGTTCATGGGAGATTTAATGAACAAAAATCCATAAACCACATGTGTGAAAAATTTCATTGATATCAAACAAAATTATAATGATTGGGAATTTGTTTTGTTTTAAGACCCTTTTCCTAGAGTTGAGGAATTTTTTCCATCTCTGAGAATGTAAGGAAATATAATTACTTGATATGTTTCTATTTCATAATTTCATATTTTTTTATTCAATTAATTTCTAATTCATACCTTATTCAATGAAATGAATATTCAAAAAATAACTTTATTGCCTAACGTATTAAAATTACCCTTCAACAGATTATATGATCCATTAAAGAGTAATAAGATATTACTCCCGCATTTAATAAATACAAAATGGTTAATTTTTTTTATCTAATAACAATTCAATTTCTTTTTAATCCATTCCATAAATATTTAACCTTAAAGCTTATCCAAACCGTATCTAAACAAATTTAGAAGGAAGGTAACTAAATAAAAATCACATCCCCCATAAAAAATAAGTTGGATCTTAGTAGATGAATACCAAACCTGTGAATACATGTAACACCCCAAGATTTAATAGTGTGTTATTTCTTCAAAATAATTCAATAACTTTCACTACACTCAGCACCAAGTTAAATCGCACCATGACTTACCAAACAAGATGATCAAAAGAGGTTATGAATAGTGTTAACTAAATTTTAAACTTTATATAATCCTTATAATTTTAGAATCCATATTATGAGTTTCTTAGACATAATGTAAGAACAAATTCATTTTCAGTATTTCACTTTTACCAAATTTTAATAGTGAACCCTTTTTAAATACAATATTTTAAACTTTTTGACTAAATGGAGACATCAAAAAATTTAAAATGAAACATCCCAAGCTTCCACGGTACGCTTTCCTTTGAATAAAACAGTACCGTGTGTTGTACGCAACTTCGAGATCTAACAAACCGTAACCAATCAAACTAGCTGTTATGAATAGTAATACCTACTTTTTGAAGTTATATATATTTTATATTTTAAAATGGACTTCATTTTTGGATTCGGAATATCAAATTTAGCCTAAGGTGAAATTTTGGTACTTTTCGGATAACTTTCATATTTTGATGAATAGTGAAAATTACTAAATTTTAATTAAAAACAACTTTTTTAATCAAAATAATTAATAGTGATAAATTATGAATTTGAGTGGTTTTAAAATATATTTAGAATATATTTTTACTATTTAATATAATGTTGGTCATTGGACATAATTTTACAATTAAACCGAACATAAACAAGTGTCAATCTTTTGATAGTTATTATCTCTTAAAAACACGCTTTTTGTTTTGACAGCGGGAATTAATTTTAAATTAATTTCTGCCACTTCTGTGTTTTGAATTTAGGAAAATGGATACCATATTTGGAATCAGGATGTTCAAATTGTGTAAATAGGTAACTTTTATTTTTAGACATTTTGAATAATTACTGCGGTAAATATTTTATTTACCATGGTTAAGGGTAAATCCGGTAAATAAGGGTTAAAAAATAATATTATAATAATACTAAATTACCATAAAACGTGTCTTAAACCTATTGGTTGATACATGGTCGACCATGAGCATCTTTGGGTATATTTTGGGACCCCATGGATCCACTTGTAAGTGATAATGACAGTTTATTTTAATTAAGTTAAAATGAATACAAAAAATGACACAAGCATATATCGTTTAGAAAAACAATTGTTACATAGGGTTATATATGTTGGATTTTAGATTATAAATATTCATTAGAAATCTAAAAAGATTTACTACATAATGATATTTTATTTATAATTTTTAGACATTAAATAATTTATTTTATTTATGACACAATGATGATGCCGTAATTACTATAATAGTGAAAAATTAAAATAATTGATATTATAAATACCCAAATAAATATAATATGAAACTTTTAATGAATTAAACTAATTTTCTAGGATAATATGATATATTAGGATTGATTTAATTGACTTTGTTCGAAGTAATCAATCTGTTATGAGTTTCACAAAAATCAACTATTGAATAGTGTCAAAATTGACATAAAAGAGTTCTTAAAACAAATATTATATTATTAATTGATATTAAATTCCTAAAAATCAAAGGTTTGGCCAAGAGACTTATATCATGATAGGTTCATTATTAATGTACCACTTGGGGGTCTCTTGGATGTATATAGTAAGTTTATTAACCATATTATATAAAAATACAAAGAGACATTGTAAAAGTGAAACTAATTAACTTAGAGTTAATACTTAAAGATAAGGTTAATATAAGTACCCAAACCTGTCTAAATTCTATTGGTTGAGTGGTTTTCGACCTATCCCCACCTTAAACTTTGAATAGTCAACTTTGGAGCCATTAGAAACCGAATATGAATTTATTATAAATTAATATTTCTAGCTTTTCCAAAGGTGCCCCTCACCCCTCTTATAAAAGGGCACTCCTCCTTCTCATTTCTTCACACCTCTAAAGCCTTTTGGTTCGGCCAAACTATGCCCAAATACTCTCCCAACATCCCTCACTACAACCTAGAGGCCTTAGTTTGATCAGAAAGCCAACCTAAGGAGCCCTTTTGATCAAATCAAAAGGAAGAACCCGAAGAAGAGGTAATGATTTCACCACCCTTCTCCAAGTTCATTTCTTCTTCCACTTCTTCTTCCTTTGTTCTTACCATTCTAAAATAATAACTCCAGTATCTCACATATACTGTGATGTTATTATAAATATGGTACAACCATATTCAGTATTCTATCCACCCTTTGAATAACATGTCACCATACATGCGTACGTACGGCTTATCGTCTCCACGCCGTGGTGTAATTGTTATTCAATATATTATTATTTGGATGGGTATAATAATGATGTGTAACTCATGTAAATAATAAATATAACATGTTAATGATTCTGTATATATGATATACCATCCATTTATATATTATTTTAATATCAAAAGAATGATTTTGTCGCTCGTGCGTACGTACGGACTACCGTCTCCACGAACGCGATGAGATTCATTCTCCATCGTATCCATTCAAGTATAATTATCATTTGATGATTTAAAAATGATGTTTAAGGACTGGATATCATTCTGGATATAAATAAGATACAACAACCATGGCTTATGTAACAAAACATATAAAAGAAAATGAGTAAGTTAACTCCCGAAACGACGATAATTCTAAGATATTATTAACAAATCAATGTTAAAAGATCATATATGATATCATATTAATATATATGATTCTTGTATAATTTAATAACAACTATTTCACCATTATACAGGAGGTTAACCTACCCCAACCAAGGAAAAGTACAAGGTAAGGGTTATTTCACAATCTCTTCATTATCCGAGGTTGTATTATACGTAATAATCTACTGGGATCTCTTTATCATCCACATCCATGTTTCTTCGAAATGTATTTCAAAACATTTTTACTATTTACAAGAATATGGGTTAAAGTAATTTATACCCTTGTTTGACTTTTTATAAGAGGTTTATAAAGGAATCTTTCCGTCGTTTTCAAAACAAGGTCCTTTTTAACCTTTTCGACAGAATTGAGATAAGAATGTTTTTTTTTCTTATACGGCGGGTGCGGTTATTTTCCGCCGTTATAAAATCGTCAAAGCTTTCCTTACAAGCTTACAAGAATATTTTCAAGAAAATGTTTTATGTTATATGGCTCTTAAATGATTTCAAAAATAGAAAGAGATATTTCTCTAAAAAGTGTTTTGATTTCATCTATGTCAACATCCTTTAATGGATTTTACGCTTATTTGAAGTTGATTTATTATAATACAAAACTTCTATATTGTATTGAAGGTTTTGTGATATGTTTGACTGTGAATGTGCTATTTTATACCATTCATAGTTTATGGTGAAACTATTGACATTTCGTATGCTAGTTTTAATCCGAATGTTTATGTTATATTTCAAACTTTTCTTCAGATGAATGTGCTAAACAAGTATGTTCCGGGTTGGGGACCGGTAAAAGTAAGCCCTCCAGGTTGGGGACTGGTAAAAGTAAGCCCTCCAGGTTGGGGACTGGTTAAAGTAAGCCCTCCAGGTTAGGGACTGGTAAAAGTATGCCCTCCGGGTTGGTGTCCGGTTATTAGAGGCACTCCGGGTTGGTGTCCGGTTATTAGAGGCACTCCGGGTTGGGTTCCGGTTAGAAGTAACCCCTAGGTCTTGGGATGAGGCCTAGACAAAGAAATTAACGTTTAGCATTATGCATTCCAACATTATGAAAGTGGTTATTGATTTTTTGCATGTGATTATTCGATTAGTAGAATATCCATGTGAATAAGTAAATGGCATTATTTCATTTTACTTTTGCCATACCATGTTGAAGTTAAAGTTTAAAAGGCTTTTGTTTTAGTAATGCATTGCCTTAAATGTTTATTCTTATTTATGAAAGTTTCCGCTATATTGTTATCCTTACTGGGCATTTGAGCTCACCCCTTTTCTATGTTTTATTTTTCCCAGGATGTGAAGAAGTAAGTTATGAATGACCTGCAAGGATTTTATGAGGGGTTAATAGTGTGGATTGTGGAAAAATTATGTTGTTGTATTAGTTTTTCACTTTGAAATGTAATGTAAAACTTTATGATTATATCTAGTGTTTCCAAGGCTACTAAACCAATCGGTCTTTCGAGATTTGATCTTTCTTGTGATCATGCCAATGTTACGAAGTAATGCACCGACTCTGGGTAGCTGGGGTCGGGGCGTTACAATACATTCATCATGTATTTTATTTAAACTAAGTAATAACCTGAATTACCATAATAAAATATTAAAAACATGCAAGATTTCTTATTCTGTGACTAAAACAAATATTATTGGATATATTCCTTAAATCCAAAGATATTGTAAACTCCATCAATGATAGTATATCCACTTTTTAATAAATCATTAATCAGTTACATGGTATTCATTACTTTAAAATTTTATTTTTCTGAGTCAACTATTTATCAAAACATCATTATCTATGTATCAATAATATAGTAAGGTTTATCTTTCACTTAATCAAGTGTTTTCCATGTATTCAACTTGCCACTAAATCACATTTTTTCGTACCATTTAATACATGATTTAAAATCCATTAAAAAGTATTAATATAATTAAATCCTTATTTAATTAATAATTCTCATGACTATAATATCATCAATAATATAATATTTCAAACATATTTAATGGATCCAAAAAATACAATCATATTAATAATTCTAATTCAGTTTTATCAATAGAATAATATTGACCTTAACCCCTTATCTTCTTTTGATGGATATTCCTATGATGCTTTGGGAATTAGTTTTCATAGTTCCCCATATCCATAAATTTAAAACACATAATATTAGTGTTTTCTTTTTTCCCTCTATATAATTTTTCACGATGACCCTATTCTCCACGCTTATAACAAACTCCCATTTCCTTCAAGAATTTCCCAGGGTGATTCTTTTTATATTATCACAAGTAGAAAAATTATTATTTCTCTTATTAACTTTATCTTTCATTTTCACTTCCATACTATTCTTTTATTTCTTACATTTTAATCCATAAAACATGGATAATTCTTTCTCTAATTTTATAGAACATAAAACTATTTCATCGTATGAAGAAAAGTTTTGAGGAACTAACACCCTTTAAAGACTTGGCTTAAGACCTTCAAAGTAATGTCTAATATTGCATTCTATATTGTGTGTGTAATATGTAACATACCTTGAATCCAATGTAAATATAGCTTCATACACTACAAAAATTTATTCCTTCTTTGGCATTAAACTAAGGAACTTTATTTTCATCTCAATTTTTTTTCTCATGAGTGAAATATTTATCAAATAATGTATCCTTAATAGAATTCGATTCCATGAGTTCTATTTCTTCCTCATATTAAGTATTTTGAATCAAATACCACCACTGATTTGCATCACCATAGAGATAATACACCACAAATTTAACTTCTTTCCTTTCACCAAACCATAAGGCCATAAATATCTTCTCCAAAGATATAATTCATTTCTTAGATACAATTGGATTTGTAGTCCCAATAAATGATGGGGGATTCTATCACATAAAGTGATCTGTCCTAGGAGAATATCTCTACAGAATAGGTTTCTCTAGTAAGGAAAGGGTATTTTTATAACCTGATTAGGTTACCCTAATATCATCATAATTTTATTCATTCAAATAATAGCTATATTGGTTCCCTCATCATGGAAATTTCTATATTGTCCATGAGAATAATATATTCTTACATCCATTACCCATTTCTAAACAAAGGAATATAATGGACTAGCTCATAAAATTATGAATTTCAAATCATAATGTATAATTTCAAATATGCTGTAATACTTTTCATAAATTAAAAATTTATGCATTGTTAATATTATTATTATAAACATTTTTTATTTGGGGAAATATCCACTTTCAAATCCATCATAATGGTTCATAAAAGGGATGAGAATTATTCTAATAATATTCCTTGGGAGTGTCAAACTAGGTGCTTAATATTTACTATTTTCATATATCAGTTTATTCTTGGGTTAGTCACGACACACCCTTTTTGGAGTTATTTTCTAGAGTTACATCTCTTCCAGAACCATGTCCACTTTTAATATCAAAACTATGATGTATTTCTTGGAAGACACCAATAATATCTTTTTTACCAAAAATTTAGGATGTTCTTATATACTTATCCTAAAATTATATCATATGGTTATGTTCCATATTCAATTTTTTCCTAAATATAATTCCCAATGAATTTACTTAACTTCCCCGATACCAACTATAATTACGTTGACCCCAATAACCCAGATATGAAACCTTACTTTATTAAATTTTCATAGATACAAGATTAAAATTCAAAAGGACAATTTTTTTTATCAATTTTGGAAAACCATATTATATATATTTACTAATAGAACATTGGGAACATAAAATAAAACATAATACATAAAAAATATATTAAATTGCACCGTTAAAATCTCGTTCAAATATCTCTTCTTCACTACTTAGGGAAAGGAAAAAATAAGGGTGATCTAAAATGCCCAGTAAGGGTCAAATATAGTCAAATATATCACAAATAAATAACTAGTATTCAATTGGAAGGGGTAAATAATTGAACACACATTCTATTTAAATAGCACGAGAATGCATAATCAATAGGGAAAGGTAAATAAATTAACACATATTCCATTTAATCAGCAATATGATAATGAAATGAACCCCTAGATTTTTCCTTAGTAAAAATATGATGGATAATAAAAAATAAATTCTTAATTCTTGAAATGATTAATTATTTAAAATCATGTTTTCAAATAACATCATACATTTACATTCAAGGTATAATCTCAAGATAGTTTTAAACTATTGGGTAAAAATTGATTTGATTTGGCCAATTGATTCATCTCATGAGACTAGTGACGCATCGAGGGGTTATCATTAACCGAGACCCACCCATGTATGTAGGTCCAAATCATTCCTCATATATAAAACAAATTATTTAATAACATTCCTTATCATCAAATATCTATATTGAGTATTGGAAACTGATTTATCGATATTTCCCTAGATATAAAAATAAATTTAAATGGATACACCATATATAGAAATGGTATACAATTTAGAAAATAATGAAATCCATCATACATTAATATGGATACTTAAGAGAAATTTAATGTCTATTTCTAAATCATTACAAGTAAGTGATGGTTTCCAATGAATGTTCACAATCACAAAAGAAAGTGAAATTGTCTAATAACTTTTAGCACTTTGTAATTTTCAAGTTAAATACCCTTTGATGAAATGTTTTAAAGTCAAAATTAAAATACCATGAGTAATAAAGTATTCATTATATAACATATAAATGTTTAATTATATAGAAAATATAAAATCACTACGGGAAAAATGAGCAATTGCGACGGGTTATTTGCGACGGGATTTATTCCCGTCGCAAATAGTCATGTTAAAAACTTATTTGCGACGGGGGTATTTCCCCGTCGCAAATAAGGAGGCTTTTGCGACGGGATTTCTTTCCCCGTCGCAAATAGTTTTCCCGCGATGCGCGCCAAATCGCGGGAAAACTATTTGCGACGGGATTGCTTTCCCCGTCGCAAATAACCGGCGGCGGTAAAAGGTATTTGCGACGGGAATATCCCCCAGTCGCAAATACTATGTCGGCAGGGGTTATTTGCGACGGGACCCGTCGCAAATAACTATTTACCGGTTGACCGTAATAAATGTTGGCTAAGGTATTTGCGACGGGTACCGTGGCAAATAATACTATTTGCGACGGGAATCCCGTCACAAATGGTCCCGTCGCAAATAATCTAACCAATAAATACCCCCATCCGTTTTTTTCATTTCATTCTCATTCCTTATCTTCTCCTTCTCTGAAAATTATATTTCTAGAGTTGAGTTTTTCTCCAGTTTAATTTTTTTCTCCGGAGCTGATATTAAAGTTTTCAAGAACGATCAGAACAGATCATTTTTCAAGGTATTTTTAATTTTTTATTTATTTTTAATTTTTTATTAGTTTCAATTATTATTAATTAGTTCTAATTTAATTATGTTTACATTGTTTTATTATTTAATAAATTTAAATTATTAGTATTGTTTGGTAATTAGGAATAATTAGTAATAATTTTTAATAATTAAGAATAAATATTAATAATTAGTTATAAATACCAATAATTAGGAATAAGAACATTATTACATTATTAGTTTATTTTATTATTAATATTAAAATAATATAATTTTTTATATATATACAATTCTTTTTTCATCTGTGTGTTTGCTGTCTTCACATGTATTATTTGTATGTGGAGATAGAAAACGCACAGATGAAAGAAGAATTGTATATAAATTAGAAAATTATATTATTTTAATATTAATAATAAAATATATTAATAATGTTATTATTTATAATTATTGGTAATTATTTCTAATTATTGATAATTATTCATTTAATTACTAATAATTAGAAACAATTATCAATAATTATCAATAATTAAGAATAATTAGTAATAATTAGTAATAATTACCAATAATAAGTATTAATTACCTATAATTAGTATTAATTACCTATAATTAGTATTAATTACCTATAATTAGTATTAATTACCAATAATTAGTATTAATTACCAATAATTAGTAATAATTACCAATAATTAACAATAATTAGTAATAATTACCTATAATTAGTATTAATTACCAATAATTAGTATTAATTACCAATAATTAGTATTAATTACCAATAATTAGTAATAATTAGGAATAATTAACAATAATTAGGAATAATTAGTATTAATTAGGAATAATTAGTATTAATTAGGAATAATTAGTATTAATTACCAATAATTAGTATTAATTACCAATAATTAGTATTAATTAGGAATAATTAGTATTAATTAGGAATAATTAGTATTAATTACCAATAATTAGTATTAATTACCAATAATTAGTATTAATTACCAATAATTAGTATTAATTACCAATAATTAGTATTAATTACCAATAATTAGTATTAATTACCAATAATTAGTATTAATTACCAATAATTAGTATTAATTATCAATATTTAGGAATAATTACTAATAATTATCAATATTTAGGAATAATTAACAATAATTGCCAATAATTACCAATAATTACGAATAATTATCAATAATTAGTAATAATTAGTAATAATTAGCAATAATTAGTAATAATTAGCAATAATTAGAAATAATTAGCAATAATTAGTAATAATTAGAAATAATTAGTAATAATTAGAAATAATTAGTAATAATTAGAAATAATTAGTAATAATTAGAAATAATTAGTAATAATTAGAAATAATTAGTAATAATTAGTAATAATTAGAAATAATTAGTAATAATTAGAAATAATTAGTAATAATTAGAAATAATTAGTAATAATTAGTAATAATTAACAATAATTAGTATTAATTACCAATAATTAGTATTAATTACCAATAATTAGTATTAATTACCAATAATTAGTATTAATTACCAATAATTAGTATTAATTACCAATAATTAGTATTAATTACCAATAATTAGTATTAATTACCAATAATTAGTATTAATTATTAATAATTACCAATAATTGTCAATATTTAGGAATAATTAACAATAATTTCCAATAATTACCAATAATTAGTAATAATTACCAATAATTAGTAATAATTACCAATAATTAGTAATAATTACGAATAATTATCAATAATTAGTAATAATTAGTAATAATTAGCAATAATTAGCAATAATTAGTAATAATTAGCAATAATTAGAAATAATTAGCAATAATTAGTAATAATTAGCAATAATTAGTAATAATTAGAAATAATTAGTAATAATTAGAAATAATTAGTAATAATTAGAAATAATTAGTAATAATTAGAAATAATTAGTAATAATTAGAAATAATTAGTAATAATTAGAAATAATTAACAATAATTAGTAATAATTAGTAATAATTAACAATAATTAGGAATAATTAGGATTAATTAGGAATAATTAGTATTAATTAGGAATAATTAGTAATAATTACCAATAATTAGTAATAATGATTATTAATTTCCAATAATGATTATTAATTACCAATAATTAGTATTAATTACCAATAATTAGTATTAATTACCAATAATTAGTATTAATTACCAATAATTAGTATTAATTACCAATAATTAGTATTAATTACCAATAATTAGTATTAATTACCAATAATTAGTATTAATTACCAATAATTAGTATTAATTACTAATAATTAGTATTAATTAACAATAATTGCCAATAATTAACAATAATTAGTAATAATTAACAATAATTAGCAATAATTACTAATAATTAGCAATAATTACTAATAATTAGCAATAATTAGTAATAATTATCAATAATTAGCAATAATTAGCAATAATTAGCAATAATTAGCAATAATTAGCAATAATTAGGAATAATGAGCAATAATTAGGAATAATTAGCAATAATTAGCAATAATTAGCAATAATTAGCAATAATTAGAAATAATTATCAATAATTAGAAATAATTAGCAATAATTAGCAATAATTAGCAATAATTAGCAATAATTAGAAATAATTAGCAATAATTAGCAATAATTAGCAATAATTAGCAATAATTAGCAATAATTAGCAATAATTAGAAATAATTAGCAATAATTAGCAATAATTAGCAATAATTAGCAATAATTAGCAATAATTAGCAATAATTAGCAATAATTAGCAATAATTAGCAATAATTATCAATAATTTGGAATAATTACCAATAATTTGGAATAATTACCAATAATTTGAAATACTTACCAATAATTTGGAATAATTACCTTATTACATTATTTGTATATTTTATTATTAATATTAAAATAATATAATTTTCTATATTATATACAATTCTTTTTTCTTCTGTGTTTTTTCTGTCTCCACATGTAATATTGGCATTCTTTTTCAAAATTATCAACCTACTTGCAAATGGAGAGGTGAAAGTGAATGCCAATATTACATGTGGAGACAGATTGTGAAACACACAGATGAAAGGAGAATTGTATATAATATAGAAAATTATATTATTTTAATATTAATAATAAAATATACTAATAATGTAATGATGTTATTATTATATAATTAATATTTATGAAAAAAATTATATTAGTATTATTAAAAAAATAAAAAATCAATATAATATTAAAATTATCAATATTTGTAACAGGTTTTGCTTTATTCTCAATATATTCAATCCTTGCTTGTGTTTTTTCTAACAAATTATTCAAAACCAGTAATGCTTTTATATTTTATAGAAAAATATGGAACAACGAGGTCGTCAACAGTCATTATTAGATGACCGCATATGGATAAATCAACGTAGAAATCCAAATGGTTCTGGTTTAAATCTAGTATATATAGAGGGTGTGGAGAGTTTTTTATCATTTGCGGCATCAAATCCAGAATTTGTTTCAGAAGGAAAGATAAAATGCCCTTGTAGAAAATGTGCATTGAGAACGTTTGACACGTTTGACAAAGTGGGGGAACATCTCTTGCGTTTTGGTTTTCAAGCAGATTATGTTTTTTGGTATCAACACGGTGAACGCAGTTCCAGAGCAGGTGATACCAAATTGATTCCGGATCCATCCCAGTTTCAAGATTTAGTACATGATGTTGCAGGTTCATCTGTTCAACATACAGAAACTCCAGCTGATATAGCTTCAAATCCTGAGTTGGGACCGTCTGAATTTTATGAGTTGTTGAAGTCTGCTGAGGATGCATTATATCCTAGCTGAAAGATGAGTAAATTAGAAGCAGTTGCAAAATTTATGGCTATCAAATCAGATAACGGAATGTCAAACACATGTTTTGACCAGATATTTTCTTTGCTGAAAACACTGTTACCCGAAGGAAATGTTTTACCTGCAAATTACTATGAAAGTAAGAGGTTGGTTCGAAATTTGGGACTTACTTGTCAGAAGATTCATGCATGTTCAAATGACTGCATTTTATATTCAGGGGAAAATGAGTCGTTGGATAGTTGTCCCACATGTGGGCAACTGAGATATAAAGAAGGACAACACGGGAAGTCTGGTTTGATTCCTGTAAAACAGTTGAGATATTTTCCGCTTACATCCAGACTTCAGCGTTTATTCATGTCTAAGAATACAGCGACAATGATGTCATGGCATAAAAAGAATATTTCAACCGATAAAAGCTTGAATCATCCAGCCGATGGTGATTCATGGAAACATTTTGATAGAGTGCATCCATCATTTGCTTTAGAAGCTAGAAATGTTCGACTGGGCCTTTCCACTGATGGTTTCTGTCCGTTTGGATCTTATGGTAGTCAATATTCATGTTGGCCTGTTTTTTTAACTCCGTATAATTTACCTCCATGGATGTTGATGAAGGAGCCATATATCTTTTTGACTTTACTAATTCCAGGACATCCGAAGAAAAATATTGATGTTTATTTGAAGCCATTGATTGATGAATTAAATTTATTGTGGAGTACTGGTGTCAGTACATATGATGTTGCAACGAAACAGAATTTCATACTGAGAGCAGCATTGATGTGGACAATAAGTGACTTCCCGGCTTATGGGATGTTATCTGGCTGGAGTACACATGGTCAGAAATCATGTCCTTACTGTATGGGAGAGAACAAAGCATTTATGCTCATTCATGGAAAGAAACCTTGTTATTTTGACTGTCATCGCAGATTTCTTCCAGCTGATCATCCTTTTCGCAGAAACAGATCTCATTTCAGAAAAGGAACAGCTGAAAGGGATGGACCTCCAAAAATGCTATCATGTTCGGAGTTAAAATCGGTTGTATTTTCATTACCTCCCATCACTTTTGGTCCCACAATAAACCAACAGAAAATTTCTGGTTTTGGGAGAGAACACAATTGGATTAAACGTAGCATATTTTGGGATTTGCCATATTGGTCTGATTTGTTGGTCCGACACATGTTAGATGTCATGCATATTGAGAAGAACTGTTTTGATAATTTGTTTCATACAGTTTTGGATACGCCAGGAAAGAGCAAAGACAATGTAAATGCACGTTTAGATCTTGCCCAAATTTTCAGGCGTCCAGAATTGGAACTATTTGAGAATGTCAGAACAGAAAGGTTTCTGAAACCAAAAGCAGCTTATACACTGTCTAAAGAAAACCGTTTATTATTTTGTCAGTGGATTGCAGATTTGAGACTTCCAGATGGCTGTGCTTCCAATTTGGGTAGATGTGTAAAGAATGGTCATATTACTGGATTGAAAATTCATGATTGTCATGTTATAATGGAGAGACTTCTACCCATTGGATTAAGAGGTCTGTTGAATTCTGTGATTTGGGATTCCATAACAGACATGTCTCATTTTTTTCGGGAAATTTGTGCGGCTATGGTAGATTATGATGCTCTAGGCAAACTTGAAAAAGATGTTGTTGTAATTATATGTAAACTGGAAAAAATATTTCCGCCGTCTTTCTTCGACTCAATGGAACATTTGATGTTACATTTGCCATATGAAGCCAAATGTGGAGGTCCGGTACAGTTTCGATGGATGTACCCATTTGAAAGATGCATGCAAAAATTGAAAAGAAAAGTACGCAATAAAGCATCTGTTGAAGGATCTATTGCAGAAGCTTATTTGCAAGAGGAAATATCTTTTTTCTGCTCCCATTATTTTGAATCTGAGTATCCTTCAAAACACAACCGAATGGGACGGAATGAGAGGAATATTGATGAAATCGACAATCAATTATCTGTTTTCAACCAGTCAGAGCTTGGTTTTGGTGGAGTTTCTGAACGCTGGCTTTCAGATGATGAACATCATAGAGCTCATACGTATGTTCTGCTCAACTGTGAAGAGATGGCATCAGTTGTACTGTAAGTGTTTATATCACTTATTCTATCATTTATGTTACAGTAAATAACTTTGGTTTTTATAGGTTGTATGATAATCATATCAAGAAACAAATTCCACAAATTACAGCAGCTGCTCTCGAAGAACGGCGACTGAAAAATTTCTCTCAGTGGTTTTGAAAAACTGGTAACATAAATTCTTTATCATTTAGAAAATCATTCAATGTATAGTTTACTATATTGATAATTATTTCACAAATCTTCAGGTGTCTCGACATGCTGATAAAATTGACAAACGGCTGTGTGTATTGAGTAACCCACCTTCCAAACTTGTTAAAACTTATAATGCATATGTGGTGAATGGATTTCGATTCCACACGCATGCATATGGGGAATCGAAAAAAACAATGAACAGTGGAGTTAGCTTGAGAGGATCTCATCATCGAGAAAATGAAGTTGACTTTTATGGCATACTTGATGAAATCATTGAACTCTGTTATCTTGGACAACATTACATAACCATGTTCAAATGTCGGTGGTTGGATACAGAGAGAGGCATGCGTGTTTATCCGACTCATGGAATCATCGATATTAAATGTAAAAGTGTTCTCGCAGTAAATGAACCATTCCTATTGGCTCAACAGGCATATCAAGTTTATTATGCAAAGTACTGTGCAACATCAAGAGACTTGACTGATTGGTGGAGTGTAATAAAAATCAAAATTCGAGACAATCAGTTTAGTCAAAGTGAATGTGCTTTCACTGATGTGCAAAGAATTGAAGTTTTTCAAGAGAGTACTCAAAATCAATCTTTTTTACAAAGAGATATGAGTATCGATGACGACACCCCACATTTAAGAGTCGGTGATGACGATGATGTTAATGATGTCACACATGAATTTGAAATGGTAAGAGATGAAGCAACTGCAACTCGAATGGATATCGATGATGTTGAGGAGGAATATGAAGATGACATTGACATATATGAAGATGATGATGAAGATGAACACTTATAGAATTACATGGTATTTATATACAATCATAATATGTATATATGTATATATAAAAGTAATTATCAATTATTTTCTAATATTAATATTTTCTGTTTCAGATGGACGAGGCCACATTTCGTGAGTTGGCGGAGGCTGACCTGCCTTTCGATGCGGATGAGTTGCTGGCAGATGACCCTCAGCCTGCAGGCGCTCCAGGGAGTACGCGGAGGGGGCGCGGTCTTGCACGATTGATGATTCCTGACCCCGTCCTCGAGCGACGTCCACGTCTTGGGTTTGATCCGCGCACCCGGAGGTGTGATAACCTGTGTAATAACCTGTGAATTTGACTAAGATTTCATTAATCTATTCACATAATAAATGTTTATTATTTTTTCAGTTTTTCGCATATAGCAGTCGGACAGGGCAGCGCTATTTTGCGCAACTATTTCTCTCAGCCGTGGACCACATGGGAGCAGATTCCCATTGATGTGCAGCAGGCCATGTTCGGCCATTGGTTGGTATGTACGTAAATAAATAATTTTTATTTTGAAAATTATTTCATTTCTAACTTGATATTTTGATTTATTTGTAGGGTTTATGGTATCCAATCGAGGATACCATGCGTGACGCCATCCACGAGGCATGAGAGGTGGCCATGCGTGATCGCCTTCGTCAGTTTTTGCACAATTTAAGAAAAGCTGCGATGAAGAAAGCAGGAGTGTCAGATTTTGATGAGTCATGTAGAGCACACCGACCAGAGTACATTTCATCCCATGTATGGGATGGATTATGTGCGCACTGGTTGAGTGGTGCCTTTCAGAGGAGATCATCGGTGGGGAGGCAGAATCGGGGGAGGCAGGAGGTGACTCATCGAGCTGGGAGTCGTTCTTTCAGTACTCATAGACAGCATCTGGTACGTACATTATTTATAAATATTTTATATAACTATAAATATTAACAGTTTATTTTTTATTCTTATAGGCTGTCGAGCACCCCGATATTACAGAGTACGACGTATATCGGAGGATGTATAGTGATCCTACTACTGGGGAGCTCAGAGGTGATCGTCAGCATCACATCGTGGTCAGTATTATTTGTTTTCAAGTTTAAAAATTAACTGCATATAATATATTCACAATTTTAATTTTAAATTGCAACTATAGGAGTCATATGAGGCTGCAGCGGCACAGGCCCGGCCTGAGAGTCAGGCCGAGGCATCAGATCAGACCACTGCCCGTCAGTTTGATGAGGCGGCATGGATGCAGGCCACCCAGTATGCCTTCGAGAAGGGCCGGGTAGTTGGTATCGGCTCTCGACTGACTCCTGGAGATTATTATGGCAGTGCTGCGATGTCGGCGTCCAGCTCGAGAGGAGCTCGTGCATCTTCTTCTACACAGTATGAGGAGCAGTTGCGATCTCAGACTGCACAGATAGAGAGTCTCCGACAGGAGCAGGAGCAGATGCGTCAGCAGCATGAGGAGGAGCGTCGACGCCAGCAGCAGCTGTACGAGGAGCAGACGAGTCGGTGGCAGCAGCAGCATCAGGAGCAGATGGAGTACATGCGCCGACTCACTCATGCTTTAGGGATGGAGTTTCCTCCACCACCATCTGCAGATCCCCCACCTCCCCCCCTCCCCCCCTCCTACAGATTAGAGTTTGTATTTCTGTTATAAAATTTGTGAAATCAAAATATTTTTTTTTTCTATTCGTAGTTTCTGTCTCATTATAAAATATTAATAATATTATATTTTTAAATAACAATATTAATATGAATAATAATAATATTTATATTTTATAATATTAAATTTTATATATATATTAAAATTTTATTTATATAATAAAATTTTATATATATATTAAAATTTTATAATATTATAATTTAATTAATTTTTTGTAATACTTGAATTATTTTAATATTTGAATGTAAAATAATTCTATTATTTTTATATTAATTAAAATAACTTATTAATATTTTTTTTATTTATGAATTATAATTATAATATTATTATATTAATTAAATTATTTATTAATATTCTATTATTTTTATTTTTGAATTATAATTCTACTATTATTATAGTAATTAAAATAATTTATTATTTTCATTTGTAAATTATAATTCTATTATTATATTAATTAAAATAATTTATTAATAATTTATTTTTTTTATTTTTTTTATAGTATTTGCGACGGGATACTATGCCCGTCGCAAATACTAGTATTATTAATAATTTTTTTTTTAAAAAGAGTATTTGCGACGGGTCCCGGTTCCCGTCGCAAATACTAGTATTATTAATTTTCTTTATTTAAAAAAAAACGTTATTGCGACGGGCCCGTAGCAATAACTGTTTAAAAAGTTTTTTACAAAAATACGGAATACTATTTGCGACGGGGAGAATGCCCGTCGCAAAAAAAGGCTTTAGCGACGGTCCCGTCGCAAATAAGTTTAGTTGCGACGGCGTTTTCAGCAACGGGCTATTTGCGACGGGATCCCGTCGCAAATAGCCCGTCGCAAATACCTGTTTTTCCAGTAGTGAATAATCAAGGTTCATAACATTACAATATGCATTAATGAAAAGAAATTGAGATGAGATACCTTACCTTGCGTTTTCCTTTTGGCTGTAATTTATTTAAACTAATGTATAGTGGTTTAAAAATGTTAATAACTTGTACATGAACCATATTAATATGTATTATATCATATATTATTATTTTATATTATCTTATCACTTGTGTGTTAACAATATTTCATTATTTCCATTATTTTGTGAGATAACTGCTTTGTTTTTCGAGTATGTGTTGACTTGTTATTTTTGTTCCTATTAATTGGATCAATATTTAATAAACTAAATAATTTAAAATGTGATATAAATATCATATATATTCTGTACATATGTATTTATATTAATCCATAAAATATTGTTATTGGAAATGAAATACACTGTTCAGAGAGATGGTAGGTTGTACGTATGCATGAACACTATTTCAATTTTCCTATCGTATTTAAAGAATGAAAAATAATTGATATATATATTATCATTATAGTATAAATTTTTATTTCATATATATAATATTTTTATTAAACCTATAATTAATATATTCCATTTAAATATTGAATGAATTACATCGCTTTGCGAGGTGATAGTTCTCCGTACACACGAGTGACATTATCATATTACCACAAAATGGAAACAATGATTTTATGTGTCATATAATAATTAAAAAAGAATAATAACATCATTAATATCATGTATATAATATATAATTTAAAAATATATTGTTATTCCCATCCTTTAATGGTGGTAATGTAAAAATGAATGACATCGGTTTGTGTGGTTGTAGTCTGCTGTGCACACGAATAATGCTTTCATAACCCATTGGATAAAAGTGTGAGAATTTTTAGGTATAAATATTTACATAACAAAATATCAGTATATGTAATATACTTGGGTTTTTTATAATCATGGTATAATAGGAATTTAATGAGATAGAGGAGGAAATAAAATAAAAAACCTTTTATAAGAACACTGCCACTTCTTCAGATATCCTCCCAAGGTTTGAACTAATAACTTATTAAGTTGGATTTGAATAAACGATAAGGATTATAGGATAGGTTTAGGTGATTTGGGGGGTATATTTGGGCAGGTATTTACTAAATAAAAGCTATTTTATGGTGTGAAGTGGAGAAGAGAGGTGGTGACCTTTATTAAATGGGGTGAGTGACAAACTAGTAAATTTTTGAAAGAGTGAATTCCACCCATTTTTTCATATCAATAACAAACAATTATTCTCATATATTGATAATATAACGGATAAGGTTTAAATATGTCCATAAAATGTGTTTTGAAAAAGTTTTGAATCATTTTTATACATTAATTTTTACATTTAACCACTATGTAAACTCATTTTTATCTTAATCTTTGTAATTAATTTTAACTATATTCACTAATCATTTCAGTTAAAATTTAATTTTACTTTATTATACATTATAAATTATTTTTATTCCAAATTTTTAATCCATATTTTTAATTAAATCTATATAAGTGGAAAAAATTAATTTTAAATTAATCCCACAGACATGGTGATAAAATGGATTTTTAAAATGACAATGTTAAAAAGTTTATAATGTTTTTATATCAACATTAAATATGAAAATCATTCCAATGACCTAAATTGGCTTAATATATGTATAATTTACCTATTTTTACATTAAAAACAAATTCAATATATAATTTATCAATATAAATTATTTAGACAAAAAGGTATTTTTCAATTAAAATTTAGTATTTTTCACTATTCATAAAAAATTAAACTTCTCATAAAAATACCAAAAAACAACCCAAGTATAATTTTATGATTCCAATTTCAAAAATTTAATTTATTTTTTTCAAAAGTTAGTTTTAAAACAAGTGCAGCATTAAAAGTCTACAAAATACCTTTAAGTAAAATACGACTTTTATACATAAAATTGGATTTATTTTAATCGTATTTACATCAAATATATTGGATTAATGTCAATTTTTTTTATTTAATATATTTCATTATTATTATTTTTTAATATTAATTAATTTAATTTATTAATATAAATTTTGTTTGGGCACATAAAAAAATTTACTTTATAATCAATTGATTTTTCTTTTCATTTATAATAAATTTGTAACCAATGAATTCATTTTATTTTTGAGTAAACTATATTTTTTAATAAGTTAGTTAATACTATTCATACCATACAATTTAATAGATAGGTTATAAATATTAAATAATAATATTTTATTAATTTTTCAAATTTTGTTTTAAATCAGTGTTGCGTATACCACAAGATAAACTCATTGTTCAGTGTAGAGAAAGCTATACTTTCTATTTTTTGTAATATACCCTATTATAGATATAAAATTTATCTAAATAAAAAATATATCATAAATTCATGGGTTACTATATTCCCTTATACACTTTATCTTGCGTGTCATACACACTATTGAATAAAATGTTATTCTTTTAGAATTTTGGGGTGTTATAATAAGGGTAAAACATCCCCCATCTCTATTGGGTAGTCTTTTCCATGGGATATTTTATTTTTACATAAAACACACTTATTTAAAAGGAACAAACTCTATAAAGTTATGGATGTGTAGGGATACCATAGTGGAAGCATAAGAGTGGTTTAATTCTATTCCACATTGGTAAGGTGTTTTTTCTTTTCATTACCAAGTCCAGCTTCAATGAAGAATGATTCTTTTAGTTAATGGTTCTCCCATATTTATAATGTTAAACTATTTGAATAGAATATTTGACATTAGAGGTGTTATATTTCTTAATAATGTTGAATTTCACTTGAGGTTCAGTGGGTTTCTTCTCTTGATGGGATCTTCCACTAGGTTCCCTAATGTGGATGGAAGAGAGAGACACTACTTCTTCTACTGTTTCCTATAAAATTAGTGTAATTGGTCTATGATGATGAATACAGAAAATAGGATCCATTTTCAAAATCACCTAGTTGGTTTTATAGGCATGGTTTATTTATTTATCAACCTCCACAAAGTAATGCTAGTATTTTTTGTTAAGCTCCAACGATGGGATTTCATAACATATTGTTGTAAAAAATAGGATCCACCAACTTCATCATAGACTATCATTGATAGGGCGGTCAATGAGGCTTTACCTTTTATAAGATATATTGAAATACCTATATTTTTGGGATAGAGGAATTGTAATTATACCCTCACACCATGTAATTGACCACCACATGTTGGATCCAAAGGATTATTTATAATGAAAAAATGTTCCTCATAGATGAAGAAAATATAGTGAAGATAGTGTAATATGATCATTATGTCATTGGTCAATAGTTTATTGGTACCATCATTTAGAAACGCTAATTAGAAACCAAAGGAGGATAATATTAATTTATTATAGTTTAATATTCAAGTGTTTCAAAGTCTATAAACAAAAATGTTAGTGAATTTTATAAATTGAACTTCATTTCGCATCACATGTGCAATTCATGTTTAAAGTGAAAATTTAGGACAAATTAATCACCTATTTGTGGTAAAAATTATATTCATTATTTGAATTTTATATTTAATTATATGATTTATCTCTCTGTGTGGAAAATGTTTTCTTTTAGGATCAATAGATGAATCATAAGGGAATATGTAGACTTTTGGAAATGAACACAAAAATTTATGGACAAAGCATAATGGGCCTTAGGACCATCAAATAAAAGTAGAGCACATAATTTTAGCTCAATGAAGATAAAATTTTAACTATATATATATATATATATATTAAATTATGGGGATCATTTAATTAAACTGTGGCCAAATCCAATTTTGATGTTTTCAAGGAGATAAAAGGAGCTTAAAATATGAATGGATAGCCCAATTTTCATGAAAAATTTTCTTATGTTATAATAAAAATGTATGAATATATTTGTATTCTATTAAAATCAATGTTTTTTCCATGTTCAATGCCATATCTTTACACCAAAAAGGGGGATGAATCTGGATCTATTTTTGTGGCCATTATTGAAAATCCAAATTTCCTTTGATTTATCAACCTCATTTTGACTCTCTTAATTAATGGGGAAATAATTGATTGATATGGGCTCGACCCTATGACCCAAAATGGCCTATTTAAATAGCTGGTGGTGAATAAAATTTATGATTTATTTTTTTCTTTCAATTTTAATTTTATGATTTCATTTTGTAATGACACCTTCATTTTTTCTGTGTAATTTTTTTCAATCACATCAGTTCCTTAATAAAAGTTTTTATTCTTATCATTTTATATAATATTTCTTAAGACATTTATTCCTTAAAATCATGGTGTGAATTTATTCACACCAACAATTTTGAAATTCCTTACACAACGGTGGTGTGTTTGTTATTTATTTGTTTTCACTTCTTCAATCTCAATTCTTTAAGTCGACTTCCACCTTCCATTGAGAGCCTTGCATAAATGGAAGGATAACCATTTTTTGGTTTGATTTTTTGGAGTTTCTTTGGTCTATATTTGATGTAATTTTATGTTCTTAAATTCTTAAATTAGTTCTATGGTTTTAGACTTCCTTTCTTAAAATTATTTTCTTCTTTGTCTCTACCGACTTTAACAACTATAGATTTTGGGTGCTAGTACGATCCAATTCCTTTTAGTGACCATGAAAGTGATCCTCTAAGTGAATTAGTGATTATCCTTTGAGTTGTTTTTGGAGTAAATCGGTGAATGATGTTAGGGAATTATCTCATTGATCAGATACTTCTTGAACCTGTGAAATGAAAATTATTAGGAAAACATTTAAATATATTATATTCCTAACAACAACTAAGGATAAATCCATCATCATTAATTATTTTAGTTCAAGTCATTGTTTGTTTTTTATTGTTATTTAAATTAAATATTTAGTTCATCAATTCGCATAAACCCCCATGTTTTCTAATTTATAGCCAATCCTCCCATAAAATGTGTCTCTAGGATACTTCTTTGGTCCCTGGGGATTCGATCCCTACCTGTACTAAAACAAACTCTTATACCTATAGGATAAATTAGGGAACAACCAAAATTTTACGCTATTTCCAGTGACCTAAGTAAGTTTTTGTAGGCACTATCATCCTTTTCTCAACACAAACTCTCTATTCTCATCCCCATTTCTCTTATCATTCCCACATTATGTTTATGTATGTCCTATGAATCAAGAATCCAAATTTAATTCTACTCCAATGGAGTATCTTCCAAATTACCCCTTGATAAACCAAAGCTTGATTCAAATGAGAAACCAAAATTTTGATAACCCTAACATACATAATTTCTATCATCAATACATGAATTATTACCCCACACACAATGAAATGTACAATCAATGGGATGATGAATGCTTAATGGATAAGCTCTCATCCCTCTCAATGATGGTTGAAGAGATCAAACCTAATTAAGTCTGTGATGCCCAATCTCTTATAAAGCCTAGTCCTTAACATCTTATTGAACAATTGTATGAACAATTGGATAAAATTAATTTGGAAGTTTCATTATTGAGATTTGAACTAAAAATATTTGAAACAATTATGGAACTCATGCCCACTCGGGTTGTTCCTTCCTCAACATTAATAGAAGAATATTGTTACACATAAACCTCTCATGAAAAAATACAAGTTATTAATATTTCCAAGAGTGGGAAATATAATAAAAAAAATAAACATTGATTTTCAAAACATAAGATTCATCAAAATCACAATAAAACACTAAAGGGACAAATTTAGAATATGATAAATCAAAGCTAGAAAATAAAGTGAATTTGTTATGGAAAACTGAAAGTCAACCTAAGTAAGTAGAGATAATTTTTGTAGGCTGTCGAGATTATGAGGAAATTTATTATCTATGTTGACATGAGGGAAAAGTTTATCCATTGCTTGAATCTATATTATATTGATCTAATAATGATTTCTCAGAAACACCAATCACTAAACCATTGGTAGAAATCACAAACATCAATCCCATTCCCATTCTTGAAACTCTTATGGAAATTGTTTTGGTTGGAACTTATATTCAGAGGGAACCAATTTTGTTGTGAAATTTTGAAGATGAAAATAATTTAAATTCCAAGACCCTATTTATGTATGAATATGTTATCCAGCCTATGATCAAATTCATGGTCCATACATCCTCTGTACCATCTTATTTCATTGGGGTTAATCAAAAAATAATTGTCATCATTTTATCCTCTCATGAAGCTAATAATGTGAAATTTATCCTTGATTTCTTATGAAAGACTACAAAAGCAACTTGATCAACTATTTTTGATATTCCTCGGATTTTCCACCCATTGTGGAACATAGGTTTTTACATGAAATAGACTATAAAAAAGTAAATCTAAATATTATAGAAGTGTTAAAAAATGAGGTCCTAGAAATGATAAAAGTTGGTATTGGATATGTTTTTGGGGTCTAGTTGAGCTAATGACTTTAAACTAGGAGCTTCTCGAGAGGCAACCCTGATTCTGTGTTATTTTTTTTATTTTGTGTTTTTTATGTTTTTTTGTTAACAAAATCCCCATAAGGTTTCCAATATGATCTAATATCTATTGTGTATGAAATTTAGTAGCTGAATCATTGTAGTATTTTAAAATAACTGCCTCATATTTTAAAGTCCAAACCCAGCCATCAATCATCCCTAAGGACTCTACTTGTGACCTGAAGCTAAAGTGATCAATTTCTAATTGATGGGTTGCCAACATAAAACTAGGTGGTTTTATTTCATGATTTAATTTCAGATACAAATCTACCTACTCTCTTCCCAATCATAAAATCTCTTTTATATTCTCTTTCAACACTTAGTTCAATGTCATTTTATGTTGAATGGAGTGAAAATGTGATATTTTTAAAAAAATGTGCTTTTATGAAAAAAAATATTCAATGAAAAAATATATTCATTACCCTTTAATGTGTCAATGTACATTGTGAAACTTGAAAGATTAATGTAAAATAATTTTTAATTCCTTGATTATGATTTCAATGCATATTTAAGTACATGATAATAGTTTTTTGTAAAGTACACTTTTCAGATGTGATTTTTCAACATTTAAAATTTCATCCTTTTAATAAAAATGCCAAAATGAAAATCCATTTTATTTTGGGTGTATGTTTTATTTCTTATTCCCCATTCATTATACCTTAGGGTTTGGTGTAACATTTAGTTTGAGTATCCAAAAAAATGAAAATAATAACCACATAGAGCAAATTGTTTTCCAAATATTTGGCATTCAAAACTTGAGGATCATGACTCTATAGTTCTCTTTCCCAAAGTTAGTCTTTACATCTCTATTATAGAGAATGGAACTGAAAATATGTATGGAGTTAGACATGTGGGGATCATTACTCCATAATTTTCTTGCCCAGAGTTAATATTTCCATCTCTATTGTGATTTAAAAAAAGAAAATAGAACAAAAAAATAGAAAAAAAAAATAAAAAAGAGAAAATTTGATACTATATATTAAGTTTTAATGTGGTTCCCACCCATTGCTTCCATTTTTCATTCTTGAACAAGAAAATAGTCCCCATAACTATTGTGATTCGCAACATATCATGATTATTATTTGAAATTAGATGAAATGTGGTGATGAATTTAAACAAATTAATTGGCTTGGTCTTGTTCTTGGGATATAATTTTTAACACATATTATGTTAAATTATTTTGAAAGGTTTCATGATTTTCTGGAATGACATATTTTTGAGATCATTGTATGTTAAATGTTTTTTGGAAAAGTGAATTCAATTTTATATTTTTCAGACACTTTTTTCTCGGGACTATCATAACTCAAGTTAGAGATTGTTATTATCCACTAAAAGTGGATAATTTTCATTTATTATATTTTAATATTCATGTGTTTCAATGTATATAACACTTATTTTAGTTAATTTTATAAATTGAACGTCATTTCTCATCACATTTCTAATTCATGTCTAAATTGAAAATGTGTGCCAAATAAATTATCAAATTGTGAAAAGCATTATATTCAATATTTAAATTTTATATTTTAAGATATGATTTATAACTTTTTTGGTACATTTTTTCTTTTAGTATTAATGTATGAATCATAAGGGAAGATGTATATTTTTGATAATGAACACATAAATTTATGGACAAATCAAAATAGTACTTAGACCCACAAATAAAAGTGGATCCCACAATTAATGCCCAATGATGCTAAAATTTTAACTATATATAGATAAAATTATGGGTATAATTTAATTAAACATTGTATAGAGATAATTATGATGTTTTCAAGGAGATCCAGGTATCCCAATTTGATGTTTAATTTGTGAGCCATGTTTGAAGGCCCATAAAATCATCCCACCATTTTGAGCATAACAACTGAATGGATGATCCAATTTTCCTAAAAATTTGAAAGATATTAGAGTACACGTTGTAAAAGATATTTCTCTTCCATGAACTTCAATTATTCATCCATGTTCAATTCCATATTTTTATTCCAAAAAGGGGGATGAATTTGGTCCTATTTTTGTGGTCAACATTTGTAACGTCCCGACCCAGAAGCCACTAAACCGGTGCTCCGAGCCGGTTCACCATAAGGCCTCAAGCGCGCCTCCCTGTACGCTAGAGGCTGCTGACTAGAAACAAGGGCCTAGGGTGTGATAGTGGATATACTATTCCCTTATAACAAAGTAAGAAAACAATAAAAATAACTAAGTATAATACACAACGGAATGTAAATAGAGTGAGGAAGCAGTAAACAACTTAAATAGAACAAGTTGTAATAGTCAAATGCTGTAAAAGCCTGAACAACTATGCAATAAAATACAACACTGGTCACCCACTGGGAAAACCATACAAATAAAAGTACAAAAGAAACTGAAAGTAAAATTACAGGGCTCTGCTACTAACTCCGAGCCAAACCACATACCCGATCTCCAAACAATATCGAACTGCAGCAGCCCGATCAGTAGAACCACTCGAGCAGCTCTGCTCGATCATGAAACACTAGGCCTCAACCTTATCCACCATGCAACCAGTTCTCAACCTGAAAAACAGACATAAGTTCTACACGTACACTGAGGTGAACGTGCAGGGGTGAGAAATAATCTTAGTAGGGCACCCCGACAAGCAACCTACAATTGTGCTGCTAAAAGTGTATGCAACAAAAATGTGCTTAGCCTAGCTCGAACACAAAAAAAGGAAGTAAACCAAACGTGCAACCACAGTTGAACTCAGGGTGTGTAATCCCTATCAACTGGGCAAGTTCCATGATGGATGTTCATATCTATATACGCACACATGTATAGTCCCATACCTATACACATATACATAAATATGAATATTCATGATTAAGCGATTCAAATAACAAGAAACAACATCAGTAGTCGATCCTTGGAACCATAAGTCCGATTTCCTGGACATCCTGTGTATGGGAATTGAGCTGGGCATCATGCCACTCAAGCCGTGTATCATTAAGTCGATCTATGGGTCCGTAATCCCATCGACATATACCTGCTTCATCCAACGTCGAAAAAAATATGTCTCTAAACAAGATAATCAAAAACATGTAACCCTATGGGAAGTACTCACAACCTATACCCTCTGGTTTAACCAAACAACACAAGAAAGAAGATAACACAAAAGGTAACCCTCTAGGAAGTACTCACAGCCAACCCCTCTGGTCCTATCCAAGAAGTACCAATAACCCTCTGGGAAGTGCACTCAGCCTAACCCCTCTGGTTTGGTCATACAAAAATTATAATACTCTCTTGGGAAGCACACTCGGTCAATTCCCCTTATAGTCTAAGGTAGTTAGGGAATATCTGAGAAAGATCACATGATCTAACCCTCTTAGCCCCAAGGTCTAGAGACTCTCTGAGGAAGCTATCTCGGTCAATTCCTCATATAGCCTCAAGTATTCCACAAACTCTCTGAGGAAGCTGACTCGGTCAATTCCTCCTCTAGCCTGGGTAAGTTCTTAAAAAAGATTTAGACAAAGTAATACTCTCTGAGGAAGCTCACTCGGTCTACCCTCCTGTAGTATATAATATCCAAGACTCTCTGGGAGCTCACTCGGTCCATCCCTTGAAGTCTATAATGTCTAAGACTCTCTAGGAAGCTCACTCGGTCTATCCCTTATAGTCTACATAACCAGTTTCTCTCAGCCCCATGCCAGTTAGTGCATAATAATGCTATAAAAACAAGGTACACATAGAGGTCTACTTCGCTAACCATTCTATAGAAACAAGTATTTTAAGAACAATACTCCATCCTACAGTCGCAAGGCATGGAAAACAAGGAAGCCTAACAGGAAAGCTAGACCCAACGGTCAAAAATCAAGTAAAATGGGCAAACATATCCACAACAAGGTAAAATACACTATTTACAATCAAGCCACCTCTACTCAGGAACAAAAGGAATAGTTGGAATCCAAACAAACAAGAAAGACGCATCACGTCAGGCTCAGCAGCCACCAACTAGGAAGCACCTCTAATAAACACTACAACATCAGCAAACCAAGTCAGATATAAAAGAACAGTGAAGGTGGACCGAACAACCAACCCAACAACATCCAAAACCCCAAAGGGATTACCAGTTTTGCAAAAGTTCTAGGTGACACCTGATCACCATCTATACCCAAACCTAGCATAACAACTCAGGGTCAGTCAGACAACAAGAACCCATTGGTTCCCTCAAGTTAATCTCTAAGGAAGCATCATACTCGGGATTCTCCAGGAAAACCCGGGTGAAGGAATCCTACGCGGGATCCGTAATAAAGAGTAAGGGAGGAATCCTACATGGTATCCAAAAGTAAGGACAACATAGGAATTCCATAACATGGTTCATATCAAAGGAAGAACAAGAGAGAGAGATCCTACAAGGGACTCCCTAGTTCAAAAAACAATAAAGGCATCCCTCAAGAAATCCTTAGAAGTACCTTGTCTCAAAGCCTCATAGGCCAGGAGGGAACGTCTCCCAAGGGTAAAATCCTATAAAGTATGGGTTACGAGAGATAGATCATAGCTCATCTCCTATTAAAGGTCTCAACTAAGTTGGTCCAAACACCCAACCTATCATCCACACCATGTCTCACTCTCAGGTGATAACCGAACTCGATGAGTGGAGGAAGAACCCCTCCATTTAGATAGAAACCCCAAAAAATCCCTTTAGATTACCTCTAAATGTCAAAAGGATTCCACAATTTCGATCTACGTGGAAATATTCTCATAATCGACTACTCACACGTCCAATGCTGACTTCTAGAGGCCAAGATATCTCAAAATTACGAAACTGAAGCAGTACATGGCCAAAGTACATGGCCAGAGCACAAAGGGCCTGCCTGTGTAAGAGTACACGGCGTGTAATGTTCAAAAAAAGTTAAGCCATGTCTGTTTTTACCCTAAAACATCCCCATGTACCACTACACGGTGTGTACATAAAGTACACAGTGTGTAGTCCTTAAAAACCACCATTCTGTGTTCTATTTCACACGGCCAGCCACACAGCCACCGACTACACGGCGTGTAGTCAAAGTAAACGGCGTGTACTTAAGAAAACTTCTTCTTCCCCAAACGGGAATAACACATGGCGTATACCCCTGGAATACACGCCTTGTATTCTGGGTTTTCTGACGGGAAAACCCTGAAAACACCCAAAATGCTCGTTTTCGCCCTCGAAACAACAGATCATGCCCCATGGGAATAAAAGCAAGAAATATAAGGCTTAAAAGACTTAAATCAAAAAATTTAAAAAGGATATATAGATAAAACATAAACGGACCTACCTTCGGGCGGAAACCGCCGAAGCTTCAATTGATTTCACGGGTCACGGTTGCCGCACGCTGACTCAGCGCGTCAAGGGCTTCGAATCGGTACCACTCTCACCTTCCTTCTATCCCATTTTTCTGATCTCAAAATTCTCCCATAGGTCACGGCAAGGAGGAGTAGCGTAGAAGACGTGCGCAAGAAGGATGAGGAAAGAAGAGAGAAGGAAATAAAAGGAAAGAAGAAAAGAAAAGGAAGAAAAAGGGGCCTGGACCGGCCCCGGTGCCCAACATGAGTTTATGCCTTCTCTATGCTAAAATCCCCATTCCAGGCTCAATGGCACAGACGAAATCTCAATATGATGCTCCATTTAAAAGTTATTACCAAACAAACCTACACAAACAATTTATTATTTAATTTAATAATATTAAATATTAATTATTCCTCCCAAATTCAAACAGCCCAGATTTCCTCCAAACTTATGTCCTAGGGTAAAATCCCTATTCTAGGACCAACGGAGCTGTCGAAAAAATTATCCGAGATCATATGGAAGGGGAAAATTACAATTTTACCCCTCATGAGCATCCAACAGCAAAAAATCAAATTTTTGCTCAAAACGACTGTCCGAAAAAACACGGGTTCTTACAACATTGAAAAGTCATATTTAATTTAATTTACCAACCTCATTTTGACTCTTTAATTAATGTAGAAGGAATTTGTTGATAGGGGATAGAACCTAGGAACCAAATTGGCTTATTTAAGAAGTTGGTGGTGAAGGGATTTGGGAATTCATGTTTTTCATTCAATTATAATTTTATTCTTTCATTTTGTAATCACACCTTCAGTTTTTCTAGGTATGTTTTTTCAATAACATTAGTTACTTAATAAAAGTTTTTCTTCCTATAATGTTATGTATTTTTTTTAACAATTTGATATATTTGAATAAATATGTGAATTTATTTAAACCAATAATTTTGAAATTCCTCACCCAATAGTGATGTTTTCATTAATTTATTGTTTTTACTTCTTCAATCCCGCTTCTTTATATCAAATTCCACCTTTTATTGAGAGACTTATATGAATGGAAGGATAAAACTTTTTTGGTTTGATTATATAGAGTTTATTGGGTGTGGATTGGATGTTATTTGATGTACTTCAATTATTAAATTAGTTCCATAGTTTGAAAATTCATTTCTTTGACTTATTTTATTCTTCCTCTCCACCAACATTAACAACCTTCCATTTTGAGTGCTAGTAAAATCCAATTCCATACATTGATCATTAATGCGATCTTCTTAGTGAATTAGTGATTAGACATGGAATTGTTTATAGAGTAAATTAGTGAATGGTGGTATGTACTTGCCTCACTGATTGAATACTGTTGAACTAGTGAACATAAAATTATTAGGAAAACAATTACATAAATTATATTACTAGAAACCAAATAAGATCAACCCATCATCATTAATTATTTTAGTTCAAGTAATTGGGTGTTTTTTATTGTTATTTAAATTAAATCATTAGTTATTATATTAAAATCAACCCCCAAGTTAGCCACTTCATAGCCAATCCTCTCATCAAATCTGAGTGTCTCTAGGTTACTTATTTAGTCCCTATGGATTCAATCCCTACCTATACTAAAACAAATGGTTCTAACTATAGGGTAAATTTGAGCGTAACCAAACACCCATATATTTTTTGAAATATTTATTTCCAATGAATTTAATTTTTTGATATATTATTTGACATGAAAAATTGATTTTGGATTAACTTAAAAATAACACATATTTTATATTATGTTACACTCAACATTAATTTATGTTTTCATTACACACAATATTAATCTTAACATAATTTACAAGAAACACATTGTTTAAATGAAATGTGACATATGATTACAATATTATTATTTAATATGATTATTTTCACCTAGCCATTGGAATGGAGGGTATGGATGAGATTAGATAAATTATAAAAATTTTGTTTATATTTTTTTATATAGTAAATTACTTGGTGATCAATTAATTAGAAATAAAAATAAAAACATTTTTAAAATAAAAGGAATCCTTTTACATAAAAACTATTTTTATCTATAGGGGTGTGTTTTATATCAATAAAAGAAACAAAAATTGTTTTGGAACATTTTTAATGAAATATATATATATATATATATATATTAGAAATTTAAAATAATATTTAATATTAATATTATATTTTTTCTAGATAAAAAATAATAATAAATATAATTTTATGCTTAAAACCTGTATTTTTCTAAAAAATAATATTGTCACCTTTTTATGAATCACTTACTTTAAAAAAAATACTTGTTTAGAAAATGAATTTTATAAAATAAAAAACATTTTTAAAATATTAATATCAAAATTATCTTAGGTTTTATTTTTGGTATTTTCTAAAAAGTTTCATTTTTGATGAATAGTGAAAAAATACTACATTTTAGTTGAAAAATATATTTTCATTTAATAATTTATAATGTTAAATTATATTTTTAATTAGTTTTAAAGTGATAATATTTCAATAATATATATGTTATTACAATTTATTTTATTTTAATCTTTTTCTTATTGAATTCTTATATAAAATATTTGTAAAATTTTGAACATTTTCTCCCTAAAACCTCACTTTCTTGATACGTCTATGAGATTAAAATTATATCAAAATGTTCCACTTAATTGAATTGAGTTTATAAAAATAGATTACATATTTGGAATCAAAATTATTTATAATTTATAAAATATTCAACTTAATTTTTTTAAATAGTGATTAGTGAATGCAATTTAAATTAATCACAGTGATTAATGTAAAAATGTATCTACCTAGTGGATAAACATGACAAATAATGGGTAAATGACCTATAAACTTTACAATAACTAATTTTATGTACATATTTCGACCTTATACCTTAAAGTATCTAGTTTTATGCATTATTGGGGCCTTTTTGTAGGTAAAACATTGGTTCAGCTAACTTTTCTACTCAAAAATGTCTAGTGTGTCCTCTCCCCCACTTATAAAAGGCCTCCCATCTCCTCCTCTCTTCAAAACTTAAAAACCAATTTTTTTCTGAAAATTCCTAACTATATAACTTATAAAATTTCCTAATATCATACTATAATCCTTAAATTGCAAATAAATAAAACCAAGTAATACCTTTGGTGTAAACCAAAAGAAGATACCCAAATAATTGGTAATGTTCATCAATAAACATTCTTTTAGTTCATCCTAAATGCTCTTAAATTATTTTTATATTATTCTTATATAATAAACTTAGTATCTTAAATATAATTTTATTTTTTATTTTAATGTTATTACCTAAAAACACACAATTTTATAAAATGGGTTATAAAATCATCCATTATGTGTATGGAAGACTACTGCCCTACGAACTGATGTTATTCATTTTTCCATTAACACCTTTAAGGGTTAATAATAATGATGGAAAAACTGTTTATATTTTAGATATATGATATATATGATTATATTATTCTTATTTAATTATTATATGACACATACCTTCATGTTTTACATTTCAAGGTAAATAAAATAACATCGTTCATTTGTACAACAGACTAATACCTCTTGAATCGTTGTGATTAGTTCACACTCTACATGGAATGTATTAAGGATGGGTTAAATAGAAATATGTGGTAAATGTGACATGAAATTTATACTATAATTTTAATATATATAAATCTCATTTTTTTTTTCATTTAATACGAAAGCGAAATTGAAACAACGTTCATTCGTTTCTAGGACATACCATCTCCATGAATGATGTGTTTCATTTCCCATTTATATCATTTATAGATTATTATTAATACAAATATAATTAATATATATTATATTTAAATAATTTTTATCATTATATATGTGATTAAAACACGATTAATGTAATAAAATAAAAAATAATACAAATCAAAACTTATAAAAAAGAGAAAGTGGTTCTTACCGGAAAGAAAAATTTAACATGGAATTGTTAATAAAAGAGTAATACAAGGTCATAAGAAAATAATATAGGGTATGATATATATGAATATGTTTATATAATATATGTATAATAAACTTATATTTATTATAAAGGACATTTGAATGAGTATGGAAGGAGTCAATACCTAAGGTAAGGGGATTTCTAGTCTCACTTTTATTTCTGAGAGACTTATTCTATATTAACCACTCATTTCTTTTGTGTGGTGTATAAACATCCCCTAAACCTGATTTATCATGAATCTATATAATTAAATGTTAATTAATGTTTCCATTTTTGTAATTATTTCATGTGGATTATGATTCATAAGTTACTGAAGGAGTAAGTGATTTCCATCTTACTTTTCAATTTTGTGAGACAAAAGCTACATTCACAACCTCTTTATTATATGTGGTTTATATATTTATAATGAATTTATTTTATGATTCATATCCTATATTTTATTTCAATTTAAATACCCATTTTAGGATCTCTATTTCATGGGGTTTATAATTTAAAAAATACTAAATCGATAAAGGATTTTTGTCTCAATTTAACTTATTTGAGACGTATATTATGATATACACCTATATTCTTTCATGAAATATATAAAAAAACCTTATATATGTAATTTCATGACTTCATGTATCCTCATGGTATTTTAATTTCCATTTTATGTTATTTTTTCATGTGGATTATAAATCAAGGTTACCAAAGTGGTAATAATTTTATGTTATAATCTCATCATTTATGAGGATTATTTATGATTATACTTCTGATGATAAAACATTACAATCCATTTCTCAAGATTTATCATTATTTTTCTTCTACTATGGTTATTCATGAAATTTTAAAGTAATTTTTCCATTTTTCCACTCTATGGTATAGAAGATAATTAATAATGTATTTTTTATGAAAGTTTATTCTTATTTCTCTCTTCAGTTAGAAATCTGTTTTATTGAAAACCCATTTTTTTCTAAAAATGATTTCAAAAATGTTTTTAGTTTATCATTTAATCCTATTATAAATAAAAATATTTTCAAAATTGTTTTATATTTAAAAAATCATTTTCCAAAGTTGAAAGTGTATTTACCCAAATAAATGTTTTAAATGTCTTTTAAAAGATTTATTTATTAGATTTTAAGGTTAGTTTAAAATAAATTGATTTTCATAATGTTTCTTGTTTTAAAAATAAATTTCCAATGAAAATATATTTTCCTTTATGAAATTTACTACACAGTATTTCAAAATTATTTTCTATATAATATGATATTCTTTTAAGTAACTTTTGCTTTACTGGGGATATGATCTAGGGATACCATTATTGTCACTTATTTGAATGGTTTATGTTTATAATGAAAAGATTTTTATAAACCCATTTCTGTTCTATAGGTTATACCTTGATAAAATGACAATGAAACTTTCTTCTTTGATGGTTAATTATATGATAAAATGTGGCAATGATTGTAAAACATGTCTCTTTTTCATATGTTATGATATGAGAAATGTTTATTATACCCATTTCATTTCATAGTTTATGATATGATGAATGTTTATGATCTTTTAGAACACATAAATATTGTTTTCATTATGTGATGGGTCATACCTATATCTCCCACCAATGAATTGGGTAATGATAAATGTTATATGAGCTTAGAGGGTTCACGGTGGATTATTCAAAGACGAAAGATGAGGGTAGATGGGTGATTATCCCAAGACCAAAGATAATAGTACATGGGTGATTTTCCCAATCCCAAAGATGAGGGTACACTGGTGATTATCCCAATACAAAATATGAGGGTACATGGGTGATTACCCAATTCCAACGATTGAGGGTATATGGGTGGTTAGACCATGTCTGAAAAAGGAGGGTACATGGGTGGTCAGTTGAAGCCCAAAATAGGTACCCAAGTGGTTATCCCACGCCTAACATGTTATGAATGTCTTTTTGGGTATCCTTGACATCATATTTTCTATGACTTTTTTGTATGCCACAAACCTATTTTGTATACCAATTTTATACCCTTATTCCTCATTTTATTTTATTTCCTTATAACTCATGTTCTATAAACTGTAAATCTTTATGCCATGACTCCTGATTATGATATTTGAAATGAAAGATATCATTTTAAAATGTTATGCTCATGTTCTAATACCCTTATGTTCATGTTATTCTTATGTATATACTTTAATTAACCTTAATAAGAATTTTAGCTCACCCTTAATAATGTTTTCTTTCCCCCTTATTTGAAGAATGTTTATAAGTTGTATTACTAAATGGGAAGCTCTATGTGGGAAACATTCCTTGATCTTTCACCAGATTAGAAGATATTTTTCCATGATTCCAAATACACTAAGATATTATGGTCCTCAAGTATGTGTTTATGTAATGTAAGGAATATTCATAAAAAATTACGTAATATCCACATTTGTTAATCCTGGGTCTCTATAGTTGGTATCAATGGAAATGGTTAGTTACACTTTAGAAACCAGGATGAGAAATCATTAGTGAGATCACTTAGTATATTTATAAGTACATTTCTAAGGTTTTTTATAGGGATACATTTAAACATGAGATAATGCATAGAAAATTATCTTGGAATTTTGGTAAAGGATATAGAGAGTGATTTCCTAGAATCACATCACTTTCTATATACTACAAGTGGATGTGGCTATAGCAAAAATTTACTTAGGTGTAAAACTCCAAAAATTCCGTATTGAGCTTGACTCGATGGAGAAATGGTGTAAAAAATAGGCCTTTCTTTATACCTAATTAGATACTCCCAAGGGTATTCTTTGGAAATTCACAAACTCTTTAAAAATCATCATGAATGATTTAAAGAGAATATTACTATGAATAACCTAGGATAAAACTAGGGTGTCATAGATCAAGGAATAGTTGTCATCATTTAGATATCCTATAATGGAATTTTTCATGATTGTGTGGTTCCCCACTATGTTTAGTGTTGATAACATATTTTTTTTTGGTTTTAGTCAGTAAATAGAAACCGAAGTAATTGTGTTAATGAGGAATTCATTGGACAATGCAATGATTTTACTCCTAAGAAACCGAATGTTATGAGAGTAGAAATGAAAAAAATGATGGATATGATCACAAAAATTTATCAGAAAATGAATCATGATGAACATATAAATGAAAAAATGAGGGAATTATGTTATGTTGAGTCTTTCATGATTAATTATACACATTATTTTTGTGGTTCTATTGATTCTTTAGTTGATGAGAAATGGACCCGTACCACTGAAAAAATATTTCTTGTTCTCCAGTTTTTAGATCATGAAAAAGTAACTTTTAATTTCTACTATCTAGAAGGTTAGGAGGATAAATGGTGAAATATTATCAAGAATATGAGGTGATAATATGAAATTGAATCCATTGAATGGGATAAGTTCATGAACATTTTTTTTTCAATGCATAATTTCCTCTTATTCTTTGTATGAAGATGAAGAATAAATACCTATAGATTAAGTAGAAGGCTGATGAATATAATGGTGCCTATAAAGAACTTTTAACAACATCTATGATGTACTCTTCAGGTAATATCATTTATCGAAAAAATTAAGATTAATTGATTCTCTATTGGCTTAAAACCAAATCTCTAAAGTGTGTTAGCCATGAAGGACTTTGGATTCTATAAAGGGATTGTTTGATGTTTTATCAAAGTAGAAATAAATTCTATAGTTAAATATCAGTCTCATGGTTTTGATAATTTGAAAAAATGGAATTTAGAGGAAAATAAAAAAAACATGGAGGGAAGAAGACGAGATTTTATTTATTCTTAGTGTGTGGAAAGAAACATGTAGGGGATTTTATCCATGGGACCATTAAAATTTTTAAGTGTTAAAAAGAAGGTCATTGAGAATCTGAATGATGATGTGATGGAAAAAAGGTAGGGAGTGATGTGAATAATGAAAAATACCCATAGAATACACCCATCACACTTCAATGATTCAATTGCAGTTAGTTTGTTCATTTTTAACAAGTTCCACAATCTAAGGACTAATATGGAGAATAAAACACAATAACCTCTAAGGAAAATGTATAAAGGGAAATCTTATTCCATTATAATGGATGAAGTGAACCATGATAATTTGGGAAGACTTATCCTCTAAAACTTAGTTTGAGTGTATAATTTTTTATAAATGATCCCCATATGGAAATACTATTTTTCGTCATTTAGTGAAATTTATAGTGGATATATACATGGATTATGGAATAATGAAATCACATATTCTATCTATATAAGTATGAATCTATGCTTCCAATTATTTTTTTGCATAAGATAAGATTTTGTAAAATGAATGAAGAAGAATGTTTGTTTTCAATATAGTTTTATGGTAATTCTAGTTATTACCATGTTTCAAGAGAATACATGATGAAGGTATTCACATGTTTGGTATGTGACAATCAATATATATTTTATGATATATAGAGGGTTAATTTTAAGTTAGTTTTAAAATATGTAGTGAACTTTTTTATAAATTATTAATTTTGAAAGGGTTACTAGGTTAACCATTTATGAAAAGGTTTTTGTTGATTTTTTTGATGTTTTAGAGATTAATATACCACTTCACCATATGAAGATTTATGCATATTAGATAACCCGTGAAAACATTTTTGTTGTGATGATAATGAAATATAGATGAAATGACTTATCCTTCTATTTCTGGATTTATGATCCGTTAGTTATTCAGACATACAAAATTAACCTTCATTTCTTAAAGTAAGAGATGAAGTGGAAATTTATCATGGAAAAACAAAAGGGTGAGATTTTGATTATAAAATATAATGAGATCAAGTAAGTATATTTTCTCATGAAAATTCTTCAACTTTAGGAAATGGATATTGAAAAAAAAATATTATCTTGGTACTTTCATTTCTGATGAATCAAATGGTCCCTTATATCATCATATATTTGGGGTTTTCTGATCATTAACTTTCTCTAGATCACCCAATTTATTGTGATCAGTGATCTCTATGACTCTATATAATTAATATGTTTTTATTTCTTGTCCAAATATTCATTTCCCACTTATTTTCTCCTATATAGAAACTTATTTAAGAGTTAATTTGGGTAAACATTATTTTTCCATTTATCAACTTTAAAAATAAGTTTGTTTATTCATTTTAGGTTGTAGGTTTCTATTAAAGAAAATTTAAAATGTCAAACATCTGATGAACGAAATGAATTTTTGAGGGGGAAATTCATTTTAATGGGGGTAGAATGTAACATAATGAGATTTCGGGAAATATTTTATTCAAATTAATTTAATATTTTCAACCTTTTAGTTTTATAATAAAAAATAATTTTGGTATTCCTTACATGTAACAATGAGTTTTACTTGCATTACAAGAAAAATTTATTTTTCTTATGTCGCATGAAACACCAAGCATATCATTTTTTATATGCAACATTGAGTTTAAATGAAACATGACATATGATTAAAATATTACTATTTAATTTGGTATTTATCACCTAGACATCGGAATGGCCTATAGGAATAGTATTAAATAAACTATGAAAATACAGTTTATACATGTTTATATAATTATTTATTTTGTAACTAATTAATTAAAAATGAAAATAAAACCCTTTTAAAATAAATTGAAACCTTTCCATAAAAAATATTTTTATGATTACAACTATGGTTTATATCAATAAATTATATAAATCACTTATAGTGAATGGGTTTATTGAAATTTTTATATTATAAATTTAATAAAAATTTTAACATTCATCTTATATGTTTTTATACTAGAAATAAGAATAAATCTAATTTGACCCTTAAGAACTATATTCTTATAAAAAGTAGGTTTGTATCTTTTTTATGTCATAATTATTTTAAAAGTAAAATATTTCACTTTTAGATAATTAATTTTACAACATAAACATAATTTTTTAAATATGAATATCAAAATTACTTTAGTGTGAATATTAGGTTCTTTTATGAGAAGATTCAATTTTTGGCGAATAGTGAAAATACTGATCATTAATTGAACACTAACTTTTTTAATTAATTTATAATGTGAAACCATATTATAAATTGGATCTAAAATTGAAATAGTTCAATTATAAATCTATTAATCTAATTTATTTCATTGGAATCTTTTTCATATTGAATATTGATATAATAACATTGTAAACTTTTGATTGTTTTTTCTTTAAAACCCCAATTTCTCAACATGTTGGTGGGGTTAAATTTAAATTAAATTTTCCCACTTAATTAAATTGAATTTGAAAAAATTTAATCCATATTTGGACTCAACATAATTTATATTTTCTAAAAGGTTACAATTAATTTTTTACCAAAGGTATTAGTAAAAGAAATTAAAATCATTTACAATGATTAAGGTAAAATTTAGTTTACCAATGACTAAAATTTAAACTTTGGGGGCCCAAGGACCAATAAACTTTCCAATAACGCATTTTATGGCCATATTTTTACCTTATACATTCATTTATTAGTTTTAGTTCATTTTTGGATCCTTTTATTGACGTGGGTTCACCAAACTTTATTTTGGAAACTACAAATGTGTGTCCTCTCTCCCTCTTATAAAGACATCCCCCTATCCTACTTTCTTCACACATTAAAAATTAATTCATCCCATAAATTACCAAATAATTTCTCCACTTCCTCATATCATCATAAAATTCTTAATTTTGGTAGAAATTGAACCAAGGAGTGCCATTAGTGTAAACCAAAAAGACATATTCGAAGAAGGGGTAACGTTTATCAGTGAACGTTTTTGTTTTATTTATTCCCCAAACAACTTTAATTTCTTACATATTTATTATATAATAGCCTTATTATCTACCATATAATTATATTTTTTTAAGGTTACAACCTACAACCACATATACTTCCATCAAATTGGTTACGAAATCATCATTCTTGGGTAAGGAGGACTATCGCATTATGAAGCAACGTCGTTTGTTGTTCCATTACCACCTTTCAAGGTTGATATTAATATTGGAAATAAATTTTATAAATTTATAATATTTATGATTTTATTATTCTTCTATAATTATTATATAACACATATCTTCATGTATTCTATTTTTTGGAAATATGATAACATCGTTCGTGTGTAAAACTGACTACCATCTCATGAAGTGATGTGGTTAATTCACACTTTACATGGAATTTTAAATATAAATATGTGATATATATGACATAAAAATGATAATTTAATGATAATATAAATATAAATAAATAAATAAATATATAATTTACTATTTGTTTTTCAATACGATAAGAAAATGAAAACAACGTTCGTACGTACGTACGGTCTACCATCTTTATGAATAATTTATTTCATTCCTTGCTTCTATGTTTTATAGATTATAATAAATACATATATAATGAATATGTAATATTTTTATATCATGGATAATATTATGGATATGGTTAAAAAATTATTAATGTAAGAGAGCTTAAAATATAACAAATCAAAACATATACAAAATATACAGAGGTTTTTACAAGAAAGGAAACTCTAACAAGGAATTGTTAACAAATGGGTATTAAAAGGTCATAATAAAATAATATAGGATATGATATATATTAATATGGTTATCTAATAGGTTTATAATAAAAATATATTTATGGTACATAAATTTTCATTGAGTTTTACGAGATTCAATACTTAAGATAAGGGGATTTCTAGTATCAATTTTATTTCTGAGAGACTTATTCCATACTCCCCACTCATTTATTTTGTGTAATGTTTACACTGAACTATAATATTATATATAATTAATATATCTCATTTCATTATAATTAATTTTTTCATTTATGATATTCTTTCACGGGGATTACTATTTAAAAGTTACTCAAACAGTAATGGATTTTTTCTCACTTTTTAATTTTATGAGAATGGGATATATTCACCATCTATTTCTTATATGTGGTGTATACACTCCCCATGAATTTATTTTATTATTATTATCCTAAAATTTATTTAAATTTACATATCCATTTGAATATTTCTCTTTCATGGGGTTTACGGTTAAAAAAATACCAAATTGGTAAAGGATTTTTATCTCTATTTTCCTTCTTTGTGATGTATGTTCTGATATGAAACTGAATTCTTTAATAAAGAGTATATACAAACCATTTTAAAAGTAATATCATGAATTTATAATTACACATTATTTTTTAAGTTCCATTTTATGTTATTATTACATGGCGATTACAATTCAAGGTTACAAAATTGGTACTAATTTTATGTTACAGTCTCATCGTTTATCCAGATTGTTCATGATTATGCTTCCAATGACAATTTTTTTGATATTCAACTCAATATATCTCTTGAATTTTTATATCCTCTGATTACTCATGAGATCATAAAGTAATGGTAACATTTTCCCACACATTGGTACTAAAGATAATAAATAAAGTGTTTTTATTAAAATATGACCTTATTTCCCTCTTCAGTTATAAATCTGTTTTATTAAAAAACAATGTCTCTACAAATGTTTTCAAAAATGTTATTAAATGTTCATTAAGACTCATTTTAAATAAACATGGTTTTAATGTGATTTATGTCCTAAAAAATAATTTTTTAAATAAAAAATTATATTTTCCACAAGAAATTATTAAATGGGGTTTGAATACCTTTTTTATAAGATTTCAATCTTATTTTCAAATTAAATTATTTACATAATGTTTCATGTTTTAAAAATTATTTTTCAATGAAAATATATTTTCCTCTATGAAATTTCCCAAGTATTTGTTTAAAATTATTTTCCATTTATGATGAAATTCTATGAGGTTACTTTTTCTTTACTAAGGATATGATCTAAGGATACTATTCTCATTACTTATATGTATAGTTTAAGTTTATAATAACAAGATTACTATGAAACACATTCATCATCCATGGGTTATACCACAATAAAATATTTATGGTACCCTCTTCTTTTCACTAGTTATGATATGATTAAATTTTTAAAAGATTATGAAGCCTGTCTCCTTTTCACAGTTAATTGTTTGATTAAATGTTCATAATAGCCATTTTATTTCATGTGTTCGGATATGAATAATGTTTATGATCTTGAGGCATACATAAATGTTTTTTTTTCATTATTGACTTTTGGGACCAATATCTACCACAAATGATTTGGGTAAAGATTAATGTTGTATGAGATCAGAGGGTACATGAATGATTATCAAAATTCCAAAGATGAGGGTACACGAGTGATTAGAACAAACCCAAATATGAGGGTAAATAGGTGACTATCACAGGCCCAAGGATAAGGGTACACTGGTGATTAGTCCAATCCTAAATATAAGGGTACATAGGTTCTTATCATAAGATTAGAGATAAGGGTATATGGGTGGTCACTAATTGCCAAAAAGTAGGGTACATGAGTGGTTAAACCAAACCCAAATATACTACATGGATGATCATCCAAATCTGAATATGTTATGAATGTGTTGGGTTGTATCCATGAAATATGATTTCTTATGGTTGTATGTATTCCAAAAATCTATTATGTCAATTTTACACTCTCATGACTCATGTTATTTGATTTACTAATGACCCATGTATTATGAACTACAAATATTTACTCCATGACCTAACATTATGATATTTTATGTACAAGGTATGATTTTTAAATTTTATTCTCAAGTTATCATACCCTTATATTAATTATATGATTATGTATCTTCTTTTTTTACTTTACCAAGCATATGAGCTCAACATTTCTTATGTTTCCTTTCCTTAGGTTATGAAGATATTTGTTATGTAGGAGTACTTAATGAGAATATATTTGTGTAAATCATTGATGATTTTTCACCATATTAAAAGATAGTGTTCCAAGTTTCCAATGACACTCAACTATTATGGTCCTCATGCATGTATTCATGTAATGAAATGAATATTCATAAAAAATGAAGTGATATACATGCATGTTAATCCTAGTTTACTCAAAATTATTTTGTGTTTTCCATAGATTGATTCGATATTATGACTCCTTAAGTTATTTACATTATGTTCATCATTTTGAATTTTCCATAAAATATGAAACCTATTAGTTTAGTTACACTAATAAAAATACATTGTCAATCAATTTCTTTCTAAATTTAGGATTCACTTTAGGTTTTCCATTCTGTCTGCAATTTTCCCCAATTTATATGGTGTTTTGAGTCAGTGAAAACCCTCTTTTCAATGACTTGAATTCTCTTATACTTCACAAGTGAAACTTTGGGTTTCACATTAGTCAAGAGGATGGGAGGTTGGCTTCATCTCACCCTTTGAGTGTTATTTATTTTGGAATTCAATAATTTATTAAATATTTATTTCATGTTCATGAATTTTCCCCATTAATTATACTAATTACACATAAGAAAATGGTTGACTAACAATATGATCATTTGAGGACACTATGTATAGAAATTTTAATGAGTCTCATTTAATCTGAGTGTGTTATTAATTTATATTTTAAATTAATATAAGATGGAACTATAGAATTTATCAAAATCTGGGGAGAGATTGGGATCCTATGAAAAGGATTTATAAGGTGATGTGGAATTGGGATCATAACCATGGAATATTCTTCATATTTTTTCTTATGAAGGGTATAAAAACCCTTGTAGTTTAGTGTCATATAAAGTGATGTGTCCTACCTTTTAAGTTCATATGGACAGGACCAATGTGATTCATTTTAATGTCTTATAACCATGAATGCTTCCAATCACTTTAATATCATATTTAATACACTTGTAGGTGAATGATACCTATCAATGTGGTAGACATTAACCTATATTGAAGAATCCATTTTCTGTTTCATCATGTCTGTTAGTAACTAAACATTATAGGGTATATTTATGGAATAAACCTTATGGGATTTCCATATATTAATTTTCACTTATTATATATTTGTAGATAAATGATGAAGGATTAATGTGAATTTTTGGTCTTACACATAGTTGGAGGCTCATATATAGTTGTTCACTTACAATAAATTGGAAACTCAAGGTGATAAAAAGATGGGAAAGGTTTATTATAAGAACATTATGAGCTACATATGTGTTTTTATACATCCTTTATATTCGTAAGTAGATGAGGATGGAATAGTGGAATGGTTAGGACTTATACCTAGTAGGTGGTTTATATATATATATATATATATATATCCTTCCATTTTTGGTAACTATGAAGTAATGGATGACTGGAATGGTTGGGTAATAAAACTAATTGGAGGAACATATATATTTTTCCACCTCTAATTTATTAGTAGATGTTTGAGGAATGAAAATTGGGAATTTTGGGGTTTACACAAAGTAGAAATCTTATATATGTTTTTCCACATCATAAATGTTGGTAACAATTTGAGGAGGGAATATTGGAAAGGTTGAGGATCATAAATTTTTGGAGTTATATATATGGTTTACACCTCCTTTTTATTTATAATTATACATATAAAGAAGATATGAAAGGATGATACATACACCTATTATAAACCCCTTTTATCTTCCTCATATTAGGACATAGGGTCATTATACTCTCATCACATTTGGAATAATGTTCATCCTATGCTCATAATATATGTAACATTATACTAATAAAATAAGGTATCCCTAGATCATCACAATATACATTACTGACTCATCACTATAGACATCCCAAGATCATCATCATATTTTTAATGGAGGCATCCCTAACTCACCACCAAAGGTACTCCTTGGCTCATTACCCAATAAAGGTTTATTGAAATTTCCCAAGCCTCATCATTAGAGGAATGTTTGGGTATACCCATTATTATCACATGGGTTACATATACTCATCATATAAGACATATATAGTCAGAGTAAGTTTATATTATTTTCATCACATAATAAAAATTAGAATCCACTATCCTAGTCACACAAGTAGTTCTTTAGTTGTAACGCTCAGCAGACATGTGGGTATAGTTTAGAGTCAAATGGGGACATTTAATGTTTAATGTTTAGCGGGGAATACAATCAGATAATACCAAATATCAAGGTAAATGGGGTATTACATGGTGATGAAATATTGGATTGAAGCTCAAATAGATGTCAAACCTATAATTTTATCATAGGAATCAAAACCCACATAGTTCAAGTATCCCAATTTAGGGTTGTATGGTAGGATTGGTCAACGTAGGTTAATGTATTATGTTAAGGATGTTTGTGGTATATATTTTAAAGTTATAAAACACAAAATATTGCATTTAAGGTTCCTTGAAATATCTTTTATAGTAACTACACATGAAAGACCCTTCATGTTTCATCTTGTCTATTGGTAACTAGAGTGGAGAGGGTATGGTTAGGGATTAAACTGAGTATGAGGTCCACTTGTGATGAGGTTAAGGTTTACACCTTGTAGGAGGACCAATATTTACAGTAGAGTAGGAATTATATTTTTGAGGTTTATGGATATTATAGATAGAGAATCACGTCCTAGTAGCAATGATGGTGTGTTTTAGAGATTACACATATTAGGAGGCCTTATATGGATATGGTTTTTAGGGCCTTGACCTTTGGTAATGGAATTAATGTTTTACGTTTGGGATGACTTATCCCAAATAGATGATCTGAGCAAATTAAATGGCATGGTATAGTCTCAACTACCCATATTTTACTTGCTTAAAGAACTATATGGGTTATGGTTTCCTTCATTGGGATATATAGAAATTCCCTTTCATGGGCATGACCCAACTCTACAACACCACATACCTCCTTTTGCAGGAGTCCAATGCCTCTATGTATGTTGATAAATTATATATTTCCTTATTATAGGGATTTAAAATATAATGTACCATAATAATTTGATTAAATGATAGAGACTATAATTTCCATTTGTAGTGTCTTCCTCAATTTATTATGATTTTTAGTAAATTTCATAATTTTAACTAGTAGTGTTACTAATACTACATGGACCGATTTATGATTATGCATCAAATATTTAGGAGAGTTTTGAATAGGAAATAAAACCCTAAAAATGTATTATAATCCCATCCACTCATACTCTCAACCAATGTGTAACCAAGAGTGTACCGGGTAAAGTCCCATTAATTAACCTTCTTTGGAAAGTAGGTCTGGGTTGACTCAAAAAATCCATGATAATTGTGTCATTTTATGATCATTAATAATAAAAATTTTAATTCACCGTGCTCATCGCATAGGGAGTTTATAAGGTTTCAATCTTGATAGGAATGTGTTAAAAGGTTTGAGTTTAGTGGGGACTTTAAAATTTTAATTTATAGTGGATATTACACTCATTAAAAACCAAATATCGAGGGAGAAATAGAATAATATGGTTTCATGCTGTTAGGAATGAACCACCAATATGTGTCATTTGTTTCTTGTTAAAAGAGAACTAAAAACTCATGTAGTTATAGTTTAAAAATTATGGTCATATAGCATGACTAGTCAATGGAATTTAATGTATTTATATAAGAATGTTTGTGTAATGTAGTTTAAATACTTTCATCTTTGGATCCACAAAAAAGGTTCATAGAAAAGTTTGGGTTAGAACTTATACACCAGCATCCCTTTTTAGTTTAACATGTCTATCAATAACTAGACATGATACAGTATGGTGGGGGATTATTCTTAGTTGGAGTTATATTTTTTCCATTATAGTGGAAAGGATATATGTTGGGTTTATCCTTGTGTTTCCAAGAGTTGTTGTACCATTAGGTGGATCAAGTGATGATGGTTTTTCTAACATAAACATAGTAGGATTCCCTTGATGGTTATAGTGTTTTTGGGGATCCAATGCTAGAAAAAGGACTCCAATACAAAAATTTTGGTTGATTTAACCGAAGTTGATAATTTTAATAAAATAAATGACTTGGTAGAGTCCTGAATACCCAAAATTAGTTAGCCTCATGAGGTTTTAAATAAAAACATAAATTCTTCAGGGCCTAGTAACAATAAGAAGATGCTGAAAAGTACCCTAAAAACCGTCAAATTCAAGTGTCATTAGGATTTTATGTTATGAATGGGGTAGTTTACATATAGTCTAAGATAAAGTTTACTCATGAAGAGGTTTACGTTATCATCCATAAATTAATGGAGTTCATGGGGATGATGCATAAAGCACACCCATGGGAACACTTCATGATGGATACTTGTGGTAACACTTTGAAAATTAGCCTTTTGGGTGTGTTTGGTAAATATGCCTCATATGGGCATATTATGAAGGATCCTCATCTTTATTTCACCTATTTCCCTCTTAGGATTTTACCTACATATTATATAAAGGATTTAAAAAATGTAGTTCCTCATGAATAATTGGAATATAGAAAGAGGTTCTCTTTCTCATGATGGATAGGTTTCTCCAAATAGAAAAGGCTTGTACCTCTCGAATAATGTGCCAAGTATTTATTAGAAAAATCATCCAAGAAATGTTTTTCAAATAGGAATCATGCATCCAATGATGTGTATGTATCCACATATGAACCATTTGTCACAACTATAAATAAATACTAATATGTGAAAGATCACATGGTTGTGAAGGAAACAAATCCCATCTCTATATGTGAATTCATGTCTATAATGGAACCTTATAATAATTAAGGAACCACTTGAGTGAGAAGTAGTCAAGAAAAACATAGGGACCATTAGAATGTGAAGGATTTGTGTCAAATCACAAAAAATAGGTCCCAGTCTGTGGATAAAAATTGTTGTAACATAGGAATCCTAACACATGGATTCAAATAAACCATTATCCATGAAATTACTATGCAACCATAAATAGAACAGAATTTGAGAATGATTCTTCTTGATACAATTTCTTTTTCCACATTTTTATCCTTATAAATATGAATCGTAGTATTCAATGGCCATATATTATGACCTGTATGTTCATTTTGCCTCTATGAGTAGTAAAATAGAATCCTACTGTAACACCCCGACCCCAATTACCCAGAGTCGGTGCATTATTACATAACATTGGCATGATCACAAGAAAGATTAAATCTCGAAAGACCGATTAGTTTAGTAGCCTTGGAAACACTAGATATATTCATAACGTTTTACATTACATCATAAAATGAAAACTACAACAATATATTCTCCATAGTACACACTCTTATCCCCTCATACTATCCCTGCAGGTCATTCATAAATTACTTCTTTACATCCTGGGAAAAATAAAACATTGAAAAAGGGGTGAGCTCAAATGCCCAGTAAGGATAAAAATATAGAGGAAACATTCATAAATAATAATAAAAATTTAAGGCAATGTATAACTAAAACAAAAGCATTTTAAACTTTAACTTCAACATAGTATGTCAAAAATAAAATGAAATAATTCCATTTACTTATTCACATGGATATTCTACTAATCGAATAATCACATGCAATATCAATAACCACTTTCATAATGATGGAATGCATAATGCCAGACTATCATAACCACATAGCCAAGGCCTCGTGCCAAGACTACAAATAAGATTTTGTCAAGGCCTTGTACCAAGACAATAGTTTGTCTCATGAGACCTACCGATGCATCGAGGAGCTATAGCGGGCTCCACCTATCACATATTAAGTCCAATGCATTCCTCATATGAACATGTTTAAACATAACATAAACATTCGTATTAAAACTATCATACGAAATTTCAATACTTTCTTCATAAATCATGAATGGTATAAAAATAAAACATCCATAGTCAAACATATCACAAAACCTTCAATACAATATAGAAGTTTTGTATAATAATAAATCAACTTCAAATAAGCGTAAAATCCATCAAAGGATGTTGACATAGATGAAATCAAAACTGTTTTTAGAGAAATATCTCTTTCTAGTTTGAAATCATTTAGGAGTCATATATTTATAAAATAAAACATTTTCTTTGAAAATATTCTTATAATATTTTAAGTGAATCTTCGATGATTTTATAACGGTGGAAAATAGCCAGACCCGCCGTATAAGTTAAAAAAACATTCTTACCTTAATTCTGTCAAAAAGGTTAAAAACGACCTTGTTTGGAAAAAGAAAGAAAGATTCCTTTATAAAATTATTATAAATAGTCAACAAGGGTATAAATGAATTTATAACATAGTTTTTAAAATAGTAATAATGATTTGAAATACATTTTTAAGAAACATGGATGTGGATGATAAAGAGGTCCCAATAGATTATTATGTATAAACAACCTCGGATAATGAAGAGATAGTGAAATAAACCCTTACCTTGTACTTTTCCTTGGTTAGGGTCGGTTAACCTCTTGTATAATGGTGAAATAATTGTTATTAAATTATACAAGAATCATATACATTAATATGATATCATATATGATCTTTTAACATTGATTTGTTAATAATATCTTAGTATTATCGTCGTTTCAGGTGTTAACTTACTTGTTTTCTTTTATATGTTTTGTTACATAATCCATGTTTTTCATGGATAGGTTGTATCTTATTCATATCCAGAATTATATCAAGTCCTTAAACATTATTTTTAAATCATAAAATGATAATTATACTTGAATGGATATGATGGAGAATGAATCTCATCGCGTTTGTGGAGACGGTAGTCCGTACGTACGCACGAGCGACAATATCATTTTTTTGATATTAAAATAATATTTAATTGGATAGTATATCTTATATACAGAATCATTATCATGTTATATTTATTATTTACATTAATTACACATCATTATTATACCCAACCAAATAATAATATATTGAATAACAATTACACCACGACGTGGAGACGGTAAGCCGTACATACGCACGTATGGTGACATGTCATTCAAAGGATGGATAGAATACTTAATATGGTTGTACCATATTTATAATAATATTAAAGTATATAGGAGATACTGGATTCATTATTTTATAATGGGAATAACAAAGAAAGAAGAAGTTGAAGAAGAAATGAATTTGAAAAAGGGGGGTGAAAACATTACCTCTTCTTCGGGTTCTTCCTTTTGATTTGATCAAAAGGGATCCTTAGGTTAGATTTATGATCCAACTAAGGCCTCTAGGTTGTAGTGAGGGACGTTTATAGAGTATTTGGGCAGGGGTTGGCCGAACCAAAAGGGTTTGAAGGTGTGAATTAATGAGAAGGGGGAGTTCCCTTTTATAAGAAGGGTGAGGGGCACCTTTGGAAAAGCTAGAAATATTATTTTATAATAAATTCATATTCAGTTTCTAATTGCTCCAAAGTAGATTATTTAAAGGATAAGGTGGGGATGGGTCGAAAATCACACAACCAATAGAATTTAGACAGGTTTGGGTTATTATATTAACCTTATCTTTCAGTATTAACTCTTAGTTAATTAGTTTCACTTTTACAATGACTCTTTGTATTTTTATATTATATGGTTAATAAACTTAGTATATACATCCAAGAGACCCCCAAGTGGTCCGTTAAGGATACACCTATCATGATATAAGTCTCTTGGACGAACCTTATATTTTTATGAGTTTAATATCAATTAATAATATAATATTTGTTTTAAAAAATCTTTTATGTCAATTTTGACACTATTTAATAATTGATTTTTGTAACAATTATAACAGAATGATTACTTCGAATACAGTTAATTATATCAATCCTAACATGTCATATTAACCTATAAAATTATTGGTATTTATAAAAAGTCTCAAATTACATTTATTTGGGTATTTATAATTTCAGTTATTCTAACTTTTCATTAATTAGGTAATTACTGCATCACCGTTGTGTCATAATTAAATTAACTTATTTAATGTCTAAAAATTATAAATAAAATACCATTATGTAGGAAATATTTGTATATTTGTAATGAATATTTAAAATCTAATTTATCTTATGTATAACCCTATATTAAATTTTTTTTAGTAAATAAACTTTGATTTTAACTCTTTTAACTCTTCTTTGAATTAAATAATAATAAATGTCCTAATCTAATCCAAGTGGACCTAAATGATAATAATTTATTCCTAAGGTTGTTTTTGGTCGAGATACACTTGTCCAATAGAATTAGTACATGTGTTAGGGTAATATTAATATCATTTTTACCCTTAATTACCCTATTTACTTTTAACCGTGGTAAATAAAAGTAAAAAGTTACTATTCACCAAAAAAAATTTAATCTTATTGAACCACATTTTACTCCTTGATATTAACCGTGTCTCTCAGATTTTTGAAATTCCACTCACAGAAGCTGTAAAATTAAGTTTTATGAAAAACTCAGTTTTTTAACTACCACTTAGTGGTTTCACTATTCATCAAAAAATGAAAGGTTCCAGAAAAATACAAAAAATTAGGCCTAAGCTATATTTGATATTATGAAATCAGAAATGATGTCTATTTTACCAAATTCAAAACATATCAGTTGCATTAATTAATTTAAAAATTAATTCCCGTCGTCAAAATAAATAGCATGTTTTTAAGAGATAATAACTATCAAAAGATTAACACTTGTTTATGTCCGGTTTAATTGTGAAATTATGTACAATGACCAAAATTGTATTAAATGGTAAAAATATATTCTAAATATACTTTAAAACCACTCAAATTCATAATTTATCAATATAAATTATTTCGATTAAAAAAGTTGTTTTTAATTAAAATTTAGTAATTTTCACTATTCATCTAAATATAAATGTTATCCGAAAAGTTCCAAAATTTCACCTTATGCTAAATTCGATACTCCGGATACAAAAATGAAGTCCATTTTGAGAGATAAAATTTATAAAATTTCAAAAAGTAGGTATTACTATTCATAACGGCTAGTTTGGTTGGTTGTGGTGTGTTAGAACCCAAAGTTGCATACAACACACGCTACTGTATTATTCAACGGAAAGCGTACCGTGGAAGCCTGGGATGTTTCATTGTAAATTTTTGATGTCCCCATTCTAAAAATTAAATTTATTTAGTGAATTTGATTTTATAAAAGTTTAAAATATTGGATTTAAAAAGGGTTCACTATTAAAAGTTTGTAAAAGTGCAAAACTGAAAATGAATTTGTTCTTACATTATGTCTAAGAAACTCATAATATGGATTCTAAAATTATAAGTATTATATAAAGTTTAAAATTTAGTTAATACTATTCATAACCTCTTTTTAATGGCTTGTTTGGTAAGTCATGGTGCGCTTGAACTCGGTGTTGCGTGTAGTGCAAGTTATTGAATTATTTTGAAGAAATAACACACTATGAAATCTTGGGGTGTTACATTCTCCCCTCCTTCAATAAATTGAATCCGCGCAATTTGAAATTGTTCTTCAAAAATAAAAGGTTGAATATAGAAAATATCTTTGTGGGAAAACCCAATCAGAAATTGGGTTGATAAAATTTAGTCTTAATAAGAGGAAAAGAGAAATGAAAGGGTCACCACCAAATTATGATATCTATTTGGCGAACATTGGTGGCAATTCGAGACATATAGTTGTAGGAAAAATGTAAATATTTATAGGTAGTGTTTGAGGTCATAAATCACAAACAAGTGTAAAATTGAGGGCCTTAAATTCATCAATCTATGATGATTTAAAATACCATCGGTTCTGCAAAACATATGGTATTAGGATAACACATTTTTTTGTTTTATGATCCATTCCCTAAAGTATAAGAATTAATTTCTTCATTGAATAAGAGAAGAAGAATAATATATACTTGACAAGTAGAGTCTCATACTTTAACTAAGTTTTACCACAAACTCATCTTTCACTCTAAAAGATAATAGAACTTAAAAATAATATTCTATTTATCCTATTCGTATAGGGTTTAAAAAAATAAATTTATAATTCGTCTACCAGAACCATTAAAAAAACGACATTATTCAATCTAGGACATCACGTGGGTCAGTGGTAGGTGATACACCCTTGTCGCCCTTCGGTTGTGGGTTCAAGTCTCGCGGCCTTGCCGGACGCGACGGGTTGCCGCCCGACCTCCGGGTTGTCCTTTTATGGCAATCCAAAATAATCCAAACTAGAACTATCCAAAATACTTCAGTCCAAAATTTATAAGGAAGGTAAACACAATGAAGATCCTTTTTTCCACGTAATAACATGTGATCACCTTCATCATGTATTCTTTTAAAACACTGCAACATCCTGAATTACCATAAAACCTTATTGATTACATTCATGATCCCTTATTCCTTAAAGAATAATAGATATACTCCTTCAATCCAAAAATGTTGTAAACCCCAACAATGATGGAATATACAAATCATTAATCAGTTTCAAGGTAGTCAAGAATATCCAATATAATTTTTCTAAATCAATCATGTATTATTCTAAAATCACTACCTCAGTATCAGAACCATATTGTGGTTTATATTTCTATCAACCATATATTTTCCAAAAATTTAACCTGCTATTTAGTCACTTTTCTTTGTTCCACACAATCTCAAGTCCTTAATGAAATAGTACTGCAATACAATCCTTATATACTCCATAATTATTATAACAAGTACATTGTTGATACAACACTCAATTGAAATAATCAACATAAGAACTATAATCATTCCTCTTCATCTGTTGTAGTATCATAACTTGATTATTATCCAATAGCATCATTTGTGGCATAGTCTGATGACTGGGACATAGGTTCGCGTAGTGTCCAAACTCCTTTCAAATGAAGCATTGTACATTTGAAACCATTTTCTTACCCTTGCAGTCACGTACTTTGTGCCCTTTTCCTCCACACTTATAACAAACTCCCATTCTTTTCAGGCATGTTTCAGGGTGTTTCTTCTCACAGTTATCACATATAGGAAAATTATTCTTTTCTCTCTTCCCTTTATCCATCTTTCTCTCTTATATCCTTTTCTTCTCTTTCTTCCCTTCAAAGCCATAGGAGTCAGTAAACTCTTTACTTATCTTATCAACACATGATATTATTTCTTCATATGATGATAATACATGGGAGACTATTTCTCTTATAAATTCTGTCTTAAGAGCATGAAAGATATGATCCTTCTTTCTCTTTGGATCATGTGCATTGCTGGAGTTCTCATTCCTTCTACTGGGTGCCATTTCTAAACAATGGCCTACATTAGATTAGTTTATGAATAACAATACCTAATCCCAAACTTGTAAAACACATAACATAGATTAGATAGTTTATGGATATAATCCATAATCATAAAAATGTCTCTTTTGAGGAAGTATATACTCATAAACCCTTCATAATGGTTTTTAAAGAAAATGAGAATTATCCTAAGCATATCCCCCGGGAGTGTCGTAACCAAGAGTGCAGCAAGGCCCATTGTCGTGCACTAGTTCCTGTTCGAGTTTAGATCAAAGTGATGTTTTCGGGTTTTACCCCTAGGTACATCTGTGCCAGAGCCGCCTCTACCTGCTCGTATCCAGACAGGGATGTATTGCTCAGAAAACTCACAAAATCTCTACAATACCAAAATTCTAGGAAGTTCTTCTATAATAACCCTCAAAGTCCATCTTAGGTCTAGGTTCTCTAATCAGAGTTTATCTATATCTTGCTTCCAAGGTTTGTACTAAACTTCCTCTGATACCAACTGTAATACCTCAACCCCAGTTACCCAGAGTTGGTGCATTATTAAATAAGATTGGCATGATCACAAGAAAGATCAAATCTCGAAAGACCGATTAGTTGAGTAGCCTCAGAAACACTAGATATATTCATAACGTTTTACATTACATCATAAAATGAAAACTACAACAATATAGTCTCCATAGTCCACACTCTTATCCCCTCATACTATCGCTGTAGGTCATTCATAAATTACTTGTTCACATCCTGGGAAAAATAAAACATAGAAAAATGGGTGAGCTCAAATGCCCAGTAAGGATAACAATACAGTGGAAACTTTCATAAATAAGAATAAACATTTAAGGCAATGTATAACTAAAACAAAAGCCTTTTAATCTTGAACATCAACATAGTATGGAAAAAATAAAATGAAATAATTCCATTTACTTATTCACATGGATATTCTACTAATCGAATAATCACATGCAATATCAATAACCACTTTCATAACGATGGAATGCATAATGCCAGACTATCATAACCACATAGCCAAGGCCTTGTGCCAAGAATACAAATAAGATTTTGTCTAGGCCTAATTCCAAGACACTAGTTTGTCTCATGAGACCTACCGATGCATCGAGGAGCTATAGCGGGCTCCACCCATCACATATTAATTCTAATGCATTCCTCATATGAACAGGTTTAAACATAACATAAACATTCGTATTAAAACTAGCATACGAAATGTCAATACTTTCTCCATAAATCATGAATGGTATAAAAATAACACATCCACAGTCAAACATATCACAAAACCTTCAATACAATATAGAAGTTTTGTATCATAATAAATCAACTTCAAATAAGCGTAAAATCCATCAAAGGATGTTGACATTGATGAAATCAAAACTTTTTTAAGAGAAATATATCTTTCTTTTTTGAAATAATTTAAGAGTCATATATTTATAAAATAAAACATTTTCATTGAGAATATTCTTATAATCTTGTAAGGGAATTTTCGACGATTTTATAACGGCGGAAAATAGACGCACCCGTCGTATAAGTTAAAAAACCATTCTTACCTTAATTCTGTCAAAAAGGTTAAAAAAGACCTTGTTTGGAAAACAATATAAAGATTCCTTTATAAAATTATTATAAAAAGTCAAAAAGGGTATAAATGAATTTATACCATAGTTTTTAAAATAGTAATAATGATTTTAAATACATTTTTAAGAAACATGGATGTGGATGATAAAGAGGTCCCAATAGATTATTACGTATAAACAACCTCGGATAATGAAGAGACTGCGAAATAAACCCTTACCTTGTACTTTTCCTTGGTTTGGGTAGGTTATCCTCCTATATAATGGTGAAATAATTGTTATTAAATTATACAATAATCATATACATTAATATGATATCATATATGATCTTTTAACATTGATTAGTTAATAATATCTTAGTATTATCGTCGTTTCGGGTGTTAACTTACTCGTTTTCTTTTATATGTTTTGTTACGTAAGCCATGTTTGTTATGGATTGGTTGTATCTTATTCATATCTATAATGATATCAAGTCCTTAAAAATTATTTCTAAATCATCAAATGATAATTATACTTGAATGGATACGATGGAGAATGAATCTCATCGCGTTTGTGGAGATGGTAGTCCGTACGTACGCACGAGCGACAATATCATTCTTTTAATATTAAAATAATATTTAATTGGATGGTATATGTTATATAAAAAATCAGTATCATGTTATATTTATTATTTACATGAATTACACATCCTTATTATACCCATCCAAATAATAATATATTGAATAACAATTACACCACGATGTAGAGATGGTAAGCCGTACGTACGCACGTATGGTGACATGTCATTCAAAGGATGGATAGAATACTGAATATGGTTGTAAAATATTTATAATAATATTACAGTATATAGGATATACTGGATTAATTATTTTAAAATGGAAATAACAAAGAAAGAAGAATTTGAAGAAGAAATGAATTTGAAAAACGGTGGTGAAAACATTACCTCTTCTTCGGGTTCTTCCTTTTAATTTGATCAAAAGGTCTCCTTAGGTTGACTTTCTGATCAAACTAAGGCCTCTAGGTTGTAGTGAGGGAAGTTTAGAGAGTATTTGGGCTGGGGTTGTCCGAACCAAAAGGCTTTGAAGGTGTGAATTAATGACAAGGGGGAGTGCCCTTTTATAAGATGGGTGAGGGGCACCTTTGGAAAAGCTAGAAATGTTATTTTATAATAAATTCATATTCAGTTTCTAATGGCTCAAAAGTGGATTATTTAAATGTTAAGGAAAGGATGGGTCGAAAACCACTCAACCAATATAATTTAGACAGGTTTGGGTTATTATATTAACCTTATCTTTAAGTATTAACTCTTAGTTAATTAGTTTCACTTTTACAATGTATCTTTGTATTTTTATATTATATGGTTAATAAACTTACTATATACATCCAAGATAACTCCAAATAGTCCATTAATGATACAACTATCATGATATAAGTCTCTTGGACGAACCTTAGATTTTTAAGAATTTAATATCAATTAATAATATAATATTTTTTTAAAAACTCTTTTATGTCAATTTTGACACTATTCAATAACTGATTTTTTAAAAAATTATAACAGAATGATTACTTCGCAAAAAGTTAATTAAATCAATACTAACATGTCATATTAACATAGAAAAGTATTGGTATTTATAAAAAGTCTGAAATTACATTTATTTGGGTATTTATAATATCAATTATTCTAATTTTTCATTAATTAGTTAATTACTACATCACCATTGTGTCATAATTAAATTAGATTATTTAATGTCTAACAATTATAAATAAAATAAAATTATGTAGGAAATAGTTTTACCTTCCTAATGAATATTTACAATCTAATTTATCTTTTTTATAACCCTGTATTAAAAATATTTTATTAAATAAAACTTGATTTTAACTCTTTTAACTCTTCTTTGAATTAAATAATAATAAATGTCCTAATCAAATCCAAGTGGACCATAATGATAATATTTTATTCCTAAGGTTGTTTTTGGTCGAGATAAAATTGTCCAATAGAATTAGGACATGTGTTAGGGTAATATTAATATCATTTTAACCCTTAATTACCCTATTTACTTTTAACCGTGGTAAATAAAAGTAAAAAGTTACTATTCACCAAAAATTATTTTCATCTCATTGAACCACATTTTACTCCTTGATATTAATCGTGTGTCTCGGATTTTAGAAATTCCACTCACAGAAGCGGTAAAATTAAGTTTTATGAAAAATTCAGTTTTTAACTACCACTTAGTGGTTTCACTATTCATCAAAAAATGAAAATTTCCAGAAAAATACCAAAAATTAGGCCTAAGCTATATTTGATATTATGAATTGAAAAATGATGTCTATTTTACCAGATTCAAAACATATCAGTTTCATTAATTAATTTAAAAATTAATTCTCGTCGTCAAAACAAATAGTGTGTTTTTAAGAGATAATAACTATCAAAAGATTGACATTTGTTTATGTCCGGTTTAATTGTGAAATTATGTACAATGACCGACATTGTATTAAATGGTAAAAATATATTCTAAATATACTTTAAAACCACTCAAATTCATAATTTATCAATATAAATTATTTCGATTAAAAAAGTTGTTTTTAATTAAAATTTAATAATTTTCACTATTAATCAAAATATAAATGTTATCCAAAAAGTTCCAAAATTTCACCTTAGGATAAATTTGATACTCCGAATACAAAAATGAAGACCATTTTGAGAAATAAAATTTATAAAATTTCAAAAATTAGGTATTCATAACGGCTAGTTTGATTGGTTGTGGTGTGTGTTAGAACTCGAATTTGCGTACAACACACGCTACTGTATTATTCAAATGAAAGCGTACCGTGGAAGCTTGGGATGTTTCATTGTAAATTTTAGATGTCCCCTTTCTAAAAAGTAAATTTATTTAGTCAAATTGAATATATAAAAGTTTAAATATTGGATTTAAAAAGGGTTCACTATTAAAAGTTTGTAAAAGTGCAATACTGAAAATGAATTTGTTCTTACATTATGTCTAAGAAACTCATAATATGGATTCTAAAATTATAAGGATTATATAAAGTTTAAAATTTAGTTAATACTATTCATAACCTCTTTTTAACGGCTTTTTTGGTAAGTCATGGTGCGCTTGAACTAGGTGTTGCGTGTAGTGCAAGTTGTTGAATTATTTTGAAGAAATAACACACTATGAAATCTTGGGGTGTCACACCTACAAAGTAAACTATTCACTTATTTATACAGATCATCAATATTTTGTGTTTTAAAAGGACAAAAAAGTTCCTAAAAAGCAATTAAATTATTCTTTTAATATTTTTCACCCATTTTCATCAGAAATAGATGAAATATTTTTCCTACTTCTAGTGGAATCATCTCACTACCAAATCACTATATTATAAAAAAATTTATGAAACACCATCCCTAGGTTTAGGAGAAATCATGAGGTAATTGGATATCTAATTTGTTTCTTCCCCATGAATAAATATACTTTCTTCCATATACCTAAATTTTTTTATCCAAGTGAGAACTATATCATAGGTTATGTGGAAAAGTGTATAGAAGTAGTTTCTTTGTTGCAATAGATGAAAATAAATATAGAGAAAACATTTCATCAGATAACCATTATTATGTAAATATATAATTGTGAACATTAAATGTATTTTTTCATATAATAAAGGAATCAGAATTATTTTATATTTGGTGTAACTATTAAAAAATTACATTGTTAATGAAAGGGTTATGGAATTTGGTTTTCCATTGATGTATAATTTTTTTTCTTGGAAATTATCAAATATTTCCACCTCAAAATAAAATGACACTACCCATAGTGTTAAAAAAATAAAATTCAAACTAGAGAATAAATAGTGGAGATGAGTTTCAAAATAAAATTTGAACTATATAAATGGAACAATGTTACCTAACAGTTTCAATATTTAGGCTTTGTTGTAATAAATTGATGTTTTCAGCTCCTTGTTACTTGTATAATCCTCATGTATGATGGTGGATTGACTTTTTTTCTATATATTATATGGTTCTATTGAAAACACTTCAACCTATACAACCATTGAATCATGAACATAGGAAATTTAAAACTCCATTTAAACACTAATGGGTTCTCATAAATAAAAAATAAAAACTAAATAATTTTTTTAAAAATATTTTTTATTTTAAAACACAAAGGCTGACATAATCACACTAAAAAATGAAATAAAATAAAAATCATATACTAATTATGAGTTTCCTATTGGAAGTTGTTTAGATGGACATGGTCCACCCAACATATCAATTTTTTCTAGTTCAATGGTTTTCATATTCAAATCCTCTAAAATATAAAAATTTTTAAATGATTTTATGAATAGATTTAACATATAACCATTGATCATAATGATATTACCACTAGTGGGATTAGAAATCTCAATTATCACATTTTAATATATATGATGGAAAATATAAGTCCCTAAACATATATTTTCTATTATCTCCATAGTTACCCACTCTCACATTAGATGTAATCCTTGGACTAGTCATGATCATTTGGTTCCTTGTTCTATCATTCTGAAGGTGGGTGGTCTTCACCACCGGGGTGATGATGTTGGATCCTTGATCAGAATAAAATGATGGGATATTGACACTCCATCAATTGATTCCTATATAAAGTTCATTTCCATATATAGGAATCTAGTATATATTTATCAAATTCTCCATGAAACTATTCCCTCACCCATATTCAAATGGATAGTAATTACTAATAACATCAACTACATTATAAGGGTGAACACCATCTATGTGGGGGGATAAGTTTCCTTCATACACGATCATACATCATTAGACATTTTGTGAATCTATAAATATATTACATAAGATGATCCATTATGGAATATAATGTTCACCATATATATAATCTTAGGTAGAAGTTTTGAGGGATACTATTCTCATCACCTGAGGTAACTATTCCTCAATGTAAAAGGTATCATAGGTACATTTCCTAGTAAAACCATTATTCATCAACAAAATCTAATTATTCTCATCATAATAGGAACTATGTTCTAATAAAAAAAGAAAACTTAGTCTTTTCATGTGTGGAATCTCTAGCTCATCACGATATGCATCATTTCCTCAACGCATAAGGTAAGAATCTTAGGTTTGTGGACTAAAGGGAGAATGAATAGATGCCATGATATTCATAGAGGCTTTAAAATCTTGTTTTTAAGTAGTCTCATTCTTTTCACACGAGGGAATAACATAGGATCTACACCTATGTAAAGGGAGAAGAGAAAATGTGCACATCACATATGATTCTTACACTCACCACTAAGGTGTCTCATGCTCAACACATGAGGAAAACTATTCTATTCACTTAGGTTATTATTTATGATGAATTATGTGGTATTTTCTTAGGATCACCACATATTACGTTTTTGTACTTGTCACAGAACATATGGAAAGGATTTAATGTCCAGTGGTGATGCTTCCCATTAAAACTCATCATGTACTGGCCTTATCAAAAGTTAATATCTAGTGGAGACAATTGGTCATGTTTTATATTCCTATGGGAATTATAAAAATTTAATGTATAGTGGGGATGTTTCCCAAATAAAATTCTCATGTATTGATGTGGGAATAAGTTAACATACCTTGGGTATAGTTGATAAATGATTGCTTTCCAATGGGTATTTGATTGGTTTGGTTAAGTGGTTAAGGATGATCATGGTAGATGATGAACCTTGGGGAGTACTTCTATCCTAGGTGGAGATGGAATTTTGGAATCATCAAGATCAAACCTTAGAGAGGTGTCCTACATACACAAATAAGCGGCTGGGATCAACAACTGCATACATCATGATGTAAAATTTGACATAGAGAGATAGGATTATATCATTTAGTTTTACTCCATGTGCTAAGGATTCCTATTTCTGAAAAAGGGGTGAAGTAAATGGATGATAGGGAAATAAGCTTTTGGATTATTGAAATATTGGATCACATCTTATTCACCACATGAGGAATCTCATTCTGTTAACATAAAAAATGATGAGATTTTGAATTACTGCATCCTATATTCACCATATAGCCTAAGTAGTAGTTTTATATCATTCACTAATGATAAAGGATACATTTTAAATCATTGATCTAGGTATGTTTATTTTGTGAAAAGATAAGCAATGAGGGATATTGTGTGCCTTACAAATTAAATTTTCGATGGGATAAAATGGATTTTTTTGGATTTCTAGGGAAGTTTACATTGAAAATTCCATGAGTAGGGAGTACACATAATTGAAGGCCCATGTGATACTTGGGAATTAAGATTGAATGAGGTTGGATTAAAAATATGTTTTTATACCCAGTCAGTGATTGTGAGTATCTATCATGAGAGTTCCTATGATCATAAGAACAAATGTGGGGGATTTCCCAACCCAGTCATTTTGTAGTGCTATTAGGAACATGGATCAATGAAACTATTTTTCCATATGTAATTTTCATCAGTAATTCCAAATCAAGTGGTTATATAGACCATGAGGAAATAAATTTAATGAAAATATGATTGTATAAAGGATTCATAAAATGGAGGTCTCCTGTATTTGGTTCCCACAATATAGGTGTAGTCTGAATTCATAGAGTTATGATAGCTGTGGGATCTAGCACAATTTTGTTGCTCGGATTTCTAGTAGAAGGGTCTTTTACTTGTAGGGTGTTTTAAAAAAATAGGGTTTTGTGAAGTATTTTCCATTTATGAGAATGATGTTATTTATTGATCAAATATTCAAAAAAGTATGTCAAACATAATCGAATAAATCAAAGGACCAATGTGAGTTATTTTTTGAAATTAACTTATTAGTGGGAATCCATATAAGTCTTTGGCTTCCTAAATTAATAAAATTAAGATTTTTTAGAGATGATAGTGTGACCCTTTAACTTCCATAGGTCCATCCTGAAAAATGGGGGTGATGCGATATTAATAGGTTTTTTTCTCATGAATATTTTTTTGTTTGAAAAAAAAAATGTGTGATCATGTAAGTTATGAGATGAGTACTTCTCTAAATTTGATTAATATAACTCAGAGTTTCACAAGCTTCTAGAAAATTTCTTTTCGTGGATGTTTTTTTCATACATTGAATTGTGGAATTGCGTAGTGCCTCTCACATATGAGCCTCAACCCAATTGGTGAGGTCTCTCTAAGTGAATCCATGAGACCTAGGTTTAAAGACAAGTAGAGACATAATTCTAGTTTACTATAGTAGGCACTGTAGAAACATTGTAGTAGCACCGTGCGGGTGTTGTAGCTGTTTCTATAGTAGGTAATATTCAGTATTATAGTAGCCAAAACTATTCACCTTGGGCCACCAGTTTGGGCATGGAGTCCTTAAGGTCTTTGTGACACCCAAACCTTTAGGTTAGTAAGGCTTGCAAGCCACCTTTAAATGACTTCAAGCCACCTCAAGGCCTTCCAGCCACCTGATGTATAGAGGAACATACAGATTCTATAAGGAACCAAATCTAGAGGAGGATTCAAGAGAAGAGTGCATTCACCAGAGTTGAGCTAATATATTTGGAATAATGTGAGGGTATGACACTGCCATCGGTACCGAGACTATGCATCTCTGCATAGGATAGCTAGCCGAACAGTCATGGAAAGGTGGAGAGATGATCACGATGCAGATGTTGGGGATGGACAGTTTCAAGTAGTCATAGTCTATATGATTTTTTAAGACCTACGAGTCCTGTAATGTCTCAAAGCCTACATGCAATGTAATGTTGGGGTTCCCCTTAAACCATTAAACGGGGGATTATCAAAAATAAATAAAAAATGAAGGCCTTCGGGCCATTCAGCTCATAGTGCCTCTAATTTTTAACACATTAAAATCTATGTTTCCTGAATTCGAGAAAGTTAAATGAAATTTTATAATGATTATTTATATTATATAATTTTCTCCACAATTCCTTATGATGGATATTTTCTCCCACAATCCTTATTTGGCATTCTAATCTATGGAATTAATGCATTATTTTCCAGCAAATCCCTATCTCGACATAGAAATGGGTCTGTTTTAGAAGAAGAGGATTAAATAATAAAAAAATTCTAAGATTTTTCCACCCTCCTCTTATGAAACAAAACTCTTATTAACTTTACAAAACTATGATATCCAATTCACGTGACTGATGTCTTCTTTTTTATGAACACTAGTCCACCCTTTCCTATTAATAGTCTAATGAGGCCTATTAGGGATTATGATCATGCCAGAATTATTTTATTCCCTCTATTTTTTTTCAAAACAATACCTTACCTGAACACCTTGAGATTTAAATCCATAGTGGTTATATAACTCTATACAAAATAATGTTCTTAGAAACCATCTTTTAGAATTAGTATTTTTCCTAAATCTTGTAGGACATGTTATGAAGTAGGATTTTGTGAAGGATAATTTAATGAATAATATCAAAGTAACATGAACTAGAAATAAAAAATATTTATAGGATCCTAGAAATGGATAGATTTGGTGATGATGGTATAAATTACTAGAGAAATTAGATAATTGATAACCCTACCAACTTTTTGATAAGAGGATACTAGTATAGAAATTGGATAATAATGAATTGACTCAATAATGGGTGGTTGGATTATATTTCATCCTACCAAATAATGATATTTGGATTCAGTTTAGTTGATGGAATTTCCCTTCTAGACATAATTTTTTTTTCATAATTCACTGTGTACTCCACTAGTAGAATGTGGTAGTTGTTGGTCTGGTAGTGAATGACCACATTCTCACGACTATAAAAATACTCAAAAATTAGACTAAAACTATTCATGAAGCATAAAACATTATTGAGATATTACCTCTTCATTATTCTATAATCTTTTAATACGGTATCACAAACAACCATTTGGGATAGTATGATGACTGTGATCTATGTACATGTGGGAATTCTACTAATGAGTGGGATTATGCATTCTAGGTTGATCACATGTATGAGGAATTTTAAGGACGACTTGTGTAATTTTTTTAAGTATGAAGTATTTTGGAAATATCAATTCCATGGGAGTCGTCACCCATGAATTATTCCAAAGATACTAACAAGGTGGTAGATAAATAGAAACACCTTCTATATTCACAGTGGAGAGGCTGTGATTAGATTGGGGAGAACTATGCCACTTTTGGGGATACCTATCATTATATTCATGTATAAGGAGTTTATTCTAGTATCCAATTCTTGGGGACACATAGAAAATATTCCTATGACTATAACAGTGTTGCTGGATATCATAGCTGGGATACTGTGACACAACCCAACCCGTCACCTAGACATTCCATTCAAGATGTGTCTCAATATCTTTCTAAAAATTTATTATGATATAATATTGTAGCTTCACAAGTAGTGATAAAGGGTTTAATAGTATATGAATTTCTTATCATATTTTATTATTCTCCTGAAAGATGAATCAAAGGTGCAGACAAGGTAGTAAAAACTTAAACCTTTATTATGAAATGATCATTTTAAGAAAATAACTAGATCAACTTGGTTATTCTTATGATGGAATGAAACTAAAATATACTTGGATATATCATTAGAGGGTTCATGAAAAATCTCTTGTTGGCCCCTTTAGGTTAGTTTCTAGATGGGTCATGATGCACTATGAAGGGTATGAATTTTTAGATATCACCACTCCACAAGTAAAAACCTTCATATCATCACTCAAAAATATTATTGGGGTATATTAGACATTGATTGATGAATTTGGGCAGGTAGCTCTGATTGGTGTCCAAAATATCTTCAAATTTCATTCTTTCCAGGTTCCAACTATAGAGATCAGCGAAAACTAGAAGGGGACTATCCAAAAGAGTTCATACTTGTAATCCTCCTAAAACAAGTTGTTGGTTGTATTGATTGATTGAAAACTATATTTTTCTTCATACAACATATAATGTTATTATGATTATTTGACTACATAAACACCATGACCTCATAGGTTTATAAGAACATTCCCTCATTGAGTTTCCCATAAATCAATTTATAATTATAGGGAATATTCATCCATTAGGGATCTAGGGGAATGATCACATTGTTACCACCTAGATCTGAAATCAATATATGACAACACTATATGAAATGATGTGTTGATTGATATCATAAAGTGATGCTATTATGATTTTTCATTTAGGTAGATCCACCTATGGAATCCCAGGGAGAATAGTGTAGATAGTTGAATAAATTAGAAGGGATCTCCAATGGAATCATGGGGTTATTATGAGGTAAAAAGAGGTTGTTGATAGGTCCCGTAAGTATCTCACCAATCATCTCAGTAGAGATTCTAGCACACATGAATCGAGGGTTGTGGGTCTCCAAAAGTATGGAACATTGAAGTAATTTGAAAGCTCTAATCCCACCATGGATAGATCTAGAAATGGTTTGGGTAAGTGTCTATAATAACTGGTGAAGGTACATGATAAACAAAATCATTCCCAAGCTCAATGAAGAGTAAAATTGGTTGCAGGTTACCCTCATGATGGGGTATCCGTGGTGGAAGTGTATAACATATAGTGTAAACCATAAAATTATTGGGCTCTACCAAATTAGTGGTATGGTTGAATAGAAGAAGGGGTTTAAATATTTCTCTAATATAGAGTCATTATAAAATTGTAATGGATGGGATAACCTCAACACTAATAGGGTATATAATATAATCTATTGAGGACTAGTGAAGCTTCAGTTGAAGAGGTTTCAATTCATAAAGTCCCATCTAGTGATGCAATACTATGGGGGCCTAGTATGGATGTCCTTTAGTGTAATTCATCATAGAAAAATCATTTTATAATTTTAATAAGGGAGATAAAACTAGAACATTGATCGAGTGAGTTTATTCCAATAGAATAATATCTCTATATTATATATTCATTATCATAGCTTGTAAGAACCCGATTCTTATTCTTGAGGTACGAGTTCCTTCTTTTACTTTTTCCTTAAGTGTTTTTGATAAAATAAAGAAGATGGGAAAAATACCATATTTTGTGGGTATAGGCCGTGTACTTTTCCACACACCGTGTACTTTGGCTGTGTGGGATGAGTACACAGGGTGTGTAGGCCTATCAACGATGAAGGGTGTAAAAACTAACTACACACCGTGTACTTAGTATTTACACACCGTGTAATCAGTCGGTAGGTGAATAGTAAGGTGGTGGAGGCAGCTGCCAGCAGAGCAATAGTACACGCCGTGTAATTAGAAGTGCATGCCGTGTACTCATGTCAATATATGAACAGTGCCATGGTGGAAAGAAGCCGCCAGAGGAACAATTAAAAATAAATAAAAAGTACACGTCGTGTACTTGAGAGTACAAGCCATGTAGTCTGTTTTTTGCATAAAATGGGTAGTATCCTCATTATTTGGAAGAGTAGGCAGAACCACCATTTGGATATCGAGAGGATGACCGTAGATTTGGAGATCACCTGATCATGCACCGGGAATCCGATTCTACCTCCATTGATCATGTTGGGACTGTACGGGTAAGCCCTCCCTTCTCCTTGTGTTGTTCTTACCAATTATTACTCTAAGGGATGTTATTTGCATTTGAATGGGAAGTCTTTTAGCCCAGATCTATGTTGTTCTTGGACAATTTGGGAGTCGTCGTTCACATATACCGACCAGAGACGATCGAGGTAGGTGGTATGATGTTTAATTATAACTATCATGTTGTTTTTGTGTACCATTGTGCTATGCTCCCATGATTGGGTGTCGTATGGCTAAGGAATTGATTACTTAAATACCTATAATTGTGTAGGGAATTTAATGAATATGTACAACTACTATTTGGGATCATTTCTTGGATCCAGGGCCACCCCGTGGGTGCGTTCCCTTGTTAGCCGTTTGGCTACGATACACGAGGGTATGCTGTGATTTAGCATGCTTTGAGTTTTCTTGAGAGAAATTGTATGTAAATACTTTCTATGTGTTGGGATCAGCCCAGTTACTTGCTTCTGTTCTATTCGACTGAGGTCAAGGCCTGAGGGAAAGTGTTTGTTTAGCCTGAGGGAAATGTTTCATATGCCTGAGGGCAGCTTCTTATGTGCCTAAGGGCATTATCTCATACGCCCGAGGGAACTATTCGTTATGACTGAGGGTAGATACCTAAGGGTTTCATGTCAGTTTATCCTGAGGGAAAAGTTCTGATTAGCCTGAGGGAAAGGTACTGTTTATCCTGAGGGAAATGTACATATGAATATTCACTGTGGTGGTTGTTACACCTAAAAAGCTAAAGGACATGCTTGGTATTGGTTTACCTTGTACTTGTTAGATAGATTGTTGTAGTTTTGCTGCGACACTATTTAGAAGATTTTCGGTTGAGGCTGAGTCTTGGAAACTTATAATTCAGATATATTGAATTGATAAAAAATAAATAAATGGAAATGAAACTAGTAGGAGTAGATGCTTTTGAGTACTTCCTAGTTTACTGCATTTTCATTACTGCACACTGTTGTTTCACAAATTCACTGATATTTGGGCATAGACCTTTGGTGGTTACCTATTGGGATTTATTTTTCACACCCTGTTTGGGTCATGTCTTGGGCCCAAACTGATTATATTGCTTCAGGTGTGGATAAGGGAAAGGGTCCCTATATAGGTACTTGACTGCTGTAGAGGAGTAGGAGAGCATAGGACTGAGCTTAGGCTTGCGATGGTGCTGAGTTCCTGATGTGCTGTTTTATTTTGATTTTCTGTATTTGTCCCTTGTATTGTAGTGTACCTGTTCTGGCTAATTTCTTAGACTTAGGTACATATTTCATCATTATATATGACTATTGATCTTTTCTTTACTTCCAATGCTTTGTCTATTCATATTTTGTATTTGTTTACTGCTTCCGAATTTTGTATGTTTATCTCTATTTCCGCTGTGTTACACTTTGACAAATGAGGGCATAGTTTCTCCACTATCAGACCTAGGCCCTCGCTGCTAATCGATAGCCTCTGGCATTTGGGGAAATGTTCTTGAGGTCATGTGACCAACCAGGTTCGGGGCACCCGTTGAGTGGAACCCGGATTCGGGACGTTACAAAGTGGTATCAGATGAGTTCTTTTCTTTGACTTATAGTTTGGAGCCTTATTCTGTGATATGATGGAAATGGTATTTAGTAATAAGCTGTGTCAGGGAGTAGCTAACCCATTTACAGGGAAAATCCAGTCTACCTCGTTTATTGCAATTTTTATGATTATGAAATTTTACAGTTGAGTTGATTTTCACTGTTGGGTGATGCACTTGTGATTGTGCTGTTTATATGATATAAATGGGTTCTATTTAGTTTCAACCCGATGAGATGAGGGTATGTCATCTCATACATCATATATGAACATGCTAGAAATCACATTCCATGCATAGTTTCCATGCTATGTAGTTTAATTAGACGTTTCATGTTGTTGTGATAGTTGATGTGCTAAAAAATCATGTTGTTGTGATAACTATTTTGATAAATACCTATTATTTGATAAGATATTGTTGTGAGGTGTTTTTGATAGAATGAATGCAAAACTTTGATTTCTGGGGAGTATGGGCCTCCAATGACCGGAATTTGGTGAATAATTGATGAGTTTACTTTTTTATAACTTGTGTAAGATGCCACGCATTGATTCGCGGGGATTATGGCCCCTCACAGATCAGAATTTGGCACTTAAGTGTTTGTTTCTACATTTTTCTGGGTTCCGGAGTAGTTTCTGAGGCTTACTATCCAAAAAACCCAGGATACACGCCGTGTAGTCCTATGGACACACGCCGTGTGTTCTTCTGTTTGGAAAGAAAGGGAAAATTTTTAAGTATATGCCGTGTACCCTAAGTAAACGCCGTGTAGTCTCTTACCATGTTGTAGGCTGTGTGGGAAGAGACATAGGATAGGGAAGTTTTGGGAGGAAGACACTCCGTGTACCGGTTGCACATGTCGTGTAGTGTCGACCCAGCATCTGCCCATGTAACTATCAACACAGATGGTGCAACCTTAAGACATACACGCCGTGTCGACCTTGAACACGCCGTGTAGTATGACCCAGGTACCCAGCCGTGTCACTAACAACACAGGTCGGTGTTATCTTCCAAGTACACATCATGTGCCTGTGGGACACACTGTGTAGTCTTGTTTTAAGAGAGTTGTCTGGCTTAGCCATGTAGAAGGACTCGGGAAGTGAAGGGGAATTCAAGTACATGCTGGGTATTTAGACGACACATCGTGTGTTTGGGGTGTTACACGGCCAATTTAAGCTGGAGTACACGCCCATGTGGATGGCTTGTGAGAACACGCTGTGTAGTATTTATACATACTGTGTAGCCATGTTTTTTAAATCCTGAATGCTTTCTTTTTCTTGTTCCCTTCTTGGAAACCTCATTTTCGGCCTTGGATAATATTGATTTAAGGCATGTGTTTAACCTTGTAGAGTCATGCCACCGAGACGACCTCGAGTTGTTCTCCAGGAGAGTGGAAATAATTATAATCCAAGGATAGTTGCCCATGGGCTACCAATGAATCCTCCAGGAGGGCCAGATGTGGTGTCAATCGTTATACCAGACACAGGTGCTGATGCATAGTTCCATAAAGGCTTCATGCATTTCATGCAGACCTTTCAGGGAGCACCGCCAGCTGCCACATCTATGGCAGAGCTGACGTGCATCTTCCAGCAGTAGCATCCGCTTATGTTTTCAGGGGATGGAGGACCACAAGCTATAGAGTCTTGGATGGGTTCGATGCAGACGATATTTGAGCATCTAGAGATGCCTCTAGGGAGGAGGGTCAAGCTCACTACATATATGCTGTGTGATTCCACCAAGTGGTGGTGGGATGTTACCACCCAGTCTGAGCATCACCGAGACATGGCGGGGGAAGATTTTCAGACATTCTTTTATGACTTCTTCTTCTTGGAGATACTGAGGGTAGATCAAGCTCAAGAGTTCATAAATCTGCAGTAGGGCGCCATGTCAGTGATGGATTATTCTGACCGCTTCACTAAGATTCAGCGTTTTGCACCCGTTCTGGTGGGTCATGAGGTGTTTAGGGCTAGACGCTTTGAGGATGGTATACAATGTGACATCCGAGCGCTGGTGAATGTTTTTAGGTTGCATATCGTGCATGCTATTGTGAACCAGGCACTGATTACAGAGCGGAACCTGCAGGAAGCTAGTGGTGTGGTCCAAGACAGTTCAACACCAGTTTCTGGTACAATTTCTACCGGTAAGAGGAAGTGACATATGGATTTCTCTCACGGGGGAAGTACTAGCCAGAAGAATTCTATATGTGGCCCGGTTATTTGCTACCAGTGTGGTAGGGAGGGGCACAAGCAAACTCAGTGTCCCCGAGACCCAGTGGAGTGCTGAGCTTGCGGCAAGATGGGTCATCTGCAGCACTTTTGTCAGGAATTTTCACCAGTGGCTAGTGAGAGGGGTTCTGTGCAGACTCCACGTGTGGGAGCAAGACCAAAAACTTATTACCAGTCAGGAAACTGGAATACGTCAGGGCGTGCTAGCAGAGATGGTGGTCGTGGCCATGGTAGCCAGACACCGGGATCTCAGAGGCAGTATGGCGGGTCAGCTTAGGGTAGCCAGGTTGTGTCACAGGGTCGCGACACTGGGCATGCATATTCAGGGCAACAGACCCATCATGCATAGGAACCCGGACCTTCCACTGTCAGAGGTACAATTCTAGTTGCGTCTGTTTTATCTTCTACACTTTTCAATACTGGTGTTACACATAGTTTTATATCTTTGGACATTGTGGATAGCCTTGGGATCTGTGTTTCTTCTTCTTCTGATATCATAACGCTAGACACTCCTTTGGGAGCGAGGACGGTAGGTGTGCGTCAGTGCAAGGAGTTCCCCCTTGAGGTTGGAGGGTGTAACTTCCTATGGGACCTCTATGTCTCAGAGATGACGGCTTATGATGTCATTCTCAGGATGGACTAGTTGGTACACTTTCAAGGATTTGTAGATTGCTATCATTGCAGGGTGAGTTTCACATCACCAGAGGGATAAGAGTTTCTATACAAGGGTGAGTGGTATGTCCAGGAGAGCTGAGCTGTACCAAAGCATCGTGGGCGAGGTGGAGTGACATCCCAAATTGTGAGTTTATATCTGGATGATCAGGGGACTTTTCAGAAGTATTTCTGTAACATCCCAGGTAAATAAAGAATAAAGAATTTCCATATTTATTAATATTTACGAATTAAATGTTAATTTTATTTTAAAGGGGTTGCTATGTTCGATAGCGTACCCGATACGCAACGATGAGTTTCTTTGAAACTTACGTAGCACACTAGTAATAAAATAATATTATTTTAAAATGTTAGTTAACAAGTAGCCGTTGTACTGGCGGGAATGGATATAAATAACTAAAATATGATTAGATATGTTTTTAAATGTTTATACATTTACCCAATAAAAGATAAAGGCTTAAAATACGGAAAGAGTTCAATTTTACGGGTATATATACTCTAATTTTCACTAAAGGTTCACTTATCACCTTTTAATGGTGAACCATCATTAAATATAGTTTTGATCACTCTTATACTTTATTTTGGACCAAATATAACTCTTCTTTAGAATAGGGACATCAAAATTTACTTTGTGTAAATTTTTGGTACCTTTCTGATAAAGTTCATTTTTTTATGAATAGTGTAAAATGTTGTATTTTAATTCAAAACCTCTTTTTAATCTAATTTATTTATATGATTAGATTATTATTTTAATTGGTTTTAAAGTGAAATTAGAAAATATTTTTACCATTTAATCCAATGGTGGTCATTGGAATCAATTTCACTTTGAAATTGGACTTAAACTGGTGTCAATCTTTTGATACTTATTGTTTCACAAAAACACGCTATTTGTCATGACAACGGGAATTAATTATTAAATTAATTAATTTGACTTATATGTTTTGAATTTTGTAAAATGGACTTCATTTTTGAATTCGGAATATCAAATATAGCTTAGGGTGAATTTTTGGTAATTTTCTGAAAAACATCAATTTTTGATGAATAGTGAAACCACTAAGTGGTAATCAAGAAAACTGATTTTTTAGTTAAATGAAAGTTTACCACTAATGTGTATTGAATTTTGAAAATCCGACATACATGGTTGTCATTAAGAAGTAAAATGTGGTTCAATGAGATTAAAATATTTTTTTGGTGAATAGTAACTTTTTTTCATTAATCGCGATTAGAGGTAATTAGTGTAGTTTAAGGTAAAAATGGTATTATAAGAATGTGAAAACACCATGACACTTGTCCTACACCTATTGGGTGAGTCATGGCCGACCAAGACAAGCCATGGGCCAACTTGGGGACCCCATGGAGCCACTTTAGTTGGAAAATGACATTAATATATTTTTATTTAATGTTAAAGTGAAAATGACACTAACATAAATTGTTTTACTAAAATAATTTTTGAGTTGGGTTATACAAGTCCAAATTTTGATTATAAATAGTCATTGGAAATATAAAACGATTTCCTACATCAGAGTATTTGTTTTATAATTTTTAGACATTAAATAAATTAAATTATATATGACATAATAATGATGCAGTGATGACATCATTATTTGACGATTTAAATAAAATGGAAAGATAATGAAAAATATAAAACCTACACATGGAAAAAACCAATTGGATGAGTGGATTTCGAACCCTGATCACCTTATCCAAGAATTATAACAATGTGGGACCTTTTAAAACCGAAACACATTTTCAAATAAAGTAATATTTCCTTACATTCCAAAAGTGCCCCTCCTCTCCTCTTATAAAAGGCCCCCACCTCTACCTCATTTCACACACTTCTCAAGCCTTTGGCTCGGCCAAACCATGCCCAATTACTCTCTCCACATCCCTATCCTCATCCTAGAGGATTCCCTTTGGGAAGAATCCTTTCAAAGGAAGCCTTTAGGCTCAAATCAAAAGGGAGTTACACTTTTAAAGGTAATTCATTCTCTCTTGTTCATTTGTTTTATTTTGCTTCTCCAACCCTCTAAACTCTTTTTATTTACTTCTTTTGTAACAACACCAGTATCTTCAATATACTAGGATGTTGTTATCAGATTTATTCGAGCTACACTCTCACACAACTACATCAAATGGTTAAAGAACATACGGTTTCCGTGGATGGCAAAATTCTGCCTCCCGAAACGATGATTGTTCAATACTCATTTAACACCTTCAAGGGTGGCCATTATGAAGTCACTATTTTTATATATGATATATAATATGTTTATTTTTTCTTTAATCTTCTGTATTTTTCATTTTTTGGCATACCTTTATGGTTTCCATTATGGGTAAACACGATATCTTCATTTAAGGAAGTGCAGACTACCGCCCCCTAAAAGTGATGTGATTCGTTAATGCCATACGTGGGATGTGTAAAGGATGGATTTAAAGTTATTATATATGATGTTATACTGGAATTATAATATGCCTCTATATCATTATTATTTCTTTCCATTAAATTATGAGATAGAAATGAAAGTAGCGTTCATGCGTACGTACGGCTTACCGTCTCCATGAACAGTGCATTTCATTTCTTATCCCCAAATGTAATGTACTATTAAAATTACATGTATATAATGGATATATATAATTAATGATATATCTAAATGATGAATATAATTCTGGAATTAAAATATACATACCTCCCATTTAGTTTTAATTCCATTAATATGATAAAGAAATGAAAGTAGCGTTCATGCGTACGTACAGCTTACCGTCTCCATGAACGGTGCATTTCATTTCTTACCTCTAAATGATTATGTAATATTATAAATACATGTATATTCTGGATATATATGATACATATTATATCCAAATCGGGAATTTCATTCTGGATATAAAGAACTTTTGACCACATGAACAACATGTAATTGTAAGAAGTCAACTTTCGACTTAAGAACCAAATATTGACAAAACAAACATTATTAACTTAAATGGTTACATAATGTTTATAACATGGCAATAAGTGATATAAAAAGAATAATGAACTTTAAAAAGGTTCTTAATCAAGTATAAATTAACTCAAGTTTATTATTCATGACGTTAAAGAACGATCGAGTCAAGTCAGACCCAAGGTAAGGGAACTTCTTAACCCAATTTCCATTCTTTGGGTTAATCTCCTACTTTCAAGTTATGTCATTATATTATTATGTCGTATCTTGTATTTGTACTTTATTTATGTGTACTTATAGTGACTACACATAATATATCTATTTTACTTTAAAAATTATCTTTGTAAGGGACTTCATCTCAATCTCCTTTCATTGAGGCATATTTCGTTTTATACACAAATTTCTTTTATACGGTGTATAAACTCCTTGACTTTTACTTTTATACAAAAGGAATCTTTTTCTACGAAGCGTTTTACTAAACGAAAAAAAGGAATGTTTTTTTAACGTACACGGTGACAACGACCTTTTTCCGCCACCGCGAGTATTATTTTGTCTTTGGCTTTCTCAACAAGCCGTAATGTTTTTAGAATAAAATAAATACCATATACTCTTTTCTGTATTTTGGTATTGAAAATGGTTTTGAAAAAGGATTCTATTATGTCAATATATTTATGATATATTGTGATTGAAATGTGGAAATGTTATCATTCCTTTATATTGGTTTTATGTTTTATGATTTTATATTGGTACTTGGACATTTTAACGGGTGGTTACGTTATAAACCATATGACGGGTGGTGCCGTGAATACCAGGACGGGTGGTTACGTTATAACCTCCAATGCATTGGGTATGGAAGTCGGCCATATGGCTATTCCATTAAGTATGTATGGAAATTGGCCGTATGGCTATTCCATTAAGTGATATGTGTGGAAGTCAACCGTATGGTTATTCCACTTAAGTATGTTTATGTCCCAAGTTACCTTTATATATTCTATGTGTTCTTTATATGGGTTTTATGGTAATCCTTTGGTTACAAAAAGGTAAGTAATGATACTTTATTCAGTAAAGAGTTTTTACTACTTCATGAAGGTGAAGGTATTACATTGATAGAGTATACATGGTTTACTTGATTTTGAAAAACTAATAGTTTTCATTCTTTTTGTATCCCTTACTGAGCTTTTTATGCTCACCCCAAGTTTTTCGAAATGTTTTTCACAGGACTTAAAGTGGAATAAGGTCAAGGATGGGATCAAGGGAATTTCATGCTATCTTAAACATGGAATCTAGACATCTTTATTTCTAAGAGTTTTTATTTTATGGAGACTTAGTAGAAGTGTCTACTTTGTAATCTTTTAAGATGTAATAGTCATGTTCTAATTCTCTAAAACTCTAAACCTGAAAAGATCCTCAATGTGAATTATTCATTTAATTAAATATTAAGTAAGGTTTAAGGTTGGGGCCTTATAGTTGGTATCAGAGGTCGGTTTAGACAACTTTAGGAGTTAGAAAAGTGTTAAATTATAATATGATTGAAATGATATAGCATTTACGGATTACCATGTTGCTTCTCCTAAGATATTTCTGTGTTCAGAATGGTTTTCCGCAGAGGAAACAAAGAAGCTATGTTGGGACGACATCAGGAGGAAGATAACCTTCCAAATCAGCAACCTAAGATGGTCGGAATCGGAACTGAACAGTTTGTTGCAGTGATGGCACAGTTAACTCAGGCTATAAATGGTGGTGGTATCCATGCACGAGATCAGCCAGATCAACCGCAGAGGAACATGTCAGTGGTGGAACATTTCATGAGGCAACATCCGCCATCATTCAGAGGATCATCTGACCCTGTGCAAGATGAAGGGTGGATTAAAGCACTGGAGAAGATTTTTGATGTCATGGGGTGTTCAGAACATCAAAAGGTTAGTCTTGCTGTTTATCGTTTTGAAGGTGAAGCTGATCAGTGGTGGTCGATGGTGAAAAATATAAGGGATAGTGATGAGATTGAGGATCTTCACTGGGACGAATTCAAAGGTATGTTTCTTGAGAAATATTTCCCTAAGGTGGTTCGTCTTAGGATGGAAAAACAGTTCCTAGAATTGAGGCAGGAGGATGATTCAGTGGCTGCTTATGAAGAAAAGTTCACTCGATTGACAAGGTATGCTCCAAACTTCATACGAGATCTTGATAGTAAAATAAACCGTTTTTACTCAGGGTTAAAGCCAAAGTATCGAAGGGCTTTAGCTTCTCGTGAGTTCAAAAGTTATGAAAAACTTGTTCGATGTGCGGAGAAGGTGGAAATGGAGTTTGCCGATGATCAGGTGTTCTATGAAAAACAACAGAATAAGAGGTCTAGTTGGCAGGCAAAGGGGAAGAATTCATCAAAGAAGCAAGGAGGTAAGAAAACCAAATATCCATCCTGTGAGAAGTTTGGTAAAATGCATCCTGGAGAATGTTTATCTAAGTCTGGTAAGTGCTTTCGGTGTGGTAAGTCTGGTCATATTGCTCGTAACTGTAAGGAAGATGATCAAGCAGGAAATGAAAAGCCAACGGTAAGATGTTTTAAGTGTAATGAAATGGGTCATTATGCAAACGAGTGTCCAACGATGAACTCAACTGGGGGAATGCAGCTAGACTACAAGCAGAAAGGGGTGGCGAAATCCTTTGCAACAACTTCAGCAGATGTTGGGCCATCGAATGAAGTGGTATCAGCTCCAGGGAGCTCAGTATTTTTCGAAGATTGACTTGAGGTCAGGGTACCATCAGTTGAAAGTAAAAGAAGCAGACGTTCCGAAGACTGCGTTCCGTACTAGATATGGCCATTATGAATTTGTAGTTATGCCTTTTGGGTTAACCAATGCACCTGCTGTATTCATGGACCTTATGAATAAAATTTTCCATGAGTTCTTGGATAAGTTTGTGTTTGTGTTTTGAGGTTTGGGAAGAGGTTATGTGTGCCTTGTGATTCACAGTTGAAGAATGAGTTGTTATGTGAGGCTCATAGTTCCCTGTTTTCAGTTCATCCTGGCAGTACTAAGATGTACAGAGATCTGGGGAGTATTACTGGTGGGATGGAATGAAAAGAGACATTGCTGATTTTACTGTGAAGTGTTTAAAATGTCAACAGGTTAAAGCAGATAGGCAGTTACCGAAAGGGATGCTTCAGCCTTTACCAGTGACATATTGGAAATGGGAAAACATATCCATGGACTTTGTTGTGGGATTACCGAGGACATCTCGAGGTAATAATGAAATCTGGGTTATTGTTGATCGCTTGACCAAATCTGCTCATTTCCTTTCTATACGAGATACTTTCTCTCTTGATCAACTTTCCCGTTTGTATCTTAAAGAGATAGTCAGGTTACATGGATTTCCTCTCTCCATTGTATCAGATCATGATCCCAGGTTTACTTATAACTTTTGGAAAGGCCTTCAGAAGTCGTTGGGTACTGAATTAAATTTTAGTACAGATTTTCTTCCTCAATCAGATGGGCAGTCAGAACAAACAATCCAGACATTGGAGGATATTCTACGAGCTTGTTCTATGGATTATCAGGGAAGTTGGGACCAACATCTTTCTTTGGTTGAATTTTCTTATAATAACAGCTTTCATTCCAGTATACAGATGGCACTATTTCAGGCATTATATGGGAAGTGGTGACGAACTCCAGCTTTCTGGGATGAAGTGGGTGAAAGGAAGTTGATAGGACCAGAATTGGTAGAAGAGATGGCGAAAATGGTTTAGTTGATTCAGAAACACATGAGAACAGCTCAGAGCAGGCAGAAAAGTTATGCAGATAACCGGAGGAAGGATCTATCTTTTGAGTTAGGTGATCATGTTTTTCTCAAGGTTTCTCATTGGAAAAGTGTGATGAGATTTGGTAAGAAAGGAAAGATGAGTCCAAGGTTTATTGGACCATACAAAATTCTGGAAAGAGTTGGATTAGTTGCATACCGAGTGGCTTTACCTCCGAGTTTGTCTCAGGTAAACAATGTTTTTCACGTTTCGATGTTGAGAAAGTATATGCCAGATCCATCTCATGTTTTGAGTCCAGAGGTAGTTTAGCTGGAAGAGAACCTATCTTATGAGGAAAAACCGGTCCAGATTCTTGACCACTGGGAGCAAGTGTTACGGAATAAGGTGATTCATCAGGTAAAGGTTTTGTGGAAAAACCATGTGATTGAAGAGGCAACGTGGGAATCTGAAAATGCTATGAGGGATAAATACCCCCACTTATTTTGATAAGTGAATAAAATTGCGAGGACGCAATTCCCAAAAGGGGGGAAGGATGTAACATCCCAGGTAAATAAAGAATAAAGAATTTCCATATTTATTAATATTTACGAATTAAATATTAATTTTATTTTAAATGGGTTTCTATGTTCGATAGCGTACCCGATACGCAACGATGAGTTTCTTTGAAACTTACGTAGCACACTAGTAATAAAATAATATTATTTTAAAATGTTAGTTAACAAGTAGCCGTTGTACTGGCGGGAATAGATAGAAATAACTAAAATATGATTAGATATGTTTTTAAATGTTTATACATTTACCCAATAAAAGATAAAGGCTTAAAATACGGAAAGAGTTCAATTTTACGGGTATATATACTCTAATTTTCACTAAAGGTTCACTTATCACCTTTTAATGGTGAACCATCATTAAATATAGTTTTGATCACTCTTATACTTTATTTTGGACCAAATATAACTCTTCTTTAGAATAGGGACATCAAAATTTACTTTGTGTAAATTTTTGGTACCTTTCTGATAAAGTTCATTTTTTTTATGAATAGTGTAAAATGTTGTATTTTAATTAAAAACCTCTTTTTAACCTAATTTATTTATATGATTAGATTATTATTTTAATTGGTTTTAAAGTGAAATTAGAAAATATTTTTACCAGTTAATCCAATGGTGGTCATTGGAATCAATTTCACTTTGAAATTGGACTTAAACTGGTGTCAATCTTTTGATACTTATTGTTTCACAAAAACACGCTATTTGTCATGACAGCGGGAATTAATTATTAAATTAATTAATTTGACTTATATGTTTTGAATTTTGTAAAATGGACTTCATTTTTGAATTTGGAATATCAAATATAGCTTAGGGTGAATTTTTGGTAATTTTCTGAAAAACTTCAATTTTTGATGAATAGTGAAACCACTAAGTGGTAATCAAGCAAACTGATTTTTTAGTTAAATGAAAGTTTATCACTAATGTGTATTGAATTTTGAAAATCCGACATACATGGTTGTCATTAAGAAGTAAAATGTGGTTCAATGAGATTAAAATAATTTTTTGGTGAATAGTAACTTTTTTTCATTAATCGCGATTAGAGGTAATTAGTGTAGTTTAAGGTAAAAATGGTATTATAAGAATGTGAAAACACCATGACACTTGTCCTACACCTATTGGGTGAGTCATGGCCGACCAAGACAAGCCATGGTCCAACTTGGGGACCCCATGGAGCCACTTTAGTTGGAAAATGACATTAATATATTTTTATTTAATGTTAAAGTGAAAATGACACTAACATAAATTGTTTTACTAAAATAATTTTTGAGTGGGGTTATACAAGTCCAAATTTTGATTATAAATAGTCATTGGAAAGATAAAACGATTTCCTACATCAGAGTATTTGTTTTATAATTTTTAGACATTATATAAATTAAATTATATATGACATAATAATGATGCAGTGATGACATCATTATTTGACGATTTAAATAAAATGGAAAGATAATGAAAAATCTAAAACCTACACATGGAAAAAACCAATTGTATGAGTGGTTTTCGAACCCTTATCACCTTATCCACGAATTATATCAATGTGGGACCTTTTAAAACTGAAACACATTTTCAAATAAAGTAATATTTCCTTACTTTCCAAAAGTGCCCCTCCTCTCCTCTTATAAAAGGCCTCCACCTCTACCTCATTTCACACACTTCTCAAGCCTTTGGCTCGGACAACACATGCCCAATTACTCTCTCCACATCCCTATCCTCATCCTAGAGGATTCCCTTTGGGCAGAATCCTTTCAAAGGAAGCCTTTAGGCTCAAATCAAAAGGGAGTTACACTTTTAAAGGTAATTCATTCTCTCTTGTTCATTTGTTTTATTTTGCTTCTCCAACCCTATAAACTCTTTTTATTTACTTCTTTTGTAACAACACAAGTATCTTCAATATACTAGGATGTTGTTATCAGATTTATTCGAGCTACACTCTCACACAACTACATCAAATGGTTAAAGAACATACGGTTTCCGTGGATGGCGAAATTCTGCCTCCCGAAACGATGATTGTTCAATACTCATTTAACACCTTCAAGGGTGGCCATTATGATGTCACTATTTTTATATATTATATATAATATGTTTAGTTTTTCTTTAAGCTTTTGTATTTTTCATTTTTTGTCATACCTTTATGGTTTCCATTATGGGTAAACACGATATCTTCATTTAAGGAAGTGCAGACTACCGCCCCCTAAAAGTGATGTGATTTGTTAATGCCATATGTGGGACGTGTAAAGGATGGATTTAAAGTTATTATATATGATGTTATACTGGAATTATAATATATCTCTATATCATTATTATTTCTTTCCATTAAAGTATGAGATAGAAATGAAAGTAGCGTTCATGCGTACGTACGACTTACCGTCTCCATGAACGGTGCATTTCATTTCTTATCCCCAAATGTAATGTACTATTAAAAGTACATGTATATAATGGATATATATAATTAATTATATATCTAAATGATGAATATAATTCTGGAATTAAAATATACATACCTCCCATTTAGTTTTAATTCCATTAATATGATAAAGAAATGAAAGTAGCGTTCATGCGTACGTACGGCTTACCGTCTCCATGAACGGTGCATTTCATTTCTTACCTCTAAATGTTTATGTAATATTATAAATACATGTATATTCTGGATATATATGATACATATTATATCCAAATCGGGAATTTCATTCTGGATATAAAGAACTTTTGACCACATGAACAACATGTAATTGTAAGAAGTCAACTTTCGACTTAAGAACCAAATATTGACAAAACAAACATTATTAACTTAAATGGTTACATAATGTTTATAACATGGAAATAAGTGATATAAAAAGAATAATGAACTTTAAAAAGGTTCTTAATCAAGTATAAATTAACTCAAATTTATTATTCAGGACGTTAAAGAACGATCGAGTCAAGTCGGACCCAAGGTAAGGGAACTTCTTAACCCAATTTCCATTCTTTGGGTTAATCTCCTACTTTCAAGTTATGTCATTATATTATTATGTCGTATCTTGTATTTGTACTTTATTTATGTGTACTTATAGTGACTACACATAATATATCTATTTTACTTTAAAAATTATCTTTGTAAGGGACTTCATCTCAATCTCCTTTCATTGAGGCATATTTCGTTTTATACACAAATTTCTTTTATACGGTGTATAAACTCCTTGACTTTTACTTTTATACAAAAGGAATCTTTTTCTACGAAGCGTTTTACTAAACGACAAAAAGGAATGTTTTTTTAACGTACGCGGTGACAACGACCTTTTTTCGCCACCGCGAGTATTATTTGGTCTTTGTCTTTCTCAACAAGACGTAATGTTTTTAGAATAAAATAAATACCATATACTCTTTTATGTATTTTGGTATTGAAAATGGTTTTGAAAAAGGATTCTATTATGTCAATATATTTATGATATATTGTGATTGAAATGTGGAAATGTTATCATTCCTTTATATTGGTTTTATGTTTTATGATTTTATATTGGTACTTGGACATTTTAACGGGTGGTTACGTTATAAACCATATGACGGGTGGTGCCGTGAATACCAGGACGGGTGGTTACGTTATAACCTCCAATGCATTGGGTATGGAAGTCGGCCATATGGCTATTCCATTAAGTATGTATGGAAATTGGCCGTATGGCTATTCCATTAAGTGATATGTGTGGAAGTCAACCGTATGGTTATTCCACTTAAGTATGTTTATGTCCCAAGTTACCTTTATATATTCTATGTGTTCTTTATATGGGTTTTATGGTAATCCTTTGGTTACAAAAAGGTAAGTAATGATACTTTATTCAGTAAAGAGTTTTTACAAATTCATGAAGGTGAAGGTATTACATTGATAGAGTATACATGGTTTACTTGATTTTGAAAAACTAATAGTTTTCATTCTTTTTGTATCCCTTACTGAGCTTTTTATGCTCACCCCAAGTTTTTCGAAATGTTTTTCACAGGACTTAAAGTGGAATAAGGTCAAGGATGGGATCAAGGGAATTTCATGCTATCTTAAACATGGAATCTAGACATCTTTCTTTTTAAGAGTTTTTATTTTATGGAGACTTAGTAGAAGTGTCTACTTTGTAATCTTTTAAGATGTAATAGTCATGTTCTAATTCTCTAAAACTCTAAACCTGAAAATATCATCAATGTGAATTATTCATTTAATTCAATATTAAGTAAGGTTTAAGGCTGGGGCCTTATAATTTCCCTCCAATAGTTGATCATTTTAGGGATGTCTTCCCAGATGACTTTTCAGGTCTTCCTCCAGAGCGAGAGGTGGATTTCTATATTGATCTTATGCTAGGAGTGACACTGGTGTCCATTCCTCCTTATAGGATGGCTACACCTGAGTTGCAGAAGCTCAAGAGGCAGTTAGAGGAGTTGCATGAAAACAGTTTTATCAGACCCAGTACTTCTCCTTGGGGTTCGCCGATCCTCTTTGCAAAGAAGGCAGACGTTACCCTCAAACTCTGTGTGGATTATCAGAAGTTGAACCAGCTTAAGGTCAAGAACCAATATCCCTTACCAAGGATTGATGATATTTTTGATAAACTTCAGGGAGCACGAGTGTTCTCGATGATTGACTTGAGATCCAGATATCATCAGTTGTGCATTAGACCATCAGATATACCGCTTACATCTTTTTGGAGATGATATGGTCTATACGAGTACTTGGTTATGTCGTTCAGACTCATGAATGCGCTAGTAGTTTTCATGGATCTGATGAATCGTGTGTTCCATCCTTATTTGGATTTTTTATGGTAGTCTTCGTGGATGAAATCTTGGTGTACTCTCTCACTCTACACGACTATGCTACCCATCTTGAGATCGTACTGAGTACACTGAGAGAGAATCAGTTATATGCTATGCTCTCAAAGTGCCACTTTTGGATGGACCATATTCATTTCCTGGGTCATATCCTCTCAGAGGAAAGAGTTGTGGTAGACCGAGAGAAATGGAGAGAAGTAGTCTCCTGGGAGCATCCTAAGAACTTTTTTGAAATATGGAGTTTCTTGGGGATGGCTGGTTACTACAGGTGCTTTATATAGGACTTCTCCCGCTTAACGGCACCATTGAAGAGTTTGACTAAGAAGGGTGTGAAGTTCCTTTGGTCAGAAGCTTGCGAGATAGCCTTTCAGGAGCTGAAGGGAAATTCGACATCAGCACCAATCCTGATACTTCCGTAATAAGGGAAGAGCTATAAAGTTTACTATGATGCATCAGGTATTGGACTGGGAGTAGTGTTGATGCAGGGCGATTGAGTAGTTTTGTACGGGTCTTGGTAGTTGAGGCCACATGAGAGGAATTACCCGACACATGATCTCGAGTTGGTTGCAGTTGTTCATGTGTTATGCTGTTGGAGACATTATCTCTTGGGAGAGAATTTTGTGGTTTTCACCAACCACAAAAGTCTCAAGTACATCTTTACTCACCATGACTTGAATTTGAGACAACGAAGGTGGGTTGAATACCTTTATTCCTTCGACTTTGATCTTGCCTATACACCTGGTAAGGGTAACGCAGTTGCTGATTCACTGAGCAGGAAGACTCAGATACAGGCAATTCATGAGGCCAATGGTGAGTGGAATCTTATGGATTTGTTCTCTGAGATGCATTTGGAGGTGCACGATAGTCAGGGGCAAACCTATCTTTCTTCCTTATCTATGACTTCTACCCTCCTGGATAGAGTGAGGATGAGACAACTATCTAATTTAGAATGCCTAGTTCTACAGGAGTCAGTGGCTAGTGAGGAACCTTCTCTTGGATGGATGATATGCAACGATGAGGTACTGTGTGTCCATGTTTGAGTTTGGGTTTCATGGTATATACTCAAAGAGATGATGTGAGAGGTTTATGCTTCAGCTTGGGCAGTGCATCTCAGAGTTACCAAAATGAACCATGACTTGAGACGTCAGTATTGGTGGCCGGGTATGAAAAAGGAAGTAGCTGGTTTTGTTTCGAGATGTTCCACCTATCAACAGGTGAAGGTAGAGCATTAGAGGCAATCCATACTGTTACAACAGTTACCCATCCCGGAGTTGAAATGGGATGATGTCGCGATGGATTTCATGACCGGGTTGCCGAGGTCACCTCAAGGCAATGATGTCGTGTGGGTTTTCGTGGATAGACTCACAAAGGTTGCTCACTTTTTTCCAATCAAGGAGACCTTCGGTGTTGACGAGCTCAGAAAGTTGTATATTTGAGTGGTGGTACATTTTCATGGGGTCCCTCGTTCTATCATTTCTGATAGGGATGACCACTTTACATCTCTTTTCTGGAAGAGTTTTCATAGAGCAATGGGTACATAGGTACTTCTGAGCATAGCTTACTACCCTCCGACCGATGGAAAGTCAGAGTGTACAATACAAGTTCTTGAGTACATGCTACGTGCATGCATCCTGGACCTTGGGGGATCTTGGGAGTGGCACAAACCCCTGGTCGACTTTGCCTACAATAATAGTTTTTAGGCAACTATTGAGATGGAACCTTATAAGGATTTATATTGTAGGCCATGCCGATCACCATTGTGCTAGTTGGAGGCAGGTGAGGCAACTTTAATGGGACCACGTCTCGTTCAAGAGACTTTTGATAAGTTCTAGTTGATTTTGAAGTGGATGGATACTGCATAGTCTCATCAAAAATCTTATACTGATCGCCACAGACAACCCTTAGAGTTCATGGTCGGGGATCAGATTTTCTTGTGTGTTTCGCTGAGGTTGGGACACAGGTGGATCAGGAGACAGGGTAAACTTTCATCAAGTTATGTGGGGCCATATGAGATTCTGGAGAGAGTCGGGCCGGTTGCATATCGGTTGTAGTTACCACAGAGGTACCGGGCCATGAACGACATCTTCCATGTATCTTAGCTATGCCGTTATCACTCAGACCCATCTCACATATTTCAGACCGGGGAGGTTGTGATTCATGTCGATGCATCCTTTGAGGAGCATTCGATTTGTATTATTGATAGGAGCACCAAGGTTTTTCGAGGCCAGTCAGTTCCTCTCGTACGGGTGCTATAGAAGTATGGCCGAGTGTAGGAAAAAACCTTAGAGTGGGAGATTGATGTACGTGCTTAGTGTCCTGAGTTGTTCACAAATGTATCTTCACCACCCTTGGAAGGGAAATTAGGGTAAAAATTTATTAAGGGGGGAAGTTTGTAAGAACCCAGTTCTTATTCTTGAGGTATGAGTTTCTTCTTTTCCTTTTTCCTTAAGTGTTTTTGAGAAAATAAGGAAGATGGGGAAAAATCCCAAATTTTGTGGGTACACACCATGTACTTTTCCACACGCCGTGTACTTTGGCCGTGTGGGATGAGTACACAGGGCGTGTAGGCCTTTCGGTGATGAAGGGTGTAAAAACTGACTACACACCGTGTACTTAGTATTTACACTCCGTGTAATTAGTCGACAGGTGAACAATATGGTGGTGGAGGCAGCCGCCAACAAAGCGATAGTACATGTCGTGTAATCAGGAGTACACACCTTGTACTCATGTCAATATATGAATAGTGCCATGGTGGAAAGAATCCTCTAGAGGAAAAATTTAAAAAAAATGAAAACTACACACCGTGTACTTGAGAGTACATGCCGTGTAGTCTATTTTTTCTTCTTAAAATGGCCAGTAGCCTCCTCATTTGGGAGAGGAGGCAGAACCACCATTTAGAGCTCCGGAGGATGGCCAGAGGTTTGGAGATCACACGATCACACATCAGGAATCTGATTCTGTCTTCGTCGATCACGTTGGGACCGTATGGGTAATCCCTCCACTCTCCTTGAGCTGTTCTTATCAATTCTTCCTTTAAGGGAAGTTATTTCTATTTTATTGAGAATTATTTTATCCCAGATCTATGTCATTCTTGGAAAATTTGGGAGGTGTTGTTCACATATACCGATCGGAGATGATCGAGGTAGGTGGTCTGATGTTTAATTCCAACTATCATGTTGTTTTTGTGTACCATTGTGCTACGCTCCCATGATTGAGGTGTCGTAAGGCTGAGGCCTTGATTACTTAAATACCTAGAATTGTGTAGGGAATTTAATGAATATGTATAACTACCATTTGGGATCATTTCTTGGATCCAGGGCCACCCCGTGGGTGTATTCCCTTATTATCCATTTGGCCAGGATACCCGAGGGTATGCCGCGATTTAGCATGCATTGAGTTTTCTTGAGAGAAACTTTATGTAAATGCTTGCTATGTGTTGGGCTCATCCCGGTTACGTGATTCTGTTCTATTCACCTAAGGGAAAGGCCTGAGGGAAAGTGTTTGTTTATCCTTAGGGAAATGTTTCATATGCCTGGGGGAAGTTGCTGCCGTGCGTGAGGTAATTATCTTGTACGCCTAAGGGCACTATTTGTTATGCCTAAGGGCAGATACCTGAGGGTTTCTTTTTAGTTTGTCCTGAGGGCAAGGTTCCGATTAGCCTGAGGGAAAGGTACTATTTATCCAGAGGGCACTGTACATATGAATATTCACTGTGGTGGTTGTTACTCCTACCAAGCTAAAACATAGGCTTGGTATTGGTTTACCTTATACTTGTTAGATAACTTGTTATAGTTTTTATATGACACTGTTTAAGAGATTTTCAGTTGAGTCTGAGTCTCAGAAACTTATAATTAAGATATATTGAATTTCTAAATAATAAATAAATTGAAATGAAACTGGTAGGAGTAGATTTTTTTGAGTACTTCCTAGTTCACTGCATTTTCATTACTGCACACTGCTATTGCACAAATTCACTGATAGTTGGGCACAAACCTTTGGTGGTTTCCTACTGGGATTTATTTCTCACATCCTGTCTGGGTCATGTCTTAGGCCCAAACAGATTATATTGATATAGGTGTGGATAAGGGAAAGGGTCCCTATACAGGTACTTGAGTGCTGTAGAGGAGTAGGAGAGCCTGATACTGATCTTAGGCTTGTGATGCTGCTGAGTTCCTACTGTGCTGTTTTATTTTTCTTTGCTTTATTTGTCCCTTGTATTGTAGTGTATCCTGTTTTGGCTTCTTTCTTAAACTTAGGTACATATTGCATCATTATATATGACTGTTGATTTTTTTATTTACTTGAGTGCTTTGTCTATTCAGCTTTGGTATTTGTTTACTGCTTCCACATTTTGTATGTTTATCTCTATTTTCGTTGCGTTACAATTTAACAGATGAGGGAATAGTTTCACCAATATCAGACCTAGGACCTCGCTGCTAGTCGGCATCCTCTGGCATTTGGCGAAATGCACTTGAGGTCATGTGACTAACCGGGTTCAGGGCACCCGTTGAGTGGCACCCGGATCTGGGACGTTACTTAGCTAAACTCTAAGTAGTAATTAAATGAATTCACTAATGTCTGTAGGAATCATCATGTGGGGAGAGGTGGACATTGAAATTGATGAGGATGATATATCCAAATAATCTAATGAATAAACTATGAAAGAGATGGTGGAGCACATTGGGACATAATCTCTTGACTCTCCAACTCATCTAGTAATCTACAGGGGGTGCGGCCCATGAATCAAAAAGGTGAATCCATCTACCAATGGGTCATAACATATAGAATACCTATTCCTCAAATTACCCCAAAAACCCAATTGAAAATTATAAAATAATGTTCTCTAGTTACCATTTATTCTTAAATGCATACTTAATATCTGGAACTAACTCTCTTGTTTTTTATGCACATAGGTGGCACACTCAACCCAATAAAACCTTGAGTCATCTACTAGGGTATCTTCTAGAACAAAGGGGTTTCTAATAGCAATATTCTATTTTGAAACATTAACCATAGGTCTTCTTGATGGTGTGGAGGATTACCAGAATGTGATACATAAATGGTTGACACATTTGATGGAAAATTAAACTCTTAAAGTCTGCATGGAATGTGTGTATTTACTCTTCCAACATACATTTAGCATTAAAACTAGTATATATTGATAAAAAACTTAATTCTTATTGATAATGGATGATAATTTTCCCACTCTGGAGGAGTAATAATTAGATATAACAAACTACTTAGAGGCTTATACTACCATCCTAGTGGCTGGAGGGGTGGAGTCGGTACTTGAAGAACATGTTGCTTGTAATGGAATGTTTATCCATACAGTGGTGATAGAGTTAGGTTTAGGAATTTTTGAAGAGATAAGGGTTATATGAATTAGTATCCCATATTATTATAGATCCCATACCCTCATAATGGACCCTATAAGAGGACCCCACCACTAAATTTTTAATATATTTTCTCGAGTATTGTCCCACTCTAGAAGAACCTTGTGAGACAACATAGGGAATATAAGGGCATCTGCATCTTCATCACTCACAATTCATTGGGTGAGTTGTTGGTATGGTTCTGTTCCCCTCTCCACTAGATGGTGAACATGGGATATATGGGGTTGACTATAATTTACTTTCCACACTGGTACAAGAACTCATGGTTGAGAAGGTTCACTTGGAGTGAAAAAGTTTGATACTACCCATTATGATCCCATTTTTGAGGGTGTCAAATACTTATGGTGGCTGAACAATTGGTTCCTCAGTCATATTATGGAGAACTATTATTGTGTATTTTTGTCTTTATATATAAGATATGATATTTAATTTGGAGTCTTAGTTGGTTGTGGAAAAGCTAAGTCATCTTAGGTGGAATACAAGGCAGGGAAGTATGAAGACAAGTGAGATAGGATTTAGGTGTGGGTGTTTGAGGTTTTCCTGTGGGAGATGAGGATTTATTATTTTTATCCAGGCGGTGAGAATTCATTGATCAACTCAACAGTTTCCATATGACCTCGAACAATATTTCTCTAAAATAAATCCATCATAGGTGCCGTTTTAAAATAAGGGAGAGGCTCTAGTATGTGTATGAACCTCCTCTTATTTTTCCATGAAATAAAAATATCAATTATTTGAAATCCCTATGTTGAATTTCACATCACAATCAAATTAATTAAATAAAAGAGTATAAATATCTTATCTCAAATGAGTTCTACACAATGTGAGAAAGAATATATAAATAGATAATCATTTAATTTAATGGGAGTATAAGACATGGAATAATGGGTTGGGTAAGAATGATTAGTCAATCAATCTTGGAAACTAGTGGTTATATGGAATTAATTTGATATAATTCAGAGGGTTTTATTTCCCTAACATTGTGCATGATGCATGAGGGAAAAAACAACCAAGGGTGTTATAATTCTACTAGAGAAAATGAGACTTGGATATAGGTAAATATGACTTTAAGAGTTTGAACCGATGGATAATGAAGTTAGATAGGTTAAGCATGATCATTGGCGACATTCAAGACATGGGTTCCATTACCATAGTATTATAGATCTCTCATATAGTAAATAATCCATGGATAGTTTGTAGTCCCTTGTAGAAGTATGTCATCACCATAAAGTAGTCTGTTCAAAGATGTTGAGTATGGTTCGTTCAGGGCATGTTCCATGTTTGAAAGGTGAGCCTTTGGGGGAGTTCTGTCATCACCATCGGGGATCCCGTTTGGAAATGAAAGTGGATTTCAATCGAAATCAAGGGACATAAATTGTTTTGAATAAGGATAAGAATGCTCATTTATAGTTATCACACTCTTTGTAATACATATTCATGTGTCAATAATAAATATGAGGCTTCCACCCATATATAATCCAAGAAGGATTGGGAAGAATTAATATGCCACCTGGGTGAGATACACATGAATGAGATTTATTCGTGCTCTAGGAAGAAGAAAAATGATCTCAGACGTTTCTTTGATTATGGTTACAATTTTTTTACAAAAAAGGTAGAATAATGGTTTAAGTTCAAACATCATGGAACATAGGGGTGTGAATTTTAAGATTGTACATATATGGCCAAATGGTTGTTCATTTTAATTTCATACAATTCGGACCAAATCATGAGGAAAACTATGGGGTGATAGGAGCCAAGGAAATGCTTAACATGAATTTGAAAGACGAATGATACAAAAACAAGCTTAGCCGGGGAGCATGTAATTTATGTTTTTTGTGCTTAGAAATGGGTTTACTGGGGTATAAAGGCATATGGATTTGACTACAAAGGGGGTTAATAATTTTTTTGTTGTTTTATGGACCAATGAATTTCCTATTATGGTAGTGCAACTGGGACCATGTGCTAATATATCCTATAAATTCATAGGGGAAATGATTTTGGTATGTTTTATAGACTAAGGATCATTAAGGAAACCTTAGAGTTATGTTCATACATTTTAAGGTTGTGGTCTTCAACAAGGGGCATTTCTAAAGTTTATTTTTCATCCCAGGTACATAGGAAAGAAAACCTACAAGTGGTAATAAATTGTAGTTTAAAACAAACATACAATTTACTTCCACAAATTATGTTTTAAAAAAACCTAAAAAATAAATTTACAATAAAAAACACATTATAAACTCATAAAAGATGGAAAAGAAAGGGGGTCTTTGCTACTAGTATAGAAGCTTTATGAATGGTGATGTTCTTGACTATAACAAGTCAGATCTGGATTTGAAAGTTTATGATGTACCCGAGCGCAAAGAGTTGTTCTCTAATTGTGTGCCTTGAAAGAAAAATTATTCAGATCTTGTGCCCCCCGGACTCATCTGGGTCGATGAATAATTTTTCAGATTTCATGGAATCTGCACTGAGCATGGATTTCTATGAATTTGAAGTCCCTTCATATAGAAGAGTCGTCAGGAAAGGGAAACTTGACCATGTTTCATCCAATTGAGAGGATATTGAGGATACATTGAATATTTGATTTTTCTGATAATTGATCGAGTCCTAACTCTGAGGGGTGAGAAAATGTGGAAAATTCAATGACTTGGTTTATCAAATTTCCATGGTTTTGGGTTTTGACAACTGGAGGATGACTGCAATGGGGAAATGATACTTTCTCATTTTGTTTCCTTCTGATGAGAACAATAGGAGGGAATAAATATTTGGTTCTATTTATTTGAAGCTTGAAATCCTGAGAATCCAAGAATGGGATTAGAATTTTGATGCATTCAGTTTTAAGAGCGCAAATAATCAGGTGTGGATTCATATATTTAAACTCAATTAGTTGTATTGGCATCCTAGAATCTTATGTGATATTGCATCTTTAGAGGGAAATCTAATAAGAATTAATAAGAAAACTAAAAATCCAATCTATAGACACTTTTCAAGAGTTCTTGTTGAAGTTTATATGGCCAACACATTAGTGGGGGAAGTGATTCTTACCACAACAGATGACAGATTTAACTAGTTTTTTTATGAAAGGAAGCCCAATTTTTGTGGCAATTGTAATTTATTTGTCCATATATCATCTGAGTGAAAAATATCTATGGTATGTTCAAAATGAAAAGCAAAGGGTCATGAAGAATAATCATGTAGAAGATGTATGTACACTAGGAAAAAAAATAATCATGATCCTCTGATTCTAGATTCTGGTGTTGGCCCTAGTGTTGTAAATGAAGGTCAACTTGATAATAATCATTTTCAAGGTCCCTATACTCCCGATAAAACATCCAATGAGGAGGATACTAGACATGATCCTAATATGGATGCAATTTTTTATATTTTTGAGTTGTAAGTCGCTAATAAATATGTTCTTCTATAACACTCCATTAATCCCTTTTTCATGGTTGACATGCTGGATATCTTCCATTTTTTCAACTTGTGGAGACTTTGGGTCAAAAGAAGTGTGTTGATTATTTGATCTAGGAGATTGAGAAAAAAAAAATTTCTAGTGGATTATAGAACTTTGAAACCCTCTCACAATACTGTGATCAGTTAAGCCAATGATCAGTATCATCAGGTTACATCTGCTGATGCTATTGTTCCATCTCCAATTGTGCGGGATACTTTTTCATACCCTAAAGTTGGGATGCTGAAATTTGAGAAGAGTATGAATCTAGATCAGGTATTTGAAAATTAGTAGGAGTATTCTAGTTCCTCCCTAGATATATATGGCTTAGCTATTATAGACCCACAATTCTTGATGTCTTCTATCCTAGAATCTCAAATGGATGGTACTGATCCTTTGCATGTGTATTTCTTTCCTGTTGATGTCTCTGTGGCTCATCAGGAACTTCAAGACAAATAGGAACCTTTCACTCAAGTAATTCCTTTAAAATAAGAAAAAAATAGTACTGGAAACTACAACCCTTTTTATTAATCACTCCCACTATCAATTTACCCCTCTCAGTGGGAGATTATGGGGTGATGATGGTGAGGAAAACCCTTCCACCAAAGAAATATTATCTCTGAAGAAGGATGATGGTTTTTTGGATGGGAAGAATTATAAAGGAATGAAAAAAGGGAGAGTTAAGGGAAAAAACTCTCATCCCCTAAGGGAGTAAGGGCCACAAGCAAGGTCTAGAGTATCCTCACATAAAAGAAGTTATTATTATAGAATTTTCAAGGGCATGATAATTCTACCATGGTCATGGAACTAAGACATTTTATTGTTTCCCATAAACCTATGATGATTGGTCTTGCTGAACCTAAGAAGAAATTAGATAAATGGATATCCTTAAAATGGGCCTCCCTTGGTTACTCGTTTTTCTCAAAAAATGAAAGTGAAAATGACTCTAAACATATCTAGGACTTAAAACATGATAAAATTACCATTAATTATTGTACAAAAAGTTAGCAAAGCATTCTAGTTGACATAGGAATCTAGGGGATGGTAATCTATTTGAATTTTGTTTGTGATTCCCATTCTTATAGAAAAAGAATAGGGATATGGTAAAATGTGGAAAATATTTTTAATAAGATACCACACTATTGGATTATTCTAGGTGACTTTAACACTATATTATAGCCTAATGAAAAAATAGGTTCTCATTTTAATAAGCTAGAAAATGAACAATTTACATTATGACTCGATAAGTACAACATGGATGAGGTACCAATTGTGAGTGGTGATTACACATGGCATATATACACCATAAATGGTTTACAATCAATTAGATTGGATATATTCTTTGTTTAGATTGATGTTGGTAATGATTTCATTGACGTATCGAGATTGATGCTACCAAAATGACACTCTGACCAAAACCACATTGTGGTGGTTATTTGCACAAACAAATTGAGGTCAACCCCTATTCTATATAAATTCAAAAATTCTTCGCTTGTTATGTCTAGTTGTAGGGAGGCTTTCATAATGGCATAGAACATGGAAGATGTTGTAATTTCAATAAAATTCTTGGCAATAGAGTTGAACAATTTCAAAAAATAGATTTGTGAATGGGGAAAATATTCCTTCTCAATTCCTAATAATGACATCAAGGAAGCTAAAAATTTTATAATGTAATTTCATACTCTTAAATAGAGTCAGAATACATCTGAAAATGATGAGATTCAAGCCTTCGATAGGCTGGATGATCTCTGAATCATCAAAGAAAGTTTGGACCGAAATCAATATAACCTACGATTGATACAGAAGAGTGATAGGAACACTAGTTTTTTCCACTATCTTCACAGATAAAAGAGAATAGGAAGGGTTATTACTTCCCTTTTCATCAAATTTTCATCATAAAACTCAAAAAATGAGATCTCTGATGATATGGTTGGATGTTTTGAAGGTTTATACTCAGAACAGGGGGGATGATTACCCCTAAAAATGATATACAACATCAATTATGTTGTTGATAATCATCAAAAAATGAATCTTGTTGAAGCTACTTATGAGAAGAAGGTAAAGAGTTCCCTTTTCTCTCTCAACATTGATAGCAGGGCTGAGCCTAATGGGTTCACAAACAAATTATTAATTTTTTACTAGGATATTGTACATTTTGAGCTCATTAATGGTGTGAAAGTGTTTTTTAACCATGTCTCAATGCATTTTGGAATCAATGCTAATTTTATTTCCCTAATCCCAAAAAGGAAAATGAAGTTGATGTTAAGGATTTTAGTCCCGTTTCCATTAGTATCACCTTTTTAAAAATCATTATCAAAGTTATTGTTATGATTTTCGGAGCTCTTACTAGAGGTCTCATCTCTTCAAATCAGTTTGGTTTCATCTCTAGAAGAAAAATTAAGAACTATCTCTTCACTACTTCAGAATGAATTAATATCATGATGAAAAAGGTTAGGAATGGGTACTTCACTCTTAATATTTATATTTTAAATTCTTTTGACATAACAAAGTGTAGTTTTATCTTTGAAATGCTTAGAAGGTATAATTTTTCTAGTAAATTCATCAATTTAATTAGTACCATTTTCCAAAGTCTGAGCCTATCTATACTCATTAGTAGATCACCCAGAGGCTTCTTACAATGTTCTAGAGGGGTACGAAAAGGCAATCCACTTTTGAGGATCCTTTTTTCTATGGTTGAGAATTACTTGAGTGCATGCATCAATGATCTTGTCTATGCTGGAATCTAAAGAGAAACTAGGGATAGAAGAGATCTCTTCTCCCCTTAAAATATATTCTATGATGATGATATTATTATATTTGGAAAAGATATTGGGAAAACAATATCCTATATTAAAAATATCTTTTCTCACTATGAATGGGTTTCTAGTCAGGTTGTTATTTGGAACAAGTCTATTGTGGTGTTTGGTGATGGCATAACTGTCTCCAAAAAGAACAGAGTAGCCAAAATGCTTGGAGTGAAGAGGGGAAACCTCCTATTAAACTACCTTGGGGTGACTTTTTTTGGGGCATATTCAAAAGGTTCCACCTTGAAAATATTATTAGTAGAATAATATTTCAGATGTAAACATGGAAGGGGAAGACCATGTCCCAAGAATAAATAGTATGTCTTATTAAATAAGTGATTACCTCGATGTTTGTTTATGCATTATCTCTTTATAAATGGACTAGATCCATCCTTAAAGAATTCCAGACCTTGATCAAAAACTTTTTTTGGATTGGATAAATCCATGAAAGGAATCTTATTATGGTAGCATGAAAGGATTTTATCAAGATAGTTTATATGGGAGGCTTGGGTATCAAAGATTTTGGTCTTTTCAATGAGTCTCTTCTCACTGATTTTGTTTGGAATATACTGACATCGAATGATATCTCCCTGGAATTTCTTTCCAGTAGGTTCACATAAAAATTAAAGAATGATAACTCTATGTACATTCCATCTTCAATATGGAAAATCATGAAATAATCATACAAAGAGATCATGACGTGCTCAAAATGGGTGGTATGTGAGCACTCAACTTTAAACTTATAGCACAACCCATGGTTGTACAAGACAATTAATAATGTTATCAGTACTACCAATCACATGAAGAAGATTTATATCCATGATTCTTTTCTTCATGAAACTCTTCAAACCTCTCTTACTACTAATATATTGCTGGAATTACAGCAGTATGTATTTATTGACTTTGATATGTTAAGGCGGACTCCTAGTAATGTGGGGAATTTTTTAGCTAAAGGTTTCTATTGGGAAAAAATTGATGATGGAACCCATGTCCCACTATGGATGTGAAATTTTATGATACATTATATCACACCAGCAAACATGCTGCTTCTATGGAGGATCTGGTGATGAAAGTTGCTGCTGCAAGGGAAAATACAGTGCACAAGACTTCATCTCATGCCTGTGTGCTTTTTCTACCTAGCCTTGGATGAAACCATTTTACATGTTTTAACTTCTTGTTTATTTTCATGTTGAATTTGGCTACTTATCCAATTAGTGTCTGGAGTTAAACTGAGTCTTAGAAACTTTGATCACACAATGATGGACATTTTTGATTTTGATTATAACAAAAAAATCCAAGAGATGTTTTACACAACAACCGATTCCATCATTTCATACACTTGGAGAGAAAGAAATGATATTGATTTTAAAAATCAAATGCCATATTTGCAATCTAGTTCAATACTATTTACAGGGAGGTTTAGTCTACCTCCAAGGTCCAAAAAGGTATAATGAATAATGATAATACTGAATTTTTTATTTTGAAAACATTTGGTGTTACTGGAAGGATCGAGAAACCATTGGTGATAAGTTTTATTAGATGGATAGCCCTAACTCAAACATGTTTAAATTTGAATGTGGATGGGGAAGACTCAAGTGAACCAGGTCCATTAGGCTATCGTGGAAGCTTAAGAATGCATCAGGGATTCGTTAACGGACGATTCTACCATTATATTGGTATGAGATGTACTACTAAAGCATAGTTATAAGTAATGATCAAGGGGATTAATTTTGCAGTTCAATACAATTGGGGATGTATTTTGGTGGAATCTGACTCCAAAAATGCTATTCATTTTTTATAAACTTGATCCCAATGTGTCACATGGTGTGTACTCCCAATTGGATTGAATTTCTACACATCACTAATAAAATTGAATTGGATGTCACCCATGTGTACATATAATCCAATAAAGTTGCGGACGCTCTCTCAAAAATGAAAATTTTAGAAACTAGTTTGAGATGGTCATTCATCACCCCTGTTTTCTACTCTACTATGGTTGATTTGGATACGTGTGGTGTCTCTCTTTATCCTTTATGTAAACTCCCTTGTAATACTACTTTTCATTTATTTTAATAATTTGTTTTAGGAATGGGCTCTACCCATCTCTTGAACCTTGTTGACTATAAATCCACATAATATATATGAGTGTGAACTTAAGTAAGCATAGTGGAAGTAATGTTTGTTATAAATTCTCAGTACCTTTAAAAAAATAAAACATATAAAAGATTATTAATAGATACATAAAAAATAGGCACATTATAAATATAAATAAAACATGGAATAATGATAATCAAATCAAGTACCACTTGAAGTATTTTATAAGGAAACCGTTTCAACATAAAAAATATGGGGAATTGTAATTCTGACTCAGGGTATCTTCAACTATAACATATGAAAATGTATCCCCATATTAAAATATAGCAATTTATTTTGAAATTTGATTCTATATAAGACCAAAAAATTAAACCTACCATAAGGTATCAACTTATACAGAATGGAATCATAAATCCATCTTCCTTAATGAAATACCTTGATTAGCATGATCGATATATGTTCCTAGTTTTACAAATCAAATCCTACGTTCTATATTCCAACCATAGAATCCCATGGCCACTGAGGATCGGTGAAATGAATATTAAAACATAAATGTTAATAAAATTATTATTAAATCCCAGAAATTTTTTTATTAGAATAAACACTTATAATTCAAATAAAATTCTATGAACTCCCATGAAAATAAGATATTGTAGAAATAAAGAAATTTTATCCCATGGAAACAATCTCATACATCTTCATATATTCCTTAATTTTACTGTCCAATTTATATAAGATTATCCAATGTTCATATTTCAAGTTCTTCTGGATTAGTTGTAACATAACAGGAAATATCCTCATCATCATATGGTGAAATAAAAAATGGTTCAATATTACAATGAAGTGTGTGCTACACCACTAAGGTTTTATAAAGAATTCAATCCTCCATATTTTCATACTAAGGATATCTGAAAATATCATTACATGAAATTTCATTCTACATAAAAATACATAAAATAAAAACATCTAGTTAATCAATTTATAACATGATTGTATTAATATTTTCAAAATAAATGATTAATTGAGTCTTTACCAAAAAAATATCCCCCTTTTTTGATAAACATAAAAATGATTTTGAAATTTAGTTTCAAAAGAATATTCAATGGAATAATTTTTTCTATAATTTTTAAAATCCAATGGAAAATATTTCTCGCACTTTCATCATAAAAAATACGAATCAAATTTCTTAAAAATTTAATGATTTTTTTACAAACAAAAAATAATTATTTATAAATATTCCTCTCTACCATTACCAATTATCAAAAAAAAATTTGTGAATTTAATCCCTAGTTAAAATTAATACATAAATAAAGTTTTTAAAATTGAAGAAATTTTTATAAAAAGTTAATATCGCTCCTTTACATTGAAAAATTGTTTAAATATTTTATGTTTCTGAACTATTTGTTTAAAATTTCGAAAATGAAGAAAATATTTTCAAATTTCCACACCATTGTGAAATAAAAAAATAAAAAAATATAAGAATAAATGGGAATTACTGAGTATATATACTATGGACAGAAAGTTTTCATTAATTTTGAGGGAAAATATCTTTTGGGAATGATGTAGTCATTAAGCAACTTCTCCTCTTGGATTTTCAAAATGATATCATGAAAATAAAACATATATTCTGCCCCTTTTAGATCATATTTATAGATAAACATTAATAAGTTGAAAATGAAAAAAAAATTCATACATTCATGTAATGGAAAATATATTATTTTACTAATGGAAATAAATAAAACATTTAAGGATAATACAATAAATTAATCATTATTTATTGATTAATAGAAATATGAAAATTTTAAAACATTAGAAATTAAAAATATGTTCATGAATTACCTATTAAATTTATACAATCCTTAGAATTATAAACATGTATAATGGTCAAAAATGAAATTTAAGTATTTATTTTGATATTTTTTGATCATTTACATAAGCACCTTGATTTTATTATGAAGTTCAAATAAATTATCTTATTACTCTTTAATTTTTTTATATTGGACTTACAATATTTGAACTTGTTCCTCTATTTTTTAATTTTGAAGGATAACAATGTTCATCTAATCATTAATCCATTGATTTTATTAACCCCTATTTCCTCTTTAATCTTGATGAATTATTAAAATTCATTGCTCCATTTTCTTGAATATTCAAGATCCCCGTGATTTTAAAGATTATGAAAATTTATATTGTTGATATCCTTTACTTGTGGTAATAGATTTTATGAAATATTTTTCATCATCTAAGATTGAGATTCATTTTCTTCTTCATATTTTCATAAACATAATTTAATTTTATTAATTGTGTCTAACATTTTCATCTTGTAATTAGTCTTTGGAATATTGATAATATTTTTCATAATTATATTAACTATTTTATTCATCTATAGTAATATTTTTGATAAATTTTCTTGTTTATTCAAAGAAATATTTTGAGACAGAATTATTCACTTAATTTTTCATATACAAGAGACATAATGCAACTTAGAAGGATCATCTAATTTCTAAATATTATTATTTTTATATTTTGGTATAATCTTTGAATGTTGGTTATTCTAATAAGTTTCAATGTAAACATCAATGATGGGATACAAATTTATTATACCCAAAGAACTTGATGATGTTGATCTAGAGTGAGTTCGTTCTTCTAATTATTTTTTAACTATAGAAATGTTCTTTAAAGGTGTAAATGTTTTATCTTCTAAAGTGATTATTAAATATTATTCTACTGAAAAATAAATTTCAAAATTTATCTTCTAAAAAATATTATATTTTGACTATACATCAGATTTTGTAGTAGCATTATCAACTAATGGGTTTTCACCTTGAACATTCAGTGATTTATTTTATTTAACAGTGGTAGCTTCTTCTTTTACATACCGGTGTACTGAGTACAATAAATTGAATTTTATTGTAGTTTAGTTTTTTTATTTTATCCTTTACTATTTAATTGGGTTTGTTCTCAATTGTTTCGTCTTGATCAATATCAATTTAATTGGAAATGGTGGTAAAAAAACACTCATGGATTTATATTGTTCTATGAAAACATTCTCCTCAACTTACATATTGAAAAATTCTTTTCAAAACACAATGGATTTCTGAACTTTTTTTATCTTTACTTTAACTTATTCTATGGAGTGTATATCATATAACAAGTTCCTTAATATGATTTCATATTTTTAAAATAACTTTTAGTAGAATTATTTAATTATATATAAGTAATGTATGATGAATTTTCTACTAATTTATTTTCACTAGGATCATAAATCAATCTCACTCTATATATTGTGTCATAATTGATTAATTTATCATTGAATTTCTCAACATGATCCTAAATCTCAAAACATGCATAATCTTATAATTTTAAAAATATTTTATTTAAAATCATGATATATTACAATATTTTCATCACAACATTCCATTATATATAGCTTCAATTTAGATCTAAATAAACACAATGAAATTGAGATTATAAACATTTACAAGATATTATAATATAAATACATCCTCTATTTTAATTGATTATTTATCCTTTTTCCTTGGTAATAAGAATGATTAAGCCCAATAAAAACAATCCAAACTTATGATGGTAGATGAATAATTTTATAAACATTTTATATCATCATAAACAAACTTTCAACTGTATATTATTTTGAAAATTAACTTTGAGTTTCCAGTATTTTTTGTGATACTCAAAAAGACTATCCCGTAAGTTCAAGTCTAAATAATTCATAAAATTATCATGATATAAAGTAAAATAATTTTCTAAAATAAAAAAGTTACTATCTTTTTACTGTATAATCTAGTAAACAACGTGGTTTTATAGAATTCACTAACCAATAAGTCAAATAATGTCCTAGAGTCTTCCCATGAAAGCTCTACCAATTTCACACTTGAATCATGATCATATATTTTAGCATAAATTCATATTTTAATCATAAATTAGTATGAAAAATTATTTTGAAGATAATTCCCTATTATTTATTTCTCAATTCGATACTATTTGAAAATTAAAAAATGGATAATAACTTGAGTTTTTTTAATGACTCACTCTTAACAACTCAATAGTGAATGTATCCAAGATATTTTAGCCCTAATTCATTTATATATGTGTAAAACATTGTATGTACCCCGTTGATCATCCTTGATCAAGTGATCAAACATCATTCACAAAAAATTACTTGATGTGTAAACTCTTAAAAAATCAAATTTCAAATTTATTGATTATTTAGACTTAAACATTTTATCATAAAAAACTAAATTCCATTTAAAATAAATATTTCATTCATAATTGAAAAAGAAAAAAAATATGTATTTTATCTACCAGTGTGTTATCTTCAACATCTTAGGTAGAGTATTCTTACATAAAAAAGGAATTAGAATAAATTATTTATAAATTTAATATTTTAATGTAAAATACCTATATAAATATAAAAAATACCCCCTTTATAGAAGAAATTAATTAAATTTTAAAAATAAATAAAAAATATTAAAACATACTATAATTTAAAAAGATAAAAAATTTATATTCTGGTAAAATTTAGAAATCTAATACAAGGTTCTGGTGAATGTATTTACCTACTAGTACATAGTGAATTTATTTAATCAAAATTATACCTTAAAAAGTTATACCTTCTTTGGTATATATGTATTTACAAATAAAACATTTAGAACCTATATTTCAATAGGACTCTAGTGTTCATAAGAATAGATATCCTATGAAATATTGGCTAACATTCTTCTAAAGGACTGAACTCTGTTCAAGGAACAATATTTCAAATACGGCCATCCTTTTTTCACATTGTACATAATGGTAAATTTTTAGCCATAAAACAAATTAATTGATTAATAGAAAATATAGTGTATCTAATTTCAAGTACGGATGTTGATATTTAATTCCTCAATTGAGTATAAATAATCTCAAATTATTTCTTTGATGTTAAATTTTTTTAGTAATTTCTTATGACATTCAATTTAAGTCTTCCACAAGAAATAATCACTTTTTTCTTCATGTAATCATAATTTCCACTTTGGTTCATTTTTTTAATCATCAAACATAATATTATTTTGGGATGACTTCAAGATCAAATTAATTTTTACTTTAGCATTAGATGTGATATATTCTCATTATACATGTTCATCTCTAGGGTAATTTTTATATTTCCATTTTTATTGTTTACAAGATAACATTGTATTGAATTAAAATAAGAACTAATTTCCTTTATTAAAAATGGATTTTTACAAACATCACCTTTAGGATTTTATTATTTAGAATTAATATCATATAACTCAAAATATAACATTATAATTTTCTTATTATATTAACTTCAACATGATTTATTCTCTATAATATATATCTCGAGTCCAATAAAAGTTTTATAAATTTTTATATAAAATTAATTTACTTTAGAAATATAATATTCAAGTTCCTCTAGATTTTTAACTTCCTAATCAACATGGGAATAAAATAATCCTTTATCATCACTATGTTTGATAGATAAATATTTTTTTTGTTATTTAGGTGATATTATTATAAAATTTCAGCATAATTTTTCTCCCTCATAAATAATTTCACATTTTGCATCACTTGTATATTATCATTGAAACTTGATTTTTTTTATAATCACTTAATTCATCCAATGAGTTATCATAAGTAACATCCCCTTCAATTTTAGTCCATGTGTCTGTAGCTTTCAAACTTCTCTTGTCTTTCCTCATGAATTATTTTAATAATATTTTTTATCTCATCCTTTTAGTTTCAATGATTCTGGTGAAATGTGATCTATTTCTCAACATTCATAATGAATATTTCTTGCCTATTTTAATTCTTATATTGTTCCTAAAATTCCTATTTATATTTATCCATGTAATCATTTTTCATTTTATATAAGAAAATTTATCCACAATAATATACACAAAAATTATCATCTATAGATATTTTAACATTAGTATTCTTATTGATCTCTATATAATTTAATTCTCAATATATTAATATAAAAATTAACTGTATGTTTTTTTATTTTCCATAAAAGTGGATCTCTTCAATCGAATTCCATAATTCATTAAAATTCTGATCAAATTCAATAAGTTATAACATTGTGATATTATTTGTATCAGTAATCAAAGTATTCTTGGATTCCTACTACTTTAATAAATAATAATTTATTTTTATACCAATACATTATTTTATAATTCCTTTTCATCAAGTGATTAAAAACTATTATCAAATTTCATTAGTATTTGTTGTATTTTTGAAAAACATTCTCCAAGAATAAATTTAAAACTTAAATAATCTTTATTAATCATGGATCTCTTTGATTTAATATCTTTTAATGTTTTGAAATCTGACACTTGTAATTTCTTCCAAATATAACAATTTGTTCTTCAATAAGTATAGTTAATATATATATATATATATGTCATTTATTTTATCATAGAATGGTATTTTGAACATGACAATTTAACTAAAATATAGAGTTTCCTCTCTTATAAAACAAGAAAATTATTTCTCAATAAATTTCTATATTCTTTTAATCATAAAAATGTTTTCAACACCCATATTTATAAAAACATATTCTATAATTTCAATGATATATATGAGGACTATTTGGAATAAGATTATCAAAATTCTAAATGTTAATAAAACATACCATTTTAATAAAATGTTCCCTACATTGGGTTAGTGTAGAAAAACTGAGATATGGAATTTCAATAAAAAAATAAAAAAATAAAATGATGTAATATCGAATTTAGTCTCAAACATAACAACCAACTCCAATACCAAAAGTTTTACTAGGTGAACATAAATGTGGGGTGTGGATTATAGTTCATAAAAATATGAAAAACTTTTATCATCCCCTATTGTTTTCAAAATGTTTGAAACATGAAATTTAAATAAGAAAAATATTATAAATCTATAAAATATATCATATTATACTCAATTAATCATTGAAGGAATTATTTTTTTTAAAAAAATTAATTGAACTTTTAGAAAACAAGAATCTATTGGAATTAATAAAAACTACATAAAATGTAGATACAATATTAAAATAAAATAAATTTTGAGTAAATATTAATAAATCAAGTACCCATTAAATGTATATATTAATAAAAATTTTTTACCTAAAGAATAAAAGGAATTGTAAACCTAAATCAATAAATCATTGAATTTAACCTATAAAAAGGTATCCTCAACATTAAACCGATCAGAAAGTATTTATTATAATTTCATAGAATCTCTCAACATTAATCCTATCAGAATTTAGTCATTTATATAGACTAGATTCCCATATATATCTTCCTCAATATAATCCCTTGACAATACAGATTGACAGTGGTTACCTATTCTATAAAAAGTAATCTCGACTCTGTCTTCTAGCAATGAAATCCCTTAATCGCCAAGGATCAGTACCACATGGATTACAACATAAATAATAATAACATTAAAATAAAATCCTCACAGTCATGTTCTTAATAGAAAAAATAAATTAAAAAACATAATTATAAGTACTATCACGATAAAACAATATTTTATAATTCAAGTTATTTAATGATTTAGAGAGTATATCTTATATTTACTTTTCCCCCTTGACATTGTGGTACTATTTATAAACAATTATACAAAAGTTGGATTCTATATTCATTAAGATTTATTTTAAATAATTTTCAAGAATCTTCATATTCATCCGATGAACTAAACAATTCTTTACTACTTCAGATAATTTAGAACTACACCACAATAGTACTCTACAAAATTTAGTCTTATGAAAATTTATTCTACAGGTCTCTAAAAATTTATTTAACTGAAATTCAATTCTACATGAAACACTTGAACAAAATCATCATGTTTAATCGTTGTATGACATCAACATCTTTTTATTTTTAAAACCAAAGATAAACGAGTCATTGAATTAATATTATGGTCATATAGATTTGAACTTTGTGGGAACTAAAAAATTATGGTCGTATTGGATAAACTAATGGAATGAATATTAAGGTCATGAAAGAAGAACCAAATGACTATAATTTTAACATTATATAGTGAGGATGAAAGGGATGTGATATAGTCAATATAGAAAGGATACATAGGAGAAACCTGACATGAATTAGAATCCCAAAGGCCAATATAGATAACCTCAAATAAGAGTAAACATAGTTTATGGTGGTGATAATTGGATTGGTACTTATCATTAGAAATCTATCATATAACCCAAAAATATATCTCATGTGGATCTGGATAAATGGTGGTTGAAGAATCAATTTCCAATGAATATGGAAAAATTAGGGCCTTAACATGAGTCTATCATGAAGACCAAGTACTCATACATAAGGATGTTGGAATTTGTGGCTATGTCTAGGAAAACATTTATAAGAAACACTATGTATCTAGTTTGGTTTGAATTGAGCCACATATAGTTCTAAATTGTAGTATAGTATGATACCAACACCACATAGAGGTTTCCCTATAGGGAAAGAGCCAAATCAGCAAACATTTTTATGTTGCACAATAGGGATAAAACCATATAGTTTAATGTTATGTGGAAAAGACACTAAACATTATTTTTTAATTTTATATGATGAGAATGAGTTGGATGTAATCTCAAATTTCACAAGAGGAAACTAATCCAAACCACACTAAGGCCATGTGATTCATTCTTAGTTTGAGAAACAAGTTGCAATATTGGGGCAATTTAATCACAAGGGATTTCAGATAGGATGAATAGGTCTGTGTCAAAATAATGCATAGACCAATGAGAAAACCCATGAAGATGGGGAGACCAGATGGTTTAGATTCCATCAACTTGGTCAACATTGGAACCATACTTAAAGGAATTGAAGGGTAACATTGAGGGTGTTTAGACTCTTCTATAGAAAAGGTGAGGGAATAATGGTTAATTATTCCTTCTAGAATTATAATTTTAAGGGGGTGATATAAAATATTAGGATGGTCATTTTCCTTATTAATAACCTGAATTTTTCTTCTATATCATTAAGAATATATGTAAACAAAAAAGGGTTGGCTAGTGAATGTGTCTTCAAAATAAGTGGCCCATCATGTTTCTCTAAAGAGTACACCTCAATGAATGTCCTTTATAGGTGGTTGGACTTTAGAACATTGTGTCATCATCATAGGGGAGTCCATGAGTAAATGAAATGTTGATATAGAAGTTCAATATTTAGGGACATAATGTTTTTATTTTATGAAATACCTCAATGAGAGATTTGAGAACCCTAGGGATAAATTTTTATGTGTTGGTAATATCAACATAGTCTACTAGGCTTGATAGAGAGCTGAAACTACATGAAACAAAAGGAAAAAGATTGAACTATGATTTATAGATGAATGAGTTGTTCCCTAATCTTATAGAGCTTATTGTAACCTAGTATGGACCATATATTGCTACCATTTTGGGGAAATTGATATTAGATTATATGGGGAAAAGGATTGTATGGCACTATGAAAATACAATACATGATATGAATTGGGAAGATGTATGTTATTACAGATAGACATGAGGGGGAAATGAGGGAGGATTATAAGGCGTCTCAATAAAAATATACATAAATAATACATCGATACAATGATTTCATTAGTACCCCTTACAAAATTTCACATAACTTAAGGACTGATAGGATTAGTATCTTGAACATTAAAAACATAAATATATTGTTTTACAAAACCTAAGAAAATTTATCCAAATATTTTCTCCTCTTAAATATTTTCTAGATATCTCACATGGAATAATCATCTTCCCAACCCATCAGTTTTAATCATAAGAATGGGGTGTTCTCAAATTCTCATTAAGGTAAAAACATTTCATAGATTAAAATATCATAATAATGGATTATAAGAAAAGGAAGACATAAATTACTAAAAAAATTAAGACAACATATATAATAATCAGAAAATAAGTTAGAGTAATTTAATTCCTAAAAAATTAGTAAAGAATAATAATTGATATGAGTAGTCTCAAACAAATCTCAATAATCTTATAACATGCGATCTTGACAGAAAATTATAGAATACATTAATAATAAATCATTATATTGAAAACATGGCATTATAAGGAAATGAAATGCATCATGAAAATTTATACATATTTTATGAACAAGATGGAAATGTTTAACAAATATATGTATATAATATTTACAAAAAAAATCAAAATCCATGCACATTCTTTGGCTAGTGATAAATATCTTGTGTACCCTTTTGATTTGGATAAAACCTCACATATAACCCTGTGTCCTTGGATAAATCCTCCTAGTTATGATTTGTCTTTAGATAAATCCTACCATATACCAATTATCTTAGGACAAATCATCATGTGTACCACATGGGTTTGGGATAAATCTTCTCGTATACCTCATTTTCATGGGAGCAATCCTCATGTGTACCTCATTATCTAGGGATAAATACTCTCATATACCCTTTTGAGATCATGAGACATAAACGTAAACCAATGCATTGGATGGAGATATTGGAATCCACCGATTATCATCCATAAAAATGTGTGCCATACAATAATCAATCATAAACATATCATAATCAACCAACTGAAAAATAATTGTTTCTGAAAACATCCAAATATAAATCATTCAGTTTTCATAAATAACCCTAAAAAATAAAATTATTTTTATAAAACAACTAAATGGTATAAAATAAAATCATCAATTAGATTATTTGAATCTAAAAACATGATCACCCAATATAACCACATATCATGAGCTAAAGTTATCATATGATATGAAAACTCTCACTTTCATAAATAAATCATATAATAATAACATATATATGGTGATCAAAACATCACTTCATAAAAGTTAAAACTTAGAGTGTAAGTTGAAGTGAAAATACAATGTTTTCAAAAAAAAAAACATTTAAAAGATATAAGTACAATATAATTTCAATTAAAATATATTTTTAATAGAGAAAAAAATCTTTAGAAAATATTAATATAAATAGTTACAAATAAAATATCATTGAAAATAAATAAAGGATTCAAAAAATTTGAAGATAAAATTCTTTTAAAAAGGTATATTTTTAAAATAATCGTTAATAATGGATATTTTAAAAATATTTAATGATTCATGAAAATTAATTTAAAATAAACATAAATATTTTAATTTTAAAATTAATCCTTAATAATTAAAACATTAAAAAAGAATAATTTTTTCGAAAAAAATAATTGAATATATGTTGAAAACATTTATTTTAAACAATAATCATTATTAATGGAACCAAGAAAGATAAATAAAAGTTATCAAAAGAAAAATGGAGTGGATTATAAAACATTTTATTTAGAAAGTATTGTAACACCCTGATATTTTTGGAAATATTTTTTTGAATTAATTTAAGCTTTTTGATATTTTAAATTTCACACAACACTGAATATCGCTTTTTTTATAATAAATCACTAAGATTAGCTTGCATTATGCACAAAACTAAGTTTATATTTCTCTACATTAAACACATAGATTATCATCTGGTATACAAAATACTATGTTAGGATTTTATTACACACAATTTTGTGTTCATTTAATAATATTTGTGACAAGCAAGATCTAGTTTTACCAAACTATAATGTATTTTTATTATTATTATCAAAATATTATTATAGCTACCAAAAATTCATTATAATGTGGTTTAAAATTAATATTAAATAAATTGTGAAAATATGAACTATATATGTCTATAAAATAGATCTTTTTTATCAATTAGTTATAAATGATTGTAATAACTAAATGAAAATAATGAAATTACTTTCCCAAGAAAACAAATTTTTCAGTGTACAATATTAATTTTCTCTAAATAAATTTTGCAATCCAATTTTGATTAATGTTTTCCATAAAAAATATATATTATATATTCAATCAACATTTTATTTATACCCATACATTATATTTTATATGTATAAGACCAGAATAAATCCAATTTTATGAACAAAAAGATGTATTTTTCTAAAAGATAATTTTACCACCTTTTAATGGATAACCCATTTTAAATATAATTTTGACACTTTTTTTATTTTAATTTGAAAAAATAAACTTCATTTTTTAAAATAAAAATATCAAAATTTACTTTTGGGTGAATTTTTCATATTTTTCTGATAACATTCATATTTTGATGAGAAGTGAATAATATTGAATTTTAGTTCAAAAATACATTAATTTTTAATTTATTTATATAGTTATATAATGTTATTAATTGATTTTTAATTACAATTAGGTCAATTTTATATCATTTAAACCAATTTAGGTCATTGGAAGCAATTTCGAATTAAATTTAGACATAAAAACATAGAAAAATTTTAAACATTTTTGCTTAAAATCCTGCTATCATGACACGTCGGCAGGATTAATTTAAAATTAAATATTTGAAACTTCTGTGATTAAAATTTGGTAAAATGGATTCCAAATTTAGAACTATCATAATTTATAATGACTAATAAGGTAAACTTAGTTTTGGTAACGTCCCGACCTAGGTTCCACCCACCAGTGCCCGAGCCGGTCCACCATGTGACCTGAAGTGCACCTCCCTGTATACAAGATCCTACCAACTATTAGAGAGTGGATAATATCAATCATGTTGAGACTATAACCAACTTATTATAGTGATACACCCACAATAAATAAATAAACAAAAACCAAACGATTTTAGTATAACCAAAACAATACTCGAATCACAATATGACCAAAACTTGAAATACAATATCAAAACTAAATAGTATATATTCCATGACAAATTATATTTGAATTATCAATATAAAACCCCCCAAACAAATAAAGACATTGAAAACTCATAAGAGGGTCCTGATCCATGTCTGGTTCCCTTGTAACACCCCGACCCGAACAACCACTCGAACAGTGATAAATGGGATAGGTGTCACTGACCTTAGGCGCACCTCCCCGAACACCAAAGGCTTATGACTAATAGTGAGGGTGAAATTAGGTATAGTGGGGAAGATATACCCTCTATGAGGAAGATAAAGGTACCAGTCTGAGCATAATATCATAACATGCATTGGAAAATAAATTACCCAGCAAAATCAAACTAGACTAATATAGTGGAAGCATATTCAATATCAATAAAAAGTGGAAGAAATATAGAAACAACCAAAGTGGAAATTAAAAAGAACATTGTGATAAACACCCCTTATAAACACTACTTAAACAAACAAGGCATGCATCCATAGAAGGTCATACATGTCAATATACTAAGGGAGCCAATGTCTAACCAACAATAGCTACAATAATAATGCAAGCATGTTGATACAGAAATGGGAACTAAACCAAGTAAATTCCATATAGGCATGAACTCAAGGTCTATACCAACATCCTTTCCAAATAGTTCTATGATCTAGATCACGAGGTTGATTCCTTACCTTAATAAAATTAGTATAGTTTACACGCATCCTGACAGGCCCATGTAGGGTGTGAGATGAATCTCAATAGGATACCACCCAATGGTACGTACTAAGAATAAGTGTTTACGTAGAAAATAACACTAAGAAAGGTAAAAAGTTCAATGAAATAATAAATACCACATCCACTGGTGCTCAACAACCACCAGGGAGAGTCCCCTGCTTCGACTAATGCCAGAATATCAAAATCTAGGAGAGTCCTTAATCCATGGCCCAAGGTACCCCTGTAGTCACAAATCCAAGGTGAACCCTCAGGTTCCACTTAAAAAACATATCCCGACACCATGTGCCTCCTGAAAACTCATGTCTCAAGTACCGACACCCGAAGGCATGCCCAAGAAACCATATCTGGGTCCCATGAACCCCTAATTAAAATCTCATATCTCCCCATGACACGATAACCGAAGGAACAACGATGCATTCCCTTAAATAAGTATCCTTTACCACGACCTCCATCATGATGAGTCTCAGCCCCCAACCTGATAGCCTCATCTTTATCCCCCAAGGGCTCCACACCTTCCACATGGATTCCTACAACAAGCACGCCCAAAACTATAGAATATAAAAAAAAACTACCAGGGTCCTCTACCAACATGAGTGTTCAAAACCACGTCATCATGGAGTCAACCTGTGTGCACATGACTCAATTGGGGCTTTGGCCATCACGGGTGAGTGGTAATCATGAAATAAGAACCCAATACACACCATCTCTGGCACCTCATGCCCCTACGACCATGTTTCTCAATTCCGATGGCCATTCCATCCAAGTATCCCAAACCATGCCTAACCTAACAGTCACATTGCCTCAAACCGATGTTATTGACACCCAATACCATGGTAAAAACAACCCAAGAAAATTTAAGCCACACCTGACCAGAAGTATCCCAATGACCATGCCATCCCTACCTTAGTTCAAGCCATTCACAACCCAAAGGGTCTCAGAATATTCAATTCAAGAAAGTACAAATATATACAATTTAAATGGATCATTACAATCAATCAATTTCATTTAGACGATTTAATATCACACTTTAAAAAATCATCACAATATGACATCGAGGTCTTGAATACCTCTAACAAGACTAATTATACTTTAACAAGTTAAAAATACAAGTTTAAAACACTATAATTAAATTACAACCATTTTCGCACCCTGAAAAAATGTCCCAATGAGCAACGACCTCTCGCTCTGCCTCACTCAAGAAATTTAGCTATAGGTCATGCCCGATGACATCCCATGGGTCTAACAATCAATTCAATATTCAACAAAAATAATAATGGGGTCTCTATCAAAATAACTGAAGAGGTGACAAAGACCACGCCACCCAAGAGTCCATAAAAACACAAAACAAGGCATGCACCACCTACCTTATACTCGTACGATTGTCTTTATCTAGCGTCAACATCTAATTAGTCCTAGAACATAGTGGATCTACAAAATGATCAAAAATAATCAAACCTAAATAACTTGGTCGAGTGGATAAATCATGAAGAAAGACTTAAGTGAAACCAAGGGATTACCATTTGGGTTCCAATGGATCGAACAACATTTAAATCGGGGTTCAGATGGACAATATAGATGAATTTATTCCTCTGGTACTACTGCTCACTGAAACCCATTGAGGTTTCTTCCCAGAAATATAAAACAAGTATTCTTCCCATTTTGATGAAAAAATAAAATACATGGTGTGTACTTGGGACAACATGCCATGTAGGTTATTTAAATGTTAAAAAGATGAATGAATCTCACTGAGGTCTTACTGACTTGACTACACAGTGTACACTAGGCAGTGCACGACATGTATAAGGTTTGGTCTTCTAATCCTCTATAGACATCCCTACACTCCATGTATACCCCTTACACATCCAGAGAGTACACAATGTGTACTTGTGATTACATGACGTGTAACCCTAAGTTAGGATATGTGACAGTTTGATTCTAGTACTTTCCCACTTTTCCCTTATTTTCTCAAAAAAAACTTAAAAGGAAAAAAATAAAAAAACGAGTCCCATACCTAAATGAAAGAACCAAGTTCTTACAAAATTCCCCCATAAAGAAATTCAACCTTGAATTTATCTTCCAAGGGTGGTGAAGAAAAAATCCATAATAACTCTGTCTCAAAGATCAAATTAAAAAAAGGTTCAAAGGCTTATTTCCAGACCCATGATCCTCCAGTGGTGCATCATCACCCATGAAACTCATAAGGTGCTCCCTTGTCTTTTCCGAAACCCAATCACATCTTGTACAGCATTGGCGCCCACATCGAGACCATGGAACCCATGAAAAAATTAGTTCCCACATCCCAAGGATGCCCAAAACAACCTGGTGCCTTGAACCTCAATCAAAACTGTATCCTCGATGCTCTGATGCCTAAGGAACCTCAAGTAACCTACATCCCATGGATGCCCCAATGCCCAAGCCACCTCAAAACACACATCTAACGATGCTCCAGATGCCAAACATATCCTATATATATATATATATATATAAAATCACACACCTGAAATGGTGTCAACCCACTAAACATCATTTAGTAAGTCCAAAAATATAATATGCACCCCATACTCTCAAAATGGACATGCCTCAATAGGCCATTCCAAAGAAAAGTAAAAAAAACTATGGCCACGCCCATGGCGTACCTCTAACCATAATTGGATCACCAGTTTCATCAGCCACTGGTAGCTCCACTGTGTGCACTTGACCTGACACACGACTACCTAAAGCCTTTCCTCTCTGCGTTGTTGCACCAGTCACTGGACACTGTCTCCTCATCCAGGTCCCACTATCCCTGCCATGTCCTCCATGTACAAATAAGACTCATCTACCCTCACCTGGTACCAATATTGAATCAACATCTATGGCCTATTCCTACCTCAGTTCTTGCCTTCCCATTGTCTGAGAAGGCTACCTACTGAACCTCTCGAGATTCCTGACCTGTCCACATGCTCGACACTCTTTTGGAGGCCTATCACATTGAGTTCGGACATTCCCTGGCTTCCCAAAGTAAAAGAAAACCACTACTGAACTACCAAGAGGTGGTGTAGCTGAGTTATTGGCCTGACCGTCCTACTGAAACTCATCTCGACCTCATTTCATTCCATCAGAACTATCACATGAAGTTGTCTCTTGACCCAAGTGAGACCTGTCTGTCTGGTTTCACTCAGCTATGAGTGTAAGATTCACTACCTTTGATAATGAGGTTATCCTAAATATGTTCACCGACACCCAAATGGAATTTCGTAAGCCATCCTTGAAGTATCTCACCCTTTAGGTGTCATCGGTTACCATACCAGGTGATAAGAAATACATCTTATTGAAAGTAGCTACATAGTCCATGAAAGACATGTCACCTTGATTAAGCCTCAAGAACTCCCGAGCTCTCTCTTCCCTGAACGTCTCCGGGAAAAAGCACTTGAAGAATCTAATCTTGAAGTCCTTTCAGGACAATCCCTCATGTCTATGAGCTTGAACCTGCACATCCCACCATCATTGCACCGGTCCTCTCACCATGTATGTCACTAGTTTGATCCTCCACCCTCAATGCATCTCGAGCGGCTCAAAGATCATCTTCATGCTCTCTATCTAGTTCTCAGCTTCCTTTGGACCACCCTAACACTGAAAAACCAGTAGGTTCTATGAATAGAAATCATGAGTAAGGTAATACATAGAGGGATTTGTTCCCTGTGTGCCTTTGTCGATCCGCTAAAAAACACATACCAGACTAGATTAGAGTTTATTGTCAATCCATGGACCAAACACGGCCAAATCCAGATGCTTCTCTTCCTGTACTGGATCCTAAACCCGATTCTATCCCTAATCCTGTATCAACATATCATGCTCTACCTGTCCCTCATGGGTATGAACCTGATTGTGATTCTACGACACTATACCATCACCCACTCGATGTTCCATCAAGCCGTCTATAAGTAACATTAATAATACCATAAGTGGTTAGATAACCCACATATATAATAATATATACATAACACAGACAGGGAAAGATGTAAAGAGGCAGTACATAACAACTACCCTTACTCTCTCCCATCACAACCATGCCCCATAGCATCTTGGACTTATGGACTCCTCACCCTCCCTCAACAGTGCGAAGTATCAAAAGTACCTTGGGCCACGCCTGTCCTGATAACCATCGTTGCCTCAAACCGACGACCAAGTCGCTCAATCCTGGAGATCAACTTTACCCCAAACACCAAATGCCACTGACCAGTAGTGAGGGTGAAATCAGGTATAATGGGAAGGATATAACCTCTGAGAGGAAGATCAAGGTACCAGTCTGCATTTAATATCAAAACATACAGTGGAAAATAAATGAATCCGAAAACTTGAACTAGACCCGCATAGAGGAATCATATTCGATATTAATAAATAGCCGAAGAAATATAGAAACAACTAAATCATAAATTAAACAGAACATCATGCTAAAAACCCTTATAAACACTACTTAAACAAACTGGGCATGCATCCATAGAAGTTCATACCTTTCAATATTATAAGGGCACCAATGTCTAACCAACAGTAGCTATAATGATAAAGTAAGCATGATGATACAGAAATGGAAACTAAATAAAGTAAACTCCATATAGGAATGACCTCAAGGCCCATACCAATGTCCTTGCCAAACAGTTCTACGATCTAGCTGCTGAGACTAATCCTTCACCTGAACACAATTTCATAAACTCTATACGCATCATGAAGTTCCCATGTAGGGTTTGAGAAAAATATCAGTAGGATACCACCCAGTGATGCATACCGAGAATAAGTGTTTAAGTAGACAATTACACTAAGAAAGTTAAATATTTCATTGAAATAGTAAATACCACATCTACTAGTGCTCAACAGTCCCTAGGGAGCATCACCTACTTTGACCAATGTCGGAATATCAGAAGCAAGGATAGTTCTTCACCCATAAACCAAGGTATCCTTGTAGTCAAAAAGCCTAGGTGAACCCTTAGGTTCCAACTCAAATACATATCCCGACACAATGTTCCTCCTAACACCTCGTGTATCAATTATTGACATCCAAAACACATGCCCAAACAATCATACCTTGGTCCCACACACCCATTCTGAAAAGCTCACATCTTCCCATGGCATGAAAAATAGAGGAACAAAAATGCATGTCCTCAAATAAATTTCCTGGCCCATTGTCTCAATCATGGTGAGCCTCATCCCCCAAACTAATAGCCTCATCTCTATCCCCTAAAGGATCTGCACCTTCCACGTGGATTTATATGAAAATAACCCCCAAATGAATAGTCCCTAAACCGAAACTATCAGGGGACTTTACCCACAGGAGTGGTCAAAACCACCTCATCACGGAGTCAACCTGTGTTCACACATCTCAATTGGAACTTTGGCCATCACAGGTGGGTGGTAATCACCAAATAAAAACCCAAGTCACACCATCTCTAGCACCATATTCCCATGTGTCCATGTCACTCCAATCTGATGGCCATTCCATCCAAGTATTCCGGGCCTTGCCCAACCTGATAGTTACATTGCCTCAAATTGACATCCTTAACACCCAATACCATGGTCAAAACCACCGAAAAGAATCTGGACCATGCCCAACAAAAAGTATTTCGATGGCCATGCTACCCCAATCTCAAGTCAATCCCATCACAACCCAAAGGGTCTCAGAATATGAAATTCAAGAAAGTATATATATATGAAATATAAACAACACATTATAATTAATAAATTAAATTTAGATGATTTAATTTTACACTTTAAAAAATCATCACAACATTTCATGGAGGTCTTTAATGCCTCTAATAATCCTAACCATGATTTAACAAATTAAACATACCAGTTTAAAAAAAAGCAATTATAATCATTTTGGTACCATCGACCAGAATTTCCCAATGAGTAATGACCTCTCGCCCGACCTCAATCAAGAATTTTAGGTGTAGGGTGTAGAGACCCCAAACTTTACGTACATAGAAATTACATTACTTTTTCAGAATACTTAATACATAACAAAAAACAACACTTAAGTACTGTAATAGTTTAGTGTCTTTGGAAACTTGGAACACAATCTTCTAATCATGGTGAAAGATCTTCAACATCTCCTATAAAGATCTTACCCTTTTGTTTTCTTACCTAAAACCTTTACTTATATCCAGGGGAAAATAAAACATATAAAGGGTGAGATCAAATGCTTAGTAAGGGTAATCGTGGAGAAAATAAAACAAACCATATACATTTGAACTAAAGAACATGAACATAATGTTTAAACATCAAAATCATGAGCATTGAAATAAAACATGGAAGAACATAAGGCATAAATCATAATGGGACATCAATCATAATAAAATAGCATGGGAATAAAACAAGTACTTATGGAAAACCATTAAGCACATGATAAGATTTCCATAGTATCCAAGGCATTGCGGCCAAGACCATCTTAGTGGACAAAGTCCCTTACGGAATCGAGTTTACTCCATGTTCCAGTCCTGTACCACTGAACCGGTTTAACTTACCATTCCAGCCATATATATCTTGTAACACCCCGAGCTTCTACGGTACTCTTCTATTTGAATAATGTGATAGCGTGTGTTGTACGCAACACCGAGTTCTAACACACCATAACCAATCAAACTAGCCGTTATGAATAGTAATACCTACTTTTTGAAATTATATTTATTTTATATTTTAAAATGGACTTCATTTTTGGATTCGGAATATCTAATTTAGCCTAAGGTGAAATTTTGGTACTTTTCGGATAACTTTCATATTTTGATGAATAGTGAAAATTACTAAATTTTCATTAAAAACAACTTTTTTAATCAAAATAATTAATAGTGATAAATTATGAATTTGGGTGGTTTTAAAGTATATTTAGAATATATTTTTACCATTTAATATAATTTTGGTCATTGGACATAATTTTACAATTAAACCGAACATAAACAAGTGTCAATCTTTTGATAGTTATTATCTCTTAAAAACACACTTTTTGTTTTGACAACGGGAATTAATTTTAAATTAATTTCTGCCACTTATGTGTTTTGAATTTAGAAAAATGGATTCCATATTTGGAATCAGGATTTACAAATTTTTTAAATAGGTAACTTTTATTTTTAGACATTTTGAATAATTACTGCGGTAAATATTTTATTTACCATGGTTAAGGGTAAATTCGGTAAATAAGGGTTAAAAAATAATATTATAATAATACTAAATTACCCTAAAACGTGTCCTAGACTTATTGGTTGATACATGTTCGACCATAGGCATCTTTGGGTCGATTTTGGGACCCCATGGTTCCACTTGTAGGTGATAGGGACACTTTTTTTTAATTAAGTTAAAATGAATACAAAAATGACACAAGCATATATCTTTTAGAAAAACAATTTTTACATAGGGTTATATATGTTGGATTTTAGATTATAAATATTAATTAGAAATATAAAAAGATTTAATACATAACTATATTTTATTTATAATTTTTAGACATTAAATAATTTAATTTATTTATGACATAATGATGATGAATTAATTACTATAATAGTGAAAAATTAAAATAATTGATATTATAAATACCCAAATAAATATAATATGAAACTTTTAATGAATTAAACTAATTTTATAGGATAATATGATATATTAGTATTGATTTAATTGAATTTTTTCGAAGTAATCAATCTGTTATGAGTTTTACAAAAATCAACTATTGAATAGTGTCAAAATGGACATAAAAGAGTTCTTAAAACAAATATTATATTATTAATTGATATTAAATTCCTAAAAATCTAAGGTTCGGCCAAGAGACTTATATCATGATAGGTTCTTCATTAATGGGCCACTTGGGGGTCTCTTGAATGTATATAGTAGGTTTATGAACCATATTATATAAAAATAAAAAGAGACATTGTGAAAGTGAAACTAATTAACTTAGAGTTAATACTTAAAGATAAGGTTAATATAAGTACCCAAACCTGTCTAAATTATATTGTTTGAGTTGTTTTCGACCCATACGCACCTTAACCTTTGAATAATCAACTTTGGAGCCATTGGAAACCGAATATGAATTTATTATAAACTAATATCTCTAGCTTTTCCAAAGGTTCCCCTCACCCCTCTTATAAAGGGGCACTCCTCCTTCTCATTTCTTCACACCTTCAAAGCCTTTTCGTTCGGCCAAACTCTTCCCAAATACTCTCCCAACTTCCCTCACTACAACCTAGAGGCATTATTTTGATTAGAAAGCCAACCTAAGGAGACCTTTTGATCAAATCAAAAGGAAGAAACCGAAGAAGAGGTAATGATTTTACCACACTTTTCCAAGTTCATTTCTTCTTCCACTTCTTCTTCCTTTGTTCTTACCATTATAAAATAATAATTCCAGTATCATATATATACTGTGATGTTATTATAAATATGGTACAACCATATTCAGTATTCTATCCACCCTTTGAATAACATGTCACCATACGTGCGTACGTACGGCTTACCGTCTCCACGTCGCGGTGTAATTGTTATTCAATATAATATTATTTGGATGGGTATAATAATGATGTGTAACTCATGTAAATAATAAATATAACATGTTAATTATTCCGTATATATGATATACCATCCATTTATATATTATTTTAATATCAAAAGAATGATATTGTCGCTCGTGCGTACGTACGGACTACCGTCTCCACGAACGCAATGAGATTCATTATCCATCGTATCCATTCAAGTATAATTATCATTTGATGATTTAAAAAATGATGTTTAAGGACTTGATATCATTCTGTATATGAATAATATACAACCTATCCTTTACAAACATGTCTTACGTAACAAAACATATAAAAGAAAACAAGTAAGTTAACACTCGAAACAACGATAATACTAAGATATTATTATCAAATCAATATTAAAAGATCATATATGATATCATATTAATGTATATGATTCTTGTATAATTTAATAACAATTATTTCACCATTATACAGGAGGTTAACCTACCCTAACCAAGGAAAAGTACAAGGTAAGGGTTATTTCACAATCTCTTCATTATCCGAGGTTGTTTATATGTAATAATCTACTGGGATCTATTTATCATCCACATCCATGTTTTCTTAAAAATGTATTTCAAAACATTTTTATTATTTAAAAGAATATGGGTTAAAGTCATTTATACCCTTGTTTGAATTTTTATAAGAGGAATCTTTCCATCGTTTTCAAAACAAGGTCCTTTTTAACCTTTTCGACAGAATTAAGGTAAGAATGTTTTTTTAACTTATACGGCGGGTGCGGCTATTTTCCACCGTTATAAAATCTTTAAAGCTTTCCTTACAAGCTTATAAGAATATTTTCAAAGAAAATGTTTTATTTTATATGGATCTTAAATGATTTCAAAAATAGAAAGAGATATTTCTCTAAAAAGAGTTTTGATTTCATCTATGTCAACATCCTTTGATGGATTTTACGCATATTTGAAGTTGATTTATTATGATACAAAACTTATATATTGTATTGAAGGTTTTGTGATATGTTTGACTGTGGATGTTCTATTTTTATACCATTCATAGTTTATGGGGAAATTATTGACATTTCGTATGCTAGTTTTAATACGAATGTTTATGTTATGTTTAAACCTTTTCATATGGGAATGCATTGGACTTAATATGTGACGGGTAGAGCCCGCTATAGCTCCTCGATGCATCGGTAGGTCTCATGAGACAAACTGGTGTCTTGGCACAAGGCCTAGGAAAAATCTTATTTGTAGTCTTGGCACGAGGCCTTGGCTATGTGGTTATGATAGTCTGGCATTATGCATTCCAACATTATGAAAGTGGTTATTGATATTGCATGTGATTATTCGATTAGTAGAATATCCATGTGAACAAGTAAATGACATTATTTCATTTTACTTTTTCCATACTATGTTGATGTTCAAGTTTAAAAGGCTTTTGTTTTAGTAATGCATTTCCTTAAATGTTTATGCTTATTTTGAATATTCCGCTATATTATTATCCTTACTGGGCATTTGAGCTCACCCCTTTTCTATGTTTTATTTTTCCCAGGATGTGAAGAAGTAAGTTATGAATGACCTGCAGGGATATTATGAGGGGATAATACTGTGGACTGTGGAGACATTATGTTGTTGTAGTAGTTTTTCATTTTATGATGTAATGTAAAACTTATGAATATATCTAGTGTTTCCAAGGCTACTAAACCAATCGGTCTTTCGAGATTTGATCTTTCTTGTGATCATGCCAATGTTATGTAATAATGCACCGACTCTAGGTAACTAGGGTAAGGGCGTTACAGTTGGTATCAGAGAAAGTTTAGTAAAAACCTTTGAAGCTAGATTTAGATAAACTCTGATTAGAGCACGTAGAACTAAGATGAACTTTGAGGATTAGTATAGAAGAACTTCCTAGAATTTTGGTATTGTAGAGATTTTGTGAGTTTTTCGAGCAATACATCCCTATCTAGATACGAGCAGGTAGAGGCGGCTCTGGCACAGATGTACCTAGGGGTAAAACCCGAAAACACCGCTTTGAGCTAGACTCGAACAGGAACTGGTGCACGACAACGGGCCTTGATGCACTCTTGGTTACGACACTCCCATGGGATATGCTTAGGATAACTCTCATTTTCTTTACAAATCATTATGAAGGGTTTATGAGTATATACTTCCTCAAAGAAAATATTTTTATGATTATGGATTATATCCATAAATAGTTCAATTTATATTAAGTGTTTTATAAGTATGGGATTATGTATTTTGATTCATAAACTGATCTAGTTTATGCCATTGTTTAGAAATGGCGCCTAGTGGAAGAAATGGAAACCGTATCAATGCACGCACTCCATGTATGGATTTCCCTCCTGATCAAGATAATTATAGTGGAGATGGTGATGCAACTGGTGCCGATCAGCTAATCACCATACTGGGACAACTTACTCAGGTTATGAATAATATCCTTACCCGTATGGAGCACCCTGATCCACAGCGTGGAGGATCAATGTTAGATCGATTCATGAGGCAACATCCACCAATGTTAAATGGGAGTACAAATCCCTTAGTAGCTGAGCAATGGATAAATTCCCTAGAGAAAATATTTCAAGCTTTGGGGAGCAGTGAAAGGGAAAAAGTTATCATGGCAGTTTACCGCCTCACTAGAGATGATGATCAATGGTGGTCATTGATTCAAAACATGAAGGAATATGATGAAGTATCAAATATGGAATTGAGGGAGATAAAAGATCTATTTTTAGAAAAATACTTTCCTCGTGACCATCGAGCAGATATGGAAAGGCAATTTCTGAGTTTGAGACAGAAGGAGGATGAGAATGTCTCAAAGTATGAGGCTAACTTTACAAGGTTAGCAAGGTATGTTTGAGATTATATACGTAACCCAAGAAGTAAGATTGATCGTTTCTTTTATGGGTTAAAACCATTTCTCCGTCGAGCATTAGTCTCACAATCCTTTTCATCATACGAAGACATTGTCTCATGTGCCATCAAGACCGAAAAGGAATTCTCTAAGTCTTATGACTTTAAAGCAAAGAAAGAGAAGAAGAGGCCTGCTGATCAATCTGGGAATGGAAATAAGGGGAATAAAGGAAAGTTTGAATATCCATCCTACGGTAAATGTGAGAAGAAACACCCCGGTACTTTCTTGAAGGGAATGGGAGTCTGTTACAAGTGTGGTGAAAAAGGCCACCAAGCTCGTGATTGCAAAGGGAAGAAGGAAGCCACCAACGTTCAGTGCTACAATTGCAGGGAGATGAGACATTATGAAAATGAATGTCCTAAGCGTCAGGAGAACTTACCTAAGAAAAGGCCAAGGGATCAAGGCCAGGCTTATGCTATCACTACTGGTAAGGTAGAAGCTCCAAAAGACGTGGTGGCAGGTAATTTAATGGTTTCATCAAGTTTAGCAAATGCATTATTTGATTCTGGATCATCGCATTGTTTCATATCTTCCCAGTTTGATAAGAAAATTAGATATTTCCAATTTGATTTAACAAGGGAGTTGTCAGTTAAAACTCCTAAGGGAAGTATCATTGCAACAAGGTTTTGTGAATCAGTCCCCATTAGAGCACATAAATGTTCGTTATCTGCTGATCTCATCGTCATACCTATGATTGAGTTTGATATAATCCTAGGTATGAACTGGCTTTCGGACTATGATGCGAAGATTTATTGTAAGAAGAAAGAGGTTACGATTCTTGATGATAATGATAAGGAACACCTTATCTTTAGAGCAGAATCGTCACCACCAAATTCTTATTTAGATCCACCCTCAATAGCTCAACTAAATTCAATTATTAGGGAGGAAGAGAATGAAATAACTATGGGTGAGGAAAGGAATGTTCAAATAGAGGATGTACCTATTGTGAAATAATTTGTAGATGTATTTCCGGAAGATTTACCTGGACATCCTCCAGAATGAGAAGTTGAGTTTTCCATTGATTTGATTCCTGGATCAAGGCCTATATCGAAGACCCCTTATAGAATGGACACTGTAGAGTTAGTTGAACTAAAGAAACAACTAGAGGAATTGAGTAATAAAGGATTTATTCTCCCCATTGTTTCTCCATGGGGAGCCCCTGTTCTTTTTGTTAAAAAGAAAGATGGATCTATGAGGTTATGTATCGACTATAGGGAGATCAATGCTATAACAATAAAGAACAAGTATCCCCTACCTCTCATTGATGATTTATTTGACCAACTGCATGGAGATCAATACTTTTCAAAGATTTACCTTCGATCTGGATACCATCAGTTGTGTGTGAAGAAGGAAGACATTCCGAAGACAGCATTTCAAACCAGGTACGGGCATTACGAGTTTACTGTAATTCCGTTTGGATTGACTAATGCACCCTCTGTATTCATGGATCTGATGAATAGAGTTTTCAAGGAGTATCTCGATGAATTTTTGGTGGTATTTATTGATGATATCTTGGTATACTCCAAAAGATACGAAGATCATGAAAATCACTTGCGCATTATCCTGAAGACTCTAATAAGACATGAATTATATGGAAAGTTTAGCAAGTGTGAATTCTGGCTTCATGAGATTTATTTTCTTGGCCATATTGTCTCTAAAGATGGAATCTCTGTTGATCCTTCTAAGACCAAGGCAATCCAAGAATGGCCAGCACCTACGATTAAAACTGAGGTACGTAGTTTTATTGGTTTGGCAGGTTATTATCGACGTTTCGTCTAGAATTTTTCCCGATTGGCTAACCCATTAATGAAGCTCACATGTAAAGGGGTTAAATTTGTTTGGAAAAAAGAGTGTGAAGAATGTTTCGAAGAACTGAAGAGAAGATTAGTCAATGCTCCTATATTGACTCTACCATCGGGGAATGATGGGTTCGTTATTTATAGTGATGCATCAAAGAAAGGACTTGGTTGTGTCCTTATGCAGAATGATAGAGTTATTGCCTATGCATCACGATAGTTGAAAATTCATGAACAAAACTATCCTATTCATGATCTCGAGTTAGAAGCTGTGATCTTCTATTTGAAGATATGGAGACACTACCTCTATGGTGAAAAATGTGAGATTTATACTGATCACAAGAGTTTGAAGTATATTTTCTCACAAAAATAACTCAACATGAGGCAAAGGAGATGGCTTGAATTACTCAAGGATTATGATTGCACGATACACTACCACCCGGTGAAAGCAAACAAGGTGGCAAGTGCTTTGAGTAGAAAAGACCATGGAGTTTTGAACAATATGAGAATTGAAAGGGATCCAATTTTCATGGATCTAGTGAAGATGGACATGGGAATAACCAGGGAAGGTGAAACATCAATGCTTTTTCAAATGGTTTCCAAACCATCTTTACTAAAAAGGATTAAGAGTTCTCTGACCGATGATGAAGAATTACAAAAGAAGATTAAAGCTGTGAATGATGGGAGATTGAGAGACTTTGTGTATGAAGATGGAATTTTGAAATTTGGGAAGAGACTTTGTGTTCCCGATATACCTGATCTAAAAAGGGAATTGCTGGATGATGCTCATAGTTCCAATTTCTCTATACACCCTGGGAGCACCAAAATGTATAGAGATTTGAAGGAACATTTTTGGTGGGACAACATGAAGAGGGAGATTGCTGATTTTGTGTTAAAATGTATGGTTTGTCAGCAAGTTAAAGCTGGAAGGCAACAACCTGAAGGAGTCATGCAACCTCTTCCCATACCAGAGTGGAAATGATACAATATTACGATGGACTTTGTCATGGGGCTACCAAAGACTCCTAGAAGGAACGATGAAATATGGGTTATTGTTGATTGTCTTACCAAGTCAGCACATTTTCTTGCTATAAGATAAGATCTACCCCTAGAACATCTAGCAAGACTATATATTAATGAAGTTGTGAGACTTCATGGAGTACCCCTATCAATTGTTTCTGATCGTGATCCCCGTTTTACTTCAAGATTTTGGAAAAGTCTTCAGAAATCCCTGGATACTGAACTTAATTTGAGCACTGCTTACCACCCTCAGACAGATGGACAATCATAACGGACTATTCAAACCCTAGAAGACATGTTGATATCTTGCTTACTTGACTTTCTGGGTATGTGGGATCAATAATTACTTCTCGTAGAATTTTCCTATAACAATAACTTCAATTCGAGTATTCAGATGGCACCATATGAAGCGTTATATGGAAAGAGATGTCGTACACCAACCTGTTGGGATGACGTTGGTGAAAGAAAACTTGTAGGTCCAGAACTGGTGGAGGAAACGATGGAAAAGGTGAAGGTAATCCAAAATCACATCAAAGCAGCTCAAAGTAGGCAGAAGAGCTATGCCGATAATTGAAGGAAGGATTTGGAATTTAAAGTCGGTGATCATGTTTTCCTGAAGGTATCTCCATGGAACGGAGTCATACGTTTTGGTAAGAAAGTTAAATTGAGTCCCAGGTACATCGGACCTTTCGAAATTCTAGAACGAATTGGGGCTGTAGCTTACCGATTGGCAATGCCGCCAAGTCTCTCTAAAGTTCACGATGTGTTCCACGTATCTCTGTTGAGGAAATACATGCCTGAACCAACGCATGTACTCACCTATGAAGAATTAGAACTGGAACCCAATCTATCTTATTGCGAAGAGCCCGTCAAGATTCTTGATACGAGAGAACAAGTGCTGAGAAACCGGACGACGCGTCTGGTAAAAGTTTTGTGGAGAAACCATAAGATGGAAGAGGCAACGTGGGAACCTGAGGAGCTTATGATGAAGAACCAACGAATTCTTTTAATGCGGTAGTATTCTAGAAATTTCGAGGATGAAATTATTTGAAGGAGGGGAGAATGTAACACCCCAATCTTCTACGGTATGCTTCTCTTTGAATAATGTGATAGCGTGTGTTGTACGCAACACCGAGTTCTAACACACCATAACCAATCAAACTAGCCATTATGAATAGTAATACCTAATTTTTGAAATTATATATATTTTATATTTTAAAATGGACTTCATATTTGGATTCGGAATATTGAATTTAGCCTAAGGTGAAATTTTGGTACTTTTCGAATAACTTTCATATTTTGATGAATAGTGAAAATTACTAAATTTTAATTAAAAACAACTTTTTTAATCAAAATAATTAATAGAGATACATTATGAATTTGAGTGGTTTTAAAGTATATTTAGAATATATTTTTACCATTTAATATAATTTTGGTCATTAGACATAATTTTACAATTAAACCGAACATAAACAAGTGTCAATCTTTTGATAGTTATTATCTCTTAAAAACACGCTTTTTGTTTTGACAGCGGGAATTAATTTTAAATTAATTTCTGCCACTTCTGTGTTTTGAATTTAGAAAAATGGATTCCATATTTGGAATCAGGATGTCCAAATTTTGTAAATAGGTAACTTTTATTTTTAGACATTTTGAATAATTACTGCGGTAAATATTTTATTTACCATGGTTAAGGGTAAATCCGATAAATAAGGGTTAAAAAATAATATTATAATAATACTAAATTACACTAAAACGTGTCCTAGCCTTATTGGGTGATACATTTTCGACCATAGTCATCTTTGGGTCTATTTTGGGACCCCATGGTGCCACTTGTAGGTGATAGGGACACTTTTTTTTAATTAAGTTAAAATGAATACAAAAATGACACAAGCATATATCTTTTAGAAGAAAATTTTTTACATAGGGTTATATATGTTGGATTTTAGATTATAAATATTCATTAGAAAGATAAAAATATTTACTACATAATTATATTTTATTTATAATTTTTAGACATTAAATAATTTAATTTATTTATGACACAATGATGATGAATTAATTACTATAATAGTGAAAAATTAAAATAATTGATATTATAAATACCAAAATAAATATAATATGAAACTTTTAATGAATTAAACTAATTTTATAGGATAATATGATATATTAGGATTTATTTAATTGAATTTTTTCTAAGTAATCAATCTGTTATGAGTTTCACAAAAATCAACTATTGAATAGTGTCAAAATTGACATAAAAGAGTTCTTAAAACAAATATTATATTATTAATTGATATTAAATTCCTAAAAATCTAAGGTTCGGCCAAGAGACTTATATCATGATAGGTTCATCATTGATGGACCACTTGGGGGTCTCTTGGATGTATATAGTAAGTTTATTAACCATATTATATAAAAATACAAAGAGACATTGTGAAAGTGAAACTAATTAACTTAGAGTTAATACTTAAAGATAAGGTTAATATAAGTAACCAAACCTGTATAAATTCTATTGGTTGAGTTGTTTTCGACCCATCCCCACATTAACCTTTGAATAATAAACTTTGGAGCCATTGGAAATCGAATATGAATTTATTATAAACTAATATCTCTAGCTTTTCCAAAGGTGCCCCTCACCCCTCTTATAAAAGGGCACTCCTCCTTCTCATTTCTTCACACCTTCAAAGCCTTTTGGTTCATCCAAACTCTGCCAAAATACTCTCCCAACTTCCCTAACTACAACCTAGAGGCCTTAGTGTGATCAGAAAGCCAACCTAAGGATCCCTTTTGATCAAATCAAAAGGAAGAAACTGAAGAAGAGGTAATGATTTCACCACCCTTTTCCAAGTTCCTTTCTTCTTCCACGTCTTCTTCCTTTGTTGTTACCATTATAAAATAATAACTCCAGTATCATATATATATTGTGATGTTATTATAAATATGGTACAACCATATTCAGTATTCTATCCACCCTTTGAATAACATGTCACCATACGTGCGTACGTACGACTTACCGTCTCCACGTCGTGGTGTAATTGTTATTCAATATAATATTATTTGGATGGGTATAATAATGATGTGTAACTCATGTAAATAATAAATATAACATGTTAATTATTCTGTATATACGATATACCATCCATTTATATATTATTTTAATATCAAAAGAATGATATTGTCGCTCGTGCGTACGTACGGACTACCGTCTCCACGAACACAATGAGATTCATTCTCCATCGTATCCATTCAAGTATAATTATCATTTGATGATTTAAAAAATTATGTTTAAGGACTTGATATCATTCTGGATATGAATAATATACAACATATCCTTTACAAACATGTCTTACGTAACAAAACATATAAATGAAAACAAGTAAGTTAACACCCGAAACAACGATAATACTAAGATATTATTATCAAATCAATATTAAAAGATCATATATGATATCATATTAATGTATATGATTCTTGTATAATTTAATAACAATTATTTCACCATTATACAGGAGGTTAACCTACCCCAACCATGGAAAAGTACAAGGTGAGGGTTATTTCACAATCTCTTCATTATCCGAGGTTATTTATATGTAATAATCTACTGGGATCTCTTTATCATCCACATCCATGTTTTCTTAAAAATGTATTTCAAATTTTTTTTATTATTTACAAGAATATGGGTTAAAGTCATTTATACCCTTTTTTTACTTTTTATAAGAGGAATCTTTCCGTCGTTTTCAAAACAATGTCTTTTTTAACCTTTTCGACAGAATTAAGGTAAGAATGTTTTTTTAACTTATACGGCAGGTGCGGCTATTTTCCGCCATTATAAAATCTTAAAAGCTTTCCTTACAAGCTTATAAGAATATTTTCAAAGAAAATGTTTTATTTTATATGGCTCTTAAATGATTTCAAAAATAGAAAGAGATATTTCTCTAAAAAGAGTTTTGATTTCGTCTATGTCAACATCCTTTGATGGATTTTACGCTTATTTGAAGTTGATTTATTATGATACAAAAATTCTATATTGTATTGAAGGTTTTTTGATATGTTTGACTGTGGATGTGATATTTTTATACCATTCATAGTTTATGGTGAAATTATTGACATTTCGTATGCTAGTTTTAATACGAATGTTTATGTTATGTTTAAACCTTTTCATATGGGAATGCATTGGACTTAATATGTGACGGGTGGATCCCGCTATAGCTCCTCGATGCATCGATAGGTCTCATGAGACAAACTAGTGTCTTGGCACAAGACCTTGGCAAAATCCTCTTTGTATTCTTGGCACGAGGCCTTGGCTATGTGGTTATGATAGTCTGGCATTATGCATTCCAACATTATGAAAGTGGTTATTGATATTGAATGTGATTATTCGATTAGTAGAATATCCATGTGAACAAGTAAATGGCATTATTTCATTTTACTTTTGCCATACTATGTTAAAGTTCAAGTTTAAAAGGATTTTGTTTTATTAATGCATTTCCTTAAATGTTTATGCTTATTTTGAATGTTCCGCTATATTATTATCCTTACTGGTCATTTGATCTCACCCCTTTTCTATGTTTTATTTTTCCCAGGATGTGAAGAAGTAAGTTATGAATGACCTGCAGGGATATTATGAGGGATAATAGTTGGGACTGTGGAGACATTATGTTTTTGTAGTAGTTTTTCATTTTATGATGTAATTTAAAACTTATGAATATATCTAGTGTTTCCAAGGCTACTAAACCAATCGGTCTTTCGAGATTTGATCTTTCTTGTGATCATGCCAATGTTATGTAATAATGCACCGACTCTGGGTAACTAGGGTCGGGGCGTTACATATCTCATGAGATATAAATATTTACCCAATGAATTGGAGGGAGATATAGGTCCTAACCATCTCATAATGAAATCATTCTTACTTGTGCCACAACATAAACATAAATCATTCATCATAACCCAAAGAATAAAATGGGTTTCATAAACATCATCCCGTAATAACATAATTCATATAAAACAAATGGATATCATTTCATCATAAGAAAAGTGGAACCATTTAAATCATAGAGACATTATACTTCAAACATAAACATATAAAATAATGTCATCTTGGATGGAAAATGGTTTTGATAAAACACTTGAAATGAATTTTGAAGAAAATATCCTTTATTCTTCAAAATAATTTTATTTTCACAAAATTCTATGAAATTTTAAAAGAAAAGGATTTTGTTGAAAATAATCATTAAATATTGTGGAGTAAGATCCATGAAAATAAGTCTTTTTGAAACCTTAATAAATTCGTTCATGCTGTATAAGTTAAAAAAACATTCTTCTCATACTTTTGCCAGAAAAGTCAAAAAGTACCTCATATGGTAAACAAAAGAAAGATTCCTTACATACCATGTAGTAAAAGTAAAAAAATGGGTAAAAAAGACTTTAAACATACATGAAACCATTTTTTATAAAACACGGACATGGATGATAAATATAACCCCAGTAAATACTTACAAATAAACAATATCGGATAAAAGAGAGATTGGAAAAGTTATCCCTTACCTTATGTCTGATATGCTTCGTATATATCCGAACCACTTGTATAATGATTTAAATAATTTCATTGAATTATTAAAAAATAATATTCATTGTTAAGATATCATATATGGTTCACTTATGACTTTATATTACCCATTATTTTGTAAATTCCATGTTAAAGTAGTGTTTTGGGGTAAAATCGTTTCATTTATCGTACATGTTTTGATTTGTTGTTCTTGATATTATTAATTGATGTGGCCTTATTTTTACACAGTTTTCCACATCCTTTTTATTAATTTTTAATGATTTATTTAACTATTTTTTCACTTTTTATTAAATAAATGCACTTTTGTATTTTTATAATTAAATTTGTCAAATGTTCATTTTTTATAACATTTTATGTAACTTTAGACCTTAAGATAATTGATTTATTCCTTCTTTGTTTTTAGTAAAATTAATTCTCAATTTTTTTATTTAATATTTGTTTATTTTTATTTAATTTTTCATTTTTAATAATTATGGAGTTGGTAATTAATTTACTTTTAAATTTTAAGTTTACACACTTTTGTTATAGCTTTCCAAACTATCGGTAGCTTATCTACCAATACCAGGTTACTGGTACTCTATCGGTGACCTTGCCTCTATCGGTGACCTTAGCCACCGATACTCTTCCCTACCGGTAGCTCTCATTTAACTATATCGGTGAGCTTTTGTTTTTAATTTTTATCGGTAAGCCCTTTAATTTTATAAACAACGGTGAATATTTAGTTGGTTAAATTCTGCTTGACTTTTTAATAGGTTAATTTTTATTTTAAACAATTATTTAATCAACATAATTCTAATTAATTAACTTAGACTTTTTTTATTAATTAATCTTTTAATTAAGTTACATTATAATAGGTTAATTTTATTATTTTATGTGTTTAGTCTTCCTGCTCGTTATTTAAGTAAGTTATGTGTGCTTTTAAATTAATTAAATTGGTTTGCCCTTAGTTTTATTAGTTCAAATAGTTAATTAATTAATCAATTAATAGTTTTTAGCATTAATTATATTATTTTATGTATGCAGATTGGGTTTTAATTCATTTTTATTTTTTTAGTCTATCGGTGAGGTAATTAAGAGCTCGTGGTGTTTCATTGGGTCACCAATGTTCTTTTCTCACCGATACAACCCCTTCTATCGGTAGCCCTGCTACCGATCCACACCTTGATGATACTTCACTGTATCGGTGATTGCAGTGTATCGGTGACCTTGCTTTTACCGGTGACCTTGTCACCGGTACCTATTCCAAACCCCAATTGCTTTGATATATTTTAGTTTTTAATTTAATTTTATTTTCATCCATTAATATAAAATAACTTATTTAATTTAATAGTTAGTTTTCTACTTAAAAGTTTTAGGTTAGTCACTAATATAATGTAATGTTATTAATAATACTATTTAATTAATTAATTTTGTTGAATTATAATTTTAAAATAAATTTATTTTATGCAGTTTAATTTCTTATTTCAATTAGTTATTTTTAGTTTTTTTGTTTAAATTTGTTCTTTAATTTTGTATTATTTAATCTTGATAATTAATTAATTAGTCAGTATTTTAGTTTTTTTAGTTTTGTTAAATTTTTATTTGTTTTAAATAAATTAGTGTTTTTTCCATTTAATTATTAGTTTAATTAATTCTTATTTGAGTTTTAGTTCTTTTAACGTATGGTGGTGATTCGCGTTTTTGCAACTACCGGTAGACACCTTTTTATTTTCTCACTGATACTTATTCTTATCCCTTGCTACCGATGCCTAATCCCCTGCATGTTGAGTTTCTTGGAGAGAGAAATTCTTCAGTCTTTCTAGAAGTGGGATTCAGTTGTAAGCTGTGGAGAGAATATCCATTCGAACCAGTAGTTTAGAATTCCTGAGTACTTTGTTGATCTCGCTTCATTGCCTTGCTGCTTTATATTAGTATATTGTAATTCTTTAGTTTATCATACTTAGTGTTAATTTTAGTTTCAATAAAAAACTTGTTTCGTCGCCCTGTTTCAACTTCATTTCAATAAAATAAAATAAAATAAAAAAGATGTTTTCCCCACTGCTGACAACAGTTCGGGTTTAAAGTTTTAAAACCCTTGAAATCACTCGTCTTCCTTCTCTGTGGATCGACCTTGTACTTCTGTACTAGTTTAGGAGTATAAATGTAATTTTGAGGGCCATGAAGACCTCCGACCACTTCAAAATTTGGCGCTGTTTCCGGGGAAGGCACACACCGAGAGTCTAGGGTTTAAAAAAATAAAAAAAAACACAAAAAAACATTAAAAAATAATTTAAAAAAACTGATTGAAAAAAACTGCTTTGAACTATATCTGCTGGTTTTGTTGTTTTAAAAAGAAAAATCTGCTTCATAGAGAACTGTTGTGTGTTTAAGATCATTTGATTTTGAATTAAAAATGGATGTTAATCAAAATTGGAATCAACCGGGACCTAACTGTGTTTGTTGTGGTGATTATGGACATACTTCTTGGCAGTTTGTCTATAACCAGCCACAAAAAGATGTTTACACTGATGAAAATGAACAATGTGAGTTTAGTCCTGTCACCCTAGCTAAAATTGAATTAATTGATTTTAAACTAGATGCTAGGGTGGAACCAATTAATAATTGGTTAACTAAAACCCATGAAATACAACTTAGAGATTCTCAAGAGTGAGATGAAAGACTGAAAAGATTGGAAAATATGCTCTTGTAATTACAACAGAGGGTTAAAGAACAAGAATAATTTGAAGAAAATGAAAAATAAAATGTTTTTAAAAGATTTGAAAATAAAATGGAAGAAGAGAGTGACTGTGAAACTGGACAAGAAAACTTTCTTTTTGAAGAATCAGATACTGTTGAACAAAATATGGAAATAACCAACTCACAAATTCAAGAACACAACAATGAAAATCCTAAAAAGAGCTTTAATATTGTTCAGTTGGACAATTTTGAAATTGAATTTAAACAGATTGAAAAAGATTGTCCAGTTCTATTCATAATTCCTACATTGGAGAAAAATCACTGTTTTAGGAGCTTTGAGAATGAAGTCACTCGGGTTGAAGAGATACTTGAAACTAAAAACTTGAATGTTAAAAACTCTTCACCCAAAATTTCTGAAATTCTGAACATTGAGTCTGAGTTTGATATTGGGTATAGATTGGAAGAGAACCTTAAGGTGGAAAACATGGAATCTGAAGTCATTGAACTTGAACTGAAAACCACTCTTCCATTTTTTGAACCTGTAAACCCATTAATTTTTCAAATGTTGTTGGACAATGAGGATGAGGGAATGACATTTGAAGAAAAACTAACTGATGAGTTTTCATTTACCTATTATCATAGTGATCACTTTTATGAAACTTTGTGTACTAAAATGGAAAGTAGTGTTGTCATTCCTGGGGAAGACTGTTTGTATTTGATCAACCTTGAACATGACTTTATTTAAGCTGAATTGAACATTACACCGCCTGATTTGAATTTCCTGGAATGCACTACAGACATGGTTTTAGAAAGTGAGTCTTTTGAACTTGAACTTGAAAGAGAGGTTGAACACACACTTGATCTAGGTAGAACTGATTTGATAGAAGCAGTAGATATTCAGTGTGATTTAATAGATGAGGATCTTTTCGAAGAAATTTATAACATTGTTAAACCTGAATCTGATGTTGTTCAAATAAATTCTCTTCCTTATTTTTCACTTGCATCTTCAACTATGAAGGATGCTAAGGCTTTTCATGATACTAATAGTAGTCCAGAGGGGGAATCACACTTGTGTTCCATTTTTCATGATTAATTTCAGCACTTAATTGAATTTCCTTTTTATCCTGCTAATCATAACCCACCCATTTGCACCATTGATTGTGAACCTGTTAGTGATAAAGTTAATAGAGATAGCTTTGAGGTCAATGTTACACCCTTTGAAGCATCTAGTATTATGTTATCCCTTCCTGTGAACTCAAATCTTGATAACCTTGAATATGATCTAGAAGTGGACAATATTATGCTCTCAACTGTCAAAGGGTGTTTCTTGGGAATTTTTGCAGGTGATGAAAGTTTAGTTTTTATTGTTTTGAGTCTTGGATCCCACAATGTTCATCTTTATGTTAAAAATAATTGGTCCAGACATATGTGGTGGTTTCTATTAAGGAAACCACATCCACCTAGTGAATACAGTTAGTTGCTAGGTGAGTCTGGTTGGGGACTTTAAACCTAGCGCTGCATGGGAGGCAACCCATGGTCTTGTTTTGTTAATAAATAAAAAATTATAATTAAATAAAGTCTAACTGAAGACTTTAAATTCAGTGCTTCATGGGAGTCAACCCATGTTCTTATTTATTTTGTGTTTACTTTTGTTTCTGTTCTTGTTTTAACTTGAATAAAGTTCTGTTGTGATGACTTCTGTTTACACTGTCTATGTTGGTTATTTGTTCTTGGTTCTCATGCTCTGTGTTTCTAGGATGATGCTGCTTTGTCATTTAAGGAGTGGAATTCCCATGATCATCTCTGGACAAGAACTATTCAGGTAAGTACTTCAACTTTCTACATTTATTTTTCTGCTCCTTAATGCTCATATAAAATTCTGCTTATTGAATAATTCTTCTTATATTATAATATTCTGCTGTATATAACTACTTAGAAATAAAATTCTGCATGTGCCTCTTGCTGAAAAAATTTAATTTCACCATTTTTTAAACCATTCATTGCATAAACTTAACTGTGTGGGGGGGGGTACATGTGATTGGTTTGTGATTCTGCTTTAGGTTGGGGTGTTTTTAGTATTCATTTATCTTCTCTATGATATATATATTTTAGAACTAAATCTGTTAAAATTCTTACACCCAATTAATTATGCACTTACCTTACATGATATATCTTGAGTTGAATTGAAAATATTAGACACTAGACATCAATGTTAATGTATATACTTGGATATTAACATTCTGATTATTTATTCATTGTGGAAAATAACATTTTTTAACTTCATTGAGACCCTTTATACATGTCATAAATCTACTTAATTGAAAACCTATTTTGAACCTTAATTGATTAATTGTTCTTATCCATAATTAGAAGTCAACATTGGGGACAAAGTTGAGTTTTAAGTGTGGGGGAGGGGGTAAATTCTTGACTGTGCTAAACTGTGATTTATTTCAAGCCCATCAATTCCCACTGCAATTTCAGATTTCTTGTAAAAAATGGATAATTGTTTTTCAAAATTCTTGCATAATTTTAGGCTTTTCACTTTTCTCAATTGGGTCTTGCCTTAGGATAAGTTTCTTGCTGGTAGTTAAGAGTTTATTTGAACTTGAAATTAATGTTTTTGGATGATTGCTGAGTGGTCTTAATTAGTGATTTGATGGAAATTAGTTTTAGGAACTACCTCTAGAATTGATATGGGTACCATGTTTATGAAGTTATGGTCATAACCCTTGGAACTGGAAGTTTGATTCTGATTCTAGGGGCCTCATTTATCTTTTAATTATTAAAATTAATTGCTTTAATGAGCCAATGTAAATGATTTTTTATAAATCTTTTGAAACTGGAGTAGTTTGGGCATCTAGGATCCCATGGTGAGTCTCTGAGACCCTAGATGCTTGGTGCATTTCTGTTAACTAAAAGCCCTTTGTACACTTTGAATAAGTGCATTGCACAGTGCTTAACACAATGATACCTGTCTTGGGAAATATAAATAAAGTGTCTATGGTCAAAAATGAGCTCACTAAGGTGAGGATAATGATGAACGCCAGATGAAGAAGGGATCAATTGGTTTGTATGGAAATCATTTAGGTTGTATCATTGGGGTGATTCACAAAAAAAAATTATTTTTGGAACCAAGGTGAAAAGGTCAAAGTATAAAGTTCTTTGGTTAAGTTCTTAATTCCATTGAAATTTTTGTCTCATGTCATTCTTGGACTTAGATCCTGAGACTGGATTGAAGTTAGTCACTAAGTTTTATCATGTATGAGGCATGAAATCTTCATTGTTTGATGATTCATAGCTCTCTTAATTACCCGTGAGTATTTTCTCAAGGCATGATTCATATGAGTATCTCATTTTCTTAAAGCCTGCTGTTATGCATTGTCCTTTGTTTTGAATTCTGGACATGTTACAATGTGTTCTTAATCATTAATAAAATCTTCTGTTTTTCAAAGAGAATAGAACATGGGATTGTTTGAGGACAAAAAATGCTTAACTGTGGGGGAATTTGATGTGGCCTTATTTTTACACAGTTTTACACATCCTTTTTATTAAATTTTAATGATATATATAACTATTTTTTCACTTTTTATTAAATAAAATCACTTTTGTATTTTTATAATTAAATTTGTCAAATTTTCATTTTTTATAACATTTTATGTAACTTTGGAGCTTAAGATAATTGATTTATTCCTTCTTTGTTTTTAATATAATTAATTCTCAATTTGTTTATTTAATATTTGTTTATTTTTATTTAATTTTTCATTTTTAATAATTATGGAGTTTCTAATTAATTTACTTTTAATTTTTAAGCTTATATAATTTTGTTACGGCTTGCCAGACTATTAGTAGCTTAGCTACCGATAGCAGATTACTGGTACTCTATCGGTGACCTTGCCTCTATCGGTGACCTTAGTCACTGATACTCTTCCCTACCGGTAGCTCTCATTTAATTATATCGGTGAGCTTTTGTTTTTAATTTTTATCGGTAAGCCCTTTAATTTTATAAACAACGACGAGTATTTAGTTGGTTAAATTCTGCTTTACTTTTTAATAGGTTAATTTTATTTTAGACAATTATTTAATCAACATAATTCTAATTAATTAACTTAGACTTTGTTTTTTATTAATTAATCTTTTAATTAAGTTACATTAGAATAGGTTAATTTTATTATTTTATGTGTTTATTCTTCCTGCTCGTCATTTAAGTAAGTTATGTGTGCTTTTAAATTAATTAAATTGGTTCGCCCTTAGTTTTATTAGTTCAAATAGTTAATTAATTAATTAATAGTTTTTAAGCATTAATTATATTATTTTATGTATGCATATTGGGTTTTAATTCATTTTTATTTTGTTTTAGTCTATCGGTGAGGTAATTAAGAGCTCGCAGTGTTTTATTGGGTCACCGATGTTCTTTTCTCACCGATACAACCCCTTCTATCGGTAGCCCTGCTACCGATCTGCACCTCGCTTATACTTCACTGTATCAGTGACTGCAGTGTATCAGTGACCTTGCTTTTACCGGTGACCTTGTCACCGGTACCTATTCCAAACCCCAATTTCTTTGATATATTTTAGTTTTTAATTTAATTTAATTTTCATCCATTAATATAAAATAACTTCTTTAATTTAATAGTTAGTTTTATTCTTAAAAGTTTTAGGTTAGTCGCTAATATAATGTAATGTTATTAATAGTACTATATAATTAATTAATTTTGTTGAATTAAAATTTTAAAATAAATTTAGTTTATGCAGTTTAATTTCTTATTTAAATTTGTTATTTTTAGTTCTGTTGTTTAAATTTGTTATTTAATTTTTTATTATTTAATCTTTCTAATAAATTAATTATTTAGTTTTTTAGTTTTTTTTAGTTTTGTTGAATTTTTATTTGATTTAAATAAATTAGTGTTTTTTTCCATTTAATTATTAGTTTAATTAATTCTTATTTAAGTTGTAGTTCTTTTAATGCATGGTGGTGATTCGTGTTTTTGCAGCTACCAATAGACACCTTTTTATATTCTCACCGATACTTATTCTTATCCCTTGCTACCGATGCCTAATCCCCTGCCTGTTGAGTTTCCTGGCGAGAGAAATTATTTAGTATTTCTAGAAGTGTGATTTGGTTGTAAGCTATGGAGAGAACATCCATTCGAACTAGTAGTTTAGAATTCCTGATTACTTTGTTGATCTCGCTTCCTTGTCTTGCTGCTTTGTATTAGTATATTGTAATTCTCTAGTTTATCATACTTAGTGTTAATTTTAGTTTCTATAAAAAACATTTTTCGTCACCCTGTTTCAACTTCATTTCAATAAAAAAACAAGTAAAAAAGATGTTTTCCCCACTGCTGAAAACAGTGGGGGTTTAAAGTTTTAAAACATTAGAAATCACTCGTCTGCCTTCTCTGCGGATCGACCCTGCACTATTGTACTAGTGTAGGAGTATAAATGTAATTTTGAGGGTCATAATGACCTCTGTCCACTTCATTAATCATATCCAGATTTACTTAATTCCAGAATGTAAAACATGATTTATATATAATATATATTCAGTATATATATATATGATAGATCGATAAATGGAATGAAATACACCGTTCATGGAGACAGTAGGTCGTACGTACGCTTGAACACTGTTTTCGCTTCCTTGTTGAATTTAATGGAATTAAGTAAATGAAACATATATGTACATAAATCCAGTATCATTATTATGTAATATATTTCATGATTATTTATTATATATATACTTTATAATCATACTTGAATGGTTAATCATGGAAAATGAATCTCATCGCATTCGTGGAGATGATAGGTCGTACGTACGCACGAGTGATGATATCATTACCATGATCGTGGAAATGTATTAAAGTGTATGTATAATATTTAAGAATCAATATCACTTTACAATAATCATATATAGTTATTTATTTGAACCGTTATACACATTCAAGTAAGGTGGTGGTGGAAAATAGATTACACCACGGTGTGGAGATGGTATTCCGTACGTACGCACGCTCGATGATTTCATTTTCCGTAGGATGGATAGAAGAAGAAATAGTGTTTTTTCATATTTATAATAACATATCAGTATATGAGTGATACTGATGTTATTACTTTATAATTAAACAACTAAATAAGAGGAAGTAGAAGAAGGAAGAAACTTTAAATAATCGGTAGAAGAGATTACCTCTTCCTCGACGTGCCTCCTTTAAACTTCCTCTTAAGGGACTAGAGTTGGTCTTTTGAGAAGAAAGGAACCTCTGTAATATTACTATGTAAGTTGAAAAGAGTAATGGTTAGGGTTTGGCCGAGCTTTAAGGCTCAATGTTGTGTAAAGAGGTGAGGGAGGAGGTTCCCTTTTATAAGGGAGGAGAGGGGCACCTTTGGAAACCTCAAAAATATTAATTTATAATAAATTCAAACCCCACATAAAAACTTCCAAAATGACTCAAATACAAATATTAGATGAAATAGGGTTGTAATTTAATCAACCAATAAAAATTATACATGTTGGGAATTTATTTTAAACATTATCAAATTGATTTATCCTTATTTAATCTATTTAATTTTATTTGTGGTAACAAGATTATAAATTTTAAATTGTTATAAATAATTTTTTATGTGTTGTTAATTGTCCATAATTGGATAATTTCTGAAATTTTAGACCATATAAATTTTAATTTATAAGTTTTAAATATTTTTGTTATTTTTAAACAATTTTATATTATGTTATTTTTATAAAAAAATAATAGTGTCAATTTTGACTCTATTCATTTATTTGAATTTAAATAAAATCCTCACAGAAGATATGTTCGAAATAAAAGCTTTAATAAATTAAGTACATTTCATATTTATCTATAAAATTAGTGGAGAACATTAAATATTTCATATAATATTTATTTTAATATTTTTAAAACCATTTATTTGATATTTCAATCAATAAAATAATTTCAACATCACTATTGTGTCATCTTTAATAATAATTATTTAATCCCTAAAAATTATAAATAAATTTACATGATGTAGATAATTTTATTATATTTGTGGAGACTATTAATCTTCTAAGTTTCATGAAGTTTATCACTAAATTAAAATTATTATACTTATAAGATTTAAGAGAGTGACATGTTTTCACTTTCTTTGGTTTTAATAATAGTTAAATTATTTTCATTGTTAAAAGTCCATAAAATTAATCTATTCCAAACCTTAGATGATATGGGTCTACCTTTAGTCATCCAATAGAATTTTGTAAGGTGTTAGGGTAATTTTATAATATTATTTTTACCCTTAATTACCCTATTTACCTTTAACTGCAGTAAATAAAAATTACCATAGTTACTATGCCTAATATCAATAAAATAAAATTATCCTATTAACATAATTTTGACCCACTTAATTCAAATATGGAATCCATTTTTTAAAATTCAAAACACAGAAGTTGCAGTAATTAATTTCAAATTAATCTCTTTGTTAAGAAAACAGGTTTTAAAAGTAAAAACATTGCCAAAGATTGAAATATTTTTGCCTATGAATTCAATTTAAAATTAATGGTAATGAAATAAATTATATTAAATGGTAAAAATATATTCTATTTATAATTTAAAATAGTTCACTATTATAATTTAACCATATAAATTATCTCGATGAAAAAAGTAGTTTTTAAGTAAAATTTAGCGTGTTTTTACTATTCATCAAAATAAGAACTTTGTCAGAAAAATATCAAAACTTTATCCAATGTAAATTTTAATATCCTTAATCAAAATAATAAGTTTATTTTATAAAATTAAACTTATAAAATTTTAAAAAATTATATTTAAAATGGCATCAAAAGGAGACAAAACTGCATTTTTTGAAAAATACATATTTTACCTGAAAAATTTATTTTTTTCTCATATAATGTTTTAGAGAATGTGTAAGATGAATAATAATGTTATAAAATTCAAAATTTAGTTAATATTATTTATAACGGCTATTTCATAATAATATTACAACCATATATCGTTGTTTAGTAAAACCCGGTATTGCGTACAACACACGCTATTGAGGAAGGTCATGATTGCGTGTAATGCAAGCCAAGTCAGGGTTGAGTATAGCGTAAGATAATCTTGGTGTAGTGTACAATAGAATACATCAAATAAAATAAAAGAAATTTTTTCATAAAATCTTGGTGTGTCACATTCTACCCCCCTTAAAATGAATTTCGCCCTCGAAACTCATTGGGGGTTATAAATGGTTTACTACTAGAAATTTTTTTTAATAGAAAACCACATCGTAAAAAGGAATACCAAAACATAACTTTAAAAACTAAAGTATGAAACGTAACAGTTACCCAAATTAACTAATCACTGGGTTTCCTCATAAGAGAACATAGGTGAAAATATGGATATGGAAGAGAAATCTAACAATCAAGTTCTGATGGAGAGTGGTAGAGAACATGGCTATGAAAAAGCCAACAATCACAAGGCCATAAATTTGTGATGATCTAAGGTACCATCTGATTCATTAGATATGAAGACACTAGGACAAAATTTTTAGTTTTCAAGATCATTTCCCTAAATTTGAAGAATTTGAATTAGAAGAAATACTTACTTTATTACGGTACAATCTCACCGTTTTCCATGCCTTGAACAATTTCCACTTTATCTCTTTAAGAAATAAAGTTGAATTTGTCATTCTTGAAGTGTTAGTAGATCATGTGATATAATTATTGTTCATTCCATCTATCTCAAACAAAAGGTTATAAAAAGTTATCAAATATACATAAGTCCGTATATGGTTTGGTTAATCGTAAATGATTCCAAAAATGGACTTATACTTAATCTATCATACCTCTTAATAAAATAAAACTTGTTTATACTAACCAGGGACTTCCTGTAGGCCAGTGGTAGGCGATAAAGTCCTGTATCACTTATGTTCTGGGTTTAATTCCCGTAACCCTGTTTGACGTGATGGGTTTTCACACATCCTATGGGTTGTCCTTTTTCTAAAACTACACTATTATAACATTCCAGAAATAGTATCGAAAAAAGTTATAGCCTTAAACAATTCTATCTGAGGTCCAACTTTATACATTCCAACCTTTAGACTTATCAAAAATACTTCTGTCCAATCTTATAGTATAAAGAAAATGATTACTATAAAGGTCACATAACAAGAATGTGAATACCATCATTTATCACCGATATATCATAAGATATATCTTTTCGGTCACATTCCAAACATGTTAATACCTTAATCATGTATTCTTTTGAAACATGAATTACCATAGAACCTTAGTGAAAACATGAATGCTGTCAAAAGTTAACTCCTTCCACATACCAAAATCCCAAAATTTCTATATACTCAAACCATGATATCACTTTGTCCTTATATCAGTCATGAGCTCATGAATACTATCAAAAATTTCATTTTCACCTTATCCATTCATTATGTGCATTTCATCTGCTTTCCAAAAATATTTCAATCACTTTTCATGGTTACCGGTACCATAAAATTATTGAAAACCACAATAGACCAATACATAAACATTCCACTATTCCACGATACTATATACAACATTATTTTGGAATCCCATTACATAAACAGATAATCATTCCACCAAATCGTTGTCAAATTTGACATCGCTAATAGTGATCGCATGTGACTTTCCTTTTTTTCCTTTTCCTTAAGAGGTTGTTGATGTCGATCATCATTAACCCTTGGATTAGGTCATTGATTAGCATAATTCCCCATTTACTTGCACTTGAATCATTAAAGTATTGGTGGAGAGTTCTCTGTAGTCTTTTATCTATTCACATCAATAGCTACCTTATTCCCATTACTTCGACACTCAACTGCTTGATGACCTTATTTTCTACAGTTAAAACATTTTATAGTCCCTTTAAGACAATCTCTACCACGCTTCTTTCCAGACTTTGAGCATAAAGAAACATTCGTCTTCTTTCCACCATTGTTTTGAGATTTTTCCTTGAACTCCATCTTTCTTTTCTTGTCAAAACCATGAGATTGATATGTTACACAAACTTCCAGTTCTACCTTGATAGCACAACGCACAATTTCTTCATAGCTACTGAAGTCTGTTATATCTAATTCCCTTCAAAGACTTGGTTTTAAGCCACTGAAGAATCGATCAACTTTACTTTCAGGTTGGATGATAAAGCCAGATGCAAACCTTGAAAGCCTTGTAAAATTTGCCTCGTATATACCAACAGATTCATCATCCTTTTTCTTAAGCTCATGGAACAACTTTTACATCTTTGGTAGAAGAATGCGAGGGACGTACTTATTGAAAAATAAGTTCTTGAACTTGTCCCATTTCATGGACTCAATTTCACCTTGGGGCCTTGTATTCTTAATTATATTCCACCACTGGTTTGCTTCAACTTCTAAACGGTAAACAACCAGAATGAATTTTTCATGTTATGAACATCGAAGTATGGAAAATATCTATTCAATGGTACTTATCCATTGTTCAGAAACAAGTTGATCAGAAGACCCACTGAAAGAAGGTGGACGTTACCTCATGAAAGACTCAATAGAATATTGTACCCTTCTCTGGTCATTCGGAAGTCTAGATTGATTCATAGCTTGTGTAAGTATAGCAATAAGATTTTTCACTCCATCTCCCATAACATTGGTTTGTTCATGAGGACAATCATTGAATTTCCCATTACATTGATCAACACGATTCCTTCAGGTTCCAGCTATCATCTAAAACCCAAAAAGAATAGTGTAAGAGGAAAAAATCATGCTAGGAAAACAACATAATAAAGGGGGAGTACCTTCAATATATAACATCTTAAGATTAATTCTAATATTGTTACCGTAATTCTGGGACAATAACCTATACGTATACTTAACCTTAGGGACATCTCTAGACATAAATTAGAAATATCTCTAGGGATCTCACTAATGTTCTCACATCCTAGTTTCCAAATGTTGACTAAACCTTTCCAATGATACCAACTGTAGAGACCCCAAACTTGAAATACATGGACATTATATTACTTTTTCAGAATACTTAATACATAACAAAAACAAACACTCAAGGACCGTAATAGTTTAGTGTCTTTGGAAACTCGGAACACAATCTTCTAATCATGGTGAAAGATCTTCAACATCTCCCATAAAGATCTTTCCCTTTTTTTTTCTTACCTAAACCCTTTCTTTACATCCTGGGGAAAAGAAAACATATAAAGGGTGAGCTCAACTACTCAGTAAGAGTAAGCATGGAGAAAATAAAACAAACCACATACATTTTAACATAAGAACATGAACATAATGTTTAAACATCAAAATCTTGAGCAATGAAATAAAACATGGTGGTACGTAAGGCATAGATCATAATGGGACATCAATACTGATAAAATAGCATGGGAATAAAACATGTAATTGTGGAAAACCATTAAGCATATGATATTATTTCCATAGTATCCAAGTCATTGCTTCCAATACCATCTTAGTGGACAAAGTCCCTTACGGAATCGAGTTCAATCTTCGTTCCAGTCCTATACCACTGAACTGGATTAACTTACCATTCCAGCCATGTCTATCTCATAATATATAAAAAATTGCCCAATTTATTGGAGGGAGATATAGGTCCCACCCATATCATAATGAAATCATTCTTACTTGTGCCACAACATAAACATAAATCATTCATCATAACCCAAAGAATAAAATGGGTTTCATAAACATCATCCCATCATAACATAATCCATATAAAACAAATGGATATCATTTCATAATAAGAAAAGTGAAAAAATTTAAATCATAGAGACATTATACCTAAAACATACACATATGAAATAATGTCATCTTGGATGGAAAATGGTTTTGATAAAACACTTGAAATGGATTTTGAGGAAAATATCCTTTATTCTTTAAAATCATTTTATTTTCATAAAATTCCCTGAAGAAAATGATTTTTTTGAAAATAATCATGAAATATTGTGGAGTATGCTTCATGAAAATAAGGATTCTTAAAACTATAAAAAATCCGTTCATGCCGTATAAGTTAAAAAAACATTATTCTCATACTTTTGCCTGAAAAGTCAAAAAGTACCTCATTGGTAAACAAAAGAAATATTCCTTACATACCATGCAGTAAAAGTAAAAATATGGTTAAAAAATACTTTAAAAATACTATAAACCATTTTTAGAAAATAGGTACATGGATGATAAATATAACCCCAGTAAATACTCACGAATAAACAATCTCATACAAACATGAGATTGGAAAAGTTATCCCTTACCTTATGTATGATATGTTTCGTATGTATCCGAAACTCCTGTATGATGATTTAAATAAGGTCATTTAATTATTATAGAATCTTATTTATTGTTATGATAACATATATGGTTCACTTATGACTTTATATTACCTGTTCTTTTGTAAATTCCATGTTAAAGCAGTGTTTTGGGGTAAAATCGTTTCATTTATCGTACATGTTTCGATTTGTTGTCCTTGATGTTATTAATCATATCCGGATTTACTTAATTCCAGAATTTAAAACATGATTTATATATAATATATATTCATTATATAAATATATATGATAGATTGATAAATGGAATGAAATACACTGTTCATGGAGACGGTAGGCCGTACTTACGCATGAACGCTGTTTTCGTTTCCTTATTGAATTGAATGGAATTAAGTAAAAGAAACATATATGTACATAAATCCAGTATCATTATTATGTAATATATTTCCTGTTTATTTATTATATATATTCTTTATAATCATACTTGAATGGTTAATCAGGGAAAATGAATCTCATCACGTTCGTGGAGACGGTAGTCCTTACGTACGCACGAGCGATGATATCATTCTCATGATCGTGGAATTGTATTGAAGTGTATGTATAATATTTCAGAATCAATTTAACTTTACAATAATCATATATAGTTATTTATTTACACCATTATACCCATCCAAGTAAGGTGGTGGTGGAAAACAGATTACACCACAACGTGGAGACGATATTTTGTACGTACGCACGTGCGATGATTTCGTTTTCCATAGGATGGATAGAAGATGAAATAGGGTTTTTTTTTCATATTTATAATAACATATTAGCATATTAGTGATACTTATGTTATTACTTTATAATGAAACATCAAAATAAGCGGGTGTAGAAGAAGGAAGAAACTTGAATGAATCAGTAGAAGAGATTACCTCTTCCTCGACATGCCTCCTTTAAACGTCCTCTTAAGGGACTAGAGTTGGTCTTTTAAAAAGACAAGAACCTCCATAATATTACTAGGTAAGTTTATAAGAGTAATGGTCAGGGTTTGGATGATATTTAAGGCTCAATGTTGTGTAAAGAGGTGAGGGAGTAGGTGCCATTTTATAGGGGAGGAGAGGGGCACCTTTGGAAACCTCAAAAATATTAATTTATAATAAATTAAAACCCCACATAAAAACATCCAAAATGACTCAAATCATAATATTATATGATATAGGGTTGTAATATCATCAACCAATAAAATTTATACATGTTGAGAATTTATTTCAAACATTATCAAATTGATTTATCCTTATTTAATCTATTTAATTTTATTTGTGGTAATAAGATTCTAAATTTTAAATTGTTATAAATAATTACTTATGTGTTGTGAATTGTCCATACATGGATACTATATGAAATTTTAGACCATATAAATTTTAATTTATAATTTTTAAATATTTTTGTGATTTTTAAACAATTTTATATTATGTTATTTTTATAAAATAATAATAGTGTTAATTTTGACACTATTCATTTATTTGAATTTAAATAAAATCCTCACATAAGATATGTTCGAAATAAAAGAATTAGTAGATTAATAACATGTCATATGTATCTATAAACGTAGTGGAGAACATTAAATAGTTCATATAATATTTATTTTAATATTTTTAAAACCATTTATTTGATATTTCAATCAAGAAAATAATTTCAACATCACCATTGTGTCACATTTAATGAAAATTATTTAATAAATTAAAATTATAAATAAATTCACATGATTTATATAATTTTATTATATTTCTGGAGACTATTCATGTTTTAAGTTTCATAAATTTTATCACTAAAGTAAAATTATTATACTAATAAGATTTAAGAGAGTGACATGTTGTCACTTTCTTTGGTTTTAATAATAATTAAATTATTTTCCTGGTCAAAAGTCCATAAAATTAATCTATTCCAACCATTAGTGATATTGGTCGACTTTTAGTCATCCAATAGAATTTTGGTAGGTGTTTTAGTAATTTTATAATCTTATTTTTATCCTTAATTACCCGATTTACCTTTAACTGCAGTAAATAAAAATTACCGTAGTTACTATTCATAATATCAAAAAACTAAAAGTAACCAATTAACATAATTTGGACCCACTTAATTTAAATATTGAATCCATTATTCAAAATTCAAAACACAAAAGTTTCATTAATTAATTTAAAATTAATCCCATTATTAAGAAAACGAGTTTTAAAAGTTAAAACATTGCCAATGATTGAAATGTTTTTATCTATGAATTGAATGTAAAATTAATGGTAATGAAATACATTATATTAAATGGTAAAAATATATTATATTTATACTTTAAAACAATTAACTATTATAATTTAACCATAGAAATTATCTCGATGAAAAAAGTTGTTTTTAAGTAAAATTTAGCGTGTTTTTACTATTCATCAAAATAAGAACTTTGTCAGAAAAATATCAAAACTTTTTCAAATGTAAATTTTTATATCCTGATTCAAAATAAGAATTTTATTTCTTAAAATTGAACTTATAAACTTTTCAAAAATTACATTTAAAATGGGTGTGCCATCAAAAGGCGACAAAACTGCATTTTTTGAAAAATACATATTTTACCTGAAAAATTTATTCAGTTCTCATACCATGTTCTAGAGAATGTGTAAGATGAATAATAATGTTATAAAATCCAAAATTTAGTTAATATTATTCATAACGGGTAGTTCATAATAATATTACAACCATATATCATTGTTTAGTGAAACCCGATATTGCGTACAACACACGCTATTGAGGAAGGTCGTGATTGCGTGTAATGCAAGCCAAGTCAGTCTTGCGTATAGCGCAAGATAATCTTGGTGTAGTGTACAATAGAAGACATCAATGAAAATAAAATAATATTTTTCATAAAATCTTGGGGTGTTGCATAGGGCATGCCTGGTGGCATTGCATGGGTATAACAATCTATTCAATATGCAACAACAGTTATAATGGGGTCTCTCTCAAAATACTCAAAGACACAACAAAGTTTGTGTCACCAAAGAGTCTGTAGAAATACAAAACAAGGTATGCACAACCTACCTCATACTCGTACGATTGTCCTTGTCCAATGTTAGCCTCTAATTCAGCCCCGATCAAAGTAGATATACAAAATATAAAAAAGACTCTACCCTTGATAACTTTATTGAGAGGTGAAATCATAAATAAAAACTCAAGATGTATCAAGGTATTACCATTTGGGTTCCAATGAATATGATAGCATTTAAATTGTGTTTTAGATAGAAAATTTGGAGGAATTTCTTCTTACGATGCTACTACTCACTCAAACCTATCGAGGGTTCTACATAGAAACTTAAAATTAATATACTGCTCGTTTTGATGAAGAAAATAAAATAAACAGTGTGTACTTGGGACTACACACAGTGTAGGTTCTTTTACCATTTAAAATATGGTCGAATCTCATTGAGGACTCGCCGACTTGACTACACAACTTGCACTAGGTAGTACAGAACGTGTACAAGGTTTGGTCCTCTAATCCTCTGTCAACATCCCTACACACCATGTATACCTCATACACGAACAAAGAGTACATGACGTGTACATGAGATTACACGATGTGTGACCCTAAGTTAGGCCGCATGACAGTCTGATTCTAGTACCTACCCAGTTTTCCCCTATATTCACAAAAACAACTTAAAAGGGAAAAGAAAAAAATGAGACCCGTACCTCAAGGGAAGAACCAGGTTCTTACATCCCTCATCCATGATCTATCATGACTCAGCCATGTAACAAAGGGAATTTATCCTTATCATGTGCTATAAATATGAAATCTATTTGGGTACCGATCAGGCAGCCCATGTAGGGTGTGAGTATAACTAAAAAGGCCACCACCAATGACGTCTAAAACAATATCCAGTCAAAAAGTGTATGTAGTTGTATAAAGAATAAATAAAGTCAATAAATTAAAAAGTTTACAGTCATTTAATTACTATTTAATTAACCACATAACACATTAGTTCTTGAGGACACCAAAACTCTTAATACTTTCTTCGACCCATGCTAGAGTCTGACCTATCCCAGAGGGATATCATATATCATAATTCCATTATTACTGTAACGACCCAAAATTTTGAATAAACCGTGTCTCCTAATTTTGTGTGTTATTTTATTTCATACTCAACAAAACTTTTTCATTTAATTAAATGAGTATAATTAAAATAATACTGTTGAGTTTTGACAATTATCTGACTGTTATTCAGTATGAACTTTGGAAACTAAATGTTGCGATTATTGTCTCTAAATACAAGTGATCTTGGTTAATTAATATAGAAATGAGATTTGATGGCCTCATCTAGTAGTCTCGGGCCAATCAAAGCCCATCTAACAGAACTTGGGAAGGAGGTAGCACCACTGGGCTTTTCTCTGGACCAAACCCAAGCCGAACTTCATCGTGTGAAGCTAGAATGGAATCGCCTTCGCGAGAAGTTCAAACTGATAGAAATTATTACTCATGCGATGTTGGTCGAGCCGCCGTCAGATTATCTCACCTTAGCACACCTTACACTTAGGTCCTATACTGGGGTTATAAGGGGCTATGTAAGGAGACCATAACTGCCTTGTGTAATCCTTTGGTTTAAATAAAAATTTTGATTTTTTCTTATGATGAAGTTTGTGAATTTTCAAATGTCCGGATAAATATAGTATGCATATTTTTGATGAATTTTAGAAAAAGGATATTTGAAAATATTTATGTAAACCTTAAATAATTAATTATGTGTAATTATTTTCAAAAAATGGTCTTCTACAATTATGTTTAGTAAGAAATTTAGAGTCTAATAAGATCAACTTGATTTTTGATGAATAGTAAATTATGAATAGTGATTTTATGATTAGGATTAGTAATGTGGCAATATGGATTCGTAATCTCACATAAAGAAAGTATTAATATAATCTAGGCACCTTGATTAAGTAATGTGATTCAATAAAATAGGTAAATAACTGTTTCAGAAATTATTAGTCAAGTATCAGTTTTTTCAGGTGAATAGTGTTTTTAATTAAAAACTAAATTAAAAATATTTAAAAAATTATTTTTATAAAATGGAGTTCATTTTTGAACTTAGAGCATCGATATTATGTTAAGGTAATTTTTGGGGATTTTTCTGAATAAAATGAATTTTCGGTGAATAGTGTATTTATTTAAAAATTAAATTAAAAATATTTGGAAAATTGTTTTTATAAATTGCAGTTCATTTTTGAAATCACAGCATTGATATTTGGTTAAGGTGAAATTTTGGGATTTTTCTGAGAAAGTTGAATTTTCGGTGAATAGTGAAAATACAGTTTTTAAGTTACGGGTGTTTAATGACATCATTAAATGGTTTATTAATCATGAAATAAATATGGTCAGATTATGAATTGTAAGATAAGGTATGATGTGTCCCATGTTTCCAATACCATGGGAAAATACCATGGGCAAGCCCATGGTTTTTCTAATACCACCAATGAGGTGTCCCTTGGCCATTAGTGCCTTATCCCCTCAGTTTCCCTATAAATACCAAGACATTCTCCCATCCTTTCGACTCCAAAATCATCCTCAACGAATTTATGGTCTCCTTAACTCCCAAGGAGTCCTCCCAAGGTTCCTCCAAGCCCTCAAGGTCCCAACCTTTGAGTTTTAAGAGTTACGTTTTAATGTAAGGGCTCCTACCTCTCTCTTTCTTTCCAAGTACTCTCTTTTATGTCATATCTTTTGTGCTCCATGTTCTTATGTTGGAGGATGTTATTTTATATTCATCCTACTGTCCTTTTCATGTTCATATTATGAGAGATCCCCTCTTTCTGTCATCAATTCATTTTGAGAATGTTTAAGTGGCACTGTTAGGCTGCCAAATTTTTAAGGGATTCTTTCACCCTTCTCGTTTTCAAGATCTATTTTTCATGTCAAGTCTTTCAAGTTCCTTTTTATTATGTTGGGGTATTATTTATATATCTATCATACTGATCTTTTATGTTCATATTATGAGAGACCCTATTTGATCTCGTCAAATCTTTTTTTGAAGTTTTAACTGACGCCGTTAGGCTGCCAAGTTTTCATAAGAGAAATCTTATTTTTGTCTTCCTTCAATGTTTTTCATTTCATATGGTATGTCTTTAAAATTTCATTACCATGTTCTTATATCCATTATATTCTGTCCCTCTACTATTTTATAGATCATTTAGGAGTGGGTGACCCATGTCCCCTCTCTTTTCAATATTTTCTAAAACCCTGTAACATAGCTGTTATGCTGTAGAATTTTCGTCTCAAAATGCCTCTCTCTTTTTCTAAAATTATTTTATGTTATTAAGTGAATACTCAAAGATATTTCTTCTATAGGGATACTCACATATATATCAAAATTTTCTATTTTAAATTTTGGTATTTTCATACATGAAACCCACTTTCCTTTTTTGTGGGTTTAAAGTGACATAAAGATCATGTCTTTAAAGCAGTTTTTCAAACGTTATGATTATGAAAGGAAACCCATTTATTTTCTGCTATATGGGTTATTTATGAAATTTTTTGATGATGATCTATGTGGATCACATGATAATAAAGAAAAATTTAAGGTTGCTCTCTGATAGCGCTTCAATGCATTGAGAAATGATGTAACAACTAGAGATTACAAATTTAAGGGCGTGCCCTGATAGCGCTCCAATGCATTGGGTAATGATGTAACCACTAGGGATTACAATTTAAATGATATATTGGTGAATAACCTTGGTAATTTCAAATGACACCTTGGGGATTGACCTTGGTGATATGTTCATGATTGTCTAAATTAAATGTTGTAGCCACATCTTCAAGTTATGAAATACGTTATTTTTATTATGATATGCCTCATGATTTCTTTCTCATGGCTTAAAGTTCTTTTTCATGACTTTATTGATGTATCTCAAGTTCACATGTTAAATGTTTCCCTTGTTTCCCTTACTGGGCCTTCTGCTCACCCTTTCTTTTGATGTATGTCCCCAGGTTATGAGATGCATTAATGAACCTAGGATGAACATAAGGAGAAGCCTTTCTAGGGTTTAAGAAGAATGTTTTATGTTTTCATGTTTTGAGTTCCTGGTTTACAAGGCACTAAACCTTAAAGATCCTCGGTTTTGTATAATTTAATGAAAGTTTATGTGATAAAAAGGTGGGATTCTATAGTGGTTATCAAAGGATGGTTTAGTTATTTGTGGAAATTAGGATATTAAAACTTTATGAAGAAGCCTATAGAAAATTTTTAATATAGGAAATCTTCCTGGTATTTTGGTGAGTATTGAGTAAGTGGTTGATCAAGAAAATACATCCCTGTCTGGATACAAGAAGGTAGAGGTGGTTCTGGAACAGATGTACATAGGGGTAAAACCTGAAAACACCTTTTTGAGCTAGACTTGAACGAGAACTGGTACACGACAACGGGACTTGCTGCACTCTTGGTTACGATACTCCCGGGGGATATGCTTTGGTAAATTCATAAGCTTAGTATGAACCATTATTAAAGGGACAAAGATAAAATAAAAAAAGTCTCATAAGAATATATGATCATGGATAATCTGGATTGGAACCTAGGGGATCACAAGTTAGGGTATACTTTTCTTGTACAAGTTTATCCTTCTATGCTTTAAGTTTCCTTTTCATGATTATTGGCTAAGTATTTAAGCCCCCTAATTATACTTTCTTTTCTTAGTTAATGGCAGGAAATGGAAGAACATGTCCCAAAAACCAATGTGATAGGAAATGTGACAATTACCCAATTAATGTGATAGAGATGACAAGAGATCAAGTTGAACATATTGTGATTATGCCAAACCAGCTATCAAAAATCACAATTAATAATTAGTAACTAGTTGAATGCCCAAATTCATCAAGGAAGAAGAAGACGAATTCTCAAGGATGTTCATATGATAAAGATGATAAGGGAAAGAAGACCTAATTTCCTTTGTGCAAAAAGTGTGGAAAGAGGCACCAAGGGGAATGTCACAAAGGAACCAGGAGATGTTTTAAGTGTGGGGCGATAGGGCATAAAGTAGCTAATTGCTTTAAAAATGGATATTGTGATGAATAGAGACAAGGTTCGATCTAATGTACCTTATACTTTTCAATGTCGTAAATGTGGAGAAGTTAGACATTATCCAAGGCAATGCTCTCTTGTAAGTGATGAGAAGCATGATGAGTATCAACAATCTTCAAGGACAAGGGAACAATGCAAGTACTATGCTGAGATGGATCTTGATGACAAAAGTACATGTGACTTCTTCAAAATAATTGTCTATGTCATGTTTTTTTCAGTTCATACCCTATGATCATATATTTAATGTTTTCTAAGAACATCGAGTCACTACATAAGATGGTTTTATATCATTAAGGAAAACATCTATTATTATGTACCACATGTTGATGTTGTGAAGCTGTTATTCTTTAATAAAAAATATGATTAGGGGATTAAAAGATGATTATTATTTTGGAAGATGCTCACTATTTTGGGAACCCTATATGATCGAGGTAAATAGATTACTACTGTATTTTCTTTGAGAAATAAAGGTTGACTTACATTTTGAAGAATCGAAGAATTTAAGGTAAACTTATGGTAATATAGGTTACTTATGGAAATGATTAACCTATCTTGGGGAAAATATGTTTAGGTTAGCTAATTTTGTTATAAGATGTTAGGAGTGGTTGATGTTGTTTGGAGATGAATGATAAAGTTTATATTGGAAGACTATGTTATCGAATCCTTCTTGTATTTGGGTTTCAATCTTAGTTTGGTTTATTTTGAGGAATTTTAAGGATAGTTATTTATGGAATGGTATTTGATGAACTTTGGGTAGTACCGTGGAATTTTGAAGATTTAAAATTAGTTTCCTTTCCTATGGGGTTATTTCTTATTGGAAGAGTTGTTTTATCTTAACCTTTCTATTTTTGAGATAATTTTTAAAGATAGAAGAAATATATAGTTAATCTTTGGTGGATTATGTGATTCTATAGAATATGATTCTTGTGCTTTTGATGAGACCAAGTGTTTTTTTAATTCACATAGTTTTGAGAAAATATTAGTTTTGGTAGAAACTTATTAAGGGATGAAACTCTACTTGAAGGTAAATATATTTCCTTGTGTTTTTATCATATGTAGTAAATGAACTCCTCAAAACTATGAAAAGTAACGTAAAACAAAAAAGTTTTCTGTTAACGTTTCTTACTGGGAAATAAAATACTGTTTAACTAATCATAATTTTGTAATTTTCTTGTTGTTAACTTTCTCTTAATCATGTTTTCTATCACTATTCCTCAGAACGTAACCCTTTGTTTTCTCTTCCTTGTCCATATTTTCCTACACAGAATCCTAGTATGGGTTAACTTAGGTGGACTTTGTACTTCCTTTTCTTTCTTTTAAAGTAATAGTGTTACTAACTCTTTTTTTGATGTGGGAATTTCAATGAAATTTAAAAGGCCAATTTTAAAAATTACGAGGACACAATTTCTTAAGGGGGGAAGAGTGTAACGACCCGATGTTTTGAATAAACCTTGTTTCCTAATTTTGTGTGTCATTTTATGTCATACTCAACAAAACGTTTTCATTTAATAAAACGAGTTTAATTAAAATGAGACTGTTGGGTTTTTACTATTATATGACCATTAGTCTGTATGACCTTTGGAAACTAAATGTTGCGATTATTGTCTCTAAATACAAGTGATCTTGGTTAATTAATATAGAAAAAAGATTCAATTTCCTGATCCAGTAGTCTCGGGCCAATCGAAGCCCATGTAACAGAACTTGGGAAGGAGGTAGCACCATTGTGCTTTGCTCTGGACCAAACCCAAGCCGAAATTTATTGTGTGAAGCTAGAGCGGAATCGCCTTCGCGAGAAGTTCAAACTGATAGAAATTACTACTCGTGCGATGTTGGCCAAGCCGCCCTCAGATTCTCTCACCTTAGCACACCTTACACTTAGGTCCTATGCTGGGGCTATAAGGGGCTATGTAAGGAGACCGTAACTGCCTTGTGTAATCCTTTGATTTAAATAAAAATTTTGATTTCGTCTTATGATGAAGTTTGTGAATTTTCAAATGTCCGGATAAATATAGTATGCATATTTTTGATGAATTCCAGAAAAAGGATATTTGAAAATATTTATGTAAACCTTAAATAATTAATTATGTGTAATGATTTTCAAAAAATGGTCTTCTACAATTATGTTCAGTAATAAATTTAGAGTCTAATAAGATCAACTTGATTTTTGATGAATTTTAAATTATGAATAGTGATTTTACGCTTAGGATTAGTAATGTGACCAAATGGATTCGTAATCCCAATTAAAGAAAGTATTAATATAATCTAGGCACCTTGATTAAGTAATGTGATTCACTAAAATAGGTAAATAACTATTTCAGAAATTATTAGTCAAGTATCAGTTTTTTAAGGTGAATAGTGTTTTTAATTAAAAATATTTAGAAAATTATTTTTATAAATTGGAGTTCATTTTTGAACTCAGAGCATTGATATATGTTAAGGTAATTTTTGGGGATTTTTCTGAAAAAAATGAATTTTCGGTGAATAGTGTATTTATTTAAAAATTAAATTAAAAATATTTAGAAAATTATTTTTATAAAATAGAGTCCATTTTTGAAATCAGAGCATCGATATTTGGTTAAGGTAAAATTTTGGGATTTTTCTGAGAAAGTTGAATTTTTGGTGAATAGTGAAAATACAGTTTGTAAGTTACGGGTGTTTAATGACATCATTAAATGATGTATTAAGTATGTAATAAATATGGTCTACTTATGAATATTAATATAAGGTATGAGGTTTCCCAAGTGGCCAATACCATGGGAAAATACCATGGGCAAGCCCATGGTTTTTCCAATACCACCAATGAGGTGTCCCTTGACCATTAATGCCTTATCCCCTCACTTTCCCTATAAATACCAATCCATTATCTCATCCTTTCGACTCCAAAATCATCCTCAACAAATTTCGGGTCTCCTTACCTCCCAAGGAGTCCTCCCAAGGTGCCCCCAAGTCCTCAAGGTCCCAACCATTGAGTTTTAAGAGTTACGTTTTAAGGTAAGGGATCCTACCTCTCTCTTTCTTTCCAAGTACTCTCTTTTTTGTCATATCTTTTATGATCCATGTTCTTATGTTGCAGGATGTTATTTTATATTCATACTACTATAATTTTCATGTTTATATGATGGTAGATCCCCTCTTTCTATCATCAATTCATTTTGATAATGTTTAAGTGGCGCCGTTAGGCTGCCGAATTTTTAAGGGATTCTTTCACCCTTCTCGTTTTCAAGATCTATTTTCATGTCAAGTCTTTCAAGTTCCTTTTTATTATGTTGGGGGTATGATATCTATATCTATCATACTTATCTTTTATGTTTAAATTATGAGATACCCTATTTGATCTCGTCAAATCTTTTTTTGAAGTTTTAACTGACGTCGTTAGGCTGCCAAATTTTCATAAGAGAAATATTATTTTTGTCTTCCTTTAATGTTTTTCATTTCATATGGTATGTCATTAAAATTTCATTACCATGTTCATATATCCATTATATTTTGTCCCTCTACTGTTTTATAGATCATTTATGAGTGGGTGACCCATGTCCCCTCTATTTTCAATATTTTCTCAAACCCTGTAACATAGCCGTTATGCTGCAGAATTTTCGTCACAAAATGCCTCTATCATTTTCTCAAATTATTTTATGTTATTAAGTGAATAATAAAAGCTCTTTATTATACAGGGGTATTTACATATATATCAAAATGTTCTATTTTAAATTTTGTTATTTACATACATGAAACCCGCTTTCCATTTTCGTGGGTTAAAAGTGACATAAAGATCATGTCTTTAAAAAAGTTTTTAAAAAGTTATGATTATGAATGGAAACCCATTTCTTTTATAATATATGGGTTATTTATGAAATGTTTGATGATGATATATGTGGATCACATTATAATAAATAAAAATTTAAGGGTGCGCCCTGATAGCGCTCCAATGCATTGGGTAATGATGTAACCACTAGAGATTACAAATTTAAGGGTGTGCCCTGATAACGCTCCAATGAATTGAGTAATGATGTAACCACTAGTGATTACAATTTTAATGATATCTTGGTGAATAACCTTGGTAATTTCAAATTACACCATGGGGATGGACATTGGTGATATGTTCATGATTGTCTAATTTAAATTTTTTAGCCACATCTTCAAGTTATAAAATACATTATTTTTATTATGATACGCCTCATGATTTCTTTCTCATGCCTTAACGTTCTTTTTCATTACTTTATTGATGTATCTCAAGTTCACATGTTAAATGTTTCCCTTGTTTCCTTTACTGGGCCTTCTGCTGACCCTTTCTTTTGATGTATGCCCCCAGGTTATGAGATGCAGTAATAAACCTAGGATGAACATAAGGAGAAGCCTTTGAAATGTTTAAGAAGAATGTTTTATGTTTTCATGTTTTGAGTTCCTGGTTTCCAAGACACTAAACCTTAGAGATCCTCGGTTTTGTATAATGTAATGAAAGTTTATGTGATAAAAAGGTGGGATGCTATATTTACCATTCTTCATATCAATTCATAAATGGATCCCATTATTTCAATTGTTTATCTCAATTCACATTTGAATGCCATTATTACCATTCATGGCCTCAATTCACAAGTGAATGAAATTTTTACCATTCATTATCTTAACTATCTTATGAATTCCATTTCTATAAATCATCCATTCAATTCACATATTAATTCCACTATTACCATTCATAATTTTAATTCACATATGAATGTAATTGTTACTATTAATCATTTCAATTCACATATGAATTTCATTATTACCATTCATCATTTAAATTCACATACGAATTTCTTTCTTACCATTCATGTAAAGACCCGTAAAATTCAAGGGAAATTTTTTCTTAATTTTCTTTGGGATTTTACAAGAACGCAGTTTCTGAAGGAAATTGATTCTGAGGCCCGGTGTGCCTGGAATTTCTATCTGAAGTTTAGCTCGGGTACGTTCAGTGAATGAACGAGCGAGTTTTTATAACTTTTGAACCGGTGCACGGAATTGAATTCTGAGGGCACCGATGGATTCACAGTGCCGGTAATTGCTTAGAAACACTTTTTCCGGAGTTTCATTTACATGAAAGAAGTTGATAAAAATTGTGGAAGTTAAAATATAAATTTAGCTACAATTATTATTTCTAAGTGGTTTAAGCTTTCAGTGGAAGTTGGGGTAACCACCCAACTTCCCATGAGAGGTTATGAGAGTGGTGGAGCCCACACGAACCCCAACCATTCATATTCCCTAACTCCTTCAACACACCATTAATTTGATAACTTAAGTTAATTAATTAGGGGAGTTTAATTTGAATGTTTGAAATTCAAAAGCTTAAGTTATGTTAATAAAATAAGTGTTGAACTTATTTTTTTTTTGTTCTTGTTGTGTGAGTCTTTGGAGAAAAGTTGAGGAGCTTGAAGAACTTCTTATTCTTCTTCGACGAAGAACGCGATGGACGTCGGATCCTCGGAGATCGACGACGTGACACCGACGAATCTTTCCCCGCAACGTGACTCTCTCCTTCCCCAATGCCTTCTTCCGCGATGGTTATTTCTGCGACGAACCCTCACTCAACAATTCGACGAGGTAGGGGTTTAATTATTATTTCGTTTGTTCCTGATTACTTCATCGTTGGTTTATCGTCTATTTGCGGCCGCCTGTTATCGCAATAACGGGAGGAGGTCGGACCGCACATACACGACCGACTCTCCTCCCCTTTTTGGTTGTTTGATATTGATGCGGCACGAACAAAGCAACGTGGTGCTGAAGCACCGCGTGAGAATTATTAAGGAATGGGGAAGAGACGCGGTGTCGTTGCGCCGTGCCGTTGAAGACGAACCAAAGATGCGGCGCCGTCGCGCCGTGCCGTTGAAGGCGAACCAAAGACGCGGCTCCATCACGCCGTGCCGGAGAACCACAAGAGCACAATGGCCGGAGCGGAGCCGCGGTGGATGGGCGCGGCGCCGTCGCGCCACCCCGGATGGACCAAGGCCGCAGCCGGTTCCGGGCCGCGGCGGATCAGGGGAACTGGCGGCCGGTTCCGGGCCGCCGGCATCGGAGCAGGGGGACCGGCCCTTACCGGTCCTGTGGCGGCAACAGCCGTCCGGCTGGAGAGGGCTGGCCGGACAGGGGAAGAGCCGGGGGTTACAACCCCTGTCTGGACAGCAAAGAATCCCCAACGTGGGGCCGCGACTTCAAAAAAACAGGGGGCAGCACCCCCCCCCCCCCCGCGTCCCTTCGCTCGGCCGAAACGGTCGTGCCCCTGGCTGGCGCCAGCGCTCCAGCGCGCCGGGCCGGTTGCCCTGGCTGGTCCGCCACCCCGGCCCGGGCTGGGTCTAGACCCGGGATGGGTCGACCCGGTTCGGGCCGACCTAGAGGGTATCGGGCCGGGTCGGACCGGGCCCGAACCCCCTAATACCGAACCTTTTTCGGTCTGTTGCTCATAACTTGGGATGAAAACCTCCGATTGACACACCATCTGCTGCGATGCGATCCTTGGATCGAGACTGTCGTTTCAGTATATTGCATTCAAGGTTTCAGAGGACTTTGGGTTCAGTCGGGTTGGTTCGTACATGAAACCAACCGGGCCTTCGGAGTGGAAACGATTATAACTTGAGCTCCGGACGTCCGATTGACGTGCAGTCAACTTTGTTGGATTTCTCTTAGTGAGACGGACCTTTTGGCTTACTCCGCTTGAGGTTTGGACGCATTTGGAGTATGGTCGTGTTGGTTATGACTTAAAAACCAACCGGGCCCCTGGGACGAAAAAGTCAATAACTCTCAGACCGGTCGTCCGATTGACGCGTCGTCTGTGACGTTGAGTTCCTGTTGATGATACGGAACTTTTGGATACATCAACTCCGGACTATGTGTTAGTTGATGTATCATCCCTTCGGCTCGTGGAGAGGACCCTCCCAAATGAGCTTGCTATGTGTGGGAACCCTAGAGCTGGCTGCGACTGCGATGACGATGACGACTGTACATAAATCCTCCATGGATTCGACGACGACGACTACAACACTCAACGATCCTATGTGGATCAGTGTTACCAATCCTGTGTGGGTCAGATCCTGTGTGGGTCAGCGCTAATCGGTCCTATGTGGGCCAGCGCCTACAGATCTTGTGTGGGTCCAATCCTATGTGGGTCATTGCGGGGGTTAGTTACCTATCGATCCTCTGTGGGTCATTGCGGGGGTTAGTACCTATCAATCCTGTGTGGGTCCGAAAGCTTAGATGAATCAGTGGCAATATCTGATCATCTCTATCGTCTTACGAAGAGTTATACCTGTGTGAGATGAATCTTGACTTTCAATCCTTATCTTTGATAAGATTGACTTGATATCCTGTGTGGATTACATTATGCTTTCCTGTGTGGATTGGATTGTGATTTCCTGTGTGGAATGAGTTGTAATTGAGCTCGGATGTTGGAGATGAACGAGTACTGATGACTTAGGTATATGTATGGGCATATACCTAAGTAGTGTCGGATGTTACTTCATGATTGTATCTTTATTTTTTGGATTATCCTTTGTGGATTCTGGGAGACCTTCGGGGGTCTCGGGGTCCCTACTGAGTAGCTTATACTCACCCCTACACGGGCTATGACCGCACTACGTTGTGTTGTTTGCAGACAATGGACAGAGCTGATCGCGGTTGAGGCTTCTAGAGCAGGTCGGTACCCGGAGGTGGACCACTGGGCGGGACGTACTCGGAGCAGACGGTTGGACCCGAGGAGCTGTGGAGGCTATCTGTACTCACCCTTCAGGTGGGACTTCCAGTGGACGGCTCGAAGATGTGGCTTTACTTTCAGTTGCTGTTTTCCCTTTCCAGTTGTATTTTACTTTCAGTTTGGGTTTGTATACTAGCCCACTTACATTTCCGCACTTACTTTTGTATCAGTTTTTACTTAGTGTTTACTTATACTGCTTGTTTCCTCTATGGTGTTGGTTTACTTTACAAAGGAAATGCCTTTCCTTTTTATCGAGAATTACGCCTTGGTGCTAGTCACCAATGCCTGGCCTAAGGAAGGCGGGCTTGGGGTAGTCACAACATGGGCCCTGAGGACGAGTCATGGAAAATTGGTATCAGAGGAGTTCAGTTCTACCGCAGAACTTTGGACTCTGATCTTTCTTCTATGTGAAGCAATAGTGTTAAGTGTTTTGGGTGTGGTTATCAGTCCATGGAGTCCGTTGTTGGTGCGGCGGCTGATGTATCCGTACACCAGGACCCTGACTTCTGATTTCTGACTTAATGCATGAAAACATTGATTGCATGTGTGTTTGAAGTTTTCTTTGTGATTACTTGTGTCAGCTCACCAGGTATACTGTTGACTGTGGCGCACCTGTTCCTTTTCAGGATGGCCCCATGACGGCCGCCAGCTAGGGTTCCGAGCGTTGTGCGTGACGATAGCCCACCGAGCGACGAGGCCTTGGTACATGGCCCTTTGACAGCAAAGGCACCGGCGGTACCTCTACCCGCCGAGCCACCGATGCTACCCGCCCCAGCCGCTGACGATGCACATTGCCTTAGTGCACTGCACGAGTTTCAGCGTCAGCGACCGCCCAGGTTCCGCGGGGAGACGGACCCTCAGGCAGCCGAGGATTGGCTAGAGGCATTTGTATGAGTTTTTTGGTTGGTGAGGACACCAGCAGACCTCATGGTGATCCTCACAGTGAGCCTCCTGCACGTGGCAGCAGGCAGATGGTGGAGCTTGATGCTCCAGGTGCACGATGAGGCATCTCTCCTCTGGACGGACTTTGAGAGACTCTTCTGCTTGTAGTTCATCCCAGCCACCCTCCGCGCGGTGCGCATCTAGGAGCTTCTACACCTATGGCAGGGCAGCTTGACGGTCTCCCAGTTTTCAGTGATATTTACAGATCTCTCGCGCTATTCGACAGACATGGTACGAGACCCATTCTTCTGGGCCCAGACCTTCGAGCAGGGATTGAGGCATGAGATCATGGCATCGCTGATCTCCCTCAGCATTCTGACATAGGAAGGGGTACTAGAGTGATCCCTTCTCATTGAGAGCTTTCTTGATGAGCCTACACCAACAACGAGACCTACCGCAGGGTGGCACGTAGCGGAGTCTTCTACAGCCGGCAGTAGACAGATGTCGCAGAGGTCCAAGCGGACCAGGCCATCGGGCGGACGACCATAGGATACTGGCTTGGAGGTGCGGGGAACACGTAGCAGAGCCAATTTTACGAGTGTAAGACAGTGCTATGCATGCGGCGGGTAGGGCCACTTGGATCGTGACTGTCCGACCCGCCATGCAGAGGGGCAGCAGACGGTTGAAGAACCACCCTAGCAGAGGCAGAGGTTCGACCGTGGCGGTCCGCAGGGTGCAGGCGGACGAGGTCGAGGAGCTGGTCGAGCGGCAGGTGTTGGAATACGTTTTGAGTCTCTACCACCACCACCACCACCAGGAGGTCCACCCCGACTACATGGGAGATCACAGCTTTAGGCAGCTGAAGCTTACGATCATGGAGCTCCAGAAGTGGGTGGACAAGTGCGGGACTAGCTCCAGGCATAAAGGCCCTTGACCATAATACCTCTAGATTATTTTTTTTTGTGTTTCCTTGTGTCCTTGTAACTTGAGTTGAAGTAATTAAAGATACTTGCATTGGTGACGTTTTCTTTCTTGTCTTTTGTATGCTAATACTAAGAGATACCAGTTAAAAACTGTTGACTTGACCCTCACTTACAAGATTCTTACTGGAAGAGACCAAGTGACCACACAGTAATACCGACAGTGTGACTCAACCCTTGGAGGCAAGAGTAACAGTTGGATCTCTTGGTAGCTGCGTCAAGGCCTTACGACGTCATCTATGGAATGAATTAACTAATCATGACGGGACTGACTGTATTAGGCAAGGAACGTGGTTCATACAGGGGATGAGACCGGATTTCCCTTTTCATCAAAGGAGAAATCATTGCATCTTTTTAGAACATTAAGGAGGAAGGGGAACCATTCGTATAGTCAGATAAATGTCAGAAGAGCTTCCAAAAGCTGAGACAGAGATTGACCAGCACACCTATCTTGAGGTTGCCGGAGGAGGGAGTTGGACACGTAGTTTACTGCGATGCATGAGGGATAGGACTCGGATGTGTCCTGATGCAAGAGCAGGCCATGATTGCCTTTGGATCACGTCAGTTGAGGCAGTATGAACAGAACTACGCTACCCATGACCTGGAGTTAGCAGCAGTGGTCTTCGCACTGAAGATGTGGCGACACTATCTGATGGGTGAGTGCTTTTCAGTCTCTTCCTGTGGCAGTGTTCATTTCTCGATGCCTCACCTGCCAGCAGGTGAAGGCAGAGCACCAGGTACCAGCAGGCTTGATATAGCCCTTGGAGGTCCCATAGAGGAAGTGGGACGACATATCTATGGACTTCGTGACTGGTCTTCCACGCACTTCCAGAGGTCACGACTCCAATTGGGTGATTATCGACCGACTCACCAAGTCGGCACACTTCTTACCCATCAGAGAGCAGGGATCAGTGGAGAGCAGGTGACGTCTCTAAGTTCAGGAGATTGTATGGCTTCATGGTGTTCCATCGACTATCGTTTCCGATCGAGATGCTCGCTTTACTTCCCGGCTTTGGAATGGGTTGCAGGAGGCATTCGGGACACATCTACGTCTGAGCATCGCCTTTCACCCACATACAGATGGTCAGAAGGAGAGGAATTTTCAGACTCTCGAGGACATGCTCCGTGCATGTGTCCTTGACTTTGGTCGCAGTTGGGAGGACCACCTACCCTTGGTGGAGTTCGCGTACAACAACAGATACCACTCCACCATCGGGATGGCACCATATGAGGCGTTGTACGACCGACCTTGCGGATCTCCTCTGTGCTGGACAGACCCTAGGGAGTCAGCACTTGTGGGACCGGAGATGGTCTAGGCCACGACAGAGAAGGTCCAGACCTTCCAGGAGTGGATGAGGACAGCTTAGAGCTGGCAGAAGTCTTATGCTGACAGGAGGCGGAGGCCACTGGAGTTCGAGGATGGCGACCACGTCTTCTTGCTGGTCTCACCTCGACGTAGTATACTGAGATTTGGCCGAGGCAGCAAGTTGTCTCCACGCTTCATCGGACCATTCAGGTCTTTATTAGGATTGCCGAGGTGGCTTATCTCCTGGCTCTACCACCTCAGTTGCACCGATTGCACGACGTCTTCCACGTATCTCAGCTGAGGAGATACATGTACGAACCGACGCATATCATTGACCATGGGGAGCTGGACATTGATGATGAGGCGAATTTTGTGTAGGTCATACTGGATATCGAGGATCGACAGGAGTGGGTCCTACATGGATGGTCGATTCCGCTAGTGCGCATCAGATGACAGCACATGAACCTCCAGGAGAGCACTTGGCAGCAGGAGGCTCAGATGCGTGCACAGTACCCACATTTGTTCCCCAAGTTTTTGATGTATCTTTACAGGGATGTAAATCCCTAAGGTGGGAGTAATGTAAAGACCCGTAAAATTCAAGGGTAATTTTTTCTTAATTTTCTTTGGGATTTTACAAGAACACAGTTTCTGACGGCACTTGATTCCGAGGCCCGGTGTGCCCGAAATTTCTATCCGAAGTTTAGCTCGGGTACGTTCAGTGAACGAACGAGCGGGTTTTTCTACCTTTTGAACCATTGTTCTGAATCGAATTCCGAGGGCACCGATGGATTCGCAGCCCCAGTAATTGCTTAGGAACAATTTTTCCAAAGTTGCATTTACATGAGAGAAGTTGATAAAAATTGTGGAAGTTAAAATAAAAATTTAGCTACAATTTTTATTTCTAAGTGGTTTAAGCTTTCAGTGGAATTTGGGGTAACCACCCAACTTCCCATGAGAGGTTATGAGAGTGGTGGGCCCACATGAACCCACCCCTTCATATTCCCTAACTTCTTCAACTCACCATTAATTTGATAACTTAAGTTAATTAATTATGTGAGTTTAATTTGAATGTTTGAAATTCAAAAGCTTAAGTTATGTTAATAAAATAAGTGTTGAACTTATTTTATTTTGGTTGTTATTGTTGTGCGAGTCTTTGGAGAAAAGTTGAGGAGCTTGAAGAACTTGTTCTTCTTCTTCGACGAAGAATGCGAAAAACGCGAAGGATGTCGGATCCTCAGAGATCGACGACGCGACACTGACGAATCTTTCCCCGCGACGCGACTCTCTCCTTCCGCGACACCTTCTTCCGCAATGGTTATTTCAACGACAAATCCTCGCTCAACGATTCGATGAGGTAGGGGTTTCATTATTATTTCGTTTGTTCCTGATTACTTCATCGTTGGTTTATCGTCTATTTGGGGCCGCCTGTTATCGCAATAACGGGAAAAGGTCGGGCCGCACGTACACAGCCGAATCTCCTCTCCTTTTTGGTTGTTTGATATTGATGCAGCACGAACAAAGCAACGCGGTGCCGAAGCACCGCACGGGAATTATTAAGGAAAGAGGAAGAGACGCGACACCGTTGAAGATGAACCAAAGACACGGTGCCGTCGCGCGATGCCGTTGAAGGCGAACCAAAGACGCGGCGCCGTCGTGCCGTTCCGGAGAACCACAAGAGCACCACAGCCATAGCAGGGCCGTGGTGGATGGGCGCGGTGCCGTCGCGCCGCGCCAGATGGACCAAGGCCGCGGCCGGTTCCAGGCTGCGGTGGAGTAGAGGAATCGACGGCCGGTTCCGGGCCGCCGGCGTTGGAGCTGGGGGACCGGCCCTTTCCGGTCCCGTGGCGGCAACATCCGGCCGGCCGGAGTGGGCCGGCTGGACAGGGGAAGAGCCGGGGGTTACAACCCCCGGCTGGCTAGCAAAGCGGCCCCACGTGGGGCCACAACTTCAAAAAAACCGGGGGCAACGCCCCCCCCCCCCCCCCCCCCCCACCGCGTCCCTTCACTCGGCCGAAACGGCCGAGCCCCTGGCTGGAGCCAGTGCGCCGGGTCGGGCAGCGCCAGCCAGGCCGGGCCGCACCCAAGCGGGCCGAACCCGGACCTGGGACGGGTCGCCCGGTTCGGGCCGACCTAGTGGGTATCGGTCCGGGTCGGACCGGGCCCGAACCCCTAATACCGAACCTTTTTCGGTCTGTTGCCCATAAATTGGGCTGCAGACCTCCGATCGACGCACCGTCAGCTGTGATGCGATCCTTGGATCAAGACGGTCGTTTTGGTATATCGCACTCAAGGTTTCGGAGGACTTTGGGTTCAGCCGGGTTGGTTCGTACACGAAACCAACCGGGCCCTCAGAGCGGAAACACTTATAACTTGAGCTCCGGACGTCCGATTGACGTGCAGTCGACATTTTTGGATTCCTCTTAGTGAGAAGGACCTTTTGGCTTACTCCACTCGAGGTTTGGATGCAGTTGGAGTATGGTCGGGTTGGTTTTGAATTAAAAACCAACCGGGACCCTGGGACGAAAAAGCCAATAACTCTCAGACCGGGCGTCCTATTGACGCGCCGTCTATGACGTTGAGTTCCTATTGACGATACAGAACTTTTGGATACATAAACTCCGGACTATGTGTCAGTTGATGTATCAGCCCTTCGGCTCGTGGAGAGGACCGTCCCGAACGAGCTTGCTATGTGCGGGAACCCTAGAGCTGGCTGTGACTGCGACGACGATGACGACTGTACAGAAATCCTCCGTGGATTCGACGGCGACTACTAAATCACTCAGCAATCCTACGTGGATCAGTGCTACCGATCCTGTGTGGGTCAGATCATGTGTGGGTCAACGCTGAGCGGTCCTGTGTGGGCCAGCGCCTACAGATCCTGTGTGGGTCATTGCGGGGGTTAGTTACCTATCGATCCTTTGTGGGTCATTGCGGGGGTTAGTACCTATTGATCCTCTGTGGGTTCGACGGATTAGATGAATCCGTGGAAATATCTGATCATCTCTATCGTCTTACGAAAAAGTATACCTGTGTGAGCTGAATCTTGACTTTCAATCCTTATCTTCGATAAGATTGACTTGATATCCTGTGTGGATTACGTTATGCTTTCCTGTGTGGATTGGATTGTGATTTCCTGTGTGGAATGGGTTGTACTTGAGCTCGGATGTTGGAGCCGAATGAGAATTTATGACTTAGGTACATGTATGGGCATATACCTAAGTAGTGTCGGATGTTACTTCGTGATTGTATCTTTCTTTTGTGGATTATCCTTTGTGGATTCTGGGAGACCTTCGGGGTTCTCGGGGTCCCTACTGAGTAGCTTATACTCACTCTGCACAGGCTATGCCCGCACTACATTGTGTTGGTTGCAGACGACAGACAACACTGATCGCGGTTGAGACTTGCGGAGCAGGTCGGTACCCGGAGGTGGACCACTGGGTGGGACGTACTCGGAGCGGACGAATGGACCTGAGGAGCTGTTGAGGCTATCTGTACTCACCATTCAGGTGGGACTTCTAGTGGATGGCTCGAGGCTGCGAATTTACTTTTAGTTGCTGTTTTCCCTTTCCAGTTGTACTTTACTTTTAGTTTGGATTTGTATACTGGCCCACTTACTTTTCCGCACTTACTTTTGTTTCAGTTTTTCTTTAGTGTTTACTTCTACTACTTGCTTTCTCTGTGGTGTTTGTTTACTTTACAAATGCAATGCATTTCCTTTTTATCAGGAATTATGCCTTCGTTCTAGTCACCAGCCCTTGCCCTATGGAAGGCGGGCTTGGGGTAGTCACGGCACGGGCCTCGAGGATTGGTCGCGACAAATTCGTATCAGAGGAGTTCGGTTATACCGCAGAACATTGGACTCTGGTCTTTCTTCTATGTGAAACAATAGTGTTAAGCGTATTGGGTGTGGTTATCATTCTAGGGAGTCCGTGGTTTCTACGGCGGCTGATGTATCCGTACTCCAGGACCCTGACTTCTGATTTCCGACTTAATGCACAAAAACATTGATTGCATGTGTGTTTCAAGTTTTCTTTGTGATTATTTGTGTCAGATCACCAGGTATACTGTTGACCATGGCACACCTGTTCCTTTTCAGGATGTCCCCATGACAGCAGCCAGCTAGGGTTCTGAGCATTGTGCATGACGACAGCCCACCGAGCGACGAGGCCTCGGTACAGGGCCCTTTGATAGCAGAGGCACCGACGGTACCTCTACCCACCGAGCCACCGATGCTACCCACCCCAGCCGCTGACGATGCACGTCACCTTAGTGCACTGCACGAGTTTCAGCATCAGCGACCGCCCAGGTTCCATGGGGAGACGAACCCTCAGGTAGACGAGGATTGGCTGGAGGCAGTTGTACGGGTTTTTAGGTTGGTGAGGACACCAGCAGACCTCATGGCGATCCTCGCAGCGAGCCTCCTGCACGCGGAAGTAGACAGATGGTGGAGCTTGATGCTATAGGTGCACGACGAGACATCTCTCCTCTAGACGGACTTTGAGAGCCTCTTATGCTTGGAGTTCATCCTAGTCACCCTCCGTGCGGTGTGCATCTAGGAGCTTCTACAACTATGGCAGGGCAGCTTGAAAGTCGCCCAGTACTCGACGAGATTTATAGATCTCTTGCGCTATTCGACGTACATGGTACGGGACCCATTCTTCTGGGCCCGGACCTTCGAGCAGGGATTGAGGCATGAGATAAGGGCATTGCTGATCTCCTTCAGTATGCCGACACAGGCAGGGGTACTAGAGAGAGCCCTTCTCATTGAGAGCTTTCTTGATGAGCCTACACCAGAAGCGGGACTTACCGCAGGGCGGCACGTATCGGAGTCTTCTGTATTGGGCAGTAGACAGATGTCGCAGAGGTCCAAGCGGACCAGGCCATCGGGTGGACGACCACAAGATACTGGCTCGGAGGTGTGGGGCACACGAAGAAGAGCCAGTCTTACAAGTGGAAGACAGTGCTATGCATGCGGCGGGCACGGCCACTTGGCTCGTGACTGCTCGACCCGCCATGCAGAGGGGTAGTAGACGGTTGAGGAACCACCCAGGCAGAGGCAGAGGTTCGAACGTGGCTATCCGCAGGGTGCAGGAGGACGAGGTCGAGGAGCTGGTCGAGCGGCAGGTGGTGGACGACGTTTTGAGTCTCTACCGCCACCACCACCAAGAGGTCCACCCCGAACATAGGGGAGAGCACACCTTCAGGCAGCTGAAGCTTACGATCATGGATCTCCAGAAGCGGGTGGACAAGTGCGGGACTAGCTCTAGGCATAGAGGCCCTTGACCATAATGCCTCTAGCTTCTTTGTTTGTGTTTCCTTGTTTCCTTGTACTTTGAGTTGAAGTTATAAAAGATACTTTCATTGGTGATGTTTGCTTTCTTGTCTTTTGTATGTTAATACTAAGAGATACCGGTTAAAAACTGTTGACTTGACCCTCACTTACGAGATTCTTACTGGAAGAGACCCAGTGACCACACACTGATGCCGACAGTGTGACTCAAACCTTGGAGGTGAGATTAACGGTTGGATCTCTTGGTAGCAGCGTCGAGGCCTTACGACGTCATCCATGGCATGAATAAACTAATCATGACGGGACTGAATGTATTAGGCAAGGAACGTGGTTCATCCAGGGGATGAGACCAGATTTCCATTTTCGGCAAAGGATAAATCTTTGCAGCTTTGCAGAACGTTAAGGAGGAAGGGGAGACCCTTCGTATGGTCAGATAAATGTCAGCAGAGCTTCCAGGAACTGAGACAGAGATTGACCAGCGCGCCTATCTTGAGGTTGTCGGAGGAGGGAGTTGGATACGTAGTTTACTGCGATGCATCAGGGACCATACTCGAATGTGTTCTAATGCAAGAGCAGGCCGTGATCACCTTTGGATCACGTCAATTGAGGCAGCATGAGCAGAACTACGCTACCCATGACCTGGAGTTAGCAGCAGTGGTCTTCGCTCTGAAGATGTGGCGACACTATCTGATGGGTGAGCACTTTTCAGTCTTTTCCTATGGCAGTGTTCATTTCTCGATTCCTCACCTGCCAGCAAGTGAAGGTAGAGCACCAGGTACCGGCAGGCTTGATACAACCCTTGGAGGTCCCGGAGAGGAAGTGGGATGACATATCTATGGACTTTGTGACTGGACTTCCACGCACTTCCAGAGGTCACGACTCCATTTGGGTGATTGTCAACCGACTAACCAAGTCGGCACATTTCTTACCCATCAGAGAGCAGGGATCAGTGGAGAGCTTGGGATGTCTCTATGTTCAGGAGATTGTACGAATTCATGGTGTGCCATCGACCATCGTTTCCGATCAAGATGATATCTTTACTTCCCAGCTTTGGAAGGGGTTGCAGGAGGCATTCGGGACGCAGCTACGTCTGAGCACCACCTTTCACCCACATACAGATGGTCAGACGGAGAGGAATTTTCAGACTCTCGAGGACATGCTCCGTGCATGTTTCCTCGACTTTGGCCGCAGTTGGGAGGACCACCTACCCTTGGTGGAGTTCGCGTACAACAACATCTACCACTCCACCACCGGGATGGAACCATACGAGGCGTTGTACGACCAACCTTGCAGATCTCCTCTATGCTGTACAGACCCTGGGGAGTCAGCACTTGTGGGACCGGAGATGGTCCAAGCCACGACAGAGAAGGTCTATATCATCCATGAGCGGATGAGGACATCTCAGTGCCGATAGAAGTCTTATGCTAATAGGAGGCGGAGGCCACTGGAGTTCAAGGATGGTGACCACGTCTTCTTGAAGGTCTCACCTCGACGTGGTATACGAAGATTTGGACGAGGCGACAAGTTGTCTCCACACTTCATCGGACCATTCCAGGTCCTCATTAGGATTGGCGAGGTGTCTTATCGCCTGGCTCTACCACCTCAGTTGCACCTAGTGCACGACGTCTTCCACGTATCTCAGCTGAGGAGATACGTGCACGACCTGACACATATCATTGACCATGGGGAGCTGTACATTGAAGATGGGGATACTTTTGTAGAGGTCCCAGTGGAGATCAAGGATCTACAGGAGTGGGTCCTACGTGGACGGTCGATTCCTCTAGTGCGCATCAGATGGCAGCACAGGAACCTCCAGGAGAGCACTTGGGAGCGAGAGGCTCAGATGCGTGCACAATACCCACATTTGTTCCCCTAGTTTTTGATGTATCTTTACAGGGACGTAAAGCCCTGAGGTGGGAGTAATGTAAAGACCCATAAAATTCAAGGGAAATTTTTTCTTAATTTTCTTTGGGATTTTACAAGAACACAGTTTCTGACAGAACTTGATTCTGAGGCCCGATGTGCCCTGAATTTCTATACAAAGTTTAGCTCGGGTACGTTCAGTGAACGAACGAGCAGGTTTTTCTAACTTTTGAACCGGTACTCGGAATGGAATTCCGAGGGCACTGATGGATTCGCAACGCCAGTAATTGCTTAGGAACACTTTTTCTGGAGTTGCGTTTACACGAGAGAATTTGATATATATTGTGGAAGTTAAAATAAAAATTTAGCTACAATTTTTATTTCTAAGTGGTTTAAGATTTCAGTGGAAGTTGGGGTAACCACCCAACTTCCCATGAGAGGTTATGAGAGTGGTGGGGCCCACACGAACTCCACCCCTTCATATTCCCTAACTCCTTCAACTCCCCATTAATTTGATAACTTATGTTAATTAATTAGGTGAATTTAATATGAATGTTTGAAATTCAAAAGTTTAAGTTATGTTAATAAAATAAGTGTTGAACTTATTTTATTTTGGTTGTTCTTGTTGTGTGAGACTTTGGGGAAAAGTTGAGGAGCTTGAAGAACTTCTTCTTCTTCTTCGACGAAGAACGCGAAGGACGCCGGATCCTCGGAGATCGATAACGCGACACCGACGAATCCTTCCCCGTGACGCGACTCTCTCCTTCTGCAACTCCTTCTTCTGCGATGGTTATTTCCGCGACGAACCCTCGCTCAACGATTTGACAAGGTAGGGGTTTAATTATTGTTTCGTTTGTTCCTGATTACTTCATCATCGGTTTATCGTCTATTTGGGGCCGCCTGTTATCGCAATAACGGGAGGAGGTCGGACCGCACGTACATGGCCGTCTCTTCTCCCCTTTTTGGTTGCTTGATATTGATGTGACACGAACAAAGCAACACGGTGCCGAAGCACCGCGCATGAATTATTAAGGAAAGGGGAAGAGACATGGAGCCGTCGCGCCGCGCCGTTGAAGACGAACCAAAGATGTGGCGCCGTCGCGCCGGGTCGCGCTGTTGAAGGCAAACCAAAGACGCGACGCCGTCGCGCCGTGCCGGAGAACCACAAGAGCACCATGGCCAGAGCGGGGCCATGGTGGATGGGTGCGGCACCGTCGCGCCATGCCGGACGGACCAAGGCTGTGGCCGGTTCCGGGCCGCGACAGATTAGGGGAACCAGCGGCCGGTTCCGGGCCGCCGGCGTTAGAGCAGGGGGACCGGCCCTTGCCGGTCCCATGGAGGCAACAGCCAGCCGGCCGGAGCGGGCTGGCTGAATAGGGGAAGATCCGGGGGTTACAACCCCCGGCTGGCCAGCAAAGCGTCCCCCACATGGGGCCGCGACTTCAAAAAAACAAGGGGTAGCGCCCCCCCCCCCCCCCGCATCCCTTCACTCGGCTGAAACAGCTGAGCCCCTGGCTGGCGCCGGGCCAGCTGCCCTGGACGGTCTGCCAGACCGGGCTGGGCCGCGCCCAAGCAGGCCGGACCCGGACCCGGGATGGTTCAACCGGGTTCGGGCCGACCCAGAGGGTATCGGGCTGGGTCGGACCGGGCCCGAACCCCCTAATACCGAACCTTTTTTGGCCTGTTTCCTATAACTTGGGTTCCGGACCTCCGATCGATGCACCGTCAACTGCAATGAGATCCTTGGATTGAGACGGTCATTTCGGTATATCGTACTCAATGTTTTGGAGGACTTTGGGTTCGGTCGGGTTGGTTCGTACACGAAACCAACCGGGCCCTCGGAGCGGAAACACTTATAACTTGAGTTCAGACGTCCGATTGACGTGCAGTCGACTTTGTTGGATTCCTCTTAGTGAGACAAACCTTTTGGCTTACTCCGATCAAGGTTTGGACATAGTTGGAGTACGGTTGGGTTGGTTTTGACTTAAAAACCAACCGGGCCCCTGGGACGAAAAAGCCAATAACTCTCAGACCGGGCGTCCGATTGACGCGCCGTCTATGACGTTGAGTTCCTGTTGACGATACGGAACTTTTGGATACATCAACTCCGGACTATGTGTCAGTTGATGTATCAGCCCTTCGGCACGTGGAGAGGACCCTCCCGAACGAGCTTGCTATGTGCGAGAACCCTAGAGCTGGCTGCGACTGCGACGACGATGACGACTGTACAGAAATCCTCCGTGGATTCGACAGCGACGACTACAACACTCAACAATCCTATGTGGATCAGTGATACCGATTCTGTGTGGGTCAGATCCTATGTGGGTCAGCGCTCAGCGGTCCTGTGTGGGCCAGCGCCTATAGATCCTGTGTGGGTCCGATCCTGTGTTGGTCATTACGGGGGTTAGTTACCAATCGATCCTTTGTGGGTCATTGCGGGGGTTAGTACCTATCGATCCGGTGTGGATCTGATGGATTAGATGAATCAGTGGCAATATCTGATCATCTCTATCGTCTTACGAAGAAGTATACCAGTGTGAGATGAATCTTGACTTTCAATCCTTATCTTCGATAATATTGACTTGATATCCTGTGTGGATTACGTTATGCTTTCCTGTGTGGATTGGATTGTGATTTCCTGTGTGGACTGGGTTGTACTTGAGCTTGGATGTTAGAGCCGAACGAGAATTGATGACTTAGGTATATGTATGGGAATATACCTAAGTAGTTTTGGATGTTACTTAATGATTGTATCTTGCTTTTGTGGATTATCCTTTGTGGATTCTGGGAGACCTTCGGGGGTCTCGGGGTCCCTACTGAGTAGCTTATACTCACCCCTGCACGAGATATGCCCGCACTACGTTGTGTTGGTTGCAGACGACGGACAACACTGATTATGGTTGAGGCTTGCGGAGCAGGTCAGTACCTGGAGGTGGACCACTGGGCGGGACGTACTCGGAACGAACAGCTGGACCCGAGGAGCTGTGGAGGCTATCTGTACTCACCCTTCAGGTGGGACTTTCAGCGGACGGCTCGAGGATGCGGCCGTACTTTCAGTTGCTATTTTCCCTTTCCAGTTGTACTTTACTTTCAGTTTGGGTTTGTATACTGGCCCACTTACTTTTCCGCACTTACTTTTGTATCAGTTTTTACATCGTGTTTACTTCTACTGCTTGCTTGCTCTATGGTGTTTGTTTACTTTACAAAGGCAATGCCTTTCCTTTTTATCGGGAATTGCGCTTTGGTGCTAGTCTCCAGCCCCTGGCCTATGGAAGACGGGCTTGGGGTAGTCACGACACGGGCCCTGAGGACGGGTCATGACAATTCATCTTCTCAATTAACATATGAATACAATTTTTACCATTTATCATTTCAATTCATATATGAATTCCATTGATAAAATTTATTATCTCAATTCACATATGAATTCCATTAATACCATTTTTTATTTCAAGTCACATATATCACAATATCACAGTAATTAATTAAATAATTAATTATTCAAATTCAAAAATTGGATATTGTAGTCTTTTAATTAGTTAATTCAATAATTAATCAATAACATAAATTCCATTAATTATTTCAAAAATTAATTAGTCACATCAACCCTTTTATTTAATTAAAAAATTATTTAATCATCTTGATTAATTTCATAATAACAATAGTCTCTAATAATTAGTTCAAAAATTAGTCATTCCAATTCAACAATTTCCAATGTAACCTTAATTAATTCAACAATTTAATTATTCCCTTTCAATAATATCAATATCACTATAATAAATAAATAAAATTAATTATTTTAAGTCAACCAATTTCATAATCTTAACCATTCCCACTAATTAATTCATAGTTAATTAATCATGTTCAACAATCTAAATAACTCTATAACTACTTCGAAATCTAATTATTTCAATTCATAATCTCAATATTCCCAATTTCAAAATTCCCTCAATTAATTAATAAACAAAATTAATTAATCTATCTAAGAAACTCAATTGTTAAACATCTAAAATAAATTCTTCAATTACATAAATGTAATTGAAATCCAGACTTTGGGATTTGAATTATAGACCTCCTACCTCAAGATTGATGCTAAATGCTCAACAATTTAAATCCATAATTTGATCAGAGCAATGATTAAAAATGATATATGGATCTAGAAACCTAATTCAAGATTGAAAAATCATGATCCCACAATTCTAGAACTATATAAAACAATCCTAGATCTATATCTTACAAGAAATAGGATATCATCCCTCTAAAAGATGGTGGAGATATAGTAATTAAGAATGAAACCACACAAGATTTAATCCTCTTACCGAGTGGGGTGAAGTCCTTCAATCCGCCCTTCGATTCACCAAGACCAAAGATTGGGATCCCTAGTAATGCTTTCAGGAACCTAAAAAAATGATAGGAATAGCTTAGGTCTGTGTTGGGGTTGATTTTGGGTTAAAATGGAGGTTTAAGTATTTTAAAAACTAATTTTTCGATTAATTAAAATTGAATGAATAGTTCACTAGATATGGGTGAATGATTTTAAAAACTTGCGCCTTAACTTTGTACCTCAACTGGCGGGGGGGGGGGGGGGGTGGGGGTTCACCATTTCTCCTTTTATGTCACACATTTTGAAAAAACATCTTGGAGCCATGAAAATCGCCTTTTCATGGGTTCTCATAGTTTACTAGGATGGGGTGTATGGTTTTTGAGAACCGTGCGCCAACTGTTCACTTTCCCACTTTCATCCCAAATTCTCATTTTTCACCTAAACATACCCCAAGTTAATACTGAAATGAAAAGTAATCAACAAAATGGAAAATGAGTATTTATCAAAGAGCCTAAGACATCTACTGAAAAGGTCAGGATCTTAAAGTCTCCCCATATTATAATAAATCATCCTCGAGCTGCACTCCCAAGCATCTCTACGATCCTGAGTCATAAAGATCAGGACACTTCTCCGTTATATTTTCTTATCTCTCCAATGTTTCTTCCTAAACATGACCATGTTTCCACAATATATAAAATATCGGAATGGTATTTCCCAAAAAAACTTTTTTACTATGATCTAACAAACGTATCACATTCCCCTTAAAGGAAACATCTATCTCAAGATTAACATCATCCACATCATTCACATGAGAAGGGTCGGGGTGATACCATCAATGTTGTGACACATGGAAAAAATCATTCATATAAATATTTCTCTATGTAAGAGCGAATTGATATGCCACTATCCTGATTCACTCCACAACCTAAAATGGTCCAATGAACATGGGTACCAGTTTTCCCTATCTCTATATCCTGTTGTTACCCAATCTAGGAGAAACACAAATGAATACATGACCACCATTTGTAATCTCTAGGGGTCATCTATTTTTATCAGCGTACGATTTATGTCTACTATGAGCTGTAGCCATATGCTTTTGAATGAGTTGTTCCTACTCTGATATCTCCTGAATGAGACTTGATCCCAAAAAATCTGACTCACCCACCCCTCTCTAGTATAGAAGTGATCTGCATGGACAACAATAAAGATACTTATATGGTGACATCTTTATAGATACTTGATAACTATTGTTATAGGAAAACTCCACAAGTCTCTGGTGCTTCTCCCAAAACCCCGAGAAGTCTAGAACACACACTCGTAGAAAATCCTCAAGCACCTGTATAGTACACTCTAACTACCCATCTGTCTATGGGTGGAAATTCATATTGAACAAAACATGTGTACAAAGATTATTCTATAACCCCTTACATAAGCACCAACTAAAACATGAGTATTGTAATGAAACAATAGTCCTTGGTAGCCTGTGGAGATGAAATATCTCTCAAACATACAACTCTCCTATATGGTCTTCTGATAAAGTCTCTCATGCTGCTAATAAACGTGGTACCTTTTTTAAATGGTCCACAATCACCCAAATAGTAGCATTCTTCCATGGGTTCCTTGGGAGACCCCCATAATGTGTATAATAATGTCTTCCCCTTGCATTCTGTAATGGGTAATGGATGTAGTAAACCACCAGGTCACTGATGCTCAACCTTCACTTGATGATATGCTTATAATTGTGTCACAAAGCATGCTATCTCCCTTTTTCATGCCCAATCACCAAAACTGTCGACATAGGTCATGGTACATTTTGGTCACACCTTGGTGTACCATACACTTAAAGGCATGAAACTCATTCATCAACTCCTCCTATATGGTCATATGCAAAAAAACCTAATTCTGAACATAGATGATGTCATCCTCATATATGGTCCAATCAAATGGCGACTCCCTACCTTCAACTTTTTTCATTTAATGTAAAACACTCTAGATCCTCATATTGTTTTTCTCTTATCCGCATCAAAATTTTTGTCTCTACTGAATCTGATACCAGAGTCATTGTCTCTTGGATCTCATGAACCATGACATGCATTTCATCTAGTAAATTCATAATCTTTAACTTAGTGGTCATAAATATGAATTAATACCTTATGAAAATACATGATTGAATTCATTGGTTATCCATTAATTATAAATAGGAATAAAAAACAATTGAATATAAAGGAAATGTTTTTTAACTATTTTATGCGCTAAAGGTGTTTTATCATAATAAATTAAATTAATTTCTATTATTGAATTATATTGATTAAATTTATATATTATAAACTTAATAATTTTTTTACATTCATAAAATATATTTTATGGTCATAATATTTGAAGAAATCCAAGTTTACTTCAAAAAACTAAATTGTTATAATGGTTGTTTTTATATTGTTGAATGGTGCACTTATTTTAATACTAAATTTTGAAACTTTTATAATTTTTATTTGAGAAAATAATATTAATTTTTTAAATATTAATGATAAAATTATCTTGGGTTGAATTTTTTCTATTTTTCAAAAAAAAATTATTTTTGATTAATAGTGAAAAATACTAAATTGTAATTGAAAACTCTCTATTAAGCTAAATAATTTATAATTGAAAATTATATTTTTAAGTGGTTTAAAAGTAAAAATTGTTCTATTATTCATATATTAATCAAATTTAGGTCATTGGAATCTATTTTATATTTAATTTTTATATAAAAAATAGAAAACTTTTGTACATTTTCACTTTAAAGACATGCTTTCTCATTCTGTGTGCAGAATTACATTTAAGTTAATTTATACAACATTTATGTTTTGAATTTGGAAAATTCATTAAATATATGGAATCAGAATAATTTATAATTTTATTATAGGGTAAACTTAATTTTTTACCAAGGAGATTATTGAAAATAGTTGAAATTAATTACAATGATTAAGAGGAAAATGAGTTTACTCGGTGGTAAAACATAGAATTTAAGGTGTAAGAATGACCGAAACCTTGTACAAAACCCATTTTATAGCCTTATTTAGACCACTAAACCTCTATTATATATTATTTTTGTTATTTAACCCTATTTGTTTGGTAAACACATGGGTATTCCTTGCTTCTTTTCAAAAGTCTCTACTCGGTCATCTTTCTCAGTTATAAAAGGCCAGTCACTCTCCCCCTTCTTCACATCTCCCAAACCACATTTTTCTGGCCAATAACTAAATAGAACACTCCCAGAATTCCCTCCAATAATCATAGAAGAATTATTTTTATCATAAAGAAACCATTTCAATGTTTTTATGAAAACATAATGAGGATACCCAAAGAAGAGGTAATGTTCTTATAAAAGAGTTTTCATTTTATTTCCTTCTCCACGTCCTTAAATTTGATTTATATTAGGATTATATAATAAAATATGTATATTCCATATATTTATATGTTTTTATTATAATTATAAAACCTAAAAATTCACACACTTCCATAAAATGGTATATGCAATAATCATTTGTGTGTACGGTGGAATACTGCCTCGTGAACCGATGTCATTCGTTCGTCCATTACCACAATTCGTGGTTGGGAATAAAGATACATTTATAGTATATATATGATATTTATGATATTTATGATATTATTATTCTTCTATAATAATTATATATCACATACCATCATACATTCCATTCTATAAGAATACAATAACGTCGTTTGTGTGTAGGGAAAACTACATCCTGGCGAAGTGATGTGATTCTTCCACAATTTACATGGAATGTATTAAGGATGGGTTTAATAATAATATGTGATATATATATATGAAATAAATATGATACTACAATGATAATATAAATATATATCATTTACTTTTATTTCATTCCATACGATAAGAAAATTGAAACAACATTCATGAGTACGTACGACCTACCATCTCCACGAACGATGTATTTCATTTCCTATTACTGAATTTTATAGATTACACTAAGAACATATATAATAAATATATATGATATTAAAATCATGGTTCAAATTATTTATATGATTAATTTATGATCTATTTAAAAATAACACAAAAATTAAAAGTCAACATATACTCGAAAAACAAGGAAATTAACACCAAACAAATGAAAATAATGAAAGATTATTAACAAATAGGTCATAAAATATTATAAAAGTATCATATATGATATAATAAATATTAATATCATTATATAATAAGATGATAAAATTATTAAAATCATTATAAATTTGGTTAAAGAGTGTTCATCTAAAAGGAAGCATAAGGTAAAGGATTTCTTAACTCAACTCCCACTCATTGGGTTAAAATTATACTTTATTGATTATCTATTGCTAATATTATGTGTGTATGGATTTTTATTATCTTATTTTATATTTCCCATTTTTTATGTTGATTAAAATTGTATAAACATAATCTATTGATTTATTCTTGGCATAATTTTATGATCATTTAAAGGGTTTACTTCACAATATCATTCACATTGAGATTGTTTACACTTGAATGTTATTTAAAGGAAATTAAATATGAATTTTATAATAAACCCATTAATCCTCATATTCTCTAGTTATTCATGATATTTTCAAATAATTTTTCCATTCTCCACACTTTTTTACTTAAAAGTATTCATAATTTCTTAATAAAATATGACATCATTTATCTCTTTGCTCAGAAATCATTTTTCAATTTACACCATATTTTCTAAAAATGATTATCAGAATGTATTTAACTTTTTCAAAATGATTTAATGTTATTTTTACCCATTTTTACTCTTTACAAAGTTTTCTCAAAAAAATATTATTTTGTTTTAAAAACAATTCTGATTTATATTTTAACAAAAATAAAAAAGGAATCTATGTTTATAACGTACACAACATGGAATGTATTTCCTGATGTCACGGCCTCTCAAAATTTTGAAGCTTACCTTACAATTTTTCCATATTTTTTCAATTATTGTTTTTAAATTCATTTTCAAAGAAACAATTTTTCTAAAAAAATCAATATTGAGAGGATACATTCCTCAAGAATATTTTTATTGATCTTTGTATACATCAATGACAATAACCATTTAATCTTACATTAATGGGTATATATTGGTTTCTTACTTATTCTTCCTCTAGATGGTTTATGATTATTTTGATCATGAAATGTTTTGACATTCACATGCTTGAATAATTTTTTTTCATTAACTTTATGTTGAATTATTCCCTTTTCTATGGACATTAAATTTCCCATAAATTTAAATATTATTTATCATAGATACATTTATTTCTGGAATCATATAAAATTTTTACATACAAAATCCACCTTGAAATTTATTGATTAACATTTGAAATATTGATAAATCTATATCCTTTCATCAACATGGATACTTTATAAAGCACATTTTTTATGAGTTAAATCGATTAATTGATATATATGGAATCATTTAGACTAGAATGACACAGGTTGGGGATCATTTATTGTAAGCCCCTAGATGCATCAGTTGTCTCATAAGACAATTTTTTTTAAAAAAAACCTATACATTTATAACCAGTATGTTTTAAACAATATTGTGAATGGTATTGAAAGTAGAGATAATGTTAGAAAACCCAAATTGGTTTGTAATCAGTATGATTTTAACTTTCTTGTGAATGGAATTTATGATAAAGATATCATGTACCTGGTAAACATGATGTCCAATAATTAATCATTTCTTATATTCAGAATGTAGTTATTATCATCAATGATATTTTAACTATGATAAGATCTATGTATGAATTTAATTCTAAATTTTTTGATTAAATGGTATCTGTTTTACGTTATTTACCTTACCATATTGATTCTTCCTTATTATATCATGATAATATAGCAATTTAAATTATATCTGTTTTTAGTTATTTACCTTTCCATAATATATATTCACACCCTTTGAAGTTTATTGATTACATGGCATGTGTGTTTAGTTATTTACCTTTCTATATTTATTAGACCTATTTATTCATTATTACGTCCACTTATTTAACCCTTATTGATTATTTGATCCCACCCTCATATTTTATGCTTTCACCAAGATTCCAAAAGGTTTATTATGACTGATATGTAGAGACATTCTAGATGGAATAAAGTTATCCTTGAAAGAAAAAAATTATATTGTAATTTTCGTATTCCAATTGTATTGTAAGAGTAATATATGTATCTAGTAAACCAATACTATTAAATTTATTTTTCCTTGGGGATGTGTTTCCTTATATATTATGTCAATGTAATGGTAGTAGGCACAAACTATAGGCTACTGGGGTTAGGGTTGCTACTGTTCATATCAAATGAAGTTTAGTATAAACCTTGAGAACTATATGTAAGAAAACATATATTAGGGAACATGAACCCAAGATAGAATTTTAGGATAAGTATAGAATAAAATGCCAATGAGACCATGTTTATGATTATGAGATTATTTATTGATAGTTTTTTTTTAATTTATGATAATTATTACACTAGTTATGGGATTAAATATTATGTTACATAATGTTATTATCAAATCTATTTTATACCATTGTTTAGAAATAGAATCTGGCAGGAAGAAGGGTTTCAATAATCATGGAAAATTTATATATTTTTCTACCAAATATGCCAATATGACTAGTATTAGAACTGAGAAAATTTAGGGTATAATCAGATATATTAATATGGTTATTAGAAATAACTTTTCTTGAATGGAGAAACCTATTCCACAATGAGATTATCCTATGTTGTATAACTTTATATGATAAAATCCCCCATTATTTATTGTCAATGCTAATCCAATTATATCCGAGAAATGGATTAATACTATGGAGATGATATTTATGGCATTGGGATGTGGGGAAAAGAAAATGTTATAATTTTGGTGAATTATGTAAAAGGTGATGTTTATTAATTGTGGTAGTTGATCTAGAATACTTGGGAGGAAGAAGAAACAAAACTCACGGAATGAAAATATTTTAAGGATACATTCTTCGACAAATATTTCCCTCATGATAAACAAAATAAAATTAAGAAGAATTTTCTTAACATAAATCAAATTGAGGAAGAAAGTTCTATGGAGTATGATGCTAAATTTATAAGGTTAGATTGGTATGCTATGAATTACATATGCAACATGGAGTGCAAGATTGCAAATTTCTTCTAAGGGATAAAACCAAGTCTTTGAATGGAACTGGTCGCTCAATTTTTTTTTCATTTGATGAAATAGTACAATGTTCCATGAAAAAATAAAATGAAGTCTATTTTTTTACATATTAATGGGAAATAAAGAGAAGATGAGGTCATCGGAACACCATGAAAAAGGGGACACATAAAATTAGAAGAATAGAACACAAAAACTTCCATCTTGTGAAAACTATTTGAATAATAAACATGATAATTTCCGGAAGGTATTGGGTTTTGTTATAAGTGTGGATAAAAGGTTCATCATATTAAAGAAAACTAGGGGAGAAAGGAAAAAATAATTATTTAGTGCTTCAACTATAAGGAGATTGGGCACTACACAAATGATTGCACCAATAATCAAGGTAATATACCCTAGAAGAAGGAAATGGATCAAGTTAAAGCTTATTCTATTGATAAAAATGAATAAAGATGATGAATTTTCCTATTTTTGGATTTAATAATTTGGTAATTTGAGAATTCTATCAATGATGTACTAGTTATGGAAATCATGAAATATATAATAACTATAATTAAATATTTTTTCTTATAGGATTTGAAAGCATTTATTCAATGATACCCTAAAAACTGATTCAATGGAAAGTTTAACTACCTGGAAAACAAATAATTGAAGAAAAGATAACCCTTAATATGTTCCATGTACTAAGATAATGATGATTGGATAAAAAGAGGATTGATATGGGTAACATAAATTGGATTATACTAACTACCATGTAATTAATAAATGATAAGATTATTTTGGAAATTTATTGAACTTATTTATAATATTTTGGATCAAAATATTTTGGATGTTTCCTAAGGTTAAATATTTAAGAAATGGTTTATGTTTAACTCTGGATGCATATTTAGATGTTAACATATTAATCCACTATATGATGCAACTTATTCTAAGAGATTAAGTATAAATAGTTCAATAAAAAACCAAAGGATGAGATTGTACATATAAAATAGAGACATAACAAGTCAGTATATTTACTTATATTCCTATAGAATGAAAGAATTTCTTCAACTCAATGAATAATGTCTTGAAACAAAAATGTTACCCTATTATCATACTTTTTGATGAATAAATGAACTTTTTCGCACATATGCTTTATGGATTTGTGGTCATTAAATTTTTCCTAAACATGTTCTCAATCTCTATCCCTTGGTATTTTAGTTTTATTTTTCTCTTCCAAGTCCATGTTTTCATTTCAAACGTATATTTTCCAATTTGGAATCCTAGTTATATAATTATTCCAGATAAATTTCGTACCTGCTTTTCTCTATTATTAAGAGGATATTTTATTAAATCTTTTATGATGTGGGTTTTTAGCGAACAATATTATCAATCATAAAACTCTAGATTACCAAGTTGTAGTTTAAATTGAGAGTAAAAATTTTATTTAGGGTGGGGATAATGTAAAACCCAAAGATTTATAAAAGAATATATTTTTGTTCAATGGATTGTATGACATGAAACAAAAAGGGTATAAGGTAAAATAATAGACCTATAATTTATTATATATTTACTATAATTGTATTAAATCTATTCTATAGATTTTAATGTACTCAATATTGAGTTAGATTTTATTACACTCAACAATTGTTTTATTTGATGGCTTGCGTTACATACAGGACCGAGTTTTAAAGAATGATATAAATATTATTATTTAAATGAAAATTATCTACTAGAAATTAAATTGGAGGTTTGAAATAGGATTTAATAAAATAATAAAACATATGGTTAAATTCATTGGTTACAAGTTTATTATAAATGAAAATAAAAACCACTAAAACATAGACTAAAAATTCGTTTTTTTGGATTTTTAAAATGTATGCATTGTGGTTGATTGGAAACCGAAACAACAAACTCAAAACATTATACTGAGACAAAAAATGGGGATAAATTTGAAATATAAATTCAAAAAAATCATAGAACTAAGGAGATATCAATCTAGGATATGCTAACTTCACCAAAGTTAAATCATCTTACCTCGCTAAACACATTTGTTGATGTCATCGTTCACACCATCGTCATCTTCACTGACTTCATTCAGTACAACCATTCATCGTCATCGTTGACCATCACCACTGGAACTAGAACATCCAAAAATAACCACTCCTGTCTTCATATCACCATCATTGAACACAAACATATCCACCATAAAATTACTATAAGATAGTTCTCATATTCCTAACCTTCATCGAAGATACAATATCCCTTTCATAGAGAGAAATACATCGAACCACACCTTCTAGATTCTGCTTGGGGACTTGTACACCAGACTGAATAAGAAATGAGTGCATGAACAGGATTCCAGAGCAGGGTTGAGCAGATAGAGGCCTCGGTAGGGGACCACACCAGAAGCCACATCATCGACCATATGGGAGAAGCGAACCACCATAAAAACATCAAACCAACATCATCAGTCCATATATACAACAATGAAAAACAAATATAAGACTGCTACCATCCCTGCTCTAAAACTATATTAGGTAAGTCTAGATCCTGAATTGAGCCCGAACAAAGTGGAGTTTAACACGATGGGTGGTCTAGAAAAAAGTAGTGGAGAAGAAGGGAACCGGAAGACCCCACCAGTGAAGACCCAATCCGTCCAAATATCTATCACATATAACCATAATGGGGGTCTAATGCATAGGTATAGACTAAAAGAGGGGTGGTAAGAGTCAAGTGATACCCTCACCAATAAGCCTCATTAGATAGGAAGGGGGAAGAAAAAAGTGAGAGAAGGGAGAAGATGAAACCAGGTAATGCTGGGAGCACAATCACCATCGAGAAGATCCTCAAAACTATAGTATAAGTGAAGGAGGAATCATTGGGATTTCCTGGGGCCTTTTAACTGTAGATCCATCAAATAAAAGAATGAACTGTTTTTATAAAATACTATTTTTATGGGCCAAAGAGATTATATTATAATAAATGAAATTAATTACTATTATTTAGTGATCATAATGAAATTTATATTTATATATTAAAAAAAATTACATTCATCAAATATATTTGATGGGTATAAGATATGAACAACTTCAATTTTACACATAAAAAAGATGTATTTTTCCAAAGGTAGTGTTCCCACCTTTTAATGGTGCACTTATTTTAAAACTAGATTTTGACACTTTTATAAATTTTATTTCGGAATATAAAAATAACTTTTTTAAATAATAATGTAATAAATTTCTTAAGGTGAATTTTTGAAATTTTTATTAGAATTGTCTTTTTTGATGAATAATGAAAAATATTGAATTTAAATTAAAAAAAGAATTTTCATCAATTTTTTAAATGTTTAATTATATTTTGAGTAGTCATTAAAGTAAAAAAAGGTTCACTTATAAATATGTTAATTCAATTTATTTCATTGGAATCATTTTTTATATTTAATATTGATATAAAAACATAGTAAAATTTGGAAAAAGTTTCACATTAAATCCTCAATTTCTCATTATATATGCCTAATTAATTTAAAATTAATTTCTATAACTAATGTGATTTGAATTTCAAAAAACATATTTTTTATTTCCAATATGAATAATTTATAATGTCTATTAGTTTAAACTAACTTTTTTCTGTTAATGATATTAGTGAAAATGTTTAAAAATAATTTTAGTGACTAAGAGAAAAACGCTTTTACTTAGTGGTCAAACAAAGAATATGAGGTGTTAAAATGACCCACAACTTTCCCAAAACCAATAAATTGGACATATGTAGACCATTTGAACTCTATGTTCTATTTTTTTTGGGTTATGGAAGCCTCGTTATAGGTAAACTTGTGGGTACACCTAACTTTATATAAAAAATTCCAAGTGTGTCCTCTCCCACACTTATAAAAGGCCATCCCCTCTACGCCTTCTACACACCTCTCAAACCACATAAGAACTGGAAAGACTAGGACAAATCACCCAAACCTCCATCCCCTCATCATATAATCCTTATTTTCTGAAGAAAAAAAACCTTTCATTGTTTTATGGAAAACCTAAGGAAGATAACAAAAGAAGTGGTAATGTTATTTTAAATGCATTTACATTTTCTTCATTTAATTTATTTTACATAATTCTTATATAATAACCCTTATATCTTAAATATAATATGATTTTTATGATAAGGTTAAAACAAAAAGCATCACACATGTTCATCAAATGGTACATTAAATAGTTGTTTGTGCGTACGGAGGACTACCTCCTTGCGAACCATCCATCCATCCAAAATCCATTTTTTTGGTATTTTCTAAGAACCCACTTTATGGGTAAGTGGAAACCTCCCATTCAAGCTATTCATCTATTAGAACCTCACATCCCAAATTTTAAATTCAAAAAATCTCCACAAAAAGAACATTTGAAATTTAAAATGATACACCTTGAACCAATCACCATCGAACTACCTTGAGTCACAAAATCTGGAGAAATGGTCCTCCTCAACCCATGCCCTTGATAGATGATTCACCATATTCAAAATAAAAATCACCACTGCCAGAAAATATCACCATCAATCAACCCACTAAAGCTACATACCACGAACACCGAGGGAAAACAACCTTCCCATATTCAAATCACCTTCTTAACGAATCAAAATCCATACCAACACCATCATTCCGAAGAAAAACCAATCGAGACAAACATTTCACAAAATGGAAACAAACCTGATTTTTTGAGAATATGCCCAACAGAGACCTGAAGGTAGAGAAGAAGCCATCGTGAACAACGCCTCCCAGAACACCATAGAACGCTCGTACTACACATCCCAAAACACCCTGAAACCCATCACTCCAGTCCGATTGGGAGAAGGGTTTTAGGATCCTAGTTCTAGAGCCTAGGAAAAGCAACAATAATGAGCCATAAAATTTCACCGTGACCAGCAACCTCCTCCATCAAAAACACTATCATGCATAGAAATACTAGAAACCACCATTTACCATTGTAATAATCACTAAAAGTCTTCTCATGAAGCACCAGCCACTCAGAAAAACACATCCCAAAACCTCCTATGAAACCTTACACCCAACCTACCTAGAAAATATTAAGGGATATGAGAGCAAGAGCATAATAAGAGTGGATCAGACCTCTATAGCGAGCCTTGAAGAAGCCGCCACCATCAACCATACTGAAAACATCATCGATGAACCATAACTACTGAATAAGTGAGCATGACTCCATATGAAATATCTATAAAAGGAACAAAGAAAAAAATATTCACCGGTATGGAACAACTAAAACCCGTAACCCCAGACCATCTGATTATGGAGAATAAGTTGAAGAAGGGGAAATTGAGGTCGTCTAAGAAGAGATAACAAAACAAGAAGGTAAAAACAACCTAAGAGAGCAGAAGAATATAACTGCAAAGATGAGAAACATGATGGAGAGGCGAGCCACTCCAAATAATGGGGGAAGAACCCTACATGGAGTGGAAGCAGTCTCGAGAGAGCGCTCTTGAAGAAAACAGAGCCATGAAGTTCCCGCATTGCGAACCGATATCATTCATTCTTCCATTACCACCTTTAAAGGTTGGTAATAATGATGGATTTATAGTTTAAATATATTATATATGATATTTATGATATTATTATTCTTTTAGAATTAGTATATAACAAATACCATCATGCTTTCCATTTTGTGGCAATACAATAATGTCGTCCATGTGAACGACGAACTATTGCCTCGCGAAATGATGTGATTCATCCATGCTTTACATGGAATGTATTAAGGATGGGTTAATTAAATATATTTAATATAATGACAACAATATGATACTATAATGATAATATACATATATTTATTTTACATTTATTTTATATAATAAGAAAAGAAAATGAAAACAACATTCATTTGTATGTACAACCCATCATCTCCATGAATGGTGTATTTCATTTCCTATCACTGACTTTCATGGATTAATATGAATACATATATATTGAATATATTTTATATTTAAGTCATATTCAACATTCTGTATACGATGAAATAATGATCTAAGTAAGAATAATAGAAAACCCCAGGTCAAAACATATATGAAAAACTAGGATATTAACACTCGAAACAATGAAAATAATGAAGGATTATTAACAAATGGGTGATAAGATATTATAAATGGATCATATAAGATATCATAAATATTAATATGATTTTTTAATATGTTATTATAATTCTCAAAACTATTATACATGTATTTAAATAGTGTTTAATCAAAAGGAAGAGTAAGGTATGGGATTTCCCAACTCAATTTCCAGTCATTAGGTTAAGCATCTACTTTATTGATTATTTCATGATAAGATTATGTGTGTAATGAATTTTTATTATATCATGATATATTACACATGTTTTATGTGGATTTATAGTGGATACACATATTCTATTCATTTATTATCACCTTAAGATTTTGATCATTTTATGGGTTTACTTCACAATCTCATTCTAATCAAGATGATTTATTCTTGAATATCATTTGAAGGAAAATACATGAACATTTACTAATAAATATTTTCATTTTATTTACCTATATTTATTTATGAACCTTTTTAAGTAATAGTACCACTTTTAAAGTCATTTCTACTTAAAATGTTTTTATGAAAATAGAAATTCAATTCTCTCTTTAGTTTGAAATATGTTTTTTTTAAAATGTGTTCTAAAAATGTTTTTAAATTTTCAAAAATTATTTACAGGGATTTTTAGACATTTTTAATATTTTCAATATGTTTTCAAAATAATCTTATGTATTTTTCAAAATAATGACAGTTCGTCATTTAAAGAAAATATAAATATAATATATGTTTCTAACATGAACGACATGTATAATATTTCTTGTATTCATGGACACTCTAAGATTTCAATATTACCTTAAAAGGTTTAAATATTGTTTTCATGGGAAATATTTTTAATATTAATTTTCAAATAATTTTTTTTACAATTTTTTTTTTCAAATTTAAAATAATATTTTCTTTAAGAATGATTTTAAAGATATTTGTATTCATCAATGATAAAAACCATTTATTCTTGCCCTAATGAGTATATGTTGGTAGCATCCTTATTCTTCCTCTTCATGGTTTATGATTAATTTGACCAAGTACTAACATTCACTTCCTTAATTCAATATTTTTGCTCGTCAACTTCACATTGAATTATTCACTTTCTTGTGGATATTAAATTTACCATAAATGTTAATATTATTTTTCATGAATAAATTTATTCCCTAAACCATATACCATTTTTACATATGATATTTAATTTGAAATTATTTTTTTTAATAAAAAATATTAATAAATATGTATCCTTTAATCAAAACAGATATTTGATTAGGCACATTGATTATGAGTTAAATTGGTTATTAAATATATAAATATTTTTTTGGACTCCTTTGACACTAGTTGGGAACATTTTAAAATAATACCCTCAATTCATTAATAATTTCATGAGACAAAATCTATTATACAATCCATAAGCATCTTTAACTATTATGTCTATAAATTATTTTTGAAAGGTCTTGAAATTAGTGATAAGGTTGTCCAAAACAAATTGGTTTGTACCCAGTATATTTTAAACAGTCTTGGGAAATGTCATGATAGTAAATGTATCATGTACCAGGGAAGCATGACATCAAATAATTAAGAATTTCCAACTTTCACAATTTATTTATTATTATCCATGAGATTCTCACTATGAAAAAATATATGTATGCATTTTATTCTCAAATTATTGATTAAATGACATGTGTTTTCAATAATTTACCATTCTATATTGAATTTTCTTTATTTTATTGTTATAGTCATGTTTTTTAAATTTCATGTGTTTTCAGTTATTTTTATTTCCATATTATTTATCTACTTCTTAGTTTATTTATTAAAAGATATGTGTGTTTAGTAATTTACCATTCCATATTGATTATGATCACTAATTCATTATTAATTTTTCTAAATTTAACACTTATTGAGAATTTTAGGTTAACCTAATTTTTTCCCTTTCCCTATGATTCCTTAAAGTATATTATGACTGATGTAAAGAAATATACTAGATGGAAAATTTTGTACTCCAAATAAAAAAATGTTGTAAATTTTTTATTAAAAAATTAATATCAGACTCATGTATATATCTAGTTTACCAATACTGCTATAATGATCAGTTTTTAGGATACATTTACTTGTAATTTATGCCAATTTAATGGTATCAAGCACCTAATCAAGGAAACTGGGGTCTAGGTTTCTATAGTTATGCCTATTTTTCATGCACCAAGTGACTATTGGGTTAATAGCCAATATGCCCCCTTTTTTGATATTATTCTCTAGTATAACTATTCTAGATACTATATCCACTAGTACTATATATTTTGGGATCAATTAATATGGAAAACCATCAACTCAATTCATTACTAATATTGTGGGATATCATTCCTCTTTGAGACTCATCCCTTGGTCATTTTCCTAGGATTTTCACTAAATTTCACTAAACTAATCTCATTATATAACTAAACTAATCTCCAAAAATAATGAAACTTTCCCATTGATACTAACTAAATTGAACCATGATAAATGAGATCTTAGATACCCTTTTCAAGATTTATCACATGGAATTATCATCCTCATAGCATGGGGATTGGAAACATAATAAAGAGGTGATATTAAATGATCAGTTAGGGGAAATTTATCATTGGAAAATTTATCATAAATTGAAGGAAAACAAGAGGAATACAATAATGCCATAATAAAAGGACAATATTATTACTATGATGATCATTAAACATATTAGAGTAACATAATATCATAAAAATAAAATTAAATAATAATAAAAGATATTTCATGGCTCAAACACATATCTATTATCATATAACATGTCATCATGTCATAAAAGTGTCAAATACATTAAAAATAATACATAGATAATAAAACATTTCAATTCAATTAAATGAAGTGAATCTTGAAAATATAACATAATTTGATGAACAACATTAAAATTTGGAACAACTATATGCATCGGAAAAATATATCAAACAAAATCCATATACCTTCTTGGGCATGGGATAATCCTCATGCGTACCCTTCTAAATGGGATAGAACCACTTTTATACCCCATAATCATGGGGATAAATCTTCTTTCATATCATTTGTATCCATATAAATCCTTTTATATACCATTTATCATTGGAAATATCCTCCCTTGAACTTCATTGAATTGGGATAATTCTTCCCATGTACCTCATTAGATTTGGATAAATCCTCAATCAAACCTCATTAGATTTGGATAAATCCCATGACATACCATATTGTGATCATGAGATATAAACATAAATAAATTCATTGAATAGAGATATAAGACCCCACCTCTCCACATAGAGACATATATGTTCCATAAAAAATCATTCGTAAGCATATAATAATGAACACAAGAAAAAATAATTGGTTTCTTAAATAACTAAATGGAAAGCATTCTTATTTCATAAATAACCCATGAAAACCAAATGGAATTCATAAAACATCCAAACGGTATTAAATAACATCATAAATTCAATTATTTTATACGAAAATCCTAAACACAAAAAATAATAACAAAATACGAACTAAAGAAATCACAGGATATTAAAACTATCATTTTTGAAAATAAAAAAAATCCTGATATCATATAAGGGATGACCAGAAAATAAATTAATAAATGATACAATATTTTCTATAAATATAAGTTAATTAAAAACGTTTTCAAAAAACTTTTTAAAACATTTAAGTGAAAATAACATTCAAACAAACTTTTTTAGGGTAAACAAATGTCTTCTGAAAATATTAATATAAAGGGTTCCAAATAAAAGATCCTCAAAAATATATAAATGTTTCAAAAAGGTTATTTAGAAATATATTGTATAAAATATAATTTTTAAGGAATCATTGATAATGGAGATCAAAAAATGGACAAATTTTTTCAAGAAAATAAAGTGAAAGTGCATTTTAAATATTTTTTGAAAAGAATAATAAATATAGGAAACTTAGAAAAAATAATGTCTTCAATCAAATAAGTTATTTTTTTTAAATAATTTCATTTTAAAAAATAATCATTATCTATGGAACGTAGAAAAATACATTACAGTTATCAAAATAAAATATGGAGTGGTTGATAAAAGTTTTTATTTGGAAATGACCGATGTACCTTTTGAACATTTTAAAATCACCATATTGAAAACCAACATCCTTAAAAAAATATTATATATTACTATTAAAAATAGGTATATAATTTTTAAAATCATATAAAATAATCTATATTAGATTTTAAAAAGCGAGAGAAGAATATTTTTGGGAAGGAAATTATGGACAAGGACTAAATGATCGATTGGTAAGAACAAGAGTTATTCTTACAAATGGAACATTTTATATTTTGAAAAAAATTATAGAAAATAATTTTATATTGAAAAAGGGAATTAAGTTTCCCATATAACAAAACAAAATAATAAATAAAATATAATAAATGGTAATATCATTGAAATATTGAGAATTTTATTCTTATATAAAAGGATATGCCCCAATGAAAATAATTATGTCATAAAAATCGTTATAACATTTTTAATATTTTATTAAAAAACCCAATGGGATATATAAATTTAAATAGAACATTTAATATCCTAAAATGTAATAGATAATTATACAAATTTAAAATAGGGATTAATTCACACTATTGAAAAGGGTTCATTGTTTATAGTTTAAACATGTCTTAAGTGATTCAAATTTGAGAAAAAGAAACATTATAGCCTCGGTAAAAATTCATTCCAAACCCCCATAAAATAAGGACCATGGAATTAGAAATAAAATAACATTAATAAAATATATTTAATATAATTTTAAATCAATTATTAATTATAGATACCGTAAAATAAAAAATATTTTACAAACAAAAACTATTTCTCGATGAAGGGAAATTGAGACAAAATCTATTACATTGTTCTAGATTCATTTTTTGCACATAATTAACATCCAAAATAACTAAATTAAGTGTAATTCATACATTATTATGAACCTTATAATTATATATTTAATTTAATATTAACTAATTGTTATCAGATGCTATTTAATTCTTATAATTGTTTTCGTGTGTTTGTATGAAATATGAATCAGTGTCAGATTATTTTGGTTACCTTAGACAAGGACAATGATACATTAATAATAATGTTAAACATAATATAATATATCCAAAATAATACAATAATACTTATTTTATTAATAGGTTATAATAAAAAAAATTCCATGTTTATGTAGTCATCCATAATAACATTTTAATTCATTGTTCACACAGTTGTATAAATCAACCCAAATTTGAATAGAATTTAACTCTATTAGTGAGTATTGTTCCGAAGGTGTTAATTTTGAAATTATATCATTATAACATAATTATAATGAAACTTTTTTATCACGGTAAACAAAATATTAATAAATCTATATAATGTATGAAAAGCTATATGAAAAATGAAAAATGTTTCATCATGGAGGCAGGTGTCCTCACATATGCGTATTTATAATTCCCATTTCTGAATGTTTGATATGGGTGATATTGAATAATAAATTAAAATTTCCTAATAATAATTACATTATATATATCATATTTATTCATTATTCCCTCCATTAATATTATCCATGTAGTGGGATATTGAAAAATAAAAATGATATCGCTTCATGAAAGTTGTAGTCTGCACAACACCCGAACAATGTTCTTTTGTTTTTCAAAGTGGACGAAATGAATAAATGATTATTATAAAATTAATATAAAAAAACTAATTATAATAGTGATATTTTATTAATAATATTATTAAGTCTATAATATATCTGGTTGTTTAAGCTAAAGAAGAAAAACGTATGAAGGAAATAGTACATACATTGGATACTCGAACTTTCATTGGAAGTTCCCATGAAATTGAATGGATTATGACAACTATGATTTATCATGTGATTATTTTTAGGGAGATTATTTTAGTGATATTAAAAGGGAAGTGTTTAAATTTTTTAATTAAAGGTTAAGTGTACCATTTATGGGTGGAAGTAGTACCCTTTTATAAGAGTAGAAAAGGGGAACTTTTGGAAATACTCATTATTTTTAAATAAATTCATGACACTATTCAAGTGTAGATGAATATAAAATAAAACAAAAGTTTTTTAGGATGAGATAAGGTCGAAAATACCCTCATCCATAAATTTTTACACAAGTTATGTGTGATTTTAAGTTTTTTTACATTCAATCTTTTACCGAAATAAAATCTTATTTTGGTAATTAATTTTTAACCTTGGTAATTATCATCACTGAAAAAAATTATGAATGTATCATTTTAGGTAATATGAACTTTTATATTTTAAATTTTAAAATAATTTTTACACATAAAATTTATAACGTCTTCAAAAGTTATTTTCAATATAATCGCACTTATTTACGTAAAAATAATTTTTATAAAAATGATATTTTAGCATTATATTTATATAAAATATATTTATAAAATTGATTCTAATTTAAAAAACATAAAAGGATTTCTTTAAAAAAAAATATAAAAGGTAGGATGATTTCTAGTCCACGAAATTCTAAAATTCATAATTGAAACACTTAATTTGATAAAAAGAGTGAATGTGGTTTTTTGAGTAATGATATATTTTAATTTAGTTTTGACACAATATTTGACATAGAAATGTAAGTTAAGAGAATATTTTAAAATTAATAATTTTATTCCTTAAGTAAAAATTTTATTACTTTATTTTTTTTATTTTCTAGGATAATATCACATAATTAAAAAATCATAAAAAATTATAATTTTTACAAAAAATATATTTTTCTATAGAGAAAAACTATTTTAGAAAAAATTAGAAATTCATACAAAGTAAATTTTGATGAAAAAAATTTATAAATCAATATTATATTATAAAATATAGAATTTTTTGTTACAAATTTATCATTTTAAATATGTTATATAATAAAAACAAAAGAGTTTTTATTGAAAATAACATTTTCAACCCTAACTTAAATTAATTATTTATATTATGAATATTTGATGGTCTCCTATAATAAAATTTATTATAGTTTTAATAATAATTTTTTAATATTTTTTGTGGGTTTTATGTTGTTAGTAGCATGTGGAATAAGATATAAAATACAGTACGTATTTAAAATTATCAAAAATCTCTGGTTGTTTTTTTATCTCATGATTCATAGACCTAAGGGGAAAACTAATTTCCTGTCATAAGTGAAACAACACCATCATGAATTTGAAATGCCAGTGCTGGATTAAAAACATTATAGGGGGTGTATATAGTTTATGACCTGGTTTCATGGAATGAAATTGGGGATATTTTTTTGGAAATGGTGTGGGGAAACCCAATATGAATAGAGTATAATTCAATTATATTGAAACCCCATGCAGTGTTAAAACACATTAATGTAATGATTCTTGGAAAACAGGGGAGGTGGAGTTTATTTTCATTCAATAAGGACCCATATCATTATGTTTAACATTATATTAAAAGGGTGATGGGTGTTATGTAGTTTTAGGTTATTTAGTGAGAACAATGAGAAAAGGGGGTATAAATTCACAGTAATTTTTTTCCTAGACTAATGGGTTTAGTGAGCATTGTATTTTTTTGTTTGGTATATATTTAAATCCCCAAGAAGCTTTATTCCTTTTCTTTTGTGCTCTTATTTTTTCCCAATCCATAAAAGATATGAGTTGGTGGCCTGAGGAATTTATTTTTATTAGGTCACTGTTTTTGGGTATTCAACCTGATGCAACTTGGCACCACTTCACAAAGACAGTTTGTAGTTATTCCAATCAAACTATTAAGGTATTTTGTTTAATATTACATAAATTTTACCCAAAGGGTTTTGGGTTATAACATCATGTAACATAAACCATAGAACGATAACATTTTTTAGGTTATGGAACTTAGTCCAATAGTGAACTAGTTCACATGGAAAGAAATAATAGATATTTCTAGTGTGATTTGAAGAACCCACATTCCAACAAGAACTATAGTCATATAAATATGAATTTAGTTTATGGACATGTTTATTGGACTAAGAATGGGGTCACCAATATAGATTATATGTACGAGAATAACTGTGAATAGTAAAGTCCTTTTCCAATGTAGATAAACTTTGGGGGAAAATAACACACATTATGTTTAAGATGTATGGAAAAAATTTAGATCTATATTTTATGTTGATACATTATAGACCACTTTGATCTGGGTGAAACATTACATTAACACTCAAGAGGGTAACAAACCCAGTCTAAGAAGCATCAGGTGTCGAGACAAGGTATAGGTGATGAGAGATTCACGGATGGTCCTTTTACAGGAGGTCAAGTAATAATTATGTATTTAAATTAATATTAATCAATAATAATATTTTTATAAATGGAAAAATAATTCTTTATGTATATGAGTTTTGTACATAAGAGGGAAAAGAAAGTGATGAGTTCTCTCATTAAAATGAGCGGATAAACGTTGATAGACTTTTCGGAAGTCACATCACCATAGGAAATAGGGAAGTCACCTAAGCTAGTATCATAATATATGATCAAGTAATCACTGCATATCCCAGGGTGTGGGAGTCAATTCTCTTATAGTTTAAGTGTTTGGTTTGGTATGATACCAATACTAAAAGTGGGTATCCTCTCAGGTGAGGATCCATGGTATCAAACTGTATAAAGACATACAATTTGCAATATAGCATATTATTTAACATAATGTAGTAATAATGTTTGAAAATAAATTTAGAATTATAATATATAGATATAATGGGGTGAGGTACTTTGTATACCATTAAAGTTAATGAAATATCCACGTGACAAGTGATCAAATGTTCCTGTCTTCACACAAAAAAATAAAAGTGGTGTGCACACAGTTTAGGTTCATGATTCTTGAACCACGTAGGTGAGTAATATTTTATATTCATGTTATATAGACTAGTGGTAATAGTATGGTATCTTTATCAATAGTATAGAAAACATAACATGGATTGAGAGACAAAGGGAACATTAATATTGGTTCTCGAATATGTCTTCTCACGAAAAGAGGGGACATAGAGTTTAACATCATGCAGTAAGAATTAAAAAGGGATGCATAATTTAAATTCATGTAGCTATGAACAAATGGGGATCAAACACCATAAAAATGGTGTGAATAATTCATGTAGGGAATAAATCCACTAAATTTATTAATCCCATATGAACCATGATCAGTGTGGAAAATAAGAGGTAAAATATAACTAGATATGTGATCTGAGATTTCATAACATGGGAGAAATGATTATTTTTAGAATGGATCATTAAACATTATAATTGACCTAATAAAAGGGGAAGTTGGTCTTGGAAATATCCTTTATAAATGAAATTGCAAGAAAATTTGCATGAATGCATGAACGGGGTAACAATGAGGGCATTGTAACATCACTAGAGAAAAACTGGTTAGGGTGTAAATCGAAACATTCAAGACATGAATCATAAAAGTTTATAACAAGAGTTTTAAGGATTAATACTAACCATATTTTCAAAATATAGTTTAACATATTGCACTATCAAGTATTGAGGCATAGAAAATTATGTTTTACCACTGACCATATCCTTGAAATATGGGACTTTTCATGTTGAAAAAAATAATATGGGGCACGAACCCTTGATTAGTAGAGGGAATTTAGAGCATTGTGATGTCACCATAGAGGATCTCGTTCGGATGTAGAATATTTTGGGGACCCAAATATAGGGATACAAAAAGTGGAAGATTTAATTTAAAAGGAGTTTTAGATATATTTTAGTGATAGCCTCCAAGCATTGTGCTCATCATGTGGAATATTAGTAAAGGTGGTGGATGAACTAGTCACTTGGGAGAATCATCATATCTATATCAAGTGAGAATAATAAACTTGATAAAAATATAATAATCATTAATAAAATACATAGATGGAGAGATTCCAGTGGGGAAACAGTGGTTGGGAATTAGATAATTGATCTTTCATTCACTATGTTACCCATGAAATAGGGATCAAGTAATATATAGTTATTGGAAATGGTGAAGTGGAAAACTAGAAACCAAAGGAGGGTGATTCTATTTCAAGTGAGAAAAATGAGATGATTATATAGTTTAGGAATCATACAAAAAAAGTTAGATATGCAGTTTATGTTCATGCAGATAAGACCAAAATTGTTTTAGTTTAACTATATACATATAGGAAATGGGAAATGTAGTTTAACATCATACTGTATAGATTATATCCCATGAATCCCATCAATATGTGATGAGGACCCATTCCATAAAATTTTATTCCATGCATAATGGACTTGTACTATTAAGATACAAGTCTTGCAGTTTAGAATTATTATTTTTTACTTTTATATATTTCAGTAAGGATGTAAAAAAATTACATTGATGTTTTATAGTGATAATTAAGAGATACATAATTTAATTTCAAACAACTATCTTGAAGGGACCGATGGTAAGGTTATACAATGTACATCTTGATAAACATTAATTTTTTGGGAATTGTGATACATTCCCATCCATTATGATCAATGATTATACACCATTAGAGTAAAAATTGTGAATAGTGAAGTGGAATTCCTATTCAAGATCTATATTTGGTGGTTTTTATCCTTATTTCACTGGTATTCTTTAGGCTAGCACCATATCAACATGGATACAGGAGTTGAGGAAAACCTTCTTGTTGAATAATCAATGCACAATATTTAAATAAACCTTAAGGATTTTTTATTTCCTAGATCCTATTCTCATCATGGTCCTTCATCATGGATAAATATATTAGGACTTTTTACCTAACATTAAATGATCATAGATAGTCATCTATAACGAATGAAGGTGAACCTCAATGTTTATAACTACTTTTAATCAATGTATCGAGTAATAAGAGGTCTCATAGGTAGAATTTTAATTCATTTTCCAATATACCCATAGGGTATTAGATATCTTAACAAGACAGTTCTTATTATTCAAGTCAACAATTTTATATATAGTGTTAATAGGGTCATTTTTAACACCTTGATCTACCCATTACAAACGTGTGATTACAAGAAGTGTGGTTTTATTAGATGATGTATTTTTATACAACTTTCCCATATTGGAAACTCTAAATTTGGTTATATTATCTATGGGAATAGTGTAAGGGATCCTAAACTAATGGATGATGTTGGAATTCATTAAATTTATCATGGATCTGGTCATGACCTATTTGAGGGGAATGTCCTCAAGTCACTTAAAAATAGTTTAGTGTTAGTAATGATGAATCTACACTATTGGGTTGTCACTAGAAGGCAGGGAACCATGAAATAAAACACCCATACAATAAAATACTAATAGTATCTGGTGGAATATTGATGATTTTTAGGAAAATTTATGATACTAGCATGAATCAAAAAAGTAATAGGTAACACCATTAGTTTACAAAAAGAAAAATATGTTCCACAGTATATGTGAAATGAAAGAATGAGCCCAAATGAACAATTATTATTTAAATATGACAATCAGAACCTAGTAATTAAATTAGAGGTTATTAATATGCCTATCTTATTTATGAAATATATATTATTTTCCAACTCAATATAAATTTACTAATAAATTCTTAGCAAATAATCATTCAATTTTTAATCGATATTTTATTCTTCAAAAAATATCCTTTCTACAAAAGTTACTTTTGTTGTATTTTAAGAAGATAATATAATTTATGTCATGAACTTTTAGAAAAATTATTTTTAAAAATGAACTTATTTTTTTAATCATAATATTAAAATTCACATTGGTTGAAATTTTGGAATATTTCTATATTGATAGATTTTTCAATGATTAGTGAAAATTACAGATTTCTCAAATACTATCATTTATTTTCATTTTATCAATTAATTTTAAATCCACATTATAATTATAATTGTATATTAAATTGAAATATGAATAAGTTATAATAATCTAATTAATTTCATTTGAATAAATAGTTTTTATGATTTACGGTATAAGTATAATTTTTATACATAAAATCCTAATTTTCATGGAACTATTTTTAAATGACTAATGTTTATCCATTTAATTAATTAAAAGAATCACTAGTAAGGGAATATTAAAATTAAATATAATGATTATATATCTATTTATTTTAATTGTAATTAATATTATGATGGATTCTAGTCATAGAGTTAATATAAGATCAATTATTTCTTATAAAAATAATTTTCTTGAGAAACCACTTTTCATCATGTTTTATGGGTTCAATTATATTATATTAAGAAGATTTTTGAGAATTAAATGTAAAAATTGGATTCCATATTTCAAAATAGAATAATTAATACTAGTTAATAAGTTCAAATTATATTTTTTTCTAATTAATAGTATAACCATTATAATTTTTTTAATATAATTAAGGTTAAAACTTGTTTTTTCATTAAATGTGCTTGTGTTAAAATTAATATTCCACATAATATAGGAGAATGAAATTATGGAAGAGCCCTATGAGATCATGAAGAAAACATTAACTTAATTCTATTGAATTTTTTCCACAATCTAGGACTCTAAGAACTAAAAAAAATAAGTGTAGCACTATAGCTCACTGACCGATCAATGAAGTACCCTAGGGATATTCTCAAAGATGTTTTGGTTAAAGTCGAAAAAATCATCTTTCTATCGGAATTTCTAGTTCTGGACATGGAAGAAGAAGGCGACATCCCCCTCATAATTGGAAGGATGTTCCTAGCCACAGGAAAGGCTTTGATAGATGTGATTCAAGGACATATGATCTTCTTAGATGGAGAAGAACAAGTAGTGTTCAACTTGGTTATCGTTTCCCAAAAATCAGATGATGTTGTGCATTGTAGCACCATCTCTCTCACCCAAAAAGGATATGAGTACATGGACATTGAATAAGAAAGTGAATAGTCACTCTCGGAGAAGGAAGAAGAGTACGACATTGAGGAAATAAGCTTCATTTTACCTCTCATGAGGGACATATTTCCATATTTCATCACCTTAATCATTCAACCACCCCAACTAGAACTCAAATCTCCACCCATTACTCATAATTAATCATACTTATAAGTATCAACCTCTGTACCAATTATTATCAACTCTAATCTATATTAGGCAGACGAGGAGATTTTTTTTGATGTTTTAAAATGACACAAGCAATCAATTTCATAGGGAGTGGAAGACATAAAAGGGATCAATCCTATTGAATACACCCACAAGATCCCAATCAAAGAATATGAGAAGAAGAAATGAAAACCTCAAAGAAGGATCACACCACCGATGAAGGAATTTTTCAAGAAGGAAGTGATAAAAATATTATATGCTCGAACAATATTTCCCATATTGGATATTGAATGGGTAATCCCCCTTCAAATTGTACCTAAGAAAGGAGGATTCACAGAAGAAAGAACTGATGAAAATGAATTTATTTTAACACGCACTATCCCTGGATGCAGAGTTTGTGTGGGTTATATATGCATAAATTCAACAACTCGAAAGGATCATTTTACTTTAAACTTTATGGATCAGATGCTGGAAATAATTACATGACATGAATTATACTATTTTCTAGATGGATATTCAAGATACAACCAAATTTAATTTTACCTCACAGATTACCCAAAGACTACATTCACATGCCCATTTGGTACTTTTCCTTACAGCCGAATGTCATTTAGAATATGCAATGATCCAACAATGTTTTAGAGATACATGATGCATATTTTTTATGAAATCGGTGAAGAGTTCCTATTGGTCTTCATGGATGAATTCATAGAATTTTATTGTAGATCAATTATCCAGACTTCCTTAACCCATCATCAAGGAAGTCAAGGAGGCTAACATTGAAGTATATTTACCAAATAAAACCCTTTTTAGTATCAAGGTTCAACCATGGTTTTAAGATATTTCCAATTATCTTTCCATGGGATTTATACATCAAGACCTTTCTTAACAACAATGTAAATGATTTCTAGATGATGCCAATAATTACTGTTGGGATGTACCACTTTTGTTCAAGTATTGTGCTGATAGCTTATTAATACATTGCATCCCTAAAGAAGAAACCCACAATGTGATTGAGGTGTGTCCCATATCACCAAATGGTGGACATCATTGAGACGAGTTTATAATATCCAAAATTCTAAAAAGTGTATTTTTCTATCGCACACTACACCAATATATGAGGGAATTTTTTCAAATATTTGGCTGATCCCAGTGGAAAGGAATTATTAGAAAAAGTAATGAGATGCCACAAAAATCCCCTTATGGAAGTCAACATCTATGATGTTTGGGGCATATACTTAAAGGGAACATTTTATAATTCACATGGGAAAAACTATATTCTAGTTGGCATTGACTATGTCTTGAAATGGGTTTAAGCTGAAGCTACTACACATGACACAGTGGAAGTTTTCATGAACTTTCTATGGAAGAATATGTTTGCAAGATTAATATTTATGAGATTACTCATTTGTGATCTTGGAATACACTTCACAAATCAATATATGAGAATAATAATAGAGAGGTATGGTATCAGATACAATATAATAACTCTTTACCACCCATAACCAATTGGTCAAGTAGAACTTTCAAACTGGGAGGTAAAGCCAATTTTGGAAAAGAATGTGAATACAAGATGAAGTGATTAGATCCTGAAACTAGATGATGCATTATGAACATACCAAATATTATACAGGACTCCCATAGGAACCACACCATTCAGACTGGTTTATGGGAAACCATGCCATCTCCCAGTAGAGCTAGAGCATTGTTCATTTTGGGAAATGAAGAAACTGAATCTAGATCCTGAGAAGGATGGAGAAGCTAGGATTATATAATTTACTGCATTGGAAGATATAATAAGGGACACATATGAAAATGTGAGGATATATAAGGAAAAGGCAAAGAAATGTCATAACCAGTTCATTGCTAGGCGTATCCTTGTACTTGGTAATAAGGTCCTATTATTAAACTAAAGATTGATGCTATTCCCTGGAAAGATTAAATCTATATGGTGAGGTCCATTTGAATCCATTCATGTTTTTCTTATGGGACCATTTAGATATAAAGAAATGGTGGACCACGTTTTACAGTGAATGGTCAAAGATTAAAAATTATACAAGAACCTTTTCATGAATGTTATGTCATCAGTATAAAATTAAATTGAGTCCAAATTGAGTTAAGATTCTGAATTAAAAGGAAGAACTGACTGAGAGGAACCTAGGGAATGATACCTTATCCTTGATTAGATTAGGGTAGTCTTTTGAGAGTTTCAGGTAGGCTAGGAACTGAAGGAAATGAGTGATCATATTTTGAGCTAATACATTTCATTACATGTTGTGTACTAGTGGTTCAAAACATGTACCCTCTTCATTGCTAAAAAAATAATTTTAATTTACCAGTACATGACATGATGCACGGGTACACATCGTGTATCCCACATGGTCCGTTTGTTTTTAAAAAATTACTCAAGTCATGAACACTAAGTTCACGTCCCACACCACTGGAGACCCGACGCAACACCTCCCTCCCACTTGACTACTTTCCAAACCCTCATCTCCCTCTCCTCATCTCTTCCATGAAAAATCACACTTCCATGCAAACACCTTCACCCTCACCCAATGATGTTCGACTCTTCTCCCTCTCATATCTCTCCTCACCAAACCCACCCTCCTCTACTCTTCGCTACACAACCCAACCCCTTTCGCGTGCACCCAAAAAAATCAAACCCCCATTCTTACATGGAATGAACAAAGAGACCCTAGAACTCTTCCTCCTCATTCTCAGACTCTAAAGAACAACCACTGGGAAAGGGTCACCATGGCACTGTAGGTTCCGGGTGCAGCAGAAGTGCATGGATGGGTGTACCCAACTTTAATTTTATTGTTAGAAATGATAAATCCGATTTCTGTCACAATGATAAAATGCCGGATCATTGTAATATAACAATGAACAAAAGAAAAGAGGGGATTTATAGAACCATATAGCGGATCATCATATTTTGGTTATAATTAATTTAATTAAAAGACAAGAATTACCTAGACGGAATTATCTCTCTGTTTATGTTTCTGGTCATGATCCGACGTGATCCATCATTGTGTCATTGAATACAAGTATAGGCTTCCTCTAGTGGTGATCCACACAGGATCCACATATCTCTGGATATTGCCGAAGGGATCTCTGGGTGCTACCATGAGAGATCCTTTGCTTGTTATGTCATCCATTGATCGCCTTGAGAGCCGCTTCCAAAGCACTCTCCTGGATCCGGTGCTGGAGGATCTCTCTGGTTACTTGAGAGAGTTCTTAGAGGAAAAATAATTCTCTCTTGGATTGAGATATTTCTCTAAATCCTTTGTGCACAAACATAAATAATGGATAGGTTAATGTGAATAATATAACTGGGATTTTAATTACTTATAATAAAAATATGAATTAATTACCCTAAATCATTTATTCATTTCATATAATTCATAGTAAAACCTTATGTCTAATAGTAACAGTTGACTATTATTATTACTTGACATGCACCCAACTAATTGCACCTAATATTATTTAATTAAATACATAATATTATTTCTCAGAAATCCCTAGGAAAACTACATGGTGTGTATATATTAATATACATGGTGTGTACTTTTGTTTTTCAATTTTCATTATTTCTTCCACTACATTTATTAGACCTTGAATAATGACAATTTGTTTATTAAATAAATATTAATCCATTAATCAATAATAAATATATTATTTCTCCCAAAATATATTCTCTTGAATAACTAGTGTCGAAATAAATAAGATCAGACATCCTTGAATAATTAGTAAACCACATTATGGAAAAATCATTATTCAACTTGTTAAATGAATATTTAACTAAGATACTTGGACACACTTAGTGTGTGACCCTCTAGGCCTCTTTATCAGTGAAATTAGGTGGATCCTTCCTAAAGTCCGAGGTTAGAATCTTGAAACATGCCAAGAAACCCATAGAGAAATAATTTAACACCACAATGACATGTCACCTCCTACAAACGCTTACCGTGTAATGTAATCCCTTTGTCTCGATATCTCGAATCTAGCAGGTTGCATGCTAGTTCCATCAACTCATGTTCTCAATTATTCTTTATATGAATTTCTAGAATTGAACTTTCTCATTCCTCACCATGGCCATAGATTTATTTAGGATATATCAATTCCATCAAAGGGCCTGAGATATCAACTTCCATTTTGGAACAGAAGGGAAAAATCCTTTCTCGCATTATCTATTAATGCAGTATTACTCGTGACATACCCAACATATCCTACCTTGCTGGGAACCGTGTGTCATCAAATTTTTCATCAATACATCTAAGTGTGTGAGTTTTAATAACCATTAATAATAATCTTAAATTATAAGGACCAATACACACGTCCACATATAGAAACACATAATGACACTATGAAATATGGATTTCCTACTAGTGGGTCTTGTTATCATAATATCCTCCTCGATATTACCAAGGGTTCACACCATGATAAGGTTCCTCAATGTTTTGTGAGTACTCACCCCTAATGGCCTGTATTATTTATGTCCCTCAAATAACATCATCTATCCATAGAACATATATTCAAGAATAGTGTTATAGTACTTTTGGGTTCTCATCATAGTAGGTATTTGATATGACCCTTTGGTGAAACAACTATACTAAAGAAATTATCACATGCATTGTCATGAATAAGAACAATCAATATGGGATAAGGTATTTATTAATTAATTAAGTACAAAGTAGTTGGTTCTAGGCCACACACTCTAATAGGCCCGACATATGCATCAACTGTTGTACCTTTTGCACTGGATTTGCTGACCTATACCACACCAGCTAGTCAGGAAGAGTCCACCTCAACCTCCAGTGATGAAAACCTACACCCGCGTCACATCATATGTTTTTCCAACCCGCATCATCAGGTAAATCTCATATAATTGTAGGCTAAGTCAATTCATAAAAACAAGACTCTATACATACACATATTGGACATGATGAATATCCACATTGAGATCCCTAAACTCCTAGAGACCCTCCATATCGATAACATTCATGAGGTGCATGAGGAGATATATAGAGAATTTTTCATCGAGTTCCTGCCCACTTTCATGCCGACCTACGACTACCTCAGATTCCACTTAGGTGGCAAACCCCATGAGTTATCATTCATAGATCTCTCCATCAGACTTGGAATTTACATCGATGAGATTATCACATTTGTTATTTGTCTGAATCTTCAGGTAGATCCACCTCGAGAGGACTCTCCACAAATCTAGGAGTTGATTACCTAAGGCCCTCAGTTGCACCATGACCCATGTATCATGAAGTCTACTGAGCTATGGGTCCCTGCACTGCATATCCTTCACAGATCCATGATGGATGGATGGTTCACCAGAGCTGAGTCTCACAGGAGCATTATCCAGATGGAAATGTTTATCCTTGCAGCATCCATGGGTAGATCATCCATTAAGATGGCTTATCAGTTCATCCATTATTACAAGGCACATTTATAGAGGCATCTCGATACATTAATGGGATGGTCCTTCATCACTCACCTGGATAGGTGCCTAGATGTGTTCGATTCGGCATTGCCCCTCACCTCACTTGGACCGATTGAGCATATAAACCTTGTGATGATGCAAAAGATGTAGTTGTTAGTAATTAGGGATGATGCTTACTTTAAGGAACCAGGCATGCAGGAGGCGACACCACAAGAGGAACCACCACCACCACAAGTAGCAATAGATCTACCCATTGAGCATCACACCACATTTTCTTCTATACCACCCATTCCTCCTCCTACCTCTACCACCACATCATCCACCATTCTTACACCTACCCTACCTACCCTGAGTGATATTTGGGCGACCCAATAGTGCATCTTGGCGAACATACACTATATTTATACTCACCTCCACATTTCCTTCATTGAGCCTACAGATTTTTCCACACCACCGACACCCACCCCTACCACCCTCTCCTCTTCTACCACCGCCACATCACTGATTTCCCATCCCAACCTACCGACCAACATCACTCATCCTGCCACCTGACAGAAGTTTGTAGCTGAGAAGGCCTAGAGAGGCTAGGGGTGGGTCGTTGACTCCACCCCATACGTACCTTTCATCAATCTCATTTCCAGACCCATGGTCTCCCTATAGATCAGTACCTTTACACCACCCAACCCAACCCATTATTCCTTCTCCATGACCCCATCCATAACTATAGTTATTACCACACCTTCCCCTATTGCCACCACAAATACTAACATTGTTAGACATATGTTCTCACCATCCAATGGTGGCTTAAAGATGGATGATATCTTCGACCTTGATCAACGACGTGTCATTATTGATTCATTAGTGGGCATTAGTTTTTTGTGATAGGGATGATCATTTTCTTTTATCATATGTTCCCCACCTTTTGTATTGATTAAGGATATATATATATGTATGTGTGTGGGGAGAGGTTGAGTTTTTTCATTCTTATTGGCCTTGATTTTATTTATTTTCTTTTTTTAAATATCCATTTCTAGATTCTTGACATCATCTATAGTTTTTTATAGACCCATTCCACCCTATTCTATGGTCCAAAGATTTTTCTAGTGAATCTATGAAATTGAACGACAGCTTCTAGAACTATAATTTGAGATCCATGCATAGTAGAAACCACCTTGAGATATGAATCAATTCCTACCATATCTTATTCATTCTCACACTACTACCCCTGAATTCATAAACCTGATCAAGTGATCTTAAGAACTGAAAGACATGACAACCAGTAGCTATACACGGAAAAGGAGCAACTGAGCTGATGGACTCAGTACAAAATATCTTGGTACATTCATCAAGATAACGAGATCCTATTAGGACATTATAGTAGGAAACCCACTTCTGATATCTTTTCTAGATTGAGTTGTCATGATATGTCCTTTCCATTTTTAGTTGTGTCCCTCATTGAGCTGTATTACACACATCTTCCAAATTTAAATAAAATTGATTATTATTGTTTAACTTACTATACACCTACCCATTATTCTAAATTTCAAATACTTAATACCTATGGACTAATATTTCATCTAGTGTTGGAATTTTTTTCTAAATTATTTTTCAGGTGACCCAGAATTAGTATACATTCATCCAAATTCCGTCATGGAATGACAATATCCAGGTATCTCTCGATTCCCTTATTTTTCAAATTATATAATGCACATTAATTTTTGCTATGATTAATTTTCCATCACACTCCCACAATTATTTCATGGACATTGCAAAAATTTACTCTCTCTAAATGTAGGGGCATGGGTTTCTCATGATTCTCACTAATTATACTCTTGAATATTTGGTTGTTCTCACTTGTCTATGAGACATTTTTAGAAATTATAAGCATGATTTAAACTTGAAAAAAATTATTCCCATGTAAATTAAAGGAAAATTTAAATTTTAAAATATTATAATCTATGTTTTGTCTGTGTTTAGAATATTTTTGAACTATTATTGAGTTTAGAAACTTGATACAAATTCAATATTTTCAAAATTATGATTAATTGACCCATTAATTAGTTTTATAACCATTATAATTATCAGTTTATATTGGAATTATCATTACTTGAGATGAATCTAATCCTAAAATTACATATTATATTCTGATCATATTTCATGAGTGATACGTGGAACATGTCAACCTATCATAACTTTCATTTAAATCTCATTGAAGATATGGCTAAACTAAAAAAATTAAAATTGTTTAGGCAATATTTTTTTGCCTTTTGTCCTAAGACCCACCTTACATCTTTCCTTTGTTAGCCTATAGTTTCCATGAATATCATTTCAGGATGAAGCTATTCCAAGATGATTTTCTATTCCTTCCCATATCCTTGTATTATGTATGATGTTACTATTGAAAAAGTGTGGGGAAATCATTCAGATAGCACAAGATGTTTCTATTTGTAGAGATGCATGGTGTACTAATTAGATTACTATGTTCTAATCCATATATACTTTGTATCATTTCAGTTTTATTATTTTCCTTTGAAAAATAAAAAATAAAAGAAAAATATATATGGGTTGTGTATAAGAAGGTCAAAAATCAACATTTTTATACTGTTGAATCCCTTGAAGTATCATATGTGGTTAGGGGATGGATGTCAGATCTGGACTAGACATGAATTTTGAAAAATATAAATACAAAAGAAAAAGGAGAGGAATATAATACTCATTTTGTACTTACTTGACATATATATAGATCCAACTGGAGCTATTGGAGTGAGAACTCAATTAGTCGGAAAGACGAATTGTGTTATACTTATCTTGATATTCATGCATTATTATTATAAGATTAATTTCCTTTTGAGCTTGATTTTCACCTTTTACCCATCTTCCCATGGCATCAGAGTCATCAAAACCTAATTGTAAAAGCCCTCATGATTAATTTTGTACATGTCTTTACAAAGTAGAGATGGTAGAACCAATTAAGACCTATGGTTTGGAACATGTACTCAGGGTACGAGCACGACTCCAATTTCATTTTACCTTGAGTTATGATAGAAAATTCACTGTGAGGTAAATAAAAAAAGAGTATAGAATTCATGGAGAAGTTAAAAGATTGTAATTAAAAGGTTAGATTTTTTTATAGAGATTTACTTAGAGGAATAACTAATTTTATATGCTGGGATGATTATAGAGACTAACCTTTTCCTCTTACACTTAGTTTTAATTATCTGGACATAATGAAAGTTTCATGTTTTAAAAATTGCTGATCTCTTTTTGAAATCATTATTGAGACCTTTTTTCTTGAGGATAATAAATTGTTCAAGTGTGGGGGAATTCGATAATCTGAATTCATATATACTTATTTCTATCATTTACATAGGTATTTTCATTGATTTATTTGATAATTCATTTGGTATGTGATTTATTTTGCAGGAATGAGGCCTCATATGATTCAAATGAAGAATTGTATAGAAAGTGAAGAATTCACCTATTACACATCATGAATCATCATTACATGTCATTTAATATGATTTCACAGCATACGAACAGTTCTGAGAAAAGCCATGAACCATGTTGTGAAGTCAGTAGAGAAAGTAGCCAGTATACGTTGTTAATGCTTTATACATGATGTGACATCCCTCAAAGCCATTGCATGAGAAATCCACTCCGGAGGAATAGATGGAAGACTAGTACACTTTTTGAGTCCTTAATACATGATGTGGAAGTGGTAAAACCTCATTAATGAAGAAAAATATGAATTAGGCATGTGCGAGATCCAGAAACCACATAGATCTATGTAGATCAACAATACACGACGTGTAACACTATTACATGTTGTGACCCATTTCACCTATATATGGATAACCACGACAACAAATTTCAGAGGATACCAAAGTAGAAAATTATCCTTGTTTTTTGTTCCCTTTGAGTTTCCTTTTTTATTTATCCTATAAAACTCAAATTTTTTCATGTTTCATATTTTAATTTATTCAAGAGCCATGGATTGTGTTTTTTTCATCAACTTCAATTTTTGTTTCATCTCTTACCGTTGTTCATCTTAGATTACCGAAAAACATGTGTTAGATCAATTTCTACTTTAAAGTAATAATTTTATTAGAGTTGTGATTTATCTCTCATAAACCTTGATTTCATGCTTATTTCAATTTTTAGAATATCCATACCATTGAATGATTAATAACTATTTAATTTAAAATCAATTGAACATGTTAAGCATGGTTTTTAGTTATTTATTATTTTCTCCTCCTACCACGAGTGGATAAACCACTCAGGGTTAAGGATAAATATTAGATGTATCTAAATTCACAATGAATATTTAATTCTAATTTTGGTAATCCTAAATAATTAGTAATTAAGATAAATAACACAATGTCTATCCAATTAATTTGAATGCCCCTGACCACGTGATATCCATTTGGAAGACCCTATCATAATTAGAGTAGATTAGGCTATGACTACTAGCATTAGATTCTTTATTCTATAGAATCCAACCTTAATGAAAATATGATTCTATTATATCCTGATCAAGGAATAGTTGCCTCCCAGGAAGAGATAGTTGACGTGACCAAAGTCAACTAGCGACTTCCTCTTTCTTTACAGCCTAAACTCTAGTACCCTTCCAATAATAGAATTAATATTATCCTTCTCATAGATACTAAAAATTGATACCAACCCCTCTTCAATAATTTGAATCAACCTTAAACTATAGATTCAATAAACTCCCAAACCAAAGAAACTCAAAAGGACTCCTATCTAAAAGTGTCTCAAGCTAGTCACCTCTAAGATCCAGATTTCTCCCTATTAGATCATCCCCATACTATCACTATATTACACCCTAGTAGTAAGTAAAGATTGGGACAACAATAAATCTAATATAACTATATCCTATATGAATTCAATGACGCGTTTGGGTGCATTAGAAAGGAAGGACCCCGAATTCAATCTTGGGTTAGTAAAAATTACTAGAGACTATTTAAATCAAATTTGGATTCTTATTCTAAAATATCTTGTATAATTGAATCATTTAGAATAGATGTTGTGTCTACTAAAATGGTCAATTAATTGTAAGAAATGGTTACATAATCAAATATCCAGATTTATCCCATTATTTAATTGATTAGTCATCCTAGATATCACCATATGAGATATATAAAAGTTATTCTATCCAGGAAGTGAAATTAAAATCATTTAAAATAAGGAAATAAATCTCCTTATAACGTATTTATCCTTTAAAAATTCCCTGATATTCATTATGTTCAGCTTCAATGGTACCTATCCCAATCACCAGATGAATGTGCTTAGTATCATTAAAATTATATCATTCAATATAGTAATTGAGATAAATTCTCATGCTCTCAAATTGCATGGCTAAAATCCCATTCCAAACTCCAATTAATATTTTTATTATTTCTAGGTAGGGATGTCATGTGAAGATAGGGGTATGTTTCTATTTACCTATGTTTTGATCACTGTAACAAATTATAAATTCTATATGGTAAATGAAAATTTCAAATTTTACTGGAACATCCATTAAGAAACCATTATTAAATAGAACACTACATTTGAAAAATTTTATAATGAAACAAGTGGGTTTGATATTCTATGCACCTAACTAAAAATACATGTTATATGGAATGAGGTTAATAAAATCTCCAAGATCCCATTAGCGAATTTAGAACCTTTTCAATCCACGTTCAACATTGCAGTATAGATGGTTGGGGTACTTTAACTTATAAATTGTGGTTTATTAGATAGAATTTCTCACATTAACTTCCAAAAAACATCATTTAAATGATGTAATTTTATTTGAAAAGTGAACAAGTTTTAACAGTGCCTATCGTATGTAGGTACATTTTGGATTTTAATGATAAGAAGCATGTTGAGTTTACCATGATAGAATATTTTTATCAATGTTTCACACAACTTAGTTTTGAATTTCTCTCTAATTATTGGATGGAATATAGAATATTTATAGATTAATCTAGGATTTTATGTTTCCTATACCTTATAATAAGATATCATGGATTATAGGGCTTGTTATTTTGTATTATCCTGATATTTTAAAGCCACTAATGGGTTAAGAAATAGTGGATTTAGGATTTTAAATTTATTTTCCAATACTCCAAATAGTTACATAATTTAGATGTTTTATAGAGAATTATGTGTGGATACATTCTCCACATATTGTTGGGGAATGGATGAACTGAGGGGGAATGAATTCCTTTCTAGTTTTAATAGTTTTTAATTTATGTTTTATGGATGAAACATTGAGTTTATTTTCTAAATTTTCATACATAGTTTCTCATGTAATGTAAAAGTAAAAAATTGTTTAGGGGATTAAAAAAATTGATTCATATTAGATTTATATTTAGGATACTAGAAATGATATTGGAAATAAGTTGTGGGATTATTGGAATTAAATGATTTTGGATTGAAACCAATTTTTTTGTTAGAAAATCTTATAGATTGAGAGGATTTAGATCTAATTGATAATTATATATTTGATTATCCATCCGAAAAATTACAAGATAGTCATTGTACCATGGATTTATTTTTTTACTATGGGTTAAAAAAATTATGATCATTAACATCATTTTGTGGCAATCCAATAATAATATATTTTATAAAAAATGGGAAATTATAAATCTGATGTCCTAGTTTAACAGAATTTGTATATAAAAAGCTAAGAAAATTTAAATTTTATATACCCTTGTAAGATTTGTCTTCTAAAATATCATATTGTGGAATACGAGTTTATCACATGGATTTATTTCTCCCAATGAGTGTATATCCCAAAATATTTGGGTTTTTCTCATTATAGGGGAGTGGCCCATATGTTTGGTTTCATTCTGAAAGAACTTTTAAATAGATATAAGAAACATGAGTGGCCTTTTCATAAAGGTCCCCTTACACTTCATGTGTAATAATTATTTTTACCCTCAACCTTACCATTGATATATTATTTCAACTTTCTCAAGGTTTGAAAAATAGTGTTTAGGTACTATATTTTGGGTTTATTTAATCCTTCCCCATGTTTCATAAAATGAACTGACTTATTATTCAATAAAGTTTTGAATACTCTTTTTTACTATAATTTTATGGCGGAGAGGAATGTTTTTTTTAAACCACATTATATTTGTTCCCATGAATGGACATATATTTTCTTAAGTTATTTACCCCATTATTATCTCAATACATTAAAAGAAAATATAGTATCATGTTAGAAAACTTAATTTTATGTGGTGTGAACATGGTGTGAATAATTTCATTTAAATACTTGATATAATATATTGATGACCCTAGATACATCCCCTAAATGGTGGGAAGGTGGATTAGGATAATATATTTTAAGATATGGTGTGTTTCTCAATGGGTATGATGTATAATACATGAGGTTAAACTAGTCTAAGAATGAGTGAGGTAGTCATTCAGGGTTTGATTGATGACATTCCCCAAGATAGGGGATGCCTTATTTCAAATTCCAATTTGGCCCCAATGAAAATTTATAATCAGGTTATGTGGAAGACCATTTGTAAGAGTGGGCTCAATTTTAGATTCATGACTCTTTTGAAAATTAAGATATAATGATAGAACAATAGGTTTGACTAATTCCTCAACAATAAGATTATCCATAACAACAAAATGGTGTGAATGATTGTATATGTAAGAGGATATACATGAAAAGAAAGGGGAAAATATTTGATATGGGGTGAGAAAATAGTAATTATGGTTACAGTAGAACAAGATTTTATAAAGATCACTTACTAGGGTCCCCAATAATAGTGAAAGTTTTGGATCACTTAAATTCACCATATGGATTGAAGTTATTTCTTACAACATAGCTAGGGTAGTTGATTATAAATAGAACTATGAAAGTATCTATGTCACAAAACATTTTTATACTGTTATTTTTTATAAATATTTAACTATGGGAGTTAGTTGATTTTATAGAATATAACACGCTATGATATATATAAAATTTATTAAAAAATAGGAAAATACTTGGTTGTTTTTGTTGTATGATTTGATAGATTTATTTAATTACTGTATTTAAATTTCTTTAATATAATAATTATTCATTAAATAGGATAAAAACTACAATCAACACTTACTTTTCTACTCCTGAAACAATTCAATGACTTACCTCAACAGTTAAATATTCAAATTCATGAAAACACTATGTTATAGGATCATATTATCCACAATAAAGTGATTATAAGTTAATCAAATATAAAAATTCTAGGAAAAACCTAATGTAAGAAACCAGTTCTTGCATTGAGGTACGATTTCTTATTTTCCTTTTTTCCTTTGAGTTGTGTTTTAGAAATCAAGGGAAATCTGAGAAAAATAATGGAATCAAGGATTACACACCATGTAATCCTGTGAACATTCCATGTAGTATGGCCGTGTATGAAGGGAATACATGGAGTGTGGGATTATCGGCGATAAAGAGATGAAAAGCCAACTATATGATATGTACATCCTAGTACATGTCGTGTAGACAAGTCAGCAGGTCCTGGAATGTTAGTCGATGCAATTCAACTACCAAATGAACAGTTAAAAGATATAAACACCTTGTATATGGGATTACATGCTGTGTCTTTTTTATTTTTTTCTTAAAATAGGATGTATCCTCGTTATTCTGTTTTTTGGATAGAAGGGTCGTCGGGTGGACAAATAAGCCACACCAAGATTAATTTCTTCTCACATTTCGTCATTTGAAGCTGATTAAAACACCGTCAGATCTGTTGGAATCCTCTTAGTGAGTCCTCAATTTATCTCGATCCATTCTTGGTGACTCTTGATCTACACTTATTATTTAATTTTGAGTGAATATCCTTGTTTTGTAGATCTACATAGTTTTAGCTTGAATTGGAGGTCAAGACTGGACGAGTAGACTCATACTATGATGAGGTTGGTGGTCTTGTGCCTCTAATTAATTGTCGAGATGTTTATATGTTCCAATGTGCCACACAGCCATGTTTATGGTGCCTCCTTGAAAATAAATTGGAATTTATTATTACCTAATGTTGTTCTGGTAATTAATTTAATGAATTTAATCATGTTTGGATTTGTTATTTTAATTAAGGGTCACCCCATGGGTGTGTTTCCCTCAGATAATTATTGTTTAACTATTTAGTCCTAGGATTTATATGGGTATGAGTTTGTTTCCCTTGTAGTGTTCTTTATAATGATCATGGTTATTATATGGAATTTCAATTGTGATAAAATTGAAATTGTTTCTATTATGGCTTTAGGATTGTGTTTTCCCCTTTTCCTATGTAGTGGTTTTTATTTTTTAAGTAGGTTGGAATGTTTTATTGAATTTTAATTATTAAATGGTAAATAACATTGGGTAACACAAGGGTTCATCTTAGAACACCATGAACACAATCACATGACTATTGTACCTTACACCTTGGGCGACACATGGGTTTATCTTGGAATTACATGGATGAACTTGAGAGGATTTCGATTTATATGTCATTAGTTACACTTGGTATCCATAATAGGACCTCCAAGGATGGACTAAATTGACATGATTATATACTACACCTGGAGTGACACTCAGGGCTCCCTGGTAGGACCACTAAGGATGGAATATCATGAAATTATACTAACGTCTAGAGTGATACTCGGGGCTCCCATGTAGGACCGTTGAGAATGGAATCGAAGGATGTTGATGGAATTTCTCCTAAAGTGACACTTGAAATTCTAGATTCCAAATATCAAGACCATACTCATATTATTATTAAAAAATAGAATGGATTGAATTGTGACATATCTGTTAAGAAAAATCACAAGATTAAATTCAGTCTTCACTTACTTGTTTAGAAGGGATTATGAGACTTCTGTTGTTATTACATTGCTGTGAAGAATGTCAGGCTTAGGCCGAATTTTGATACTTAAATGTATATAGTAATTAAATTACTAATGGACATAATGAACATTATAAATGAATTCCTGTACTTGTAGGATTATTTACTTTTGAGTACCTCATAGTTTACTACATTTCACTGTTGTACAATACTACAACATATACTAAGAGACAGATTGGTACAGGACTTAGGTGGATTCCTACTGGGATTTATTTCTCACACCCTGTTTGGGTCATGTTTTTGGCCCTAAATAGACTATATTTATGAAGGTGTCGGTAAGGGAAATAACACTTTTATAGGTACTTGATTTCTGCTTAGGAGCATGAGAGCATGGGACCAAGCCAAGGCTTTCGATGCTACTGAGTTTTTTTTGTGTTACTTCAATTTGGTATTATATTGTAATTTATTGCAGTGTATCATGTTTTTTACTTTTTCTTAGAACACGTGACATGCTGCATCATTTTGATATTATATTAATCTTGGTTATATTTATATGTCTATCTTCTGTTTTTTATTTCAGTTACATGTTGTTTACTAGTTATGATATTGTTATTATTTGTTCTTCTATGTTATACTCTATCAATGAGAGCATATTTTCCCCACTATCAAACTTTAGGCCCTTGTTTCTAGTCGAAAACCTCTGGATTTTGGAGAAATGTGCTTGAGGCCATGTGTTCAACCGGGTATGGGGCACCAGTTGAGTGGGTTTCAGATCCAGGACATTACAAAGTGGTATCAGAGGTGTTTCTTTTTTGGATTTCCTTACTATTTTGCGACAATATGAAGTATATTGAATTTAGTAATTATCTGTACCTGAGATTACCCACCTCATGTACAAGGAAAATCCAAATTTCGTCGAATTAAATTGTGCTTTTGGATTTCCAGATATTACAGTTGATTCGATTTCACAGTTGGCTGACACACTTGTTTTGTGCTATTATTATTGTTATTATTGTTGTGGTATTTTTTTTGAAACCTTATGAGATGAGGGTATGACATCTCAGGCAGCATTTATAAACTTGTTAGAATCACATGCCATGCATTCTGGCCATGCCATTTAGGTGCATTACTGATTTCATCCTGTTGGGATATAGGTCATGATAGAAATGTAGGTTGTTGTGATAGTACCTTGATAGATATGCCTACTCTTTTGATAGGTGTATTGGTATGTGTTATAGTTTGGATTGAATAAATGCCAAAATTTGGTTCTTGGGGTGTATGGGCCCTCTCGGACTGGAATTTTGTGGATCATGATTTGACCTTTTGTATAGAATTGTTCTATGTTATGTTATGGATGGGTGAAAATCTTTTATTTTTGGGAATTATGTGTCCTCAAAGATAAGAATTTGGAATACTATGGCTTTATTTTTCAAAGATAGGTGTTCCAGGGAAGTTTATTAGGCTTACTGTCTAAAAAACCAGACAACATGGCGTGTGGTTCTATGAACCCACACCATGTGTTCTTCCTGTTCAGGGAAGAAATCCTTTTCTCAAGTACACGTCGTGTACTCTATGTACACGCCGAGTAGTATTTGACCATGTAACTAGATGTGTGAGAGGAAACACCAGGCTATTGAGTTTTTATTAGAACACGTCATGTACATTCGGTACACACTGTGTAGCCTACCTAGGCAGAACCCATGTGGACCTAGCTGTGTGGAAGTACATGGTTAGGAGGATAGAACTATGTACACGCTGTGTGTGCGTGGAACATGTCGTGTACCTGGGGTTGATACACTCCCATGCTTGTGGTAGAACGCAACCATGTAAGAGATTAAGGGTATACACAGTGTATTCTTTTTACATGCAGTGTAGTTCATTTTTTTCAAACATTTAGGATCTTTTCCTGTTTTGTTTTGGCACTATTGAATGTAAAACCTTGATAATGAGTTTGAATTGAGACATGTGCTTGACCATGAAGTGGCAAGCAACCATGATAACATCAAACTATATTCCAGGAGAGCGACGATGATCATAATCTTGAGATAGTATTCCATGGGATACTGATGGATCCTCTAGACATTCCATTCATGGAACCATCAGTCATACCAGGCGTAGGTGCAGATGCATAGTTTTGGGAAGGATTTATAAGGTTTATCCAGACGTTCAGTGAGAACCCCAGGCTGGCACATCAATGGAAGAGCGGAGACGTATATTCTAGCAGTAGAATCTGCCTACTTTTTTAGGGGAAGTTGGGCCACCAGCTTCAGAATCATGAATGGAATCAATGCTGACTATCTTAGAGTATCTAGAGATTCCTATTGATAGTATGGTCAAGCTCACAACATATATTTTGCATGATTCTTCAAAGAGATGGTGGGATGTTATCAATCAGTTAGGGCGTCATCGGAATATGACATGAGAAGGATTTAAAACAGCCTTCTGTGATTATTATTTTCCAAAGACACTATGGGCTGACCGAGCCCAGAAGTTCATGTACCTGGAGCAGGGAACACTGTCAATTATGTACTATTCTACCTGGTTTACTCAGCATCAGCATTTCACACCTATTCTGATGGGTGATGATGTATCAAAATCTAGAAGATTATAGAATGGTCTTAGGTTCGACATCCGATCACAGGTGAATATCTTTAGGTTTCATTTAGTCTCTGCTATCATGAATCTGACGAAGATTACTAGGAGAAACCTATAGGAATCTGGGGGTGTGATCCAGGGTTGTTCAACACTGATTTCTAGTATTGTCTCAACCAGTAAGAAGAAGCATCGTTTAGAGTTCTCTCATGGTGACATTAGCAGTCAGAACCTTTATTACGATAATCTGGTGAGGTGCTACAAGTGAGGTAGTTCGGGGTATATGTGGCCTTAGTTCATGAAGGATCCAATTGAGTTCCAATCTTTTTGCAAGATGGGACACCTACAACGCTTCTGGATGAAATTTTCACTAGTGACTTGTAACACCCCGAAATTTTATGAAAAATATTCTTTTTAATTTCACTAATGTCTTGTGTTGTACGCTACACCAAAAGGAGCTTGCACAACACGCATCCTTGACTTTCCTTGCATTATACGCAATCGCGACCTTCCTCGATAGCGTGTGTAGTACACAATACTGAGTTTCACGAAACAACAATATGCTATTAAAATATTATTAAAACTAGCCGTTATGAATAGTAATAACCACTTTTTAAATTTTAGAAATTTTAGCTCCCAAAATGGACTTCATTTTTGGATTCGGAGTATCGAATTTAGCCTAAGGTGAAATTTTGGTACATTTCGGATAACTTTCATATTCTAATGAATAGTGAAAATTACTAAATTTTAATTAAAAACAACTTTTTTAATCGAAATAATTAATAGTGATAAATTATTAATTTGAGTGGTTTTAAAGTATATTTAGAATATATTTTTACAATTTAATACAATGTTGGTCATTGGTTGTAATTTCACATTTAAACCAGACATAATCAAGTGTCAATCTTTTGGTATATATTGTTTCCTAAAAACACGCTATTTATTTTAACAGCGGGATTTAATTATAAAATTAATTAATGAATCTTCTATGTTATGAATTTGGTAAAATAGACTTCATTTTTGAATTCGGAATATGAAATATAGCTTAGGATGAAATTTTGGCATTAATCTGAAAAACATCAATTTTTGATGAATAGTGAAACTACTAAGTGGTAGGTTAAAAACTGAATTTTGCATAAAACTTAATTTTACCGCTTCTGTGAATGGAATTTCAAAAATCCGACAGACACGGTTGATATCAGTAAGTAAAATGTGGTTCAATGAGATAAAGATAATTTTTTGGTGAATAGTAACTTTTTACTATTTTTACCGCGATTAATAGTAAATAGGGTAACTAAGGGTAAATATGATATTAATATTACCCTAACACATGTCCTAATTCTATTGGACAAGTGTAATTCGACCAAAAACAAACTTAGGAATAAAATATGACCATTTAGGCCCACTTGGATTAGATTAGGACATTTATTATTAATTTATTTAAAGAAGGGTTAAAATAGTTAAAATCAAAGTTTAATAAGTAAATTATTTTTAATATGGGGTTATACATAAGATAAATTCGATTGTAAATATTCATTAGAAAGCTAAAACGATTTACTACATGATGGTATTTTATTTGTAATTTTTAGACATCAAATAAATTAATTTATTTATGACACAAAGATGATGCAGTAATTATCTTGTTAATGAAATATTGACATAATTGATGTTATAAACACCCAAATAAATGTAATTTGAGACTTTTTATGAATTAAACTAATTTTCTAGGTTACTATGATATAGTAGTGTTGATTTAACCAACTTCTTTCGAACATATAATTTTGTTATGACTTTCACAAAAATCATGTATCAAATAGTGTCAAAATTGACACAAAATAGTTTTTAAATCAAATATTATATTATTAATTGTTATTTTATTCCTAAAAATATAAGGTTCGGCCAAATGACTTATATAAGGATATATGTATTAATAATATACAATTTGGGGTTCGTTTGGCATGTTATAGTAAGTGTATTTACCATATAGTGAAAGAAAACAAAAAGACACGGTAAAAGTTAAATTATTTAACTTAGAGTTAAATCTAATTGATAAGGTTAAAATAATACCCTAAACATGTCTAAATCTTATTGGTTGATAGGATTTAGACCCATCCCCACTTTAGCTTCGAAATAAGACCCTTTGGAACCATTATAAACCGATTTTGACTTTAATATAAAATAATATTTTGAGGTATTCCTAAGGTGCCCCTCTCCTCCCTTATAAACGGACACCTCCTCCCCCTCCTCCTCACACCAATTTGAGCACTCAAGCTCGGCCAACCCCTGCCAAAATCTCTTCTCCACTTCCCTAGCAACATCCTAGAGGTTCCGGTCTTACTCAAAGACCAATTTTAGTTCCCTAAGAGGAGGTCTCCAAAAGGCGCTTCAAAGAAGAGGTAATTACCGTTACCAATTCTTTCATCTTTATTTCTTCTTACACTTCTTCTTCTTAGGTTGTTTCATTATGAAGTAATAACATCAGTATCACTCATATACTGATATGTTATTATAAGTATGAAACAACCCTATTTCACCATCTATCCATCCTACGGAAAAAAAAATCACTGCGCGTGCGTACGTACGAAATACCGTCTCCACGCCGTGGTGTAATCTATTTTCCACCACCACCTTACATGGATGGGTATAATGGTGTAAAGAATAACTATACATAGTTATTACAACATCATATTGATTCTGATATATTGTATAATCCACTTCAATTCAATTAAATATTTATAGAAATGATATCATCGCTCGTGCGTACGTACGGACTACCGTCTCCACGACGCGATGAGATTCATTCTCCATGTTAACCATTTAAGAATGATTATAATGTATATATAAGAAATAATAATGAAATATATGACATTATAAAGCTACTGGATTTATGTATATATATACATATGTATGTCATCTACTTACTTCCATTTCAAGACAATAAGGAAAGGAAAACATCGTTCATGCGTACGTACGGACTACCGTCTCCATGAACGGTGTTTTTCATTTTATTTATCTACCTATTATATATATATATACTGAATATATATGATATATAAATCATATTTTATATTCTGGAAGTGAGTAAATCATGATATAAGTAATAATGATGTCAAGAACAACAAGTCAAAACACCTACGATAAATGGAACGATTTTACCCAAAACGCTTCTTTAACATGGAATTTACAAAAGAACGGGTAATATAATGTCATAAGTGAACCATATATGATATCATAACAATGAATATGATTCTGTAATAAGTCAATAACATGATTTAAATCATTATACAGGAGGTTCGGACACGTACAAGCAAGTCGGACCTAAGGTAAGGGAAATATCACAATCTCATTTTTATCCGAGATTGTTTATACGTTGGTATTTATTGGGGTGTATTTTATCATCCACATCCATGTTTTCTCAATATATAATATTATTTACATCCACCTACAATTTTTTAAATCCAATTTTACCCTTCTATGAGTTTTTAGTAAAAGATATGAAAGGAATCTTTTGTCGTTTTTTTATACGAGGTACTTTTTGACTTTTCCGACAAAAGTACGAAGAATGTTTTTTTTAACTTATACGGCACGAACGGATTTTTACGGTTTTATAAAGCCTTATTTTCATGAACCTTCCTCCAAAATATTTCATGAATATTTTCAATAAAATCTTTTTCTTTTAAAATTGCATGATGTTTTGTGAAAAGAAATTGATTTTGAAGAAGAAAGGATATTTTCTTCAAGAATTCAATTCAATTGTTTTATCAAAATTATTTTCCATATAAGATAATAAAGGGTTCTGTTTCTATCCATATTTTTACATTGATTTGACTATGTTGTGATGGAATTATGTTTATGAATTCCTTTATCTTATATGAATGGTTTTATGATGTCATGTTGTTTAAGAATTCCATTTTTGTTACATGGGTTATGCAATGATGTATGGTTTATGATTTTGTGGCACACATAAGAATGGTATCATTAAGAGATGGGTGGGACCTATATCTCCCTCCAATGCATTGGGTAAAGATTTTATATCTCATGAGATAGACATGGCTGGAATGGTAGGTTATACCGGTTCAGTGAAACAGGACTGAAACGAGGGTTACTCGATTCAGAAAGGGACTTTGTCCACTAAGATAGTCTTGGCAATGAGTCTTGACTAACAAGAAATGATTCTCTATGATTATGTGTGTATGCCACAAAGTTTCATGTTTTAAGTTATGATTATTGGGATTTCATTTCACTACTATGATTTATCCCATGTTATGAAATTATGCTCTCTTTTTCAGGTTAAGATTTCCAAAAGTTATGGTCTTATGAATATGATGTGATTGATTTTTCTTTTGTATACCCTTACTGAGCATTTGAGCTCACCCTTTTATGTTTTCTTTTCCCCAGGATATAAGGAAAGGTTTTTAGGTAAAAAAAACGGAAGATATTTATGGGAGATGTTGAAGATCTTTCCCCACGATTAGAAGATTTTATTCCGAGTTTCCAAAGACACTAAACTATTACGATCCTTGTGTGTGTGTTTTTGTTATGTACTAAGTATTCCGCAAAAGTAATGTAATGTCAATGTACGATAAGCTTCGGGTCTCTACAGTTGGTATCAGAGGAAAGGTTTAGTCAACCTTTGGAAACTAGGATGCGAGAACTTTAGTGAGATCCCTAGAGATATTTCTAAGGTATGTCTAGAGATGTCTCTAAGGTTAAGTATGTGTATAGGTTATAGTACTAGAATTACGCTAACGATCATAGAATTAAACCTAAGATGTTAGATATTGAAGTTACTCCCCCTTTATTATGATTTTTTCCTCTCACACTATTCTTTTGGGTTTTAGAAAATGGCTGGAAACAAGATGATTCACGATAATGGAGGATATGATGGACAATGGAATGATATTCTTCATAATGAAATGGGATTTGGAAGTCCAAACATCATTATTATGCCGAATCAGCAATCTCATAATATGATCAATAAAGTAAAATTTGGTAAGTTTCCTGACTCGGCTAATAAGAGAAAGATGGAGTTTCATGATGATCATAGAGGAAAGAAAGTTCAATTTCCCCTAAGTAAATCATGTGGGAAGAGGCATCAAGGAGAATGTTTCAAAGGAACTGGAAGATGCTTTGGGTGTGGAAAAGAAGGACACAAAGCAAGTAAATGCAAAGGAAAAGGTTCAGTTAACAACATGGATGAGGATAATGGTATTGCTACGACATCAACAATGGTTAAATGTTTTAAATGTGGAATGTACGGGCATTATGCAAACCAATGCCCTAAGGGAAAGTCTCATGAAGATAATCAGTATGGTCGTATGGGAAGTATTTATGTGGATGATGATGAAGAGACTACAAATGATATGTGAGATGAAAGAATTGTTGAAGCTCGGTCAATGGTTTAAGAATGTAGTGGAATTATTACATGTCTATCATGTGTAATGTTGTATAAGTAATCTCATGGCACTATGGAATAAAGAGACATGTAAGGATTGTTACATTTTTGTCTGATTAATGTTACCAGTATCCATGAAAGGTTATTCAAATATTTTTGGAATGTAGATGATATGCGCATAATGAAGGGATAAGGAGAAAATAAAATGTTTGATAGTATTCATGAGCTCATGACTGATATAAGGAGAAGGTTATATCATGGTTTGAGTATATAGAATTTTTGGATTTTGGTATGTGGAAAGAGTTAACTTTTGACAGAATTCATGTTTTCACTAAGGTTTAATGGGTATTCATATTTTTCAAGAGAATACATCATTAAAGTATTCACATGATTGGAATGTGACCAACAAGATATATGGGGGATAAATGATGGTATTCACATGCTTGGTTGGCGACATTTAAAGTAATCATTTTCTTTATACTATGAGCTTTGACCGAAGTATTTTAGATAAGCCTAAAGATTGTAATGGATTATGTTAACCATAAGTTAGTATTGTTTAAGTATAGAACTTTTTTTTGATGTTATTTATGTGATGTTATAGTAATGTAGTTTTAGAAAAAGGACAACCTGCAGGACGGGCGACAACCCATCGCTTCGGACAAGGCTGGAGGAATCGAACCCACAACCGAAGTGCGACTGGCCTTTATCGCCTACCACTGACCTACAGGAAGTCCCTGTTTAGTAGAAAACTAGTTTTATTATATTAAGCATTATGATATGTGAAGTATAAGTTCATTTTAGGAACCATATATGATTAATCTCACTATAGATCGACTTATGTATATATTTTTTGCTAACCTTTTGTTTGAGACAGATGGAATGACCCGTCATTCTATCACATGATCTTCTAACACTTCACGAATAACAAATTCAACTTCATTTATTTAAGAGATGAAGTGGAAATTGTTCAAGGCATGAACAACAGTGAGATTGTACCAAAATAAAGAAAGTATTTATTCTAATTCAAATTTTCAACTTTAGGGAAATGATCTTGAAAACCAAAAATGTTGTCCTAGTGATCTTATACCTGATGAATCAGATGGTACCTTAGATCGTCACAAATTTATGGATTTGTGATTGTTGGATTTTCCATAGCCATGTTCTCTACCAGTCTCTATCAGAACATGACGGTTAGATTTCTCTTCCATATCCATATTTTCACCTATGTGGAAACCTAGTGATTAGTTTATTTGGGTAATCGTTACATTTCATACTTTAGTTTTTAAAGCCAAGTTTTGTAATTCCTTTTTACGATGTGGGTTTCTATTAAAGAAAATTTCGAATAGTAAACCATTTATAACCCCGACGAATTTCGAGGGCGAAATTCATTTTAAGGGGGGTAGAATGTAACACCCCGAAATTTTATGAAAAATATTCTTTTTAATTTCACTAATGTCTTGTGTTGTACGCTACACCAAAAGGAGCTTGCACAACACGCATCCTTGACTTGCCTTGCATTATACGCAATCGTGACCTTCCTCGATAGCGTGTGTAGTACGCAATACTGAGTTTCACGAAACAACGATATGCTATTAAAATATTATTAAAACTAGCCGTTATGAATAGTAATAACCACTTTTTAAATTTTAGAAATTTTAGCTCTCAAAATGGACTTCATTTTTGGATTCGGAGTATCGAATTTAGCCTAAGGTGAAATTTTGGTACATTTCGGATAACTTTCATATTCTAATGAATAGTGAAAATTACTAAATTTTAATTAAAAACAACTTTTTTAATCGAAATAATTAATAGTGATAAATTATTAATTTGAGTGGTTTTAAAGTATATTTAGAATATATTTTTACAATTTAATACAATGTTGGTCATTGGTTGTAATTTCACATTTAAACCAGACATAATCAAGTGTCAATCTTTTGGTATATATTGTTTCCTAAAAACACGCTATTTATTTTAACAGTGGGATTTAATTATAAAATTAATTAATGAATCTTCTATGTTATGAATTTGGTAAAATAGACTTCATTTTTGAATTCGGAATATGAAATATAGCTTAGGATGAAATTTTGGCATTAATATGAAAAACATCAATTTTTGATGAATAGTGAAACTACTAAGTGGTAGGTTAAAAACTGAATTTTGCATAAAACTTAATTTTACCGCTTCTGTGAATGGAATTTCAAAAATCCGACAGACACGGTTGATATCAGTAAGTAAAATGTGGTTCAATGAGATAAAGATAATTTTTTGGTGAATAGTAACTTTTTACTATTTTTACCGCGATTAATAGTAAATAGGGTAACTAAGGGTAAATATGATATTAATATTACCCTAACACATGTCCTAATTCTATTGGACAAGTTTAATTCGACCAAAAACAAACTTAGGAATAAAATATGACCATTTAGGCCCACTTGGATTAGATTAGGACATTTATTATTAATTTATTTAAAGAAGGGTTAAAATAGTTAAAATCAAAGTTTAATAAGTAAATCATTTTTAATATGGGGTTATACATAAGTTAAATTCGATTGTAAATATTAATTAGAAAGCTAAAAAGATTTACTACATGATGGTATTTTATTTGTAATTTTTAGACATCAAATAAATTAATTTATTTATGACACAAAGATGATGCAGTAATTATCTTGTTAATGAAATATTGACATAATTGATGTTATAAACACCAAAATAAATGTAATTTGAGACTTTTTATGAATTAAACTAATTTTCTAGGTTACTATGATATATTAGTGTTGATTTAACCAACTTTTTTCGAACATATAATTTTGTTATGACTTTCACAAAAATCATGTATCAAATAGTGTCAAAATTGACACAAAATAGTTTTTAAATCAAATATTATATTATTAATTGTTATTTTATTCCTAAAAATCTAAGGTTCGGCCAAATGACTTAGATAAGGATATATGTATTAATAATATACAATTTGGGGTTCTTTTGGCATGTTATAGTAAGTGTATTTACCATATAGGGAAAGAAAACAAAAAGACACGGTAAAAGTTAAATTATTTAACTTAGAGTTAAATCTAATTGATAAGGTTAAAATAATACCCTAAACTTGTCTAAATCTTATTTTTTGATAGGATTTCGACCCATCCCCACTTTAGCTTCGAAATAAGACCCTTTGGAACCATTATAAACCGATTTTGACTTTAATATAAAATAATATTTTGAGGTATTCCTAAGGTGCCCCTCTCCTCCCTTATAAAAGGACACATCCTCCCCCTCCTCCTCACACCAATTTGAGCACTCAAGCTCGGCCAAACCCTGCAAAAATCTCTTCTCCACTTCCCTAGCAAAATCCTAGAGGTTCTGGTCTTACTCAAAGACCAATTTTAGTTCCCTAAGTGGAGGTCTCCAAAAGGCGCTTCAAAGAAGAGGTAATTACCGTTACCAATTCTTTCATCTTTATTTCTTATTACACTTCTTCTTCTTAGGTTGTTTCATTATGAAGTAATAACATCAGTATCACTCATATACTGATATGTTATTATAAGTATGAAACAACCCTATTTCACCATCTATCCATCCTACGGAAAAAGAAATCACTGCGCGTGCGTACGTACGGAATACCGTCTCCACGCCGTGGTGTAATCTATTTTCCACCACCACCTTACATGGATGAGTATAATGGTGTAAAGAATAACTATACATAGTTATTACAACATCATATTGATTCTGATATATTGTATAATCCACTTCAATTCAATTCAATATTTATAGAAATGATATCATCGCTCGTGCGTACGTACGGACTACCGTCTCCACGACGCGATGAGATTCATTCTCCATGTTAACCATTTAAGAATGATTATAATGTATATATAAGAAATAATAATGAAATATATGACATTATAAAGCTACTGGATTTATGTATATATATACATATGTATGTCATCTACTTACTTCCATTTCAAGACAATAAGGAAAGGAAAACAGCGTTCATGCGTACGTACGGACTACCGTCTCCATGAACGGTGTTTTTCATTTTAATTATCTACCTATTATATATATATATATACTGAATATATATGATATATAAACCATATTTTATATTCTGGAAGTGAGTAAATCATGATATAAGTAATAATGATGTCAAGAACAACAAGTCAAAACACCTACGATAAATGGAACGATTTTACCCAAAACGCTTCTTTAACATGGAATTTACAAAAGAACGGGTAATATAATGTCATAAGTGACCCATATATGATATCATAACAATGAATATGATTCTGTAAAAAGTCAATAACATGATTTAAATCATTATACAGGAGGTTCAGACACGTACAAGCAAGTCGGACCTAAGGTAAGGGAAATATCACAATCTCATTTTTATCCGAGATTGTTTATACGTTGGTATTTACTGGGGTGTATTTTATCATCCACATCCATGTTTTCTCAATATATAATATTATTTACATCCACCTACAATTGTTTAAATCCAATTTTACCCTTCTATGAGTTTTTAGTAAAAGATATGAAAGGAATCTTTTGTCGTTTTTTTTATACGAGGTACTTTTTGACTTTTCCGACAAAAGTACGAAGAATGTTTTTTTTAACTTATACGGCACGAATGGATTTTTACGGTTTTATAAAGCCTTATTTTCATGAACCATCCTCCAAAATATTTCATGAATATTTTCAATAAAATCTTTTTCTTTTAAAATTGCATGATGTTTTGTGAAAAGAAATTGATTTTGAAGAAGAAAGGATATTTTCCTCAAGAATTCAATTCAATTGTTTTATCAAAATTATTTTCCATCTAAGATAATAAAGGGTTATGTTTCTATCCATATTTTTACATTGATTTGACTATGTTGTGATGGAATTATGTTTATTAATTCCTTTATCTTATATGAATGGTTTTATGATGTCATGTTGTTTAAGAATTCCATTTTTGTTACATGGGTTATGCAATGATGTATGGTTTATGATTTTGTGGCACACATAAGAATGGTATCATTAAGAGATGGGTGGGACCTAGATCTCCCTCCAATGCATTGGGTAAAGATTTTATATCTCACGAGATAGACATGGCTGGAATGGTAGGTTATACCGGTTCAGTGAAACAGGACTGAAACGAGGGTTACTCGATTCAGAAAGGGACTTTGTCCACTAAGATAGTCTTGGCAATGAGTCTTGACTAACAAGAAATGATTCTCTATGATTATGTGTGTATGCCACAAAGTTTCATGTTTTAAGTTATGATTATTGGGATTTCATTTCACTACTATTATTTATCCCATGTTATGAAATTATGCTCTCTTTTGCAGGTTAAGATTTCCAAAAGTTATGGTCTTATGAATATGATGTGATTGATTTTTCTTTTGTATACCCTTACTGAGCATTTGAGCTCACCCTTTTATGTTTTCTTTTCCCCAGGATATAAAGAAAGGTTTTTAGGTAAAAAAAAGGGAAGATATTTATGGGAGATGTTGAAGATCTTTCCCCACGATTAGAAGATTTTATTCCGAGTTTCCAAAGACACTAAACTATTACGATCCTTGTGTGTGTGTTTTTGTTATGTACTAAGTATTCCGCAAAAGTAATGTAATGTCAATGTACGATAAGCTTCGGGTCTCTACATGACTAGTGAGAGGGGTTTTGTGCTGAGTCTACATTTAGGAGTAGGGTCTGTAACATCTCCTCAGATAGGTAACTAGAGTACGTCAGGGTGTTTAGGCTGAGGTGGTTGTCGTGTCCATGGTAACCAAACTCCATGATCTCATCGGCAACAGGGGAGGTCAGCTCAGGGTATCTAGGATGTGTCATAGGGTTGTGGTACACATTAGACTTATACAGTGCAACAAACCCAACAAGAGTAGGATCCCATACCTTCTACTATCAGAGGTACTATTCTAGTCACCTCTGTTTTACCTTCTTCACTTTTTGATACTGGTGCTACCCATAGTGTTATATTTGTGGCCATTATATAAATCCTCGGGCTCTGTGTTTATACTTCTTATGATGTTATGATGATAGAAACTCAGTTAGGTATTATAATGGAAGGTGTGAATTAGTTCAAGGAGTTCCCTCTTGAGATTGGTGGGTGTAACATTCTATGGAAGCTATATATCTTAGTGATAACAAGATTTTATGTTTTTATCAGAATGGAATGGTTGGTTTTTCTCATGACCTTTTTGATTGATATCACCACAGAATGAATTTCACGTCACTAGAGGGTAGAGAGTTTCTACATAAGGGTGAATGGGATATCCAGGCAAGTCGAGATGGTCCTGAGCATCTTGGGTTAGATGGGATGACAACCCAGATTGCGAGTTTATATCTGGATGATCAAGAAGCAAGTCATATGGATTTCCCTACAGTGGTTGATTATTTTAGGGATGTTTTCTAAGATGACTTTTTGAGGATTAACTACGGCCAGAGAGGTGTAGTTCACTATTGAGATAGTACCAGGATCTGCACTGGTATCCATTCCTCCTTACATTATGGCTATGACAGAGTTTCAAGAGCTCAAGAGGTAGTTGGAAGATCTAAAAGCTAATAGTTTCATCTGACCCAATACTTCTCCTTGGGGTTTTCCGGTCCTTTTTGAGAAAAAGGTGGATGGTACCCTTAGGCTATGCGTGGACTATCGGAAACTGAACTAGTTGACGGTTAAAAACTAATATCCCTTTCCACAGATAAATGACCTTTTTGATCAGATTCGAGGAGCTTGAGTGTTCTAAAATATTGACTTAAGGTCAGGATATTTTCATGTATCTATTCAACCTATAGACATAACTTGTAAAAGCTTTCTTAGTAGGTGTGACCAATATGAGTACCTGGTTATAAAGTTTGGTCTCACGAAAGAACCAGTAGTTTTCATGGTTCTGATAAACTGAGTGTTCCAGCCTTACCTAGATTCATTTGTCGTGGTTTTCATGGATGATATCTTGGTGTATTCTCACAATCGACACAACCATGACAAACACCTTGAGATCGTTTTGAATACACCGATAGATCCTCATTTATATGAAAGTCTCACAAAATGACACTTTTGGATGGATTAGATTCACTTCCTAGGTCACGTCATCTCAGAGACAGAGGTATCAGTGGACCCAAAGAAGGTGAGAGCAGTAGTAACCTGGAAGCATCCCAAGAATTTTTTTGAGGTTCATAGTTTCCTGGGGATAGTTAGATACTACAAGAATTTTATAAAGGACTTCTCACGTATAGCAGCACCACTGACATTCTTGACTAAGAAGAGTGTGAAGGTTGTGTGGTTATATTTTTGTGAAATATCCTTTTAGAAGATAAATGGGTGTTTGACTTCAACACCAATGCTGATATTTCTTGAGCCATGAAAGAGTTAACCATGTACCATGATGCATCATGTATTGGGCTAGGAGAAATTCTTATTCTAGGGGGATCAAGTTGTTGTGTACGAGTCTTGACAGTTGAGGCCATATGTGAGGAATTACCCGACACATGATCTAGAGTTAGCTGTAGTTGTTCATGATTTGTGTTGTTGGATACATTATTTATTGGGAGAGAATTTTTTGTTGTACACAGACCGCCAAAGTCTAAAATACATATTTAGTAAGTGTGATTTGAACCTGATACAATGAAGGTGGGTGTAATACCTTCAGTCATTCGACTTTGAGATTACCTACATTCCTGGGAAAGGTAATGAAATGTCTAATGCAATAATTAGGATGAATCATATGTAGGTAGTGTAAGAGGCCTCCATACATGTTTAGTGGCCAGATTTATTCTCAGATATTCTTTCACCACCCTTGTAATGGATATTTTGGGAATAATTATTTTCAGGGGGGAGTTTGTAAGAACCCAGTTCTTTTTTTGAGGTACTCTTTCTTCTTTTCATTTTTTTACTTTGAGTTGTTTTTGAGAAAACAAGGGAAATCTGGGTAAAATATTGGAATCAGGGATTAAATTCCATGCAATCCTATAAACATTCCGTGTAGTATAGTTTTGTATGAAGGGAATATATAGCATGTGGTCATGTCAAATAGAAAGAGAGGAAAAACCAACTACACACCGTGTACTTCCTAGTACAGACCGTATAGTCATGTCATCAGGTCCTGTAAAGTAATTCAATGAAATTCATCCACAAAATGAATAATTAAATGATATACACTCCGTGTATATGGGATTAAACACCCTGTAATTTATGTTTTTCTCTTAAAACAAATAGTATCCTTGTTCTTTTTTCATTTGGACATAAGGGTCACCGGATGGATGAACAAGTCATGCTGGGATTAATTTCTTCTCCTGTTGTATCATTCGGTAGCTAATTCGAACACCGTCGGATTTTTTGGAATCCTCTTAGTGAGTTATCTATCCTATTGATCCACTCTTGGTGAATTTTTTGCTTGACTAAGTTACTTAAGGTTGAGTGAATATCCTTGTTTCATAGATCTACACCGTTCTAGCTTGAATTGGATGTTGAGGCTCGATGAGGAGAGTCATACTACAATGAGGTAGGTGGTCTTGTGACTCTTGTTATTTTTCAATATGTTTATATGTTCTATTGTGTTTCACGCCCATGTTTAGGGTCTCTCCTTGAAAATAAATTGATCCTTATCATAACCTATTGTTTTTTGGGTAATTAATTCAATGAATTAATGCATGTTTGGATTTGTTGTTTGATTAAGGGCCACCTCATGGGTGCGTTTCCTTCATATAATTATTGTTTAGCAGTTTCATCATATGATGTATATGGGAATGCTCTATTTTCCCATGTAGTGTTGTTTAAAATGAACATGGTTATTATATGGATGTTCAATTGCGATAAAATTGTATGTTTTTTATTATGTCTTTGGGATTTTCCTCCAATAGCCCAAAGGCCTTCATTTTTTATTGATTTTGATAATCCACCATTCAAGGGGTGAGGTGGAACCCTTACAAGGCCTGTAGGAAAAAGTATTACATGGCCCGTTGACCTTAGAGGAATTCATTGCCTATAGGATTTAAACATTAATACAACCTAGACACACTACTTGGAACTACTCTGCACCAGCATATTCATCGTGAAATCAGATCTCCACCTTCACATGGTTGTTTGACTATGCTTTCCCATTCATGCACAAGCTTGTCCCGATGCCAGGTTCCATACCATCTCATTCTTACAATCCATTTAGCTTCTACTATGGTGAAAGCTCTGTGCTCCTCCTCCTTCTAAAGTTTGTCCCTTGATAGGTTGTTTGGTTTGTATCTGCACTTAAGTCAGCCCGAAGGCCTTGACGTGGCTCAAAAGACTTACTGACCCGACGGCCTGGGTGGCTCGAAGGCCTTAAAAAACCTAGGGACCAAATCGGTGGTCAGAAAGCCCAAACGAGGGAATATTCCCGGCTCCTATAGTTCCAAATAGTGTCTGCTACAGTTCCCGCTACAGTACATTCTACAGTTCTGCACAGTACCTACTATAATTCTACTAGAGTACCAGCTACAAAAAACTGCTATCGTATTGCTACAACACCCAAAATTAGCATCCTCCGGGATTTGATCCTGGGTCTCTTGGATGCACATAAGGAGTCCTCATCAACTGGGTTGAGGCTCATGTCTTTGGGATCTTGTTTTCCCCTTTTCGTATGCAATGGTTTTTCGTGTTTATGTAGGTTGGAATATTTTATTGAATTTTAACGATTAAATGGTAAATAGTATTGGGTGACACATGGGTTCAGATTAAAACACTATGAATAAACTCGCAAGACTATTGTATCTTGTACCTTGGGTAACACATGGGTTCATCTTAGAATTCCATGGAAGGAATTGAGAGGAATTTTATTTATATGTCATTAGTGACACTTGGGATCCCTAATAGGACCACTGAGGATGGACTAAATTGACATGATCATATACTACACCTAGAGTGACACTCAGGGCTCCCTGGTAGGACTACTAAGGAAGGAACCAGATGAACTTATAACAATGTCTAGAGTGATACTTGGGGCTCCCATTTAGGACCATTGAGAACACAATCATAGGGTGTCGGTAGAATTTCACCTGAAGTGATACTCAAATTCCAGCTTCGTAATCTCCAAAATAGAGTCAGATTATAATTAAATTCTGGAATGGATAGAATTGTGACACGTCTACCAAACCAAAGCACAAGTATGGATTCAGTCTTCACTTACTTGTTTAGAAGGGCTTCTAAGACTTCCGTTGTTCTTACTTTATTGTGGGGAATGTTAGGATTAAGATGAATTCTGATATTTAAGTATCTTAGGTAATTGAATTGCTAAAGGTCATAATGAACATTATAAATGAATTCCAGTACCTATAGGATTATTTACTTTTTAGTACCTCCTAGTTTACTGCATTTAACTATGGTACAATACTGCTACATATACTCACATATAGATTGGAAGAGACCTTAGGTTATTGATTACTGGGATTTATTTCTCACACCCTATTTTGGTCATGTTTTTGGGCCCAAACAAACTATATTGTTATTGGTGTAGATAATGGAGGGGGCCCTTTTACAGGTACTTGATTACTGCTTGGGAGTAGGAGAGAATGGGACCAAGCCATGGTTTGCGATGCTGTTGAGTTTCTTTTTGTGTTACTTCAATTTGGTACTGTATTTTACTTGATTTCACTGTATCCTGTTTTTCTTATTTTCTTAGAACTTGTGACCTGCTAGATAATTTTAATATTATGTGACTCCTGGTTATCTTTATCTTTCAGTATTCTATTTTTTTCTTTATTTACCTGATCTTTTCTTCTTCTGCTATTGTCATTATTTATTCCACTATGTTAAACTCTGCCAATGAGGGCATAGTTTCCCTACTATCACACCCTAGGCTCTCGATGCTAGTCGAAAGACTCTAGAGATTGGGGAAATGCACTTGATTCCATGTGGCCAACTGGCATGGGGCACCCGTTGAGTGGCTTCCAGATCTAGGATGTTACACCTAAAATAGGATTATCCCTCCATTTATGCAAATAAATAAATAAAATATACATGTTAAATCATGGAAGACAAATTGAAAATGGAATCATGATAATAATGAAGACTATATCATTGTGTAAATAATTTCACAACATATTGAGTGAATAACTATACACAATAATGTAATGTTATCACAATGATAATTCTAAGAGAAAAAAATATAATAAGAACAATATTTATTTAGATCACTATAATGGTTTTAAAAAATATACAGTTTAATGAAAAACATTAAATATAGAAATGGTTTTAGGAAATTACAAATCATAAACCAACCAATATTTCTCTACTAAATATTCATTAAAAGGTTATTTTCAGAGTCTAGGATCACCCACAACCCCAAAAATCTATACAAATCTTCTCAATTCATTAGGATGGGCATAGTTGGGTGGAAGTTGTATGGATAGTAGATTTTCCCCCCATTGACCCAAACATGGTGCATATTGTTTCCCTTTTCCTGATGAAAAAGAAACCCTTCACGATTAATGAATTTGGGTGGGTCAGAAAAAAATGGACCAAAAATAATTCTTATAGAATATTTCATCCAAATTGGATTATCAAGGATGATGTTAAAATAATAATGTTCGGATGTCAATCTACACTATGAAATTTGACTATGAATTTTATATTCAACCTGGGCTACCTAAATTACCTTTGAGACATATGAATTGTATTAGTACCTAATTATATGAAACTGTCCTCATGAATTACTATGACTATAATTGAAATTTTTACGAAATTGGAAATATATCAGTTCTAGTACATATATTTTATTTAACCGTGTCTAATTATATCTAAAAAACAAGTATTTGAGTCTTAAAATTATCATCTATCCATAAGAATCATCTTCTTATCAAGAGGGAAAAAATTTCCACCATAAATTCAATAATTCAATCCCATAATTTCAAATTTAATTCACAATCGTAGCGTATTTTATTAGTTGTTAATAAATCAACTCATATTAATTATTTTTAAAAATTAAATATAACTAGATGAGAAGTGATGTTTAAATTGTAAAATTTATTAATAGTTTTTTGTAAAGAGTCAATTATATGAATATTTAATAATAAATAAATAAATTTATCTTATTGCAGTGGATAATCATATATATCCAATAAAATGTCACATTTTAAGAATCACTAGTATTTCTATATAAGGTCATTGTATATGGTTCCTAACATAGGGGGAAGTTTAATGAATATATTGAGTATGAATAAAGTGTTACAGTATATCAGTACATATAAAGAAATTACAAAAATTAATATACTAAATTAAGTAGTGATTTATGATGTCAAACCATGAGATAATATTTTGATAATGTAAAAAAATTATTGTATTTTTGTAATGTCACCCAGGTCAAGACCCTAATGTATTTGTTAATGAATCTCATACTGTGGGTTACATCGAAGCCGGATTTTGATGCTAATCGATAAAGAGGAGTATTGACCAAACAATTTCATGTTCTATTTGGTTTAGAGAAGTTAAATTCAAAATATAAATTCTTTGTAGAGAATAACTAATTACTATTGTGGATCTGAGTTGGATTTTCATAGGAAAGATAAATATTAGAGATCAAGTGTGGGGGTAATGGGACTATATTCTGTTAAAATTATGAATAGATAGAATCATTATATAAAGTATAAGTATGAAGTTTTTAGATGTTTTAGGATCCTTCTTAGGAATGATAAGCCATATAGTGGGGTTTTTCTAATGAACATCATCATTATAGGTTGATGGATATAGATAATTTTTATCTTTGATGTATTTAGTGCATGGGTGTGTAAATACTTTGAGATCTATATTTGAGTTTTTAGGTCTAAGAAATTTATAGAGGAAGAAATTAATATTTTTTTGAATATATTGGATTAGATGTTGACTGTTAAAGTGGAGAATGGACCTAATGATAATTTGTGGTTGAAAAAAATAAAAATACCATTAAGTACTTGGTGGTGGATATCATATACCAAGAGTGTAATACCACAATATTTCATAGTATGTTATTTTCTTTAAAGTAATTCAATAGCATGTAGTACACGCAACACCGAGTTTGAGCACACCGTGACTTACCAAACTAGCTGTTCAAAAGTGGTTATGAATAGTATTAACTAAATTTTGAATTTTATATACTCCATATAATTTTATAATCCATATTATGTGTTTCTTATACATAATATATGAACAAATTCATTTTTTCAGATAAAAGATGTATTTTTCAAAAAATGAAATTTTACCACCATTTAATGGAAAACTCTTTTCAAAACCAATATTTGATACTTTTATATATTCAATTTAATGAAATTAAAATCTTCTTTATAATAGGGACATAAAAATTTATTTTGGATAATTTTTTAGTCCTTTTCTGATAACTTTCATATTTTGATGAATACTGAAAAATACTAAATTTTAATTGAAAACAACTTTTTTAATCGAAATAATTTATAGTGATAAATAATGAAAATTAATGGTTTTTAAGTATAATTAGATTATATTTTAATCATTTAATAAAATTTAGGTCATTATATGTAATTTCACATTTAAATTTGATATAAACACATGTCAATCTTTTGATAGTTTTTACTTTTTAAAAACCCAATTTTCAGTTTTGACAATGAGAATTAATTTTAAATTAAATAATAAAACTTCTATGTTTGGAATTTGGTAAAATATAATTCATTTTATAATTTTTAATATCAAAATTATCTTAGGGTAATTTTTTGGTATTTTTTTGAAAACATTTAATTTTTTGATTAATAGTGAAAAACACTACGTTATAGTTTAAAACTGACTTTTTATTTAAATAATTATTTATATTATTTAAATTTATTTTAAGTAAAAATAGATATATAATACCTATATAAGTTAAATGTAATTAATTAGAGTCATTTTATAATAAAATTAGATGTATAAAATTTTCTTGAATTTTTTACCGTCTTTTACCCACCTTCTAGGAGCATTTACAAATTTGCATAAAACTTAATTTTACCTCTTCTTTGATTTGAATTTCAAAATTCCGAGAGACACGATTAATATCAGAAGGTAAAATGTGGTTCAATAAGATGAAAATATTTTTTTTGGGTGAATAGTAACTTTTGACTTTTATTTACCATGGTTAAAAGTAAATAGGGTAATAAAGAGTAAAAATGATATCATAATTACCATAACACATGTCCTAATTATATTGGATAAGTATAATTCAACGAAAAACAGCCTTATAAATAAAATATGAACCTCTTTGGTCCACTTGTATTAGATTAGGACATTTATTATTATTTTATTTAAATAAGAGTTAAAAGAGTTAAATTCAAAGTTTAATAACTAAACCATTTTTAATATAGGGTTACACACAATATAAATTAGACTATAAATATTAATTAGAAATACAAACATATCTAATACATAATGGTATTTTATTTATTATTTTTAGACATTAAATAATTTAATTTATTTATAACATAAAAATGATGCAATAATTACCTTATTAATGAAATATTAAAATATTTGATATTATAAAGATCAAAATAAATGTAAATTTAGATTTATGATGAATTAAACTAATTTTATATGTTAATATGACATGTTTAGATTAGTTTAATAAATTTTATTCGAAGTGATAAAGTTTTATGGCTTCCAAAAAAAATTAAATACTAAATAGTGTCAAAATCGGCATAATTGGGTTTTGAAAACAAATATTACATTATTAATTTATATAATATTTCTAAAAATATAAGGTATATCCAAAGTACTTATATAAAGTTATATATAATAATAATGAATCACATGGGGTTATCTTGGACTGTTATAGTAAGTTTATTAACGATATAATATAAAAATACAAAGAGACATGCTAAATGTCAAACTATTTAACTAAGAGTTAAATCTAAAATATAATGTTAATATAATGAATTAAAACAATCTAAAACCTACTGGTTGAGAGGTTTTAAAACCATAACCACCTAATCCGTTAAATAATTCATTTTGGAGCCATTAGAAACCGAAAATGATTTTATTATAAAATAATATTTGATGATTTTCCAAAAGTGACCCTCTCCTCTCTTATAAAAGAGCACATCCCCTTATCTTAATTTCACACCTCCAAAGCCTTTTAGATCGGCCAAACCCTACCCAAATATCCTCTAAACTTTCCTATATTAATCCTAGAGGACTTCCTTTGGTAATAAATCCAACCTAAAGAGCCATTTTGATCAAATCAAAAAGAAGAACCTGAAGAAGAGGTAAATATTTCATCACCTCTTTCAAGTTCTTTTCTTCTTCCACTTACTCTTTCTTTGTTGTTTAAATTCTAAAATAATAAAAAATGTATATTATATATACTGTGGTACTATTATTAAAATGGTACAACCATATTCATTATTCTATACATCCAATAAATGACAAATTCACCATATGTACGTACATACGGATTACCATCTCCACGTCTTAGTGTAGTTTGTTATTGAAACAGTTAATTATTTGGATGGGTATAATAATGAGTATAACTGATGTAAATAATAAATATAACATGTTAATTATTCTTTATATGTTATATACCATCCAATTAAATATTATTTCTCCATCAATATAATGATATTGTCGCTCGTGTGTACGTACAGATTACCGTCACCACGAACGTGATGAGATTCATTCTCCACCGTAATCATTCAAGAATAATTTTCATTTTATGATTAAAAATAATATCTATGAACTTAATATCATTCTGTGGATGAATAAAATACATCCTATCCATAACAAACATGGCTTACGTAACCGAGTATATAAAGGAAAACAAACCACTTAACACCCGAAACGATGATACTACTAAAATATTACTAACAATGCAATATTAGAGGATCGTATATGATATAATATTTATGTATATAGTTATTTTATATTTTAATAAGAATTATTTAACTATTATACATGAGGTTAACATACCATCGACCAAGGAAAAGTACAGGGTAAGGGGTTTCTTATCTCACTTTTAATTCTATGAGATTTCCATCGTTCACCGCTTATTAATTGCAAGTGGTGTATTGTGTACTGCCATTTTATATATATTATCATGATTCTACTTTTATTAATGCTATTCTATTATTAATTTGGTGGTTATTAACATTTTTTCATATGACTCGATTGATTACAACCTGGTAAGGGGTTTTTATATCACTTCTTATTTCAGGGAGATTCATACTATATTGCCACTATTTCCTTTTGTGTGGTGTATGTAATACCCATGATTGTATTACAAATCTAATATAATTTAATTTATGGGTATTTAAATCTTCATTTTATAAGCCTTTTTTCTTGGGGTGTATGTTTTGTAAGTCACCAAATTGGAAGGGAATTTCTAATTTCGATTTATACTCATTGGGTTTTACGCAAACTTCATTGATTATTTTACTTCAAGATTATGTGTGAAATCACTATTTATTTATTTATGTAGTAATTTACACTCCCCTTTGTGTTCTTATTCTTTTGATACACATAATCACTCCATTGATAAATTTTTAAGTCATCGATATGAACTTTATAAGAGTAATCTTAACTCAATTTTCATTCATTGAGTTAAACATCCAAGTCATTGGTGTTGTTGTTACAAGAATATGTGTGAATGTACCATGATTGTTTTAAACTGAATATCCAATAATATTTAGTGTATTTATATTTTTCACACATAATTATGTCATTTATTTATCCTTAACCTAAAGATACGGTCTTTATAAGTGATTTCATCTCAACTTACATTCCATTGAGACTTATTTGTTGTTATGCGCCAATTCAATTTTATTTGGTGTATATACTATACTTTGACATAATATATCATGAATAACTTTATTCTCATGATATTATTAAGTTTTTATTACCTCAATTATTTTTATTCATGTTTCTCTCATTTGGTTAGGAACTCTAACTAAAATATCATTTTAAATGTTTTAAAAAATTTATTCTTCTAAATCTTTCTCATTAATGTCCATGTTTTAAAAATGGTTTTAATGATTTATTTATATGGACTTTAAGGCTTTAAAATTAAAATTCCTTTTAAAAGTTTCAAAGTGGTATGGGACATTATGATTCAAAAATCTATTTGAAACAACATCTTGATAAATAATGATACTTTTAAATGTTTTCAAGGAAAATGGGGATATTTATCTCAAATAGTTTTGATGATTATTTTCGTCTATGTCAATATCCTTCATTATTCTTGATTTAGGTTAATTTATTATAATAAAATCTTTCATATTGTATTGAATGATTTATTTTTGACTATGGTTGTACTATTTTTATTCCATGCATGGTTTATGGTTAAACTATTGACATTTCATATGCTTGTTTTAATACAAATGTTTAGATTATGTTTCACCCTTCAATATAAGGAATTCATTGGACTTACTAAGTGACAGGTGGATCCCTCTATAGATCCTCGATGCATTGGTGGGTCTCATGATACAATTAGACATGGAATTGGTCGAGGCCTTTCCCAATTTGATATATGGTTTTGGTCGAGGCCTAAATCATTTTTAGACGTCTTGGCCGAGGCCTTGACAAGATGTTTCAGAATATCTGAAATTATGAATTCCATCATTGTGAAATTGGATATTGATATTACAAGTGATTATTCTACTAGTATAATATCCATGTGAATAAGTAAATGACATTATTTGATTTATCTTTTCCATCTTATGCTAAATTTTATGTTTAAAAGTATTTTGTTTTAGTCTTATAAATTGCCTTAAATGTTTATGCATATTTATGAAAGTTTCCGCTATATTGTTATCCTTACTGAGCATTTGAGCTCCCCACTTTTTATGTTTTATTTTTCCCAGGATATGAAGAAGTATTTTATTGTTAACCTACATGGATAGGGTAAGGATATAACTGTGTTTAAAAAGGTGACAATATGTTGTTGATGTTTTTATTTCATGATGTAATGTATAACTTATGAGTGTATCTTGTACTTCCCAGGCTACTAAACTGACCAGTATTTCGTGACATGATTCCTTATATCATGCCAATGTTATGTAATAATGCACCAACTCTGGGCAACTAGGTTCAGGGTGTTATAGTTGGTGTCATAGGAAGTTTAGTACAAACCTTGGAATCTAGATTTAGAAAAACTCTTATTAGAAAACACTACCCTAAGAAATAATTTGAGTATTAATATAGAAGAACATCCAAAAATTTTGGTAATGTAAATATTATGTGGGTTTCCTAAAAATACATCCTTGTCTAGATACGAGAAGGTAGAGAAATCTCTAGAACATATGTACCTAGGATTGAAAACTATGACAAGGAGTTTCAGGCTTGACCCGAGGTACCTTTGTACACGACAACAATCCTTGAGACACTCTTGGTTACGATACTCCCAGGGGATATGCTTAGGATAATTCACATTTTATTTAAAAATTGTTTTGAATTAATTTAATATAAGATGAGAATAAATAACCTTAGTTATTTATAAGGTGTTTTAGATTGAAAATAAGGTGTTATGATATTCTCTAAATGATTTTATGACTCACACTATGCTTTCATGTGTTAGACAATGGCTAGATTCCAAGGAAGTCATAATAACATTGAACATGATGTACAATGTGGGAACAATGGTCGAAATGACAAATGAAATAGAATGTTGATAGGCATAAAAGAAATTGTGTTAATGCCGAATCAATTTTCCAAAAATATGAACAACAATATATATATTAACCAACTCTCAGACTCAAAAAAGAAGAGAAAGATGGTGAATGATAAGAGATCTAGTAGTGGAGACCATGGACAAAAGAAATATCAATTTCCATCATGAAGGAAATATGGAAGGAAACACCTATCCAAGTGTCTTAATGGAACAAAGAAATGCTTTATCTGTGGGAAAGAAGGACATAAAGTAAAGAATTATTGAGTAAAAATGAAGAGTTCTATAGAAGAAAATAAAAATGATCCCAAGAATAAATTTACAGTCATTTGCCATAAATATATGGGACTTGGACATTACCCAAGTTAATTCCCTATTCTATAGGATAACCTGTTGGTCAAGGAAGAACCTATTTTGAAATAAATGAATGGTTAAATGTTTAAAAGTATTAGTTATATTTTTTTATGGGATTACATTGGAATACTTTTCTCTTGTATGTGTAACCCTGTAGTTTGTTACGTGAAAATGATATTTTAGGAAGAACTGTCTTTTCTATTGTTGATATATTTATAAATAACTATTTCGGTTTATATGATCCTTGAATTTGAGGAAATTAAAAGTTATTAAAGTTTGGGATGAAAATGTGATGTATGAGATAACATTTGTGGTGAAATTATTTTACAGTTATTTTGAGGAATTTATCTCATTTTGGGAATGTTATAAAATATATTTTTTGAAAAAGGACAACACATAGACCGTGTGACAACCTGTCGCGTCAGAAAAAGATGTGGGAATTGAACCCACAACCATAGTGTGAATGGGATTTTTCGCCTACCACTGGACTACATGATGTCCTAGGTTAGTGTGACTAAGAATTTTTAGTTAGATGAGTTTATTGATCAATAATAATTTGATTTGGGATCTTATGTCTTATCAAATCGATATCCTTATTATAGGAAAATTATTTTTTGATTAAGTGATAAATGTAATTTTGGAAGACGTTTGCTCTGTTGGGAATACTATATGCCCAAGGAAAATAGAATACTATGGGATTTCATTTCAAGTGTAATGGTGGCTTCTTATCTATGTTTTTATTGTTGACTTAAAGTGATTTGGGTTATTTATGGAAATGATTAACCTATCACAGAGAATATGTGATTAGGTTAATTACTTCTAAGTATGCAACTTTAAGAGTATTCGATGTTATTTGGAGATACAATTTAATGTGGAATACTATGTAATCAAATTATTCTAAGTTTTGGGTTTCAATATTAGTTTATATTATATTGAAGGATTTTAATGACAATTGTTTATTGAATGATATTTATTGATCTTTGGGTATTGTTGGTTTAATTTTAGAAATTAAGATTAGTATTTCTTTCTCTAAAAGATTGTCCTTTTTGGGGATCATCTAATATTGTACTAAACATTTTGTGTTTGGTTAATCTCTAAAGGCAAGGTAAATATATATAGTTTATATTTTGTGGATTATGTGATTCTCTAGAAGTTGATTAAAGCACTTCAGGTGTGACCAAGTCATCTTGAATACTCATCATTTGAAAAAAAAGATGAGTTAGTAGTTGAAATTTATTAAAAGATGAAACTCTACTTAAAAAGTAAGTATATATCTTTACATTCTTAGTCAATCTCATAAATAAATTCTTCAACTTTATGAAATGAAACTTAAAACAAAAAAAAATTATTTGGTTACTTTTCCTACTAGGAAACTAATGGTCGTTTATCCCATCATAAGTTTCTGGTTTTCTTGTTGTTAACTTTCTCCTAATCCTATTTTCTATCACTCTACACTAGAATTTGACACTTATTGTATCTTCCATATCCACATTTTCCTACATGGAATCCTAGTATGGGTTATCTCGGGTGACCTTTTTACCGTCTTTAAACCACCTTCTAGGAGAATTTACAAATTTGCATAAAACTTAATTTTACCACTTCTAGGATTTTAATTTAGAAATTAAAGAGACAAAGTTAATAACAGTAAGTAAAATGTGTTCCAATAGGATGAAAATAATTTTTTATGAATAGTAACTTTTGACTTTTATTTACCATGGTTAATAGTTAATAGGGTAATTAAGGGTAAAAATGATATCATAATTACCGTAACACATGTCCAAATTCTATTGGATAAGTATAATTCTACCAAAAAAAACTTTAAAAATAAAATATGAACCTCTTTGGTCCACTTGAAGTAGATTAAGATATTTAATATTATCTTATTTAAAGAAGAGTTTAAATAGTTAAATTCAAAGTTTAATAACTAAACCATTTTTAATATAGGGATACACAAAATATAGACTATTAATATTCATTAGAAATATAAAAATATTTCCTACATAATGGTATTTTATTTATAATTTTTATAAATTAAAAAATTCAATTTATTTATGACTCAATGATGATGCAATAATTACCTTATTAATGAAATATTAAAATAATTGATATTATAAATATCCAAATAAAAGTAAATTGAGACTTATAATGAATTACAATAATTTTTTAGGATAATATGACCTATTAAGGTTTGTGAAATTAATTTTATTCTAAGTTAAAAAGTTTTTATGGATTTCCAAAAAATCAAATTCTAAATAGTGTCAAAATTGACATAATTGAGTTTTTAAAACAAATATTATATTATTAATTGATATAATATTCCTAAAAATCTATTGTTCACCAAATGAGATATATAAGGTTATATATAATAATAATGAACCATATGGGTTTCTATTATATTGTTATATTAAGTTTATTAACCATATAATATAAAAATACAAAGAGACATGGTAAATATCAAACTATTTAACTAAGAGTTAAATCTAAAAGATAAGGTTAATATGATGACCTAGACCTATCTAAAACCTATTGGGTTAGAGGTTTTAAACCCATACCAACCTTATCCTTCAAATAATTCATTTTGGAGGCATTAGAAATCAAAAATGATTTTATTATAAAATAATATTTCAAGATTTTCCTAAAGTGACCCTCACCTCTCTTATAAAGGGGGACTTCTTCTTCTCTTAATTTCACACCTCCAAAGTATTTTGTCTCATCCAAAACCTACAAAAATATCCTCCAAAATTTACTCCAATCATCATAGAGGCCTTCCTTTGGTTATAAAACCATCTTATGGATCCCTTTTGATCAAATCAAAAGGAAGAACCCGAAGAAGAGGTAAATATTTCATCACCTATTTCAAGTTCTTTTCTTCTTCCACTTCCTATTTCATTGTTGTTTCAATTCTAAAATAATAACTCCAGTATATTATATATAATATAATGTTATTATAAAAATGGTACATCCATATTCATTATTCTATCCATCATATAAATAACAAAGTCACTATACGTGCGTACGTACAGATTACCGTCTCTACATCGTGGTGTAGTTTGTTATTCAAACACTTAATTATTTGGATGGGTATAATAATGAGTATAACTGATGTAAATAATAAATATAACTTGTTAATTATTCTCTATATGTAATATACCATCCAATTTCAAACGATTTCTCTATCAATATAATGATATTGTCACTCGTGTGTACGTATGGATTACCGTCTCCATGAACACGATGAGATTCATTCCCCATCGTAATCATTCAAGAATAATTTTCTTTTTATGATTACAAATAATTTTTATGAACATAATATAATTTTGTATATGAATAAAATAAATCTTATCCATAACAAACATGGCTTACATAACCGTGTATATAAAGGAAAACAGACCAGTTAACACCCAAAAAATGATACTACTAAAATATTATTAACAAAGCAGTATTAGAGGATCATATATTATATCAGATTAATGTATATAGTTCTTTTATAATTTAATAACAACTATTTAACTATTATAAAGGAGGTTAACATACCCTCTACCAAGGAAAAGTACAAGGTAAGAGGTTTCTGGTCTCACTGTTAATTCTGTGAGATTTCTATTGTTCATCACTTATTAATTTCATGTGGTGTATTGTGTACTTCCATTAGATATAAATTATCATTATTATCTTTGTATTAATGGTATTCTATGATTAATTTTGTGTTTATTAACTTTTTTTCATATGACTCGATAGATTACATTTTGGTAAGGGGTTTTCATCTCACTTCTTATTTCTATGAGATTCATACTATATTGCCACTATTTCTATTTGTGTGGTGTATGTACTGCACATTATTATATTCCTTATGTAATATAATTTAATTTTTTGGTGTTTATATCTTCATTGTATTAACCTATTTTCAAGGGGTGTATGTTTCGTAAGTCACCGAATCGGTAAGGGAATTCCAATTTTTGATTTCCACTCATTGGGGTTTATGCAAACTTCATTGATTATTTTACTCCAAGATTATGTGTGAAATCACTATTTTTTTATGTAGTAATTTATACTCCCCTATATGTGGTCATTATTTTTATACATATAATCACTTCATTGATAAATTCTCAAGTCATCATTATGAACTTGATAAGAGTAATCTTAACTCAATTTTCATTCATTGAGTTAAACATCCAAGTCATTGGTGTTGTTGTTACGAGAATATGTGTGAATGTACTATGATTGTTTTACACTGAATATCCAATCAAATTTAGTGTATTTATATTTATCACACATAGTTATGTCATTGATTTATCCATAACCTAAAGATATGGTCTTTATAGGCGATTTCATCTCAACTTACATTCCATTGAGACTTCGGTGTTGTTATGCACCAATTCACTTTTATTTGGTTTGTATACTATACTTTGACATAATATATCAGTAATCCATTTATTCTCATGATATTATTAATTTTTGATAACCAAAATTATTTTTATTCAAGCGTCTTTCATTTGGTTAGGAACTCTAACTAAAATATCTTGTTAAATGTTTTAAAAAATTTAATCTTCTAAATCTTTCTCATTAATGTCCATGTTTTAAAAATGGTTTTAAGGATTTATTTATATATAAATTAATGCTTTAAAATTAAAATTCCTTTTAAAAGGTTCAAAGTGTTATGGGAAACTTTGATAAAAAAATCTCTTTTAAACAGCTTCTTGATAAATAATGATACTTTAAAATGATTTCAAGGAAAAGGGGGATATTTCTCTCAAATAGTTTCGATGATTATTTTAATCTATGTCAATATACTTCATTATTCTTGATTGTGGTTAATTTATTATAATATAATCTTCCATATTGTATTGAATGAGTTATGTTTTACTGTGTATGTGCTATTTGTATCCCATTCATGGTTTATGGTAAATCTATTGACATTTTATATGCCAGTTTTAATACGAATGTTTAGATTATGTTTCACCCTTTCATATGAGGAGTGAATTGGACTTAGTAAGTGATGGGTGGAGACCTCTGTAGATCCTTGATGCATCGGTAGGTCTCATGATAAAATTGGACTTGGAATTGGCTGAGGACTTTCCCAATTTTATATATGCTTTTGGTCAAGGCCTAAATCATTTTTAGACATCTTGGCTGAGGCCTTGACAAGATATTTCAGAATGTCATGCATAATGAATTCCATCATTATGAAATTGTCTATTGATATTACATGTGATTTTTAGACTAGTATAATATCCATGTGAATAATTAAATGGAATTATTTGATTTATATTTTCCATATTATTCTTATGTTTATGTTTAAAAGGCATTTGTTTTAGTATTATACATTGCCTTAAATGTTTATGCTTATTTATGAAAGTTTCTTCTATATTGTTATCCTTACTGAGCATCTGAGCTCACACCTTTCTATGTTTTATTTTTCCCATGATGTGAAGAAGTATTTTATGGTTGACCTTCAGTGATAAGATAATGATATAAGTGTGTTTAAAAAGGGGTAAAATATTGTTGATGTTTTTATTTCATGATGTAATGTAAAACTTATGTGTGTATCTAGTACTTACAAGGCTACTAAACTGATCGGTCTTTTGGGACATGATTCCTTATATCATGTCGATGTTATGTAATAATGTAACGACTCTGGGTAACTAGGGTCGGGGAATTACATAGTGGATTTAGTAGGGGAAATATTATTTTCTTTTCTATTGGGTGGACTATAGGATACAATTAAAATATTGATGGCCCATTGAGTACCTAGTTATCCATGATTTTTTATTTATTAATTTTTTATCTAAAACTTAAAAACATGTTGGTTACTTTATATAATAACCAATACTAAGGCATGAAAAACCTCCCACTTTTATACTACTATCAGTCCCCTTATTCAAATAGATCTTAGATCATCATATATCAGCCAATTAACGAGTCATTTTTTAAATGAACTACTTGTAGTATGTTTAATGTGATCCCTCAGTCTTCTTCAATTGTTTCTATCATCTCACAATTACTCAAGAAAAAACAATATTTTTTTGTGAATTTTACATTTTTGTTGATTTCTTGTGAAATTTGGTGAGTCAATATATGATAATAAAAGGGTTAAATCTAATAAAACTGTGGTGGGTTTTCCATTTAATATTAATAAATGTTACATATGTTTTAATATGTATTGAGTATAGATGAAATGGATTCATATTTTGGAAACCTAAATAGAGATAAATAGTAATATGAACTATTAGTTAAAAAGGGTGGAGCCTCTTATGATCGAATGGGGTTTTTTACTATAGGATTGGTGATTTTAGGGACACTTAGAAACTATATATCCATGATATGTGGGTATTAATTATTTCTAAGGGACCCTCAAAAGATATTTTATCATGGTATAAATTATAAATAGTATGGGATTGGATTTTATGGGATAGTTATAAGTTTATCATGTTGGTAGGTCCTTAAATGGTTATCCTTCTAAATCACTTGTGTAAAGGATCAATTTGGGTACACCCACCGCTAAAGAGCGGGTTAATTGATGGTGTTATTGGTACTGAATAATTATTATCCATCTATGAATAAAGTTTTCTTATTGTTTTATTCAAATAGGGATATAATATATAGATCACTCATCATAGTCATTCCTTGTAACACTAATGAAAAGGAATTTTGGAAACATAGTGTCTCTTGGGCCTAGAGTAACTCTTGATAGAAAATGGGGTGACATTTATTATGGGACTAAACAAAGAAGTTTTGAATGTCATTCCATGTATTGGTGAGTATACTACCAAAAGGATGGATAGATGTGTTTATAATTCTTTCATTCCTACATGTGTATAGAGCATGGTTTGGTGTAGTAAAGAGGATTACTTGTGATCAAATTACTATGGGGAGATTATCTATAGGTATTTTGAATCAAGATGAAATAAAGAAAATGTTATTTGAGACCTACAAGATGGTTTTTATGAGATAAATATAGATGATAGGTTTTACTGGATGTAACTATGAAGTCATGCTTAGAATAATTATCATGGACTATTATCATGAGGATTGTTGAGGAAATTTTATTTCATCAATGAGATAGATTTGGGAAGCATAATATTAGTGAGGTGAGTTAATATTTATACATAGTAATTATATTCTAGTGGAAATATTTTTATGGATTTATTACTATTTGAGAGTTTATCCAAGGGAAATTTCAATCATATGATTTTCTATTTTACTAATACTTGTTTCTAAGAAACATGATTGTGAAGTGATGCTTCATTCTGATAGTGTATCAGATGTTGATACCCATGGTTCTTATGTATTGTTCCAACCAAATATTATTCCATAAGGTATTAGTTATGTTACAACTTTTACATTTTAATTCATTTTTCATTCTTTAGGGATTATCTATGGTATTCCCTTCCCATTATTCTGATCCATGATTCTTTCATGAGGGTTTATAAATTTTATGCACTTTACATTATTCTAATTCATTGTTTTCTCCCGTGGGATTAGCTATGTTATCCCCTTCATAGTATTTATATATAGAATTATTTTTTTATTGAATGGATATGCTACACCCATACCATTATTTTTATACATTTATCTTTGTAATGGGATTAGTTTCCTTTCCTAATATTTTGATGCATGTATTTTTTAGGCTGAAATGGACATACTAGGACCTTCTCATTAATTGGATACAATATTTCTTCCCATGGGTTTTTCTATTTCATGTCATTCCCTTTATTCAAATACTAATATATTTTTGAAGATTTAGCAATGTGACCATGGTGTACCATGGTATGAAATTTCTACAATAACATCTTGATCTTTCAGCATGGATTTAAGTAAGTGAGGCCAGGTATCATAATGACATGGTTACCACATTATGACTTGGTTTGATTTTTTTCATATAGGATGTTAGTAGGCTATTTACATCCTAATTATTATAATTGGAATAATATGGAATATAATATGGGTCATATTCATGGTTTCCTATGTAATTGTTTTCCCACACTATTAATGTATACTTTGATGAATGAGAAAATATTAGGTATAATATACATGAATGGGAACAAGTTGTACAGGGGATCATGCTTGGGTGGATGATGGGGTTTCAAATATGAAATCGATGAGGGACTATGAGTTATAATTTTTTTTCCAAATATAATTTTTTTCAAATTGATTATATGTGGTATATGATTGGCCGAGTGGTTAATTTCTCTTGATGTATGTGATATATGTCCTAAAATTATCATTTAGCTTCAACATGTTAAAATATTTATTATTGTACTCATAGATTTTAATAACAATTCCACTCACATACATTGGTGTTATATGATGCTTAATATATTTTTTAAGATTATTTATTATAATACCATGATTTTAGTATCCACAACACTTATTATAGACTAATATTACTAGTTGGTTTTATATTATATATGGTTTTTTATATAATAGATCTCAAACTTGAGTCTTGATTCAGAATATTTAACCAAATAATTAAACATGCTACCCAAAAAATACATATTCTATGATATCTAACCCCTCATATTAAATTTTATATTATCCTACATTATATTAGTCTATTACTACTATCCATTTTCCAATATATTAAATTTATTTTATCACTGGTGAGGGGAACAAATATGGGGTTTTCTTATCACTTGGAACAGATACATGATAATCCTTGGTAAAGGGTTTTCTATAGTAAGAAAAATATTTACCCTAAATTATATTACTGTCAGGATAGGAAAGTAGAACTTTACATAATTTGGAATACCTTAATTATTGGATAGGGTCTAACCTATTCATCTATAATAGATTTATAGTTTATAAATGGAAAATGGGTTTGATCAACCAACTTAAGCCACAAATTAAAAACATCATGTATTTTGGATGTATCCCTAAAAGGATTCATGAAAAAATTTCTTATAATAAATGTGTGAAGTTGGTTGAGACGGGAGGAACTTCCATTAAGAATTATAATCCATTTTATCTATTTTGGGGATAGTAACACTTCCAATTTTATTTAATATAAGAATAACTCTTCTAATATTACCAGGTTTATCCTTAATAGAAAATTTAACTGGTAAAACTACTTGTTTCTAATTATTTAGTTTTTCCTTTCATCAAGGAAAATTATGGGGAGATTATGACTAATAACCAATGGATCCCAAATCAATCTTCAACCTTGAATTTATAGACTACAACTATCTTAGTTGGTTAATTACTGATTCTTTTTAGTTTCCCTCAGAGATAACTATTTTTTCCTTTTCTTATTCTTTAGCTAATTTTGTTTATGTTTAATCCTTCATTTAAGCTAATTTAAATAGGTAAAATAAATCTTTTTCATATAAGGAGTAGTACATTTCATTTCTGTGCCTATATAGACATCTAACACTCTCTACTGAACTATTATACGTACATTTTTCTGATTCTAGGATGATTTACCAAGATAATTTAGGAATTTTAAGAGTCAATTTATCCCTCCATAAATGTAGATTCATATATGGAATCTCTAGATCAATATCCTTCAAAAATATGATAGATAATAGGTGTAATGTAGAAAATATACTTCTTTCTACTCATTTTTTTCTGAATAATGGTGAATACTACCATAATATTTTTGATGGAATAACTTTCTATATGAAGTTGTGGGGTTTTGGTTAGAATATTTTCCATTGTAACTTTAAAACTCATGGATGCCTTTTTTATTTAATGGGGTTCCTAATAAACCTGGATCTTCATATATAGGTGAATAATTTGTTATGTTTATATTTATCCACAACTTGTAATCATTTTTGGATGTCTAGGAAGGCCATTAGATTTGAAAGTGATAACCCCAAAAATAGAGGTATCCTTGTGGGTATCATTAGGGCTAGTTTTTAGCTTCTAGATTTCATATTGTATTCCTAAAAAACATAATAAAAAAATTTATTACTCAACATATTTTGTCTGTGAATTATATTCCCTATATGCCAACACAATTCATATTTATTAGGTTGATCCCTCCACTCTTAGGTCGGATTAAAATTAATGTCAATAGAGTGGAATCTTTTAAACCTAGACTCTTGGGTTGTAGTGTTATCCTTAGAACATGCAGGGGATTTATTAATGGTTGTTTTTTATAAAACATTTGGTACCTTTTTGTTCTCTGAAGATTATATTTGAGATTTCATTAATGTATTGAATTTTAATGATCATTTTGGATGGTGTGATCTGTGGATTGAATGTGATTCTATTTTGGTGGATAATATCCTCAGGAACTTTCCCTATCTAGTCACTATCAACACATTAATAACTTTATGACTTGTGTAGCCTATTTAAAAACTATTCACTCCCATGTCACTCATATTTATATGAAGGAAAACATCACAACATATTCTTTCTCCACACATTCTGTATGGGAGGGGAACTCTTTTTAATCTTTCTCATTGGATATTTTTTTTTCCTTTTCTATTTTTCAATGTTAGGGAATTTTTTATACCACATTTTATCCCCTATTAAACTAACTCTAATTATTTATTTATTTTAATTTTGATTAGAATTATTCCTTGACACACTTCCTAGGTCTTCTTGGATAATAATAATAATAATTATTATTATTATTATTATTGTTATTGTTATTATTTTTTATTATTTATTTTTATACTAATATATAATTATATTAGTTGGTTATTATCTAGATTATAGTTATAGATGTTATGGTTATACATAGATTCATTCTATAAGAAATTTATTTAATTATATTTTATTTTACTATAATGAATATAATTAGATGAGTGGTGTGAATATAAAATAATGAAAGAGATTTACGAGAAAACCTATTATATAAAGTGATATCATGTCAACACAACTAGTGAAATTGTTAATATTTGATTATATAATTAAGTATATAGTGTAGGTCAATATATGTGCAATAATATTAATTTATTTTATGTATAGAATAATTTAAATTTAAAATTTATAATTATATTTTTAATTTATAAAAATGTGTAAAAATTATACCAATGGAGAAAATATGATGGTGTTTCACTTGATAGATGTTTGTTTGCTATGTATGATATTAAAATATGACCATTATAAATAATGCTTTGAAATAATTGAAACAACATAGTAGGGTTTTCATTGATTTAATGATTGTACAGTTAGTTAATACTCTATAGTAATTCCATATTAGTTTAGTCATGTATTCAATGTATAAAATTTTATCAGTTATTATATTAAATTATTATGATATTATATTTTATATTTTTATATATGAAATGATAATATAGGATTTGAAAATAAAATATATACACACTATTGGGTTCAATTATAATCTAAATAATGAGTATTGATAGAAAAATATTATTTTGAATTGTTTGATATATTTATATTTATTTACACATGAAACTAAAATATATATGTGTTTTTTTAGAAATTTGAAATTAATAAAAAAATAAATGATAATTAATAATGAGGAAAAATGGCCTCACCCAAAAATATTTCTAGAGATGAAGGATTTTTTATAGAAGTGATATCAATAAAGTAACTCTTTAGAAAATTATAACAATTATTAGATATTTTAAGAAGTTTAAAATTTTCATTTATATTGATAGTGATGTATATGATTTCTTTATTATTTTTATAAGAATATTTAGAGGTACATGAAAAATAATACTAGGATATTTTATGTCCTAAAAATAAATATGATAATTTTTCCGATCAAAATCACCCCATTTAGGTACATTATAGGTCATAAAAATTACTCTAATTTTTTTAGAGAACATCATATAGTGGTGGATCAACCACATTAATTATAGATAAACTGTTGATTGGTAAAATAAATGAGGACAAATAATAATAAAAAATAGATTAAGAGACACAAAAAAAAAATTGAGTCATATAATTTAAAAATTTTCTACTTGATTTAATTTAATGTACTAAGTGATTTTGGGATATATAATATCATATTTTGACGCATAAATAGACTCTATTAAGTTTTTTTGATCTTTCTGCGTTAGTTTCTCCCACTATCCCACCTCATGGTACTTAAGTTAGTTTAATTTCTTATGTTGAGATTTTTTTATTATATAGTGAGGTAGAAATTTTTTTCTCCATGATGCTAATAGTGCATCTCATAATTTATGATTTCATACCATATTACACCCCAATCCCTTTTATCTAAGTTGAAGTAGTACTTGTATAATTCCTAAACAAAATTAATCTTTTTTATGACATTATTTATTAGACTTGAGGTCTATAAATCTTAACTTAATTATATAATGTGGTTTTTAGAATTAAGTTTTCATTTAATTCATTCAATAATTGATTTTTTTTCCAATAATTTGGTATTTTCATCCAAGAGTGTCCATAGACACAAAATAGACCATGGAGTTTATTATGTTTTTACCAATATCAATTTTTACGATGTCTATAGATATTATAATGTTTAACATAGATTCAAATTATATTTTTAATTTATTTATTGTTATGTTAATTTTAATTTTAGTTTCATGAATTTAATTTGGAGTATTGGATTACAAAAAATGAAATAAATTTACATGAGTTGGCATATATGATAAAAAAGCCAAGTTAAAAGTAGTATTTTTATCTAGTAATGGTAGAAATTAATTTTCGAAATCAGTAAGTTGAATACGTATGTGAGAAAAATTATGATTTCCTTGGATACATATTTAATTTTTATAATATATTTTTTATTAGTTTTATTTTCAAAATCATATGTACATATATCACACCTTTAGAGTCTTACAAAGATTAACATCTATGATTTTTTCTTCTTGGATTTTATATTATGGTTTGTTGTAGAAAATAATATATTATTTTTATAATATATTATTAATTCTATTTGAAGGTGAAGCAGAATAACAGTTTGATGGGAATTAGGTAATCTAAACTTTTAACCTTTGAAATGTATAATATAGGTAAAGGATTTATCATCAGGTTATTATTTCCAGTTTCACATCGAGTTCACCATCATTGCTTTGAATTAAAATTTTGGCTTGAAGATTGATTTTTGGGGGTTTTGAGTATGGTTTCACAATCATTCACATCAAATTTACCACTTTTATCACTTATGGAAACTCCCAATGGATCCCACAACTGCAATAAATCATGGGCCTGCTTTCCAAATGTAGGTGGTCGATTGGATTTTTCCTAGAGTATATAAATATATAAATTCATTCAGGACTTACACCAAGGTAGATCCCATGTATATAGGAATTTAAATAATTTCATTTAATGGGGATTACACTCAAAGGTTTTCCTAATTGGGGGAATTGTATAATTCCATTGATCTGATCGTCAAAAATCCTTATTCCCACATGAGTCTTTCCGAGTGTAAAAAACAAGGTATAGAAAGTAATGTGACTCACTACATATGAATACATCACTTATGCACTGGGGAAGACCTGCTCGAGTATTTTTTATAGAGGTGGAGCCTGAGGAATGTGTCCTACATACCCTACTTATAGTAGGAATCAATTTCCTTATAGTTCAATTTTCTTCTCAATCTACTAATGGATGAGGAAGAATGATATACCCAAAGGATTTTAGTCCTATGAAATGAAATATATGGGACATTCACCAAAATGGATTCTTGTGAATGAGCCCATTTCCTATCCCTTGATAGAATTAAAGATGATAAAATTAAACAAGAATTGGGATACCGTGATCTAGAGTGTTTGGGATATGAAAGGACTTACATGAATGGGAATTACTATTGGATATCAGTCCTTAGGTTATTCCAAATGATGGTATTATTGTTATCCCTGTGGTTTTAGAATGATAGGGACTTACACCATGATGGAAGACAATGTAACATATTAATTCTATAATCTCTAACTAATAAATATAGATAATGATCAAGAAAGGTCTGTCAAATATGTTTGGTACAAGACATATTCTCATCTAAGTAGATTACCTAAATTGGGTCGAATTAGTGTGTAACCCTATCCCATTAAGGGTTCTACCCTTATAAAGGGGATACTCATCCAATGGTTCATGGCTAGGGTCTACATGGTTCAAGTCCAAGTGTGTCTTTGAGACAAGGTTTACATGTACTATGGTGCTTGGTTGACATGTCTTTGGTGTCTTCATGTCATGTCTTGAGTGTTTGCTTGAAATGTCCAAATTTTCATGAATACATGTCCTAAGAACTTTGCATGATAATGGCTTACATGTATAATGGACTTTTCATGAACCATATGACATGTTCGAAGGACTTCTCTTGATCAAGGATGACATTTCTTGGGTAATTTTTGTGAATAAGATTACATGTCCAAAGGACTTCAGTTGTTCTTCCTGATATGTCAAGAGGGAATCGTGTGACTTTACTGACTTGTCCAGATGTCATCACATGATTTTTATAGCATTTCTAGTCTCAATATCATGATTAATGAATAGGTCACATGATGTTCATGACCCCCTTTGAATTAATATCATTATATCCTTATTTTTAAAATGTATATGTATTTTTTACAATATTATCACGTAACATACCTCAATGTTCATTAGGCACTAGAATATTATGGCCTTGAATGACCAATTAGATATGTGGAAACCCCTTCCCATTATCTAGATCACATGCATAAAGTCCTATGCATGATCAATTGAGTGATCATGTGAGATGTATAGACATACTGTGTAATCCCTTAAGTTGTTACCCAGATTTAACTGGTGGAAGACTCTTACGATTGCACAACACTTCACACTAATAAGTCTATTATGACCTATAAGCTCCTGTGTTTATATTTTTTGTATTGAGTATGGGGGGTTTATATATTTTTCTACCTCATATCTATGCCACTTTTCATGGGGATTAAATTTCTTATATGGTATTCATTCAGTGGAGGGTGAATCACAGTATTTATTTCACATGAACTTGCTACAGATCATTCATGTCATCCTCTTTGTGTCATCTGATAATCAACAACCATTAGATAACTCTATCATTGGAATATTTATCTGACCTTTTTTTGTCAAATATATTTCTCATAATCAAATTGACATGTAAACGTGCTTTCACAAGATCATGATGGCATGTCAAGGAGTTTTTGTGAGACCAGGTATCCTATAGATGATTATTCATGCGATCGAGGAAGACTCTTCTAGGAGCCCTTGTGAGAACAAATTGGCATCTCAATGTTCCATTGCATGATATTTAAAATGATCAATAAAGGCATATATATCCTTTTTGATTTAAAATAAGTGCAAAAATTTGTCGTTTGTCAGTACTATTAGTTCAGAATTCATTTTATAAATCATATAATGTTCATCCATTGGTTGTCCATTAGTTCATCACATGATCAATAAAACATGTATGAACTCCTTTGAATGATAAAGGTTACATGTCTAGTGTCCTTCCCATTACAAATCATACATATCTTTAGAAATTTCACGTGATAAGTGGACTATTCATGGAGAACTTATCACCCCTTATCATGAAAATTCATATGAATCCCTTCACATAAATCATCCACTTTTTCCATCTTTTATTTCATTAAGGTATAATATGATTGTCAAGAGTATTTCAATGGACATGTTGGGTGGTTGGGGGACCCATTTCATTGCCTTTTAATGATCATCAATTATTGTTTAGAAGCCTTATAGAGATCATAAGGGATATTAGAGGGTCTTAATGTGATCATTAGTAAATCATGTGAATTACATGACCCATTTTTGTAATATTATTAGATTCTTGAAATTTTTATAACCCAGGTTCCAAATGACAATGTATTCATTCTTCCTCTTTCTTCCCTTTTAGAGAAAATAATTCATATATTGGGGTATTTTATTAATCAAAAAACCTATGATTTAATTGGAGAGCATCATAAAAGTAAACCTCCCCTCATAAGAGTGGTTTGAAGGTACAAGGACTCTATTGTGAGAAAACTAAATACCCACCTAAATCCCTTGGCCATACACTAGTCAGTTTTTCAAGTGGATGTTTGTATTTAGAGAGAACATTTTTATTCCAAAGAGTTCCCTATAAATAGGGGAGGGAAGACATCCCTTTAACTTTTGATTTTGACATCGATAGATCTCATGATTTCTTCTCTCACATGATCAGTTCTCAAGACTGAATCAAATATCCTCACTGAAAGAATGGTTCTCATAACCCCATCACATGATATCATCATATGATCTCTTCATGTGACCAAGATTTCTTATTAACTTGTGAAACAAACCTGTAACCTGATTAATCAGCAAGTATATTGAACTACAATGCATTTACTTGGACATATGGTCTCATGGCATAGTCTTCCCATGTTTTCACATGATAGCCTGAGTATTAGGAAATTCACATGACCTACATATGCTCATGTTGTCATAAGCCTTAGAATTGATCAAGTAATCATGAGATGTTACATGTGTCACATGATTTGAGAGATATGTAACAAGCCATGAGATCATAAACATTTAAATATTTCACACGATTCATATGATGAATTTTGTGTTATGTACTCCTTTTTCACCTTTTTGAAAGGACTCTTTACCAATCTGAGGTATGATTAATGTCCTTATGTTGATTGATTATATTTCACAAATGTATTATGATATGTCTAATTAGAGATAATTGATTTCCAATAACCACAATATTAACCCTTGTTACTGGATATTATCCAAAAATGATATTTTAATTTGGCTTCTTTCCACTTATCTTTAAAACTATCCATTTTTATACAGACTCCCTTTTTATGGATTGAGTTCACAACATTAACTACCACACTTTCACAGGAAACAAATATTCCATACCACTAGATTTCATTCTATCATAATTTCAACAAAAAAATTATTTCCATTGATAATCATTTAATTATGAAAATTCTACCAGATTTATCTTATATGTTTGATAATTCCCCTATAGTTATGCATGGTAATGATATTTCTCATAAACTGACTGATAAAAGATACTATAGAATATTAATAACATTAATAAAAAACAATTTTTTTGATGGAGTTCCAAGTGTGATTTTTGATCTTGTAGTAACTTCAATATTAATGGGAATGGCTATTCAAGGCCATGTAGAGTTTCTATGAATTATCCAATCAGTTACAAGATATCTATATTTATTAGGATACATGGATTTTTATGCTCATCAACCACCATCTAAAGGAACATAATTCATATCTAATTATTCATTGGTGTCCTATCACTCTCTCTTTTAATCTGACCCATGGGGGTGTATGGATTATTAGATGATATATTTATTATATGGAGGGAATACCTCCTATATGGGAGATGTCCAATTAATTATATCCTACTATGAATATTTGGGATGACCTCAAAAAAACTCCATCCTTGTCAGGGGATATGCTCACCATTGTAATAGAGATGTTAAAGTAGGATGTGTGAATATGATAGATCATTTATTCCAAGGATTGGATCAATAACGTCCCTTATCATTGCTAGAAATGGCCAACTTCCATACACCCCCATCAATGTCCTTATTGAAAATTTTGAATCTTCATAGGAATTTATTGGTACATTATATAATTTTAGTAGTATGGCTCATGGGGATACCAGGTGAGACTGGAGGTTTCCCCATAATGTTGGTAATCAGGTTATTTTTCGATGTTTTTAAATGGATGGATTTTACCAGTCAAGGATGCAATATTGGGAAATAGAGATAGAACATTGGTGATGGAAACAAAAAAAGGAAGAATGGAAGCCCCTCAATGTACCAACTCTGAGCCTTTCTTGCCTATATCATCTCCCTTTTCATGTTTATATGACAATTTCCCCCTACTAGATCAGTGAGATTTTTTATTTTTTATTTATCTTGATAGGGGATTGTTTTAGATGTTATAATTATAAGAATACTATGAAAATTATTCAGGTCCTATTCTATCAAAGGATGCTAAAAATTTTTGAGTTTGAGATGATATAATTAGGTTATGATGAATTTATTTTCATTTTGTACTATCATGGACCTGTCAATTTCATTCCATACCCTACACCCACTAGGTAGATTATTTAAACCGTAGTGGTTCTCTTGATAGAAGATCATAAATGTATCACTTTTGGACGAGGATCTTATAGTATGTGCAGATTAAACAATCATCTATCAACCATATACCCCAATAGTTTTTCTCATAATTTATAATGTTCTCAAAGAGTTTCTCCTATTCCCTTAACTGATGTGTGGGGAGAACAACATGCTAGATTTACTCAACAATTCTAGATTATATTGGTATGTTAAGATACAAATGTTGAATTTTTTATTTTTTCAATTGATGGCCCAATATTCTTGTCTCAATAATATTTCCAAAATTGGGTGGAATCTTTCCCAGTTGGCATGATAAGTAAATTATTTTATCACATAGATAATTCATGTGATTTTCTGACCCCCTTTCCCATATTAGTAATGAATTTTAGGTAGGACTATTGGTATCCCCAATGGAAACTCACTTGGCATATTAACATGTATTCCATTAACAGAACATGGTTTGTTGAGGAATAAATACATTAAATCCCAATGAAATATAATGCACAGGTTGTGGAAGAAACACATGAGACTCCTCTTTCAACCTTGTCGGCTCGATTGATCATTCATTTAATGGTATTAATACCTAAACATATTTCACTATCACATCTTCTTTCCAATGACCCCCTTAATATTTCTCTAATAGATCAATACCACAAAGGCTACATTTGGAGAAAATTCATGACTTGGTTACGGTGACAACCTTGGAGAACATTTTTGATGAATATGAATAGATTCACCCACTCTTTCATTTGTTGGGTGCTGGTGGCTTTGAATACCAGATATTGTATGATATCATGCTACAGGTTGTCCTGGATTTATAAAAATATTTAAAAAATTACAGGTACTTGTGTGGTTTTGATGAAAATACTCCTATGATTGAATTAATAAGGGAATATTTAAATGTTATTAAACAAATAAATCATAAAATAATTTGATTGTGCACCCATATGGGTGACTTGAAAACACAGATAGAAGTAGAGGAATTGATCATATCTTATTCAAGGTACCATCATTTGATTTCATCATCCTTATTAGTTATCGCTTATAAAGGTGGTGAATTTAAATCATATTTTATTGAGACACTTCAACATTAGTAGATGGTAGAGGAGGTAGAGTGAACAACACTTCAACATTCTATTGATACCCCCCCCAATTCTGGCTAATTTTAAAAACTCAATTGAACATACATTATCATGATTTAGTCATGAATAGTTTTCTTCTTTTTTAAACACTACAGAGACTTAGGAATAGGGATATTCCTCCTTACTTTTAGATTATCAATGAATAAATCTTTAGAACTCTATATTTATTTATCATGATTTTATTTATACAACATGTGCATGTAAGTTCATTGACTAAATATTATATAGACCATAAAAAGAATCCATTATTTTAATAATACCATGTAAAACCATGTGACTAAATTTGAAAGCTTGAATCATAAAATAATTATCTTCAGAACAACCCATGAATTATTATTGGTAAAATAATCCACATTTGTGTTTCTACTCTAGTAATCCTTGGATCACCAGGTCCTAAATAATAATTTGGGTGAATATATCACACACATGGAGTGCTCTAATGTTTTTCTATATTAGTGGAAATACCAAGAATAGATTGTTTTTTCTATGGACTGATCATAATCCCTACTATATTTGTATACTTGTTTTAATATTACCCTAACTTTAGTGAACGTTTCAAGAGGGTAAGTCATAGTATGTGTGGAGATGGATTTTTTTTCAAGCACCCCTTTAATGATTTTCAACCTAAAATATTTTTTTCCTTTTCCATTTTATAAATTCTAAAAATTTTCTCGATCACATAATGTGTGTGTCCAACGAGTAGAGACTTGATTTTTCTCAGGGTTCATTTTATGAGTTTTCAACCTAGCGAGCATTATGTCTCATTCATCTATAATTTTAAGGCCTTGAAAAATATATCATTATTTTATTTTAGGATCTTCTAGATCAAGAAATTTTTTTCTATAGTTTAGGGTATTTTATATTAGATCATCTATTTATATAATATAATATCTTTTAGTACTGACTATATATTGTAATAGTTTATCATCTTCTAGCTCAGATCATCTGTTGTTTTATTTTATTTTATTTTAGCTCAACCCCTATATTTATTTAGTTTAGGTTATTTTATATCATAACATATATTACTATATTTTATGATCTTTTAGCTTGTACCATATATTATATTATTTTATTGTCTTTTAGCGTGGACCATCTATTGATGTAGTTAAGGGTCTTTCATATTAAACTATCGACTGTTGGTTATGAATTATGGGTATATTAATGAATGGTTTGGGAAACCTGCATCAATTGTTTATTATGAGGAATGATTACCAATTAAGGTTTCTAATATCTTTCATTACAAATAGATAACCTGAAGATATAATGTTTATGAAGAGTTCTAACACCACACGTGATTGCAAAAATTATGATGGATGGATATCCATGATTGGTTGTGACACACTACACTCATATTGATACATGATTTGATTTATGGTGGTTTAGAATTTCAGAAACCAAATCCACTTAGATAGTTAACATATGATTTTTGTAAGTTGTAGCCTGAAATTTTGGATAGAAATTCATTATATGGGGTATATTCATTGAGGATGATTATAAAACATTATAAGATATGTGTTCAACTATAATGTTGAAGGGATCATGAGGATTTCAGGGCCTTTCCAATGAGGAGGATACACCTATAGTTTATAGCTGAAAGACCCTTATTCATAAGCCTATAGGGCGTAAATTCATGGTCAAGTAGAGGGGTCCACACTTATTTCCAACGTAGATGAAATATTTGTGAATATTAGAACATTTTCATGATTAAGTGAGATTTAGATAACATATCTTTCCAAGGACTCTGACACTCTAGGAATGTTTACATCATGGTTGGGAAGATCGGGCCCTCTTCCATGTGGTTTCAGATCACATGGTGGGGTACATAAAATGGTTTGGGAATGAAATATCATTTTCATTCCTTGATAATGGTTATCACACATGGTATTTTAACATTGAATATTTAAAATCCTATTGAATAGTCTTGTTATGCGTGGTGTAAATCATGTTATATTAATATCTAGGTCAAATATAAATGGGGAATAGTGGATATGGGTCAACCATTATTAATTTTGGGAACAATTATTACACATATCCTAGATAATATCTCAATGATTTAAATTATACCTTTCCTCTAAGACAAAAAAAAACACTAGGGTAAATCTCTAAGGCGTTGCATTATTCACCAACGAATCCTTGTGGGACTCTATCGAGAAAGTTATCCCTATTACCCATACACTACATATAAGAACCAAGAGATATATCTCAAGGACATGGGGTTCTAAGAGATGTTTATCTACTCAAGGAATTTGTGAGTGTTAGTTTAGACTTAAAATATATAAAGGTGATTTGTGGAAAATGTAATATTCAATAAGGGTTTGGGAAGCCTAAAATTTCGGTTTTTACTTAGTGAACATGTTACCATGGTTATGATATGTGATAAAAAAATACTCTAACATTTTTTTGGACCATAGGGTCCAGTGAACATGGCTAGGAGTTTACTAGGGCCACAATATGGACCCCTCGATCTTTACATATTTTTTATTTATGCACTAGATTTTTCTAGTCTATGGAGTGAGACATGTCTTTGCTCAGACATTCCTTTTTCAATTTCCCATAAAAATAATGTTTATAGATCTTTCACTGGTAGTTTTGTGTCCTATGATTTGGACCATCAAAGGATGGTGATTACTATTGTATATATTTGACCAAAGTGCATGCAGTTTAAGGCCATGATGTATTTGGAAATGATATGAGGGGAGTGTTACATAGTATCCTAATTGGGAATCCCAAGGTTATAAGTACTCCAATAGATTCCCAATAAGAGTATGAGAATGTATTAAATGATGTCTCTTGGATCCCAAATCCTGAGTAATGGTATGGGGAAATCATGCTAAGGATGATCAGAAATAAATATTTAGTGAAGATATCTACTATATTGTTGTTTAGGATTACAAGGGCCAAAATCCATTCTTTCAAGGGATATACACATTTGGTAGATGATTGGTTGATCATATACAAGATCAAGAAGAAAACATGAATAGTGAAACAATGGGTCCTGTGATGTTGGGTGTCCTTTTCAAGGGCTATGGAAGGTTTGCAGCAATTCGAGACACTCAAGACACAAAGTGTGGTTTGATGATAGAAGAAACCAAAACTATGGTAAACTAGTTTTAGGCTCTTATTGACCTTGATGAGGTATGATGGTCGATGATGGTGTAAATAGTTTTGTGTTATGCAATTAGGATGGATATTTCATTCATTTTAAGATCATGTGACAATGATGTATTCCTTTTAGATTAATGTATTATGGTAAGGATTTAATAACCAATGTGAAATTTTGGAATATATATTTAAAGAAACATTAAACTAGTTGATGGAATCCTGATGAAAGAGGCATGTTTTATCCCCACATAGGATTATTGGAGGGTAGAAAATTGATGTAGCCCATCCATTATAGATATATCCCACGTAAAAGAAAGTCATATAAAGATCTGAATTGTACACAGGTAAAGTATGACTGAATGACCTGGTCATCCTTAAGATAATGCATGTTTAATTTTTAATGTTGGGATTCCATAGATTTCCCAATATATTTTATAAAAGAATTAATCATTACATCATCATCATTTTTTAAGGAGAACCGTCTACATTGATATGACTCACATTTAGGGGAGAGGTGATTTTGGTTTTCTTCCCTTAGTGAGTCTCAACATCGTGGTCAACTAAGGGGTAAAATACATTGATCAGGCTTATAGGTAGGGAAAGAGAATTTACATATTTCATTAAGTTTGGTTGTGAAGGATTCATCTCTAGTGGAGATTAATGGATAGTATGGGGAGCTATAATAAATTTTAGGTCTTGTAGGATATACCATATGTCTTAATGTTTAATATTGTAAGACTAGGAAATTGTCATGTAGTTTAACATCATGTGACAAAGGAAGGTGTTGTTCAGTTTAATGTCATGTAACTAGTATATTTTGTTGTAGTTTAACATCATATTACTAGTATGTTTTCATCTATATTAACTACATGTGACAAGGATAATGACATGCATTTTAAAATCATGTTACTAGGGTGTATCACTGAGAGGAATAACTAAATCAAGGACATTTTATCTTATTAAGATATTTATACACCAAAATAAATAGGGTACATGAATTAGATTTCATAATTTTTTGACATTGGGTAAGAGTCATAGATATGTAACATCATGTATATCATAATCTGGATAAATAGTTGTGTTATGAGAAGTGTAATTCATGAACCAAGAATTCATGAGTTAACTGGAGTGGAAACTGGTGAGTACAATTAAGCCATTGAGAAAGGTGGATACCTATATTCTAGGAAGTTATGATAATAATTTCAAGGTTTTAAGGGGTCTTGTTTTCTAGGAATAGAACACCCACTATGATCAAGATTTGAGGCATTTTTTTATTCATGATTGAATCCTTGGGGTGTACCTTTGGATTTACTAGTCCATGTTACAAGTTTTCTATTAGGGGGAAGAAGGAGTTGTGGAAAAAAAAGTTCCATGGGGTTCTAAGAGGAGAATAAAATCTAAAGGAATTGGTTGGTACCAACACAAGTATTAAATATATGAAGTTTATTATGGACAACATATGATAAAATAATGTTTAGAGAATCCTAAATTATATGAGAGCATGTATTGAACACAATTTTAGGTGAATAGATAAAACATGTGATCCAGGCATACATGATAATCATAGGAAATAATATGTTAAATAGTGAATACCTCATGTCATACAGTTTAACTTCATACAACAAAGACATTGTTCCCTATCTTTTGATAGAATGCACCTCAATTGCACTATTCATATTGACGTTCACAGTTCCATAATATTATATGAATCATGGTCCATATGAGTAACATGAGATAATCTAATAGTTGATTGTGTCATGTTAGGGTGAATAATAGGGAATATGGTGGGGGTATTCAAATTTTTGTATGAGAGGGAATCCTAACACAAATTTGGTTATCCTCATGGGGAATGTCCAGGAGTGATGTGGAATTGTATCTGGGCCGAAAATATGGAATTCATATTTCATCATGTGCTTCATATTATGGTAATAAAGACACATATAGTTCTTACTTGTAAAATTTACCACAATACTTGAGTTATATTTTTGGGATAGATTATTTTTATCAAAAGGTGGTTGGGTATGAGATTTGGGATCTGGGAGTCACTATGTATCTTATGGTAGTATGAATCAATCCATGTGAAACTCTCAGAAGAATGATTCTATATAGAAGTATAAACCATACGTAGAGAGGGGATATTTTTTTATCATGTTTCAGTCGGAACTGATATTATATAACTTCGTGTCTCTACGTATCCTATGGTAACTAGAGTCAATCCACACATAGTTCTAGAATAGAGGTTCCCTACTTAGTTATGACATATATACATGGTGGGGAGACATTTTTATATTATATATAGACCAAATATTTAAGATCTTGTTTTGAAAATGTATATTATGGTAATTGGAATAAATCTATGCATATTTATTGAATATTAGATCCCTGTATTAGTCTAACCCCTTACGTAGGGAGGGGGTTTTATATTGCGAATAAACATACGATTGAAGATACGATAATTACAATATATCATATGGTAATAGGAATCAAGTTGAAAATATTTCTTGAGATGGAGGATTCCCTACACAGGTCTAACCTATATGCAGATAAGGGGTATTTTACACTTTTTATTATAGTTGAACCTAGGATTTGGGATATAGGAATCATAATGTATCTTTTGAATTTAACTGTAAGAACCCAGTTCTTTATTAAGGTATGGATCCTATATTTTTCATCAATTATAAGTTTAAATTTTTATATATGTCCAAATAGGAATTCCATTTGAGGTCATAGAGGTAATAGGGGTTCCCAGGGCTGGTTTGGAGCCCAAAACCCAACATATGGGCTGAAAAAGTCCAAGTTCATGGTTAGTAAAAAATGTGTGCGGTAGGCCGCACGGTTACATATAAACATGAGAGGACGGAGATTGGATTAATATTGGATTCACGGTGAGACAAACCTTGTGACTTGGGGTGCACGGTTGTGTGATAAAATGCAGACTTTTGATAGAGGAGTTTTTAACAGTTAGTCAAATAGTGTGTAAAAATCATGTGATGTTCCCCTTACTATAGAAAAGGGTGCATGGTTTGCGCATGGTATGGACAACAGTGAATCCAAACCATGACGACCTATGTCTTGGGTGAATTTTAAAAATTAACCCCATTTAATTATTTTTTCAAAACTATTTTTTCCAATTCTTCTCATGTTGAACAACCTCACCCCTTGAGAACTCGACTTTTCCGGCTATCATAGGAATTGGAAGATCTTTTCCATTTGGGCTTGGAATCAAGAACCATTTATCTCGTTGCATCTATCTCGGTAAGATATTGGTTCATTTTTTTCATTACTTGTCTGGTTTGGTATCAGTTATTCTATTCTGGTACAGGATAATTTTCTCTATTTTAAGTGTTCTCTACCGTCTTAGATTTTTATCCTGATCAGAGTTGAATTATGAGATGATACTTGAAAAGATATCCACTACAAACCTAATTTAGGCGATCTTATTATTTTCCCTCAAATTTCAAGTGTTATATATATATTTCATTGTGTCACGTGCCCAATTCTCAGAGTGACAACATTGAAATGAATTTTAATCCTTGAATTGAATTGATTGGTATAACCTACAAAATTAATAAGGCCCATTTATAAATGTAAATTGGTTAAGACCATTGAATTTGAACCACCCCATGGGATTGATGTGTATTAAAATTGAAATTTATGAAGGAATTTGAATTTGGATACCTTTGAGGTGTGCCTATTAATCATTTTCATGGGATTTTTAATGTTGAATTCTCAATTATAATTTCAATTGTAAATTTAATTGATGAAGAAAAGGAAAAAAAGTTATATCTCTAGACTCTTTCCATGTAAATGGTTGATTAATCATGACATGATAGTTATAATGGAATAACCATGTGAGTTAATTAAAGGGTAAGACCTCTAAGCTTAGCCTGTTCCTTGATCCACCTTTTTAGGTGAGATTGAATTGAAATGAATAAGGTGATGACCTTAATATAATAAGATGATATTGATTGCATAAATTCTTATATTTATTGTTTGAAACATTGGTTCATATATGAAAGCTAAGTAAATAATCATGGGGGATTACTTTTATATGCCTGAGTGATACTTGGACTCCAAACGGACTTCCAAGGATAGACTCAAAGGGTAGTTGATCATATATGTTCATATATGTCATAAGTGATATGTGGGATTACTTAGTGGAATACAGGGGATAGACTCAAGAGGCTATGATGTTATACCACTCTTAGAGAGATACCTAGGTTATTGTGAGGATCTCCATGGATAGGATTTTAAGGTGCTGGTTTATATTATACATGAGAGAAACATGTATTCCTAATTAGGAACACCAAGGATAGTCTCCAGTTGTGAATTTAATATTGAATGAAATGATTTATATAACGCGTATATCAAGCCAAAGAACAAGAATGGATCCGGTCAGAGTCTTTTACTTAATAGATGACATGTTTTTTAAACTTTTGAGAATATCATTATGTAGACTGATGGGTTACACACTAGGTCAGATGAATTATTAATTAAATGAGGTTGGATAATTAAATTATATTTCATATAAATTTCATTGGCCTAATTATTAATTTAGATAATTATTTCATAGAAAAAAAGTGTTAAATTAAATTTTATGAATTTAGAACCTAGACTTCATAGGATGTTTACTTTCAGTAATTCCTTATATATGATATGACTCCCTACACACTACTATCCTTGTACATTCACTGACTTGATGGCATTATACCATGGGTGGTTACCTACTTGGATTATATATCACACCCTGTTCAGGATGCCGATGGTATTAGAACAGACTATATATCTAATGGTATGGATAAGGGAAAGCACCCTGCTACATGTTCTTGGCTGATTCTTAGGAGAATGGGAGTATGGGACAGAGCTAAGGCTCATGAGTCTAGCTAGACCATTTGGAACCTTTTTTACATTTGTTCCATGTATTGTATCCCTTCCATGTATACCAATTTTGGATGCTTTATTAGACACATGAAATGTATAATCAATTTTAATATATGTGATTCCTTCTCGTAGATTGATATATTCCTACATTGTTCATTTATTAGATGTATGATTGATTTAATACTCCTGCTACATATCTAAAATTATATTTTCACCGTGAAACACTTTGGTGATTGTTTTTGACGGTTTCCACTGGGGATGCACGTGCATCCGTCATGCTGGGGAGGACGCGCGGCTATTTCCCTACATTCCCGCTTTCCAAAGGCTGGAGGCATCCATTCCTTATTCAGGGACGTCTGCTTCTTAATGAAAACTGGGATGATGGTATGTCAGTTCTTCCTTCTGTGGATTCCTCCTCGGAGCTCGTCACCTAGTTCGGGTCTCCCTCATAGATTTAAGAGGTGCTCATGAATCTCGTTCCCGGTTCCATATCTTCATGGACACCAGTTAATTACGCTACTTCCGCCGAGACACTCCAAGGGGTCTGGTCAGGGTAGAAACCTTTTGTTAGGAGAGTGGTCACACTGAGGCATTGTTGGAATGTCTTGATGCTGGAGGACTGTCCTGTCTATCTTTTGCCCCTTATTATAGGGCTTCTCAAGGGCGCGGAAGCCCGAGGCATCCCACATCGAATGCGGGGAATTGTATGCCATAGGAATGTATCTAAGGTTTTCCTCAGCTTCCCATGTTTAATACAGGGTATGCCATGAGTTTAATTTCTAGAAGAGACAGATCGGACAGATCGGAACACTGAGAGTGGATCAAATGAAAGAACCTCCTGAAGGGAACTCCGATGTTGGGGCCAGCACGTGGGAAGCTTCCCGGATACGATGGAGTGGAATGAGGTGTCATGATCCCACTGGGATGTGTCATCCCAAGTAAGAATCAGGATGGGTGATGAAGTGAAGGGGGCTTGAACCTCGTGGGGGCTTCCAATGTATCCCTGTGGCAGGGAATCAAAGTCCGCATAGTTCAATGACATAGTGGGACACCTGAAAAGGCGACCCGTGAGAATGAACACACAGATGGGACCCAGAGGGAGTAAGGCCTCTAGGCTAGGTCATGAGCTTCCCAAGGCGCGTGGGCTTGACAGAGAGGTCAGGATGAGATGTGGGTGTTGGGCTTGAACCTCGTAGAGGCTTCCTACGTACCATGCCTTAGCATGGATCAAAGTCCTCATAGTTCAGGTACATAGTTTAACGTCATACGGGATGGGGGAATTTGGGGATTATGCTCTGAGTCAGCCCATAATCGATGGATGGGGATTAAACTCTAAGGTGGCCCATAATGGATGGATGGGGCTTACTTTCTGAGGTGTCCCATAATGGATGTATGGGGCTTAGGCTCTGAGGTGTCCCATAATGGATGGATGGGGCTTACGCTCTGAGGTGGCCTATAATGGATGGATGGGGCTTACGCTCAGAGGAGGCCCATAATGAATGGATGGGGATTATGCTCTGAGGTGGCCCATAATGGATGGATGGGGCTTGAATCTCATGGAAGCTTCCTATGTACCATGCCTTTGCACAAATCAAAGTCCCTGTAGTTCGGGTTGGAATGGGGATTACGCTCTGAGGCGGCCCATAATGGTGGGGCTAGAACCACATGGAGGCTTCCTACATATCATGCCTTAGAACGGATCAAAGTCCCCATAGTTCAGGTTAGAATGGGGCTTACTCTCCAAGGAGGCCCATAATGGTGTTGGTGAACCGACGTGAAGGAGTCAGAACGATCGGGTGGTGGGCTTAAACCTCATGGAGGCTTCCTACGTACCATGCCTTAGAACAGATCAAAGTCCCCGTAGTTCATTGTGGTGCAGTTTAGCATCATTTGGGATGGGGGTTGTCGTGGTTGATGCTTGCTCTAAGCCCACGTGAGTCATGCTTCGTGTGGGAAGCAAGAGGCAGAAGGGACCCGACGATCACGTCGTGAAGGGTGTGTCCGTGGGAAGAGAAGAGGGGATTACGTGTTGAGCGACCCATGGTGTCGGGACATACTCTAGGATGGAGGCCCGAGGGCAACAAAGTGCATAGGGAGATGGATTTGAGACCGAAGACAGAAGTGGCCTCGTTCTCTATCACACCCTCCCCTGGCCTTGGCGGTGGGGAAGTACGGAGGTGCATGGGTGCTAACTTCTGCAAGAGGGGCTAGAGGCTTACACCAAGGAGGCTTCCCTTCCCCCATGGAAAAACGCAACTACGAGATGGAGGATATCATCCCATGTGGGGGTGATTTCATCCCCATGGAGACGAGTGGGCGTAAAGAATGTCCGAGCCGGGGGGACCCTGCGTGCTAGGCATGGGGCAGGATCACAGTTTAACGTCATGTGTTGAGGACGAGGTTCTTGGCAGTTTAATGTCCTATAGCTCAGAAGAGGTGGGTTCGTTCCACACCCCTAGAACTTACATACCAGTACCCTCTGCTCATTGTAGGAGGGAAGGTACCGAAAAGGCCGTGGTGAAGGGGGTCACAGAGCGAACCATTGAGGGGTACATGTTAGCATGGATATGTGAAGAAGAAATAGCCGTTAGCATGCCTATGCGAAGAAGCATGAGGCAAAGAAACACAACGGGAAAGACCGCCCAAGGGACCTTGAGGTTACTTCGTACGAGCCTAGAAGGCCGTATGGGAAAACAACACATGGTGTGTATGCCCGATGTGTGTGCCCGAGGCATACACAAGGAGGACATCAGGTGCCTACGCAGGGAGGCACCATGGGAGCATCATGGTGAGGGATCCTGGGGATTGCGCTCAAATAAATGGTTGGCGCGCAAAACACCGAGATGGCGTGTAACTGAGGTAGAGGTATTGCACGCGTCTAGGAGTATCGCGCACAAGAGATATGAATTGCGCGCGAGGGTCAAATGCCACATACAAAGGCAAGGCCACACCCAGCGAAGGGATTGCGCGCAATTGGACCTTTTTTCATGAAACAAAAAGAATTACATGCAAGGGACGAACCCTAAAGGGTTTGGAATTCTGTTTAAGCCAGTGGGATTGCGCGCAAAGGCGGATCCCGGGTGAGGTGGCGCGAAAAGGCTCAGTACTTGAAGGTCATCTTGCACGCGTGGAAGTCATATTTCGCGCACAAGAGCTGTTTCAAATTCCTCAACCCTAAAATGGAAGAGATATCTTTCCATTTATAGTCCTTCGGCGTCGCAGAATCCAGGCGGCGTGCGCAATTTTGTGCACCAAAGATGGAGCTGCGGAACGTTAGCCGCGCGGGCATGGGCACACAATTATTGTGCTCCTACACTGGGATCCCTTCGTGAATCCTGGACCCCTTTCACGTGGCCCCCATTTTTTCGTGCGCCTTCCCATTTATTTCGTGCAACACTTCCGAGCCCTCCGGAATGGGTCTCCGGGTCCGTATATGACTTCGCTTTGTCATTTTGAAACTTCCTTTGTGAATTACGGACTTTTCAGCCTCTACAAATTCCCCCCCCCCTCAGAATTTGATTGGCGAGGGGTCACAACGATCATATTCCGAGGAAAACTCCGAAATGCCAAAGGGTTGGTCTTCAATAGACCCCTACACGCAAAAAATGTTGCGGCGTGCAAAAATCCGGCTGGCGCGGAATTCGCTTTCCGTGCGGCGCGAAACCCCGACTTCGCCTATAAAAGGGGCCATGGGTCCCATGATCTGTATGCAACTTTCTCGCACGATAGGATCTGAGATCTCGTTCACGAAATTGCATCTCTGACTTCATGGAAAACCCGCTTTGGCCATGTGGAAATTCTCCGAGTTTTGGCCGCATTTATGTGAAAAACCGAAAGATTCCGTGCCAACCATTCTGACTTCGTGCCCAACTTCCATATTTCGCGCAACATATCCAGATTCTACGCAACTCATCTAGATTCCATGAAACTCATCCAGATTCCGCGCAACTCATCCAGATTCCACGCAACGCTCGAACCGCTATGCCGGAAGAAGATGTCCGCGAACCAAGTAGATGAGGGGGAAACTGCCACTCGCAGAGCAGAAATAGTGGCGAACAAGGAGTTTTGTGGCGCTAGGGTGGTTGTTTCCAACAACCATACCTTGTTCAACTTACTATCCTCTGCCCAGAAGGAGTACCCTTTTTCCAACAACCTTCCGCTGTGGAATTTTGGCATTTTGGAGGAGGTTCTGCTGCCGAGATTCGAGGTTGACACACCGCGTTCATGGGTGACCTGGGAGGATGACCTTCCCCGATAAAATATCACCAACAATGGTCGACTTTCCAGAGAGACCAGACACATGGATGTATATGTCCTGAACCTGAGGACTAGGACCATTGTTGGGGGTGATCCCATTGCAGAGAGTTCCCCAGCCCTCTATGCAAGCACGTTCCGTCAGAGCATCAAGGATGATACTAGGGATGGATACAAGATTGGGATTTGAGGTTCGGAGTCAAATTCACCAGTGAGTGGGCCTGTGCATACTGGGTTCACCATACGTGTGACCAATTCGGGGCCGCGCTACGGCACATTGGGTTGTTCAAAGAGGTGTGGATGTTGCAGTTCCACTTCTACCGCCATCTTGAGCTCGTGCCGGAGCTGTTCACCTGGTGATCCCCTGATACCAACATGTTCCATCATCACCATGGGGAAGCTGGTATCAGTCTCTGGGATGCCCACTGCATCGGAGGTATACCACTGGAGGGTTATCAATACAACGAGTTCCTTCCCCCAATGAACACTTGAGAGCATAGATCCCGGACCCCCATGCTAACGTGGCATCTACTGGAGCTGGCCAAAGAGAGGATGGAGGTTAAGGACTTCCTGAAGGACATCACCTACAAGGACTGGTTCAGCCTGTTCCTAGAGAAGAACCCGGTGGTCAAGATGCAAGGACAGGGAAAATGGTTCCCAAACGCGGCTCAAAAGATCAAGAACGAATCATACCGGAGGATCCTGGAGGTGGGGCAATACCAATCATGGGGCTACCGTCTTATTGAGGTCCGAGACCCGAATGTATGATATACCAGGTTTCTCGCCACCTTCCCAAGTGGGTGGCTTCTGCCGGTGCGGGACGCCAGGATGGGCATCCGTCTAGTAACTCTGGTGATGGTGGGCACCATGGCCGCCAACAAAAGGTTTAATCTGGGGGTCCCCGTGCTGGCTAGGTTGTACTCCATTCTGGGACGCATCTCAAGAGGGGGTCACCTCGAAGGGTGTTCGGCCCCTTTCAGATCTTCCAAGGCTGGGTGGCGGCTCATCTTGGTGGGTACACTTTCCCAAATGCCATTCGTCCTCCTGAAAATGACCTACGACTATCTCTGCTGAACATTGTCGGGGTCGCGCCGATGACGCTCAACGAGGAGGGAGTAAGGATTAGAATTGGTAACCATGCCAACTTCAACTTCATCCCATTCCCCACCTCGGTCATCCAAATGGAAGACAATGGCTAGGGCTCGCTGGAGTAGCAGGAATACTTCCAAAGCATCCAAGGTGGGGATCTTGTGGCTCAAATTAATGGGATGATCATCTGCGAGCCTTACGTGTCGTCCTGATTTGCCAGGCAGTTCGGGTGACTCCAGTGAATGACGAAGAGGGTATTCATGGACATCTGGGAGGAGAGGAATCCTTCCGTCCTTCGCTATATGTGGTTAATGATTACAACTTATGGCTCTGGCGATGTCATCACCCTTCCTCTCACCGGGGCCGACGCTGGCCTAGCAACCGAGTATGCCGAACATTGGTCTATAGAGTTACCTGGGGGGATTTTGCGCAAGTGAGTTCAGCAACTCGAGACTACCTACGTGGAACCCTGACGACGAGAGAGAAGGAAAGTTGTCTCTAGAAGGGGGGATCAGGGGCATGCCAGGCAGCGAGGCCTGCACAGGCCGGGACCTCAGCAGTGGGGACATCGCATGGTGGGACCAACGAACTTCCTGGGAAGCAGATAAGGTATCTGCTTCAACCTTCCTAGGACACAATCTTCCTAGCGCTATGGTCAGCCTGGTTAACTTTGTGGTATTCGATGAGAATCAAAGCCCTCTAGTAGAAGATAATATAGGATGGGATCCAGCTGTTGGAAGTCGGGCTCATTCGGGTTACTGACAGAGTAAACTTCCATCTGCGACACGCATATCTAACGGCCATTGACACATATGCGCGCCAACGAGGTCGGCGAGTGGAGCCACCTTTCCTGGTGAAAGTGATGCTCGGCCAAGACCATGATCCGTAAATGATGCCGCCGGGAGAAGGCGATAGTGATGACGAGTCAGAGGGAGAGGAGGAAATAGGAGAAGACGAAGGATCTCAGGGAGGGTCCCTCCAAGGGAGCATACATGAGAGTGGTGTGATCGTCGGCTCTAGCATAGACATAACCGAGCTGCTCAAGGTCTGTCTCTATCCTTATTTATCCCCCTTCATTACCCATTCTCTTCTGCAATTTCTAATCCATTTCTCCATCTCACTCAAGATCATATAGGCACTGATCAGGAGTCCCCAATATAGGAAGGAGAGGAGGCACCGGTGGGACACGGCGGGGCTCCGACGCCCATTATCGAACTGACAAGCACTGAGGAGTCTTTTGCCATGATAGCTCTTGTAGCAGCCAGAACACTAGAGGATGATGCTTTGGGTTCTTGTAAGTCCCTTGATTTTCTACTGGCGCTTATTGTCGGAGAAATATACTAATCAGGATTCTCCCTATACAGTGATCTCGGGGTTGGAGGCTCGTCGGGCTGCTGAGCCCAAGACGTCAGTGAGTGAATTAGCGGCGGACGTACCGCCTCCTCCAAAACATACCTCCCAAACTGATTCGGCCCCTAAAATTGGTGAGAAGGGGGTAGAGGACATCAGTGGTGCTAACATTGGAGTGAGGCTGGAAGCTAACGAAGGCACCACCACTATCAGGGCGAGAGAGGAAGGTCTCCCAGACATCGAGGATCCTATTCCTTTAGAAGGCATTCCTGAGGCAGATCTTGCTAATGAGCTGCTGGCTATCTTCCCTGTATACCGGCGCACTGATCCCGAGGAGATAGATGATTCAGACTCGGAAGCGGCCGAGGAGAGTCGGATGACATGACACAAAGGGTGGAAGTGCGTCCATCATTTTCTTAGGTAGCCTCAGACGAATTGGCTGAGGCGGATGGGATCACTCCAGACCTGGCTACATTTCCTATGTGCCAGAGGGGCGGACGCTCAACGCCTACATCTGACATTCTGTGATTACATGGTCGAGAAGATACGTGAGAGCATCCGGCGCACCGACATTGCCCAGTGTCGTGAATAATCGGTGAGCACCCGATCGTTCCTAAGGGTAGAGCAGGAAGTCCAATGCCTCGAAGAGCAGGCGACAAAGAAGGAGGCCTTCATCGCAAAATGCTCGGATCTCATGGAGAAACTGATGGCCCAGCTGGCTGATGCCCAAGAAAAACTGATGAAGGCGAGTCACCAGATGATCGTGCTTCAAACTAAACGGGAACAGGCACAATCTAAGATTGGCGAACTGTGCTCTACGGCTTCTGATGAGGAGAGAGTCTTTAGGGAGCGAGAAACAGCCCTGGAGGCCACAATCCAAAGGGTAGCAGCGTTAGAAAGATCAATCCAAAACGCTGATCCTTAAGGGCCCTGTTTTGGCTAGCTCGTGAACTTTTCTCTCTCAATTTATAGACAAATCCATTTATCTATGCCTTTGGTTTAGCCTTCTCATCCATAATCCTAAAATAAATAACACTTTATCCCTAATCTCATGTGGTCCGTACACAATGTAAGAAACAAAGGATGATTTTTTATCATTTTATTTGACTGTGCATCACCATTTTCTATTTCTGACGCTTTCCACTGGGGACACGCGCGCATCCTTCACGCAGGGGAGGACGTGCAGCTGTTGCCCCGTATTTCCGCTTTCTAAAGGTGGGCTACATCTGTTCCTTATTCATGAGCTTCTCGAGGTGTGTGGGCTCGAGGGAGAGGTCAGGATGAGACGTGGGTGTTGGGATTGAACCTCGTGGAGGCTTACTACGTACCATGCCTTAGCACGGATCAAAGTTCCCATAGTTCAGGTACACAGTTTAACGTCATGCAGGACAGGGGCATTTGGGGATTACACTCTGAAGCGGCCCATAATGGATGGATGGGGCTTACGCTCTAGGGCAGACCATAATGGATGGATGGGGCTTACGCTCTGAGGCGAACCATAATGGATGGATGGTGTTTACGCTCTGAGCGGCCAATAATTGATGTATGGGGCTTGAACCTCATGGAGGCTTCCTACGTACCATGCCTTAGCATGGATCAAAGTCCCCGTAGTTCAGGTTGGAATGGGGATTACAGTCTGAGGCGGCCCATAATGGTGGGAATTGAACCTCATGGAGGCTTCCTACGTACCATGCCTTAGCACGGATCAAAGTCCCCATAGTTCGGGTTGGAATGGGGCTTATGATCTGAGGCGGCCCATAATGGTGTTGGTGAATCGACGTGAAGGAGTCGGAACGACTGGGTGGTGGGCTTGAACCTCATGGAGGCTTCCTACGTACCATGCCTTAACATGGATCAAAGTCCCCGTAGTTCTCTATGGTGCAGTTTATCATCATGCGGGATGGGGGTTGTCATGGTCGATGCTTTCTCTAAGCCCATGAGATTCATGCTCGGTGTGAGAAACAAGAGGCAGCAGGGACCTGACGATCACGTCGTGAAGGGTGTGCCCATGGGAAGCAAAGAGGGGATTACACGTTGAGCGGCCCATAGTGCCTGGACTTACTATAGGATGGAGGCCCAAGGGATAAAAAGCACATAGGGAGAGGGATTTGAGACTGAAGATAGGAGGGGCCTCGTTCCCTATCACACCCTCCCCTAGACTTGGTGGTGGGGAAGTACGGAGGTACATGGGTGCTACCTTCCACAAGATGGTCTAGGGGCTTACACCAAGGAGGATTCCCTTCCCCCCATGGACAAATGCCACTCTGATAATGAGGATATCCTCCCATGTGGGGGGTGATTCCATCCCCATGGAGACGAGTGGGCGTAAAGAATGTTCGATCCGGGGGGACCCTGTGTGAGAGGCATGGGGCTGGATCACAGTTTAACACCATGTGTTGAAGACGAGGTGCTTGGAAGTTTAACATCATGCATCTTGGACGAGGTGGGTTCGCTCCACACCCCTAGGACTTACATAACCGGTACCCTCTGCTCCTTGTGGGAGGGAAGGTACCGGCAAGGCCGTAGTGATGGGGTTGTTGTGGAGAACACCTATGCGCAAGTGCACAAGTCGGATAACACCAAGGGCATTGGAATCAGACCGAATAAAGGGAGATAAAATGTGGGAATCCCATGGCCGACATTTAGAACGCAATGAGGGTGGAATGACAATGGAGCATAACTCTTGACCATTTTTGAAACATAGTATCCATATCGTGTTAGCCTGAAATGGGGACAAACAAATGAGGGTCGACTGTTGAGTGTGTTCGAAACATAGGACCTAACCCAAATATCGTCCCTCAGTCTTCCGGAACATTAGCCCAGGATAGCAGGCAGACCATAGGTCAATCATCCATATTGTTACAATAGGGAAACCAAAGGTCAATCATCCATACTGTTAGGGTTTCCTTTCGTACATGACAGAGGATGAAGTTCCGAATGAAGGACATGTGAAGTGTGAGGTGGAGTGATGGAATGTTTGAATGGATTCCAATGCTCTTGAACTTATGCCACTATAATCATGGCATTAGGCATCTCATACATGGAGCATAAGACATCTCTTTCTTGGAGAAAGAGGCATCCTATGTTTGTAACATAGGGATTACTACAGTTTAAAGTCATGTAGATAGGACTGTTAGGCATAAGGCGCTCAGCAGTTGCTGGTGTAGGGTCTTACACAAGGGCGTCCCTTTCTGGTTCAACCTGGAATAAGATCCAAGTGATAGGGTTTGGAGGAGTTTAATGAGGAATGGTTCGACTCAAGGTACTCAGGAAATTGATGATGAGAATCTCGACTCACGACATGTGAAGGGGACCAAGAGGAATATGTCGACTCAAGGTATTTCATGGTGTGTAGAGGAGTATCTCAAATCATGTTATTCCATAGGTGGAAAGAGGCCACGCATAAGGACACACATGATATGCTACGTGCAATATGGAGGGGTTGCGCGCAATAAGACAGGTGTGCGCGCAATTTAAGATGTTGTGCAAAAAACCCTGGGTTGGTATGAAATCAGTGCTGCCTGTGAGAAATAGGGGGCTGAGGTTCTGCGTGACTTGAAGGGATTGCACGTGAGGGGCAGAATTGCGCGCCGGAAGAAAGGGCTGAACGTAAGGATATGGGGGTGCAAATATTGTGCACAACTGACCGACCTGCACACAATGGAAGGAATTGCGCACAGGGGGGAAGACCCCGAGGGGGTTGGAGTTTTGTCTAAGCCAGGGGGATCTCGCACGAAGGAAGATCCCGGGGCAATATGGCACGAAAAAGAACCTTCCCTGAAGGCCATCTTGTGTGTGAGAAATATCAATTATACACCCGAGAGGTGGTTCAAATTTTTCGGCCCAGAAAAGGAAGGGGGTCTCCTTATATTTATAGGCCTATGGTGGCATAGAATGAATGGTTTGCACGAAATAATTGCGTGACTGATGCGGCAACGCGGAATATCAACCACGCGGGGCCCGGATGCGAAATAATTTTGAACCGGCACCGGGACCTTTCGCGAATCCTAGGGCCTTCTGCGTGGAACATATTTTTTTCACGCGCTTCTCCTTTTTTCCGCACAACCACTCCGGGCCCTCTAGACCGGGCATACGGGTCCGAATATGACTTCACTTTTTCATTACGGAACTTTCCCCCGGCACTTACACATTTTTTGGTGTCTAAAAATGGCCCCCTTGGAATTGGAAGGGCGAGGGGTCGCAACGATAAAATTCCGAGGGAAACGACGAAATGCGGGACCAATGGGCCACTGGCGGGAAAAAAGTTCAACCAGTGCAAAAACACCCATCTAGGCGTAGAAGCCTCTTTACGCATGGGCGCGGAACCCTGACTTGGCCTATAAAAGCCTCCATGAGCCCCCATGCTCCACTGCTTCCTGTTGTTTCCCTGAATTTCATGTATATACAAGCCTACATACTTGCCCCTTTGATTAATCATACTTATCCCTCTGGTTTAACATGCTCAACCATAATCCCAAAATAAATAGAAATCCATCCCTAAGCTCCTGTAGACCGTGAGAAACAAAGGGGGCTCACATTATTACTTCGTTTGATTTTGGGAGCACCAACCAAGATTCGAGCATTCGAAATTCAAACCCGGGTTCTCAAGGAGACGAGGGAGGCCCAACCAAAAGCAGAGGACCTCAGAAAAATCGATGTATCATCTTATCAATGTGATCTAGTGAACGAACGGGGAAATGCTAGGGGAATTGAAATCAATTCAAACATAGGGAGGTGAAAAAGGTGAATCACGTTACCCAAATTTGGAACACTATGGGAGGGGCATAACAATGGAGGATAGTTGTTAACCGTGGAGGAAACGCAGCATCCATATCGTACTGTCCTGAAATGGGGAAAACACATGAGGGATGACCGCTGACCATGTTCGCAACGCGGGGCCTAACTCAATATCATCAATCAGTCTTCTGGAACGTTGTCCCATGACAGTAGGCGGACCATAGGTCGAGTATCAATACTGTTAGGGGGTCCCATCAAACATGACCAGTCTTCCGGAACGTTGGCCCAGAACAGCAAGAGGACCGTAGGTCGAGCATCCATACTGTTAGGGGGTCCCATAAAAAGTGAAAGAGGAAGAAGATCTGAATAAAGGGGCATGCAAAGCATGGAAAGTGAAGTGGTGGTTTTTTTAAATAGAATCCAAGACTCCCATAATTATTCCACCGTGGTGGAGGCACATTAGGAAGACATATTAATCTGGTCACAAATCATCCCTACTTTTAGACAGGGCCTCTCTGGTGAGGGAACTGTCGCTTCCCATCACCACTGTGGGGGCGTCCTAAACTTATTCGGGGCTAATTCTATAGTTACGCAACTCCCCGAGAAGTCAGGACAAAGGGCCAACAGTGAGAGGTGGAATAGACTTGTGATTCTCAGAGCTGGACCCAAGATGAAATGTCTTGGTGTTCCTATTTATCCCATAAGGATGGGAATCAAGCCGCACGTAGTTCTGGAAATAATCTTAGTTTAAGGTCATATAACTCGGACCAAGGTTTGGTAAGGAGGGAGGGAGACACATGGTAAGGTGATTTACGAAACCTGATGTTAATGAGGACAAGGTCCTGCTTACCATGTGTTCCTTGGAAAAGTGTTCCAGTCAAGGGACCGATCACGAAGGTTAGGCTGGGCCCGTGGGGAAGTTCTCGGGCTCTTCTACATATCCCATAAGGATGGGAATCAAGCCATATGTAGTACTTGGGGGTGCCTTTTAACGTTGTGCAATACAGTAAACATGAGGGATAATTCTTATAACTGGGTGAATGTGGTGCGGCTATCGCAAACTCGACAGGAATGAGAACATAATCCCATACCACGTCACGCGGTCCCGTTGTCAAGGCCCCCAAAGGCGGGACAAAAAAAATGAATTAGAAGACCTCAAGCTGGACCCAAATACAAGAGGTATGGGTGTTCCTACGTATCTCATGAGGATGGGAATCAAGCCATACATAGTTTTGGAAGGTGGCATGACACAGGAAGGTACCTGTGCCAAGGGTGAAAGGGGCATGCGGGTCTATCCCTCGCACCAAAATAAGCTTCATTTGATGTATATTGTTTGTATTTGAAGGGGAATGGTTTTTCTTTTGTGGAGCAACCAGCCTAGGGTAGAAATTCCTGGAATTTCTACAATAATCAATCCGTATATAGGAGTTGACAAATGGCATGGTAAATGACCAATACCCAATGTGATGCCCTTTATGGAGAGGTCATCACAATGCAGTCCTATTTTTCTTCGTGCGGCTAGGATGATATCATCACAGTTTATGGTCATGTAGTAGAACCAATCAGCATAGTTTAAGGTCATATGGATTGGACCCGGGGGAATGTGCACGATGCGATAAAGCATACCCGATGTGAATGAGGACATAATCCCATAACATCACTGCACGTGATTCCAGGAGAGGAGCCTCGGGCCAAGGGGTTGGAGAGGGTTTAAAGATCAAGGGGCAGGATACAGTAGCCACCAGCTGAACTGGGACCAAAATGCAATGTCTGGGCGACCCCTCGTATTCCGTGGGGATGAGGGTCAAGTGGTGCATGGTTCTTAGAGAATACCCAAGCCTATAATCTTAGGGCTAGGACCGTGGGAGCCCTGAGAGACGCTGTAATGCATCATTGTCTGCCTGACGTGTGGAAGTGCACTGAGGGTTAGTGCAAAGAGTGTTGAGATTCCACCTTGACACAATGGGGTGGAATATACTGTGAATCATGCAACCAACATTCAGGGCCCGAAGGAGTCGGTTTGATGACGGAGGATTACTGCTGACCATGTTCGCAACACAGTATCCTGTCATGTTAGCCTGGAATGATGAAAAACAAATGAGCATTGAATACTGACCATGTTCGCAATGTGGGATTTGTATCAATTTGTTATCCTAAACCCTCGGGGGCGTTGGCCCGTAATGGTAGGAGATCCCTTAGGCGTTGTATCCAGGCCATTCTTGGGGGTCCCTCTGGGGGCGAAAGATAATGGGGGCCCGAATGAAGGGGAGAACGAAGCTTGAAAAGTGGATAGAACTTTCCTAAGTTGAATCTGACACGACAGGTTCTAGACCAAAGTACTCTGAAAACATTAGCGGACCACTAAAAAGGGTCGAAGAGCTCAGTTTGAGAGAGTCCAAAAGATGGTGGATTCCTGGGAGAAGAGGGAATGGTGCCAAAAACCCTGTACCACACCCATATACCCCCCTCATGTGGAGGGACAGGCCAAGGGGCCGAGGTGACTGGGAGATCATGGGATCTTCTAAGAGATTGGGATGGACCAGAAATCTAGGTTTTCCGGCGATCCTACGTATCCCATAAGGATGGGAATCAAGCCACGAGTAGTTCTAGAAGAACAGTTTAAAGTCATGTAGGACAATGAGAGGAATTTCATCCGGGAATGTGTATGGAATGAAGAGTAACCCAACGTGATTGAAGACATAGTCCCACACCACACCGTATAATCCCATAGGAGAGATCCTATGCCGGGGGCCCGAGGATGGGCCTCAGTCAGGGAGGCCTGACCGGCTTGCAGTTTAACATCTTGTAGTGTGGACGAGAAGTGGAGGAGGACACCTCAAATAAGGGCGGTATACCGTGCGATGACTAACCTGACGTGAATAAGGACATAACCCCTCATCACACCGTACTCTCTAGGTAAGAACTTGGGATAGGGCCTGTAAAGGCCACGAGGCCTAAGGCTGGGCCTCAGTCAGGAAGGCCGAACAACCTTGCAATTTAATGTCATGCGGAACAAACGTGCAATTTAAGGTTATGCGGGACCGGAGGTTGTTTAGGGTCATGTGGGACCAGAGGCAGTTTAGGGTCATACAAGACCATACAGTTTAAAGTCGTGTAGGACCGTATAGTTTAAGATCATGCAGAACCGTGGGGCTCAAGTGAAGTATTTCTTGAGGAACTTGTCATTGGTGGGAGGAGTTATACGCTCACCATCCATGGTCACTAGAGAGTACGCTCCATTGGGGTACACCTTATGAACTATTAAAGTTCCTTCGCATTTGGGTTCCAACATGGGTGGTTTCCTGCCAGGGATCATTGGAGCCCTAAGGGCCAGTACCAGGTCACCTTGAAGGAAGGAGCGGAGGCGAACCTTCTTGTTGAAAGCTCGAGCCATCCTACTCTGATGACTTTCTAGGTTGTGAAATGCATGAAGCCAATTCTCATCCAGCGCTTCCAATTCAACTAGATGGATTTTGGCAACTCTATCCGGTGCTTGCTGGTTGTAGACCGCTGTGTGCCATGAGGGAAACTGAATCTTGACGGGCAGGACGACCTCAGTTCCGTACACTAGGGAGTACAGGGTCGCCTGGGTGGAATTACGAGTCATTGTCCGATAAGCCCAGAGGGTGTTGGGGAGCTTATCCGGACAACTCTTCTTATTTTGGCCAACCATCTTTTCCAGAATGTTAGAGATGTTTTTGTTAAACACCTCAATCTGTCCATTTTCCTGTGCATGATAGAGGGAGGTATGGTTAAAGAGAATGTTGTACTTGGCGTACAATTTCTTCAGCTCAGCTGCTCAGAAGTTGGTACCGTTATTAGTGAGGATAGCGTGAGGTACTCCAAATAGATAGATGATATTGGAACCCACGAATCGGCGATAGAACGGGATTTGACTTCCTTGAGGATAATTGCCTCTACCCACTTGGAAAAGAAATATGTGGCGGTCATAATGAACCGGCATTGGTGATCCATTGCTAGTGGGTAAGGTCCTACGACATCTAACCCCCAGACTGTGAAGGTCGAAGAATACTTGGTAGTGTGGAGAGGCTCCAGTGGCTGATTTACAAATTTAGCATGAACTTGGCACGCATGGAACCTCTTGGAAAAATCGATGCAGTCCTGGATCATGGAGGTCCAGAAGTATCCCAGTCTTCGTATCTGGTGAGACAACTTTGACATGGATGGATGGGTGCCACAAGAACCAGCATGAACCTCTTGAATGACCTATGGAATCTCGACTCCTTTAAGGAAACAGAGGAGAACACCATCAAACCCACACTTATAAAGGATCTGCTCAAGGATGGTACCGCTCTGAAGGGTAAACTGTAGCATGTGGCATCGCATTCGCTCACGCTCTGCCTGGTCTAATGGAAGATTACCTTTTTTGAGGTATTCAACCAAGGGTATCCTCCAATTAGGAACTATTTCAATTACTGCATCCGAAGTACCCAGATCTCCTGATGTAGGGGAACCAGCGGTAAGTTGGTTTACCCGGGGGCCGCGATCATTCTCCGGGGTAATGGGAGCAATGACTCTCCAGTGCACCATGTGGATAATCAGGTCATCCTGTTCAGGCTCCTCAAGCGATGCGGCTAGGATGGCCAAATCATCTGCTCGACCGTTCTAGGACTGAGGGATATGAATGACCTCTAAATGAGAAGGGAACTGGTCCATTAGATGGATGGTGTACTCCATCAATGGCACGAGTTCTGGATTTTGGACAACATAGTCACCATTGACCTACTTGATGACCATCTCGGAATCCCCTTTCACATTCAAATGGGGCACGTCGATATCGAGGGCCAGCTCGAGGCTAGTAATGAGGGCATGATACTCTACCTCGTTGTTAGTGCAGCCCTCTGACAACATGAATGAGTATGGAAGAACGACCTGCTCCGAGGTGATGAAGACAATACCCAGGCCCACTCTGTTGAGCCTAGGATCATTGAGTCTCCTATCGGGGGGGCTCCGGGAGGCGTCGTTGAAGTGCATCTACCAACATGGGACGACATGATCGACTGAGAGGATTGCCTCATCAGGATAACCTAGGTCCAGTGGCTGATCCGTGGAGGTTGGGTGGGCAGCTAGAAAGTCTGCAAATGCCTGTCATTTGATAGCCTTCTGAGGCACAAACCTGATGTCGAACTGCTGGAGGATCACTTCCCACCATGCCAGTCGGCCATTAAACATAGTCCGGTTCATGATGTACTTCAATGGGTCCACCCGAGAGACCAGCTGTACCTCGTGGTGCTGCAAGTAGTGCCACAAGTTTTGTACGGAAAATACGACGGCAAGGCAGCTCTTCTCGATGGGAGAATATCTGATTTACGTCTCGAGGAACATGCGGCTGTGGTAGTAGAGGCTGTTCTTTGTTCCCTCATTGTTATTTTGGGTGATAAGTGCGCTGAGGGACCATTCTAGGGCAGTCACGTAAAGGACACGCAGCTTCCCGGAGATGGGTGGCATCATGACCAGAGGTTGGAGTAGTTACTGCTTGATTTCCTTGAAGGTGTTCTGACACTCTTCATCCAATTCATAGGCAGAGCCTTTCTTCATGAGCTGGGAAAAGGGCTTACACTTTTCATCCATATTTACAATGAATCGGCATATGTAGGCTAAGTGGTCTTGGAGACCTCGAAGCTCCTGAATATTTCTTGGGTAAGGCATCTTGATGATGACCTTGATCTTCTCCGGGTTTATCTAAATGCCTCTGTACCTGATGAAAAATCTAAGGAACTTTCCAGAGGTAACCCTGAAAGCACACTTCAATGGGTTCATCTTCCAGTGGTGGGAACAGAGGAAACCAAACACTTTCTCAAGGTCCTTGAGATGGTCCTGGTGCTTGCGAGACTTGACCACTAGATCATCCATGTATCATTCCACCATCATTCCTAGAATCAGATTGAATATGCGATGCATGGCCCGCTGATAGGTGGAACCCACATTCTTCAGGCTGAAGGGAATAAACTGATAACATAAAGTATCTTGGGGTGCCCTGAAGGCAGTGGACTCCTCGTCTTTGGGGGCCATCCTGATCTGGTTGCACCCAGAATATCCATCAATGAAGGAGAGGGCTTGGAACCTGGCCATGGCATCAATCAACAACTCTGTCACTCGAAGGGGAAAATCATCCTTCGGACAGTGGCGATTGAGATTGTGGATGTAGATACAGACCCTGATTTATCCGTTCTTCTTTCTGACCGACACAATGTTGGATAGCCACATGGGGTACTAAACATCCTTGAAGAAGTTGGCCTTGATGAGCTTATCAACCTCGGCCCCGACCATGGAACCGCGAGAAGGGTGCATCTTTCTGGGAGGCTGCTTGAACCCGCGATGGTTTGCCGGGAGACCAAGGAGGTGGACGACTACATGAGGATCTAGTCCTAGCATCTCTTTGTAACTCCAAGCGAACACATCATAGTGTTATTTGAGGAATTCCACAGACCGCTGCTGCTCCTCAGGGGGGGGGGGCATGGCAGCACTGACCAAGGTGGGTCTCGGGTCCGCCTCGCTACCAAGGTTCACCTGTACCAACTCGGTGACCATGGTGGAGACGCCTTCCTCAAAGATCGGTGGAGCATCCTCGAGATACCCTTATCCACTTGTGGAGGGATCCTCTGTGGGGGAAGTTTCTTCCATGCCACCAGGCTCTGATCAGAGGCGGGTGCCAGCTTGAGCAGTAATGGTCATCATATTAGGAGATTCATGCGCCACTGAGACCCTAGCAATGAAGGCAGTCGATCCAATCCCATATGGCCTTTGGCCCAAGGCACCACGCTTGATGAAATAAAAGCAGTAGTGGATTGTCAGCTTGAGCTAGTTAATTCCAGCCCGGCGAAAGAGACATGTATGATGTATTTCCATTGCCATGAGCCTGACATCCCGATACCGTACAGGGGTAGGAGGTTCCAGGATCACCTGAACCTGATTGGTGTAGGAGTAAAAGGTGATTTTCCACCGTTGCTTGGACCTGGGAATATGTCTTCCTCTTGTACCTGAAATGACAAAGCATTGCCCCATATCGGGGGTCGTGTCCTCCAACTGATGGATTGGGAAGATTTAAGCGTCATCTAGACCTACCCAGGGATCACTTGTGACAGTGGTGGGTTCAATCTCACTTGCCAAAATCTTATTATCCTTGCTATTGTAATAGTCGGTGTCCAAATAACGGGCTTCACAAGAATAAAAAGGAGACAAATCTCCTTGGAGAACGCCTGCTCGACCATTGAGGGAGTATTTGAGGCATTGGTGATACAACGAAGGGACCGCTGCATGCAGTTGGAGCCACGACCTGCCCATCAATGCGTTGTATGCGGTGTCCCAAGAGACAACCATGAATTCAGTGCTGGCAATTAGGCCACCGAACTAGGTATTTAAGAAGATCTTTCCGACAAGGGTTTTCTCGGTCCTTTTGTATCCTTGGATTCTGAGGTCGGAGGGAGTTAAATCATCCTCAGACAACCCCAGCTTCTGCAGTGTCTGAGTTGGGATTAGGTTAATCCCAGAACCCGTGTCAACAAGACAGCGGCGGACTTCCATGCCATTGAACTGGCTAGTGATATATAGTGGGTGAATGTGACCCTGTATAGGAGGGTCTTCTTCTTCACTTTATAATGAGATAACTTCTTGGAATTCGTTGTTCTCAATTGCCCCAGAATGGAAGGCTTCCGCAGCTGCTACCTCTGTCTCGAACCGGAGGGGGATCCTTAGGGCCTCGGAAAACACCTCACGCATTTCACATGACAGGTGAAGAGCCTCAAGGATAGAAAACCTTGTTGGAATTCTGACAAGGAACTTCAAAACATCATACTTTTGGTCCATATGTGATCCTCTTCTTACAGGAGGCTGCTCTGTTATCAGAGGCACAGTGGGCCCTGCCTGCTGGACCGGCGACTAACTGGTACTAGGCATATCTCGTTGTTCACTAGTCAAATCCTAACGATTGGATGCCGGATGAGGACTGGAATGCTAGGGTCGGCTGGAAGTAGGGAGAAGCTGGTCACAACATGGCTGATGGGGTTCCGCCTGATCCAGTAACACAAAAGGCAGTGGAGAAGAACCTTTCGACACCGGATGAAGAGGTCACGTGTGCTGAGCACTGCTCTGGGCCTGCTGTCTGGTCTCAGCGATGTGCTCGGCCTAGCTGGAGGTGACAACTATCATGCCCTGACAATTCATGTAACCACGTCTCTGATGATGTTGGCGATGACTGGGGACATTGGGAAGGTCTACCTGGTGTTCCCCATCGTCGGGAGTCAAATAATGATTTACTAACTCTACACTGTTAACCGAAGCGTACCCCTAACTGTCACTTGAGGAGTCATCCACCACAGGGAAGATTCTAGGAGGGATGCCCATCTCTGGGGGCATGAAGTCATTGAGATTGCGGGACGACATCGACATTGGTAGGGCGCGTTCTTTATTCTTGCGTCGCCACTGCTTTCTCTTCTGGGAAGAGGTCGGCTGAGACGACACTGCTAAAGTAGTAACCACCACTTCTAAGGGTTATGGATGATTCAGGAATGCACGAAGGATTCCATGGGTGCAGGAGACCATATTGCGGGCCATCCAGTCGTTATACTTCTCGAACCCATGGTCAGAAACCTTCTGCCATCCACCTTCGTCACCGCTACTACCATCCGATCTCACAAAGACACCTGCCACTTGTGTCGGGGCTGGGCCCAACCTGACTATATTGTTGTAAATCTAGTCTTGGAGCCATTCCTTGAACACGTAGCATCGCTTGATGGTGTGCCCCAGGATCCCGTGATAAGGGCATTAGTTGGGGTGATCAGTGACATGTTCCTCTTCTCGATTTCGGCACTTAGGCAGCTGCACAATTCTCTGCTACAAGGCACTGCAGAAGTAACTGGGGACCTGAGCCTCGTCAAATGAGTAGGTCTGATTCCTTCTATCCGGAAGGGGGGATCTAGGAGGTTGACCCTGACGGGGGGCCAGAGGAGCATGCCGAGAAGGAGGAACCTGATTATCTCTCCTAGGCGGTGACAGCTCATTACAAGGAGGCGCTTTCCGATTTTGAGACAGTCGTTGCTAGGCTGGAAGCTATGCTTGTGGGGGCGGACCCCAATGAATCTGCAGATCTGGCCTCACTGCTATCAATTCTACCTGCCTGGGGGCCTCTATTTGGGCCACAACAATAGGCTCGGCTCTGGAAGCTCTAATTTCTAGGATTATAGGAGGCAGTGGGCGTGCCTGACCGGCCTGTTGCTGGGCTTCTTCGAGGCAATAAGCCTTGTCTGAGAAGTCCCGGAACCCTCCGGGGCAATTCTGAGTGATCAGAGAAGGAACCTTCTCTACCTTGATGTTCCCTACTCACATTGTCAGTAATTGCTCTTGAGTTAGTGGCATGTCAAGGGAGTATGTGATCCCTTTCCACCGGGCGATGAAGTCCGTGACTCGTCATTGGGCCTTTTCTTGCACCTGAAAAGGTCTAGGATGTTTTTCATCTAGGTTGTGGAAATGAACTGGTAGAGGAATTTCCTGTGAAGGTCCCCCCAGCTAGTCACAAATCTGAGAGGGAGCTGGTTGTACCAGACGAATGTCGGCCCTTCTTGTGTTTGAACAAAGCAACGGATCTTGGCGGCCTCCTGTTACACTGGAGGCCCTAACATAGGCCCACACCTTGATTTGAAGTGGGTCAGGTGCTATGGTGGGTATCCCGTTCAATTAAATGGGGAAAAAGTAGGGTTCCCAAATCCCGGAGGTGCCAACATATCATCCACCCATGCTGGGTATGACTTGTTGTCTGGTGGGATTGCCACCTATCAGGTTTCCAAAGCCTCTAAGAGGGCGATGAGTTCTTCCATCGGATCATCTGGATGCGGGTTCCTATCCCGATGAGGATCCATAACCACAAGCGCATTGTCGGGCTCTTTAATTTGGTAGACAAGCTCAGCAGCTCATGGGGCAGCTTGTGGAGCGACCCTTGGGACACCGGGAGGAACCCAAGCTGGGTCTCTCGGGTGGGCACGTTGCTCAGGAGGGTTTGGAGAAACGTATCACACCATCTTTCCATGAGCTTTGGTCTCTCCTTTGTCAGAGAACACTGCATGATCGAGGTTCCCTAAGAGGATCTCGTTGAGGGGTAGTTGTTCCTGCCCCTCCTACCCCAACCAGGGATCACCGTAGTCGGGTCGCCGCTCTGAAATGCATTCAGCCAAAAGCTCATCGACCAACCTCTTCTGATCAGCAAGCTGTTGGCACAGCGTGGCCTTCTCGGGATCTTCCTCTGCCTTCTGCACTGAGGCAAATGGGTCGGAGAGCTTGACAGCCCCAACATGCTCTTTACCCTTGCCGATATTCCAACTCAGTGTGAATGCCTCAATCGGTGTGGGGAGACCTAGGATGTTACTCTGCTGACGAGTAATCCTCCCTGATGGTTCCAGTAGTGGATTTTCCTCAGGGGGTGAGTCCCCATCAAGAAGTTCCAAACCGTTCCCCTCTCATGACAGATCGTCCATGTTGACCGCCACTGCCCTCGGGGGAATGTCCTCAGAGCCTCCCGGTGAGTCAGGATGCCGGTGAATTGTACTGAAGAGAAGGGTATCATACTTTCCCCATCCACGGACGTGCACGTGGGGGGTGGCCTCCTTGATAACTTTTCGGAGTACTTGAAAGCTCTGAACGCATTGTTGTTGGAGGGCCCTGTGGTGGCCTAGTGACTCGGGGTGCCGAACCATGGGGATCATGGCCAGGTTGACCCGATGACATTGCTCGCCAATATCCTTGAGGTGTGCTTGAATCCCAGGATAATGCACTTGCTTTGGCGAAGACGGGAGTGAATGGCCAAGAGGGTTTGGTGGAAACATTCAAACTCTCCCGGGGTGAGCAATTCTGGTGTATCAAAATCCGACCCTGCGACCGGACAAAACTTCTCGAGGAAGTGACCAGCCGTGAGGATGGTTCAGAAGATCAATGAATCAGGTTCAGGATCTGGGCCTTGATGGCCCCGCTCATCAACTATGATTGGCTGGGGAACTGGTAGCAGCGCTGAGGTAGGCTTCTGGGCCGGTGGGCTGGCCGGAAGAGAATACGACGAGCAGGCCGATTGGCTGCTGAATCCAAGGTCGTCCTCCAAGGGTTGTAGTTTCCAGGCTTCCATGTCACGATAGGATGTACCGGAGAACGGGCCTCTTGTCACAGTGTTGGTGCTTGCCGAGGGTATGCTATGTCGCGACTCTTCCGCTATCAACCCCCAAAAAAGCTCTCCACCGTCTCTAGCCGAGGTGGAAGGTGCTTCCGAAGAGGCCGATGGTGACTGTAAATTCAATCCCTGGGGGTATGCCCAGTCCTCTTCCTCCTGGATATACCATCAGAGGGAGGCAGAGATCATATGGATCTCGCATTCGGGGAGTACGATGCTGACGCGCCGTGTCCATCTCCCATCCCTTGACTCAAAGGACTGAGGAGAGGGCTGCATCACCGAGTCGTACTCCGCCTCGGAGTCTGAGAAACAGACTGGTCTGATTTCCATCCAGTCTTCCCTGTCATTTCTCTTATAGCAATGACCTCCCACCTTACTGCCTCTGGGTGGCTCCTTGGGGAAAGGCTGATTTCCATCAGGAAGTCCTCTAGCCACACTGGTGCTGGGGTGGAGAGGAATGAAGGCTGGGGTGTGGGGAACACTAGGTCAGATGTCGAAAGGTACATGGGGAGGACCTCCATGTGGGTGAGTGACTGTATATACAAAGGCTCTATACTCATGGTCTATGGTAGGGGAAGTGACCCCGTACCCCGTGTAGTGAGCTCTGGAGAGAGCCCCACCTGGAGTGTTTCATTCATGGGGAAGCCCCTTACCTACGGTGAGGGTGGTGCCAGGCAGGCCTCCGGGCCAAGGTTGGAAGGTGGGGGGGCCATACCTTCCAAAACGGTGGCACGGTGTAGGCCTTCACACTGGATGGCACTACCACGAATTGGTCTGCGGCGGTCGTTGCCTATGTCGACGACCGGGAGAGTTGACCCAACCTGCCTGTGGGGTGGTCGGGGCCTCAATCCGGATTGGTCATATAACTTCCCCTTCTCAACGTGTGTGGGGGTTTGATGATAGGAGTTAGCAGTGGCTCGGGCCACAGTGGTTGCTGATGTTGACTCCCTGGGGAGAGCATCCTCTTCCGCTCATGCCCGACACTGGTTTCGGGTCTGGTGGGTTGGAGCCGGTGGTGCGGGAACATGGATCTCATGCTCCTCGGCTCGGGGAGTCGGGTGGTGGCGCCGACGCGGCCTGGAGTGGGCCCTTACCATGAACCCTTGAAGAGGGTCTCCGATTGGGCCAACCCAGGCATCGCTTACCTTGTCAGCGTAGGGGAGGGAGGTGTCAAGGCGTTTTGGGGATAAGCTCCCAAAACGGTTGAATGTCGGGTTGGGGAGCAGCGGCTCCCTGTGCGGCTCTCGGGGGCACCTTTATCAGTGAGGCGCAGCTGCCTAGAGGTCCAAACGGGCCATGTCCCTGGAGGGGATGACCCCCCTCCTCCTCGTACCTACACACATGGTCGTTTATCACCCTTCATTGGATAATCTCTGATGGGGAGAGGGGGCGTGAGCGCCCAGCAGTCGCAGCGATCGGAGCAGCTATGGAAGAGGCGGAACAGCATGAGGTGGCCACATCGGTACCGCCCTTACCCCTGCACCGGTGGTCAGGTGGCGATCGAGCTCTGGATGTAGGGATCTAATTCCTGAAAGCAGGGAGATGAACCCATTAACACATATAGGAAAAGAAATTGACAACCAGTAGCCTAGCGCCATTCCATCTTCCATGGTCAGTAAGAGGGATCCATGCTGACAACATCACAGAACAGAGTGGTCAACGTCCTGACTACCCCAACCCCTAGCGGGATTCACTTTATAGTGCTGGGTTCCTGGACCTGGTGACATGGTAATCTTCTGAAGCCCCAAACGCTACCATTCTCTATTTTGAGGAGAAGAGATTCACGTCGGGTTCACCATTTTCTGTTTCCAACGCTTTCCGCTGAGGACACGCGCGCATCCATCACGCAGGGGTGGACGCGCGGCTATTGCCCCACATTCCCACTTTCCAAAGGCGGGAGGCATCTATTCCTTATTCAGGGACGTCTTCTCCTTGATCAAAACCAAGATGATGGGATGCCGGTTCTTCCTTCCGTGGATTCTTCCTCGTAGCACCACACCTTGTCCGGGTCTCCCTCATAGATTTAAGACGTGATGGTGAATCTCGTTCCTAGTGCCATAACTTCATGGACACTAGTTAATTACGTTGCTTCTGTCGAGACGCACTAAGGGGTCTGGTCAGGGCAGCAACCTTCGGTTAGGAGAGTGGTCATGCTGAGGCATCATTGGCGTGGATTGACGCTAGAGGATTGGCATGTCTATCTTCTGTCCCTTATTATAGGTCTTCTCAAGGGCGCGAAAGCCCGAGGCATCCCACATCGAATGTGGGAAATTGTATGCCATTGGCATGTATCTGAGGTTTTTTTCAGCTTCCCATGTTTAACATAGGGTATGCTGCGAGTTTAACGTCTAGTGGAGACAGATCGAAGTGATCAGAACACTGAGAGTGGATCAGATGAAAGAAACCCCTGAAGGGAACTCCGATGTTGGGGCCAGCACGTGGGCGGCTTCTCAGATACTATGGAGTGGATTGAGTTGGCATGATCCCATCGGGATGTGGTAACCCGGGTAAGAATCAGGATGGGTGATGAAGTAAAGGGGGATTGAACCTCGTGGAGGCTTCCTACGTATACCGATGGCAGGGAATCAAATTCCGTGAAGTTTTATGACATGGTGGTACACCTGAAAAGGCGACCCCTGAGAATGATTGCCTGGATGGGACCTAGAGGGAGTAAGGCCTCCAGGCTAGGTCATGAGCTTCCCAAGGCGCACGGGCTCGAGGGAGAGGTCAGGATGAGATGTGGGTGTTGGGATTAAACCTTGTGGAGGCTTCCTACGTACCATGCCTTAACATGGATCAAAGTCCCCAATGTTCAGGTACATAGTTTAACATCATGCGAGATGGGGGAATTTGGGGCTTATGCTCTGATGTGGACCATAATGGATGGATGGGGATTACGCTCTGAGGTGGCCCATAATGGATGGATGAGGTTTATGCTTTGTGGCGTCCCATAATGGATGGATGGGGCTTACGCTCTGAGGCAACCCATAATGGATTGATGGGGCTTACACTCTGAGGCGGCCCATAATGGATGGATGGGGCTTGAACCTCGTGGAGGCTTCCTACGTACCATGTATTAGCACAAATCAAAGTCCATGTAGTTCGGGTTGGAATGGGGATTACGCTCTGAGGTGGCCCATAATGGTGGGGATTGAACCTCATGGAGGCTTCCTACGTACCATGACTTAGCACGGATCAAAGTCCCTGTAGTTCGGGTTGGAATGGGAATTACTCTTTGAGTCGACCCATAATGGTGTTGGTGAACCGACGTGATGAAGTCGGAATGACCGAGTGGTGGGCTTGAACCTCGTGGAGGCTTTTTACGTACCATGCCTTAGCACATATCAAAGTCCCCATAGTTTGCTGTGGTTCTGTTTAACGTCATGTGGGACATGGGTTTTCATGGTTGATGCTTGCTCTAAGCCCACGTGAGTCATGCTCAGTGTGGGAAACAAGAGGCAGCAGGGACCTGACGATCACGTCGCGAAGGGTGCATCCGTGGGAAGCAAAGAGGGGATTACGCGTTGAGCGTCCCATGGTGCCAGGAATTACTCGACGATGGAGGCCCGAGGGAAAAAAATTGTAGAGGGAGAGGGATTTGAGACCAAAGATAGGAGGGGACCCATTCCCTATCACACCCCCTGGCCTTGGCGGTGGGGAAGTACGGAGGTGCATGGGTGCTACCTTCCGCAAGAGGGGCTAGGGGCTTACACCAAGGGGGTTTCCCTTCCCCTGTAGACAAACACCACTCCGAGAAGGAGGATATCATCCCATGTGGGGGGTGATTCCATCCCCGTGGAGACGAGTGGGCGTAAAGAATGTCTGAGCCGGGGGGACCCAGCATGTGAGGCATAAGGCTAGATCACAGTTTAACGTCATGTGTTGAGGACAAGGTGCTTGTCAGTTTAACGTCTTGCAGCCCGGATGAGGTGGGTTCTCTCCACACCCCTAGGACATACATAACCGATACCCTCTGCTCCTTAAGGGAGGGAAGGTAACGGGAAGGCCGTGGTGAAGGGGGGTTGCAGAGCGAACCATCGAGGGGTGCACATTATCATGGCTATGCAAAGAAGCAATAGCCGTTAGCATGCCTATGCGAAGAAGCCTGAGGGAAAGAAATGCAATGGTAAAGACCGCCTAAGGGACCTTGAGGTTACTGTGTATGAGCCCAGAAGGCCATACAGGAAAACAAAACATGGTGTGGAAGCCTGATGTGTGTGCCCGAGGTATATAAAAGGAGGACATTGGGTGCCTACATAGGGAGGCACCCTGGGAGCATCAGGGTGAGGGATCCTGGGGATTGCACACAAAGAAATGGTTGGCGCGAAAAACACTGGGATGGAACATAATTGGGGAAGATGGATTGCGCGCGGCTAGGAGGATCACACGCAAGGGACATGAATTGCGTGCGAGGGTTAAAGGCCACATCTAAAGGCAAGGCCGCACCCAGTGAAGGGATTGCGCGCAATTGGACCTTTTTGCACGCAACAGAAAGAATTGCATGCAAGGGAGGAACCCTGAAAGGTTTGGAATTCTATTTAAGCCAGAGGGATTGCACACAAAGGCGGATCCCGGGGCGAGGTGGCGCGAAAAGCCTCAGTACCTGAAGGATATATTGCACGCACAGAAGTCCTATTTCGCGCAGGAGAGCCGGTTCAAATTACACAACCTTGAAATGGAAGGTGTCTTCTTCTATTTATAGGCCTTTGACATCACACAATCCAAGCGACACGTGCAATTTTGCATGCCAGAGATGGCGGTGCAGTACGTTAGCCACGTGGGCATGAGAGTGCAATTATTGTGTGCCTACGCCGGGATCCCTTTGCGAATCTCGGACCCCTATCGCGCGGCCCCCATTTTTTCGCGGACATTACCCTTTATTTCGCGCAACACTTCTGGGCCCTCTGGACTAGTTCTCTAGGTCTGAATATGACTTCGCTTTGTCATTTCGAAACTTCCTTTGGGAATTACGGACTTTTTAGTGTCTATAGTGATGAGACACAAGTATTCATTCACTTGGAGCACGGTGAACTATCATTTATGGATTATTCTTCCAATTTTATTGAGCTCTAGAAATTTTGACCAATTCTGATGGGTGACAATTTATCTAATACCTAGATATTTGAGGATAGTCTCAGGTATGACATCTAATTTCAAGTGAATGTCTTTCAACTTCCTACCATCTTTGGAATAAAAAATCAAGCAGTTATTACAGAGTGTAACATGAGAGAGCCTGGGGGAGTGAGCCAAGGTGTTTCTTCATCTAGATTTGGTACTATATTGACTGGTATTAGGAAGCATCATCTAGATCTTCCACGCAGTGACATTAGTATCCAGATAACCTACTTAGGTAGTCAGTTGAGGTTCCCCCAGTGAGGTAGGCCAAGATATATGACACCTCAATGCACAGGGGACCCATTCAAGTGCCAATAATTTCATGAGATGGGCCATCTATGATGACTTTTTAGTGATTTAACTCTAGCATATAGTGATGGTGGGTCTTCTCTAACTCCACATGAAGAAGTGGGGTCAAAAGCTTCTCATTAGGTAGGGATCTAGGGTTCATCCAAATGATTAGGGAGAGGTGGTGATCATGGTTGTGCTAGTCAAACCCCTGTTTTACTGTGATAGTAAAGCAGATCTAATCTAGGTATACATGATGTATTATAGGACCATGAATTAGGAAAGATATATGCAGTGAAACCGACACTTGTGGAGAATATTCCCACACATTCTACTATCATAGGTACTTTTCTAGTAGCATATGCTTTATCATTTGTTCATTTTGATATAGGGGATTCTCATAGCTTTATATTCATCCTTGTTATGGAGATCCTTGGGAATAATGTTATTGTTCTAATAGAGTTATGATGCTTGAATCTCTGTTGGGGAAAATAATAGAGGATACACATAAGTACAGGGAGTTACCCCTTGAGATTGGTGGGGGTCACTTTGTATGGGACCTCTTTGTCCTCGAGATGAAAAGTTGTTTCATCATTCTCAAGATGGAATGGTTGGTTCCCTTTAATTCCTTCATTTTGTTTTATCATTTAAGGGTGAAATTAACATCAGAATAAGGCATAGATTTTATTCACAAGGTTTAATGGGGTGTCCCAACAAGCCGAGATGGACCCTAGCATCATGGGCTAGGAAAAATGACAACCCATAATGCAAGTTAATATCTGTATGACTACGGAATACATTAGGCGTATTTCCCTCAAGTGGTTGATCATTTCAAGGATGTTTTTCTGAATGAAATCTCAGGTTTACATCCAGTGAGATAGGTTGAGTTCTGTATCGAGCTCGTGCAAGGATCCATATTGGTGTCCATTCCTCCTTACATAATGTCTAGTACTAAGATGTAGGAACTCATGAGGTAGCTTGAGGATTTATAGGAAAAGGGGATTATCCGACCTAGTAAATCTTTGTGGGGTTATTCAGTCCTTCATGAAACAAATGTGGAAAGTATCCTTCAGATAAGTGTGGATTTCCTGTAATCGAACAAAATGATGGTTAAGAACTAGTATCCTCTATCGCTAATAGAGGATCTCTTCAAAAAGCTCTGAGGATATCAAGTTTTCACAAAGATTGATTTGAGATCTAGTTATCATCAGGTGTGTGTTTGATATCAGACATACCACACACAATCTTTCAAAGAAGGCATGGTCTATATGAGTATTTGGTTATGTTGTTCAGTATCATGAACGCACTAGCTATCTTCATAGAACTAATGAACTGAGTGTCACATCAATATCTGGACTCATTTTTAATTGTATTCACGGATAATATCTTCTTATATTCTCACAATCGATATGACCATGCCAAACATCTTGAGATCATATTGGATAAACTAATGGATGATTAGTTTTATATAAATCTCACAATTTTTCACTTTTGGATGGATTAGATTCACTTTCTAGGTAAAATTATGTTACATTAAGGAGTATAAGTTGACCTAGAGAAGGTGAGAGGTGTAGTTTTATAAGAACCTAGTTCTTATTTTTGAGGTACGAGTTTATTCTTTTCCTTTTTTCCTTTAGTGTTTTTGATAAAATAAGGAAAATTGGGAAAATCCAAAATTTTGCATGTACACACCATGTATTTTTTAACACACCGTGTACTTTGGCTGTGTGGGAAGAGTACACAGGGCGTGTAGGACTGTCAGTGATGATGGGTGTAAAAACTGACTACATTCCATGTACTTAGTATTTACATGCCATGTAATCCGTTGGAAGGTGAACAGTAAGGCGGTGGAAGTAGCCGCCAGCTGAGCAACATTACACGCTGTGTATTTGGAAATACACGCTGTGTACTCATGTCGACAAGTGAACAGGGTTGTGGTAAAAAATATCCACCTGAGGAATAGTCAAATTAGGAAACTTAAACGTGGTGTACTTGAGATTACACATCGTGTAGTTTGTTTCTTTCAATTAAAACTGGAAGGAGCCTCCTCATTCAGGAGAGGAGGCATTTGGTGGGTTTGGATCTCGGGAGGGGAGGCCGAAGCTTGGAGGATCTCCCGATCACACGCCCGGAATCCATTCCTTCTGTCGTCGATCTTGTTTGAACCGTGCGGGTAAGGCCTCCCTTCTCCTTGCGCCGTTCTTACAAATTCTTTCCCAAGGAGAAGTTATTTATGTTTGTTTGGAAATTTTTTTATCCCATATCTATGAAATTATCAGTTGTTTTGAGAAGCGTCGTTCGTGTATATTGATCAAAGGTGATCAAGGTAGGTGGTCTGGTATTTAACTTCTAATTGCTGAGTATTTTTGTGTACCATTGTGCTATGTTCCCCTGATTGGGGTGTCGTATGGCTGAGGCCTTGATTAATTAAATACCTAGAATCGCATAGAAAATTTAATGAATATGCACAACTATTGTTTGGGATCATTGCTTGGATCTAGGGCCACCCCGTGGGTGCGTTCCCTTGTTTTCTAATTTGGACAGGTTACCCGAGGGTATACCATGATTTTAGCATGCTTTGAATTGCCTTGAGAAGAATTGTATATAAATTCCTTTCTTATGTGTTGGGCTCAACCCAATTACTTTCTTATCCTCATGGAAGTGTTTTGTTTAGCCTGTGGGAAACTATTATCATACCTGTGGGAAGTAGATTCTGTGCTTGTGGGCGACACCTCATACGCTTGTGGGAAATATTCATTATGCCTGTGGGCAGTCACCTGCGGGTTTCGATTCTGATTACCTGAGGGTAAGAATTTGCATGTCTGCGGAAAACGTTATCTTTGTGTATTCACTGTGGTGATTTTCTTTGGTTATACCTACCAAGCTAATGCACATGCTTGGAATTGGTAAATGAATATTTAAATGGAAATGAAACAGGTAGTGATAGTTACTTTTGAGTACTGCCTAGTTTACTGCATTTCATTACTGTACACTACTGTTGCACAAACTCACTGACTATTGGGAACAAGACTTTGGCAGTTGCCTACTAGGATTCATTTCTCACACCCTATTTGGGTCGTGTCTTGGGAAAAAACAAATTATATTGTTGTAGGCTTAGATAAGGGCAAGAGTCCCTATATAGGTACTTGATTGTTGTAGAGGAGTAGGAGAGCATGGGACCGAGCTTAGGCTTGCGATGCTGTTGAGTTCCTACTTCGCTTCTTTATTTTTCTTTGTTGTATTTTTTCCTTGTATTTTATTGTTTTAGATTATAATGTATCCTATTTTGGCTGCTTTCTAAGGCTTAGGGACATATTTCATCATTATATATGACTTTTGGTCTTTTCTTTATTTCCGTACTGTGTACATTTCAGCATTGGTATTGTTTACTGTTTCTGCATTTTGTATGTTGATATCTATTTCTTCTATGCTAAACTTTGACAAATTAGGGCATGGTTTCCCCACTATCAGACCAAGGCCCTCACTACTAGTGGAAAGCCTATAGCATTTGGGAAAATGCACTTGAGGTCATGTGACCAACCGGGTTCGGGTCACCCGTTGTGTGGAACCCGAATCTGGGATATTACAAGTTTCATGGGTGCATCCAAAGAACATCATTAGGTTATAGAGGTTCTTAGGGATATTTGGTCACTACATGCCTTTCATAAATAATTTATCACACCTAGAAACATTACTTATAGTCTTGACTTAAGAGAGTGTGAATTTTTTTATGGTTAGATTCCTGTGAGATTCCCTTTTAGGAGCTGAAATGGAGACTGAATTCAGCTTCGATACTGATTATTCTAGATCCAAGAAGGTGTTAAACTTTTTTACTATGATTCATCACGTATCAATCTAGGGGAATTTTATATTTAGAGGGATATAATCATGGAGTACATGTCTCACAATTCGAGGCCACACGATATGAATTATCGGATACACAATCTCGAGTTAGCTTTAGTTTTTCCTGCATTGCGTAGTTAGAGACATTTCTTACTTGGAGATATTTTTATGTTATACAAGGACTAAAAAAGCCTCAATGAAATATTTACCAGGTGTTATAAAAATCCAAGGAAATGAAGGTGGGTTAAATACTTATAGTATTTCAAATTCCATATTTTCTATATTTTTGGTAAAGGAAATGCAGTGGTTGATGCACTGAGAAGGAGGACTCAAATATAGGTAGTTCAGCAACCAGTAACGATTGGAAGCTTGTGTCATTGTTATTTGAGATGTTATTAGAGGTAAAACTTAGTAAAGGGAAGACTTTTATATTGTCCTTAGTTTCTATATCTAACCTTATAAATAAAGTGAGGATGGCACAACTATTATATTAGGAAAGCCTAGTCCTACAGGGGTGTGGAAGGCGGGGACCCTCCTCTTGGTTGGACCATAGGCGGGGATGAAATTTTGTGCATACATGGTCGCATATGGTTTTCAATAGACATGTACATGGAGATAATTCAATACTTTCATTATTCTTCTTGAAAAGTGCTTCATAGTTTCACTAAGTTGTATAAGTATTTACTTTTCCAATACGGTTGGTTGGGCATGAAAAGAGGTATAGCTAGTTTGGTCATGAGATGTTACACCTTTTAGTTGGTAAAGCTGGAACACCAGTGACCACAAATAATTTTACAAAAATTACCCATTCCTAAGTATAAATGGGATGACGTCTTGATGAATTTCATGATTGGTTTACCAAGTTCAACTTGTGGTAATGATGTAGTTTGTTTTGTTTTTCAAAATCTCACAATGATTTCACATTTAATATCAATCAAGGAAAAAACTTCAGTTGATGAGATTGGATGTTGTATATCCATGAGACAGTACAAATTTATGGGGTTCAACATACTATTGTTTTAGAAAGGGATTCCTGGTTTACTTCATGGTTCTGGAAAAGTCTACCGATGGCAGTAGGTATACATTTTCTTTTTTTCACAACATACCACCGCTATACTAATGTCCAGTTAGAGCGCATGATATATGTGATTTAAGAAATGTTATGGGAATGCATCATATATTTTTAGGGGATATTTAGAGAGGCATATACCCATGGTTGAATTCACCTACAACAATAGATTTCAGGCTACAATTCATATGGCTCCTTTTGAGGATTTATATGGAAGGAAATGTAGATCAAACCTATGTTGGTTAGAGGCTAGAGAGACAAATATGGTTGGAAGTCACCTCATCTAGGAGACCATAAATCAGGTTTAGTTGATTAAGAAGATAATGGTTACTACATAGTCTCAACATAAATCCCATGTCGATCACTACAGATGTTCTATAGAATTTGAGGTCAGTGATTGCGTCTTTTTATGTGTTTCACCAAGGCTGGTACATAGTAGGATTAGGATACTGGGTAAAATTTCATCATGATATGTTGGTCCATTTGAGATTTTGGAGAGAGTTGGGTGAGTATCCTCTCATTCTTAGTTACCTTAGAGGTACCAATCCGTGCATGATATATTCCACATATCTCATCTATGATGCTACTATTTATACATATCTCATGTTTTTCATCCCAAGGAGGTTTTGTTATAGGTATATGATTACTTTGAGGATCATTTGATACGTATTGTGAATCATAGTATGATGGTTCTCCAAGGTCAGTCATTTCCTCTTGTATGGATGTTATGGTAGCATGAACTCATACATGATGATACTTTGAAGTGGGAGGCCAATGTATGATCACAATGTTCAGAGTTATTCTCATACATTATTTATCACCCTTGAAAAGAAAATTCAGGGTAAAAATTATTTAATAGGGGATGTTTTTAAGAACTAGATTATTTCTAGAGGTGTATATCCATTGGTTACAATCAATTATCAGTTTAAATTTTTATATATATCCTAACATGAATTCCCTTTGTGGTAATGGAGTTAATGGTGGTGTCTAGGGCTATTCTGGATCCAGGAACCGGACTTATGTGGTGAAAATGGCCAGACACATGATTAGTCAAAAATGGGTGGGGCATGTTGTGTGGTTACTTCTAATTGTGTGAGGCTAAACAGTGGATTACTACATGACACGTTACTTTAAATACCATGCGACATGGGACACATTATCATGTAAAAATCTATAGCCTTTTGATAGAGTAATTTCACATGGTTGTAACATGGGTTTCACACAGTTATTAAAACTGTTCATACAAACCACACAATGTGCCGCTTCCTAAAGAAAAGGGTTCATTGTTGGAACATGGTTTGTCCAACCATTTAAAAAATCTACGAATCCCTATTTTTGGTTGAATTTATGAAATTACCCCAACTTAATTCCTTATTTTAACCCTATTCATTCCAATTCCTATCACATTGGCCAGTCTCACCCCCTGAGAGCTCCTATTTGGAGACTATATTTGGAAGTGGAAGATCCTCTCTATTCGGGCTTGGGATCTAGAACTATTTGTCTCATTGGATCCATCTTAGTAAGATGTCATTTCCTTTTGTTTCATTCCTCATTTGGTTTAATAGCAACTATTCTATTTAGGTGCAATATAGTTTTCCCTATTTCAAGGTTTCTCAACCATTCTTCAATTTTTCTCCTGATCTAAGTGAAATCAGGATCTGATAAAAGATGAGTTATCCACTAAACACCTATGATAGGTGGTCTCATGATTTTCCTTCAAAGTGAAAATATTTATATATATGTCATTATATAACACACCCGATTCTTAGAGTGAAGACCTTGAAATTGATTTTAATCCTTGAATTGAATTGACATGTATAGACTATGAAATTAATGAGGATCATTGGTAAATGATAAATGTTAAAGAACCTTGAATTGGAACCACCCCTCTAGTGTGTTGTGTATTAAAATAGACCATTATGATGGAATTTTAATTTTGATACCTTTATGACGGGCCTATTAGCCCTTACGAAGTTTTGGTTAATGTTTAATTTTCAATTGTGTTTTCAATTGGAAATTGAATTGATTGTGAAAAGGGATTGGAAGCCATATCCTTGGACTCTTTCCATATGATTGGTTGATTAAGCATGAGATGCTAGTTATAATGTAATGCCTACATGATTTGATTAAATTCTAAGCCTTATAAACTTAGTGTGTTCTTTGAGACACCTTTTGAGGTGATACTGAATGGAAATGAATAAGGTGATGAACTTGATACAATTAAATGTTATTAATTGAATGGATGATTATATTCCTTGTATGAAACATGAGTTCATATACAATCGACAAAGATGAACTCATGGGGGCTTACTATTATATGCTCGAGTGATACATGGACACCTTATAGACTACCAAGGATGGACTCAAAGGTATGTTAACCATATATAACATGTGTGATACTTGGTATCCCTTCGAGGAACTACAAGGATGGGATCTAGAGGCTTTGATGTTATACCACACCTAGAGTGATACCTTGGTTCTTGTGAGGATTTCCATGGACATGATTATAGGGTGTTGGTTTATATTATACCTAGAGAGATACCTAGATTACAATTGAAGAATTTTAAGGATGGGCTTAGGTTATGTATTGAATAATGAATGAAATGATTTATATGACACATATTCCAATCCAAATAAAAAGCTTCTATTCGATGAGAGTCTTATTCTTTATATACAGCCTACTTAGGAATATTTCTAGGTTATCATTATGGGGGGTGATGAGATATTCTATAGGCACTAATACTTAATAATTACATGAGATTGGATAATTAAATGAGATTTTTTATAAATTACATAGGCCTGAATAATAATTAAGACACTTATTTCATGGCAGAAATTGATTAGATAAATTTTTATTAAATTAAAATCTGAACATTATAAGATGTTTACTTCCATTACTTCCTTATATATGCTATTACTGCTTTCATACTTCTATCGTAACATATTTATTAACTAGATGGCACTATACCTTGGGTGTTTTCCTACTGGGATTATATCTCACACCCTGTTCGGGCTACCGATGGTACTCAACCATTATATATGACACCATGTATGGATAAGTGTAAGCACCCTAATACATGTTCTTGATTTCTACTTAGGAGTAGGGGAGAATGGTACCGATCTGAGGATCATGATGCTCTCTAATCTATTTTTGTAATTTTTTACTTTTTCCCTTGTATTATATACCTTCCTTGTATACCTATTTTGGATACTTTATTAGACACATGAAATGTATAATTATCTTCTTTATATGATATTCCATCTCGTATGATTGATATATTATTTAATTGTTCATTTATCATATTTTTGATTGATTTAATACTTTTTCTACATATCTGGAATTTTATTTCTATTGTGCTACACTATGGTGATGAAGGAATAGTCTCCTCACTAAAACACTTAGGCCCTCACTGCTAGTTGGAAGCCTCTTGTGTTTGGGGAGATGCACTTGAGTCCATGTGGTTCATCGATCTTGGGAAAAATTCAGTGGAATCTAGGTCTAGGATATTAAAATATGAATCAAGACACAGATAGATATTTAATAGATAACTTACTATCCAATATAACTCACACATAGGGATGAGAGTACATCATTTTTGTTTCACAAAGATATGGATCATTCTTATTGAATCATTCATGAAGTAACATCCTCCATGTAGATTATCTTAATGTGGTAAGGATGTCTTCAATGAATTTTAACGTCATGTGGTAAGTATCTCTTCCTTGCAGTTTAATGTCTCGTGGATAGGACATCTCCCATAAATTTTACATCATACGATAAGGAAGAAATATTCTATATATTTAAAGTCTTACCACTAGAGATTAAAATCCCTAATGGAATCCATGAAAGGTACTTATTAAGAATACTTTCATTGGTGGGGGCGTAATGTGTTCCCCATCCATTCTATCCAAGGCGTAAGATCGAGCGGAATAGACTGTATATATGTTGTAAGGTCCTACCCATATGGGTTCCAACATTAGAGTTTTATATCTAGGTATCATTGGGGGTTTTAGAACCATTACAAATTATCCTTGAAGTAATGAGTAGAGGTGAACCTTTTTATTAAAGGATCACACATTCTGATTCTGATCAACTTCAAGGATCTTTAGTATACAAATCAATTTCCCACCAAGTAATTCCAACTCATCCAACTAATTTTGTGATTGATCATCATCTGAGAGTATTCCAGTTATAGATATTTAGAGTTAGAGAAACTGAACTTCTCTTGGTAACCCATTCATTATCACATAAACAAAAAAATACGGAGTCCCCTTGATAGTAATACATGTGGTTGTGCTTTATACCCCTAAATCATGAAGTATATTTCTTTTTTAAGAAATATATTCCTTGTAAACCATTTTTGGGAGTATATTTGATAGATTATTATTTAAGAACGATATACATCAATTTTATCCAACATGATAGCGAGATAAATGGTTGGAATCGATGTTATACTCCTTGTATAGATTCTTAATTATGAAAAAATAGAAGTTGGTACTATTTTCTACTATTAATGTGGGAGGGACACTAAATATGGTGATAATATTCGAATTCATGATGTTGATGATAATATTCATCCAGAATTCATGGAGGGGTATGGCCTCATACCATTTGGAAATTAAGTTATTAGAAGTAAGGAAGTACTTACACAACATAGCTATATCTAGGGGATATGGGCCCACAATATCCATTCCTCATGTGGAAAATAGATAGAAATACCCAGTTGTATATAGAAACACTTGGTTTGGATAGATGAAGATTTAATGAATCTAACATGCATGAAAATTCTTGGAAAATTCCACATAGTCCTACATCATTGTTTTCTAGTAGTAACCATGTCTCAAAATTTGGTGGAGTTTCTAGCACCAATCTGATGAGCATCATAGGAGCCTTCATGTACTTCATCCATGAAATGAGGAATCTATCCTAATTCAATTCATCAGATGAGGACTCCATTGAACTCTTATTTGTGGAGGTAATTCTTCTCATTTAGTATATCCCAATTGGTAAGGTTTTCTACTCATCATTGACCCTATTCACTTTTTATCAATTTGATGGGTGGGTCCCATTTTAGTGGTAATAGACTTTAGTATCCATCCTTCTTGGGGTCGATATCAGTTCATCATGCTCTATAGATATGTTGACTAAACTTATTTCCTCCATGTTACAATTTTTTTTATGATACCACCCTTCAATTAATTATGTAGAAAACCACTTCGTCCTGATTGGGCTCGGTGAGGAGTGTGGATAACTTAGACATCACATCAGCACGATAATTTTGTGATCTAGGAATGTGATATAATGTTGGTTTATATTTAAAATTATTCTATTCATCCTCTAACAAAAATTATGATAGGTTTTGATTCTTCTTTCAGAATGGAATTCTCATTGTTGATTTTTTTAATCACTATACGCGAATCCCATTTTATTTTTTTGGTAGGATATCTATAAATGTAGGGCTAGATCCATGCTGGAAATGAGGGTTTTTATTCTACCTAATTTTAATAGTAGCCTTTATACATTTAACAGAAGTAATGAAAAGGTGTTTTTTCTAGGGAAACAAATACAATCCCTAGACTAACTCAGTTGAGCTTCAATTTTTCTATATATTTTTCTAATATGACTTCAATGGTACCATAAAAATAAATATTTTATGTATTGTAAGTGTCATTGTAATAGAAGACGTCATCACCTAGAAGGTCTTTTTCTACTGGTGTTATTTCTAGGGTGTGATGTTCTATAAGGAAACTAGCAAGTTCCTTCCATTTAAATGCCTTTTGTGACATTATTTTGATTTCATATTGTCGTAAGATAATTACACAACATTCCAAACACCCAATAAACATAGGGTTTTCATGAATATAATTGATAGGATGAATACAATAGGCCAAGTGGTCTTTATGATGTTTCAAGTAATGCCTCATCATTTTCACTACAAATATGAGTGTGAGTCTATTCTTCTCGATATCTAAATACTAGGTTAAACTACGTAGCATTATTTGAATGAGATATTAGAGTATGTTTTCATTCCCACATCATTTTTGTGTGAGGATATCACTAAGTGATTATTCCATGGTAGCTAAATATGAGATAAATGGCTTTCCTTTTATTGGTGGCATGATAAATGGTGGTTGTAGTAGGCATTGTTTCAGATTCTTGAAAGAATATTTTTATTCCTCTACACATCAGTATGATACTCCCTTATTCATTATCATAGTGAAGGGGAGGTATTTTCCATATACATTGGAAATGAAATTAAAAATAAAAGTGAGGCACCCCTAGGTCCCCCTCAATTCTTTTAGATTATAAGGGGGAGAAATCACTATGATTTCACTAGTCTTTTCAGGATGATCCTAGATGATATGGTGGCATAACACAAATAAATTCAATATCCATTATGGTAATTAGAAAACATAATTCATAGTATTTATCTTCAAAATATTTTTTGTAACTTGTTGAAGATTGTTTGTCGATCAATGAGGTGATCACATCATTGTCAATATTCAACCACCATGTTGTCAACATAACATCCTAGGATTTTTTCCCAAGAAGGTATTCAAGTTATGATGCATATAATATTCGTATGTAGCTCTAGAGTTATTTAATATAAAGGGAATGTCTTGTTAGTAGAATATCCCTTATGGATCCCTGAAGGTAGTGTTTTACTCATCATTATGGGCTATTTTTATCTGATTACACCCTGAATACCCATCTATAAATGAATAAGATTGGAAGACATTATTTTCATCGATAAAAGACCTATGATCAGCAATGAGAAATAATCCTTTGGCATGTATCAATTAAGGTCACTGAAATCAATGAATACCATGATCTTCTTATTTTTTTCTTATTGGGGACATTGTTGGAATTCCATTTTGGTTACTTTACTTCTTTGGAAAAGATGGATTTGATAAATATTTCAAAATCTAAACCTACATTAGTAACATGGGTGTTTTATATTCTCTTGTCTACCAATTAGAATCTTTTATGGTCATTAGGAAATCCTATTTGATGAGTAACCACCCAAGGGTTTATGAATGGATTTTTTTATAATTCCATGAGAACAAATATCTTTGCCTCTTTAGAATTGAAGTATACATCCCATTATCATTGACAAGAATTAAATCACTAATCAACATAAGTAAAAAGTTTTCTTCTATTCCCAGATTCAACAGCTTGAGATTGTTGATGGGGGGTGGATACACCTTCCACAAATTTTGGATGGGTTTTCTTGAGTTCATGATCATCATCTTCTTCTTCCATTTCTGTGTCTGTGGAGGATTATTTACGGGTTTCCACTCCTAGGATAGAGAGTTACACCAATATATTTATAGGGATCCTGAGGATTTGAAATAGTTTCCTAAAAAGAGGAGACACCTATAGTTAATGGGTGTAAGGACCTTATGAATAATCCTATAGGAAACATGTGCAAGGTTACGTTGTGGGGTCCCTGCTCCTTTCCAGGGGACATGGAAGATTTGTGAAAACTAAAACATTTTGAGATGAATTTAGATATGGAGAACATATCTATCCAAGAAAGGTTCTATCACCCTTGGCTAGGTTAGTTCATGTTTGAGAAGCTCGATCCCTATGTGATGTGGTTTTGGGTTGCATGGTGGGTTCTCTCAAATGTTTTGGGAATGAATTATCATATTACTTATTTGAAAATGGTTACAATACATGGTATTATAATGAAAACAATGACAAATCTACCTATGTGGACTTATTATGGGTAGTGTAAATCATGTTCTTAGAATATCAGTGTAAAATAAAAATGTGGTCTAGTGGATAATGTTTGACCATTATTAATTGTGGGAACGAGTATCACACATATCATAGATAATATCTCATTTATTTAAATGAGATAATTTCTCTAGGACCAAAACAACCACGAGGCATAAGCTCTAATGCATTAAATTATTCACCAATGAGTCCTTGTGGGGACCCTTTACAACAGTCATTCGCTATTACCAATACAATACAAAGAAGAACCAAGTATGTATATCATGTGCATGAGGTTCTAGGTGAAGTTTAGCAAGTCAAGGAATTGGTGAGGGTCCTTTTAATCTTCAAAGATATGAATGTGATTTGTGGAAAATGTAATACTCATAAAGGGTTTAACCACCCTAATAGTATTTTTTATTCCTAGTGTACATGTTATCATGGATATCGTATGTGAGAAAACATTACTCTATCATTTTTCTAGACCAGGGTGTCTAACAAGAATAGATAATATTTTTCTAGGTCCCCAAGATACACACCACTAGATTTATGCCTTTTTTATTTATTCTCTAGGTTCTTTCTAAAATCTAGAGATTCATTGTTTATGAATAAGAGACTTGACTTTTACTTAGACTTCCCTTTTTCAGGATTTTATCCTGATAAGTTTTATTTCTCATTCACCATCAGTTTATGGTCATGCAGTTTGGACCATCAAAGGATAATGTTTGAGGTCATACAGCTTTGACCAAAGTTCATGAAGTATAAGTTCATGATGCACATGGACCTGATATGAGGGTATTGTTACCGAATAGTCTAATTGGGATTCCCATGTTCATATGTTATTGAGAAAAAATTCCTTAAGGAAAAATCATAATGTTTTTTTAGTTGATTGTGTTTATTCACAAAATAGGTTTCCAAGGATAATTTCATTATTCCAGACAGATTTATGAAATGTTATGTTGAAAAATCTCCAAGACATAGGAATGGATTCTCTAGTGGGGGTATTGAAAATTACATATACAAGGTGAATCCATTTCCCAGTGTTCAAAAAAAGTTTGGCATCGAAATTTTTGATAATGTAAAAATGTGTTTTTGTTAATTATGTATTTCAACATAAATATAAAAAGTTGAACACATCGGTTCATATTTCTCATAAAGCTATGTGCAAGTGAATATTTTTGAAAATCACACCAAAATTTGGTTAAGGAAAGTATTTCACACAAGTTATTAAAGTGATCGAAGGATGGTTTTTCATGACACAAGAGATAGAGTTGTGTGTACACGTGAAAGAGAGTTACATGAAAAATATTATTCCAAAATGAGATGTTCCATGATCACATAAAATTTTCATGCATAGTGGAAATAATCTATAGATTTTTCAGGTAGGGTAGACCATTTTTATAAATAAGTTGATACCCACTCATTTTAGTAGTTCAATCCTTAGAGAAAATGAGTTCTTGGAATTTTGTAAGAGTTAAATGCTACACATAAGAGTTTCTCAAAAAAGTGTTGTGAAAATAAATGACTCCAATGTTTTTCTCGTGTAGAAATGAACTTGTTTCTCGATGACCAAGGGAGGTTCACAAAAAGTGTAAGAGTTTCATGCAAGAGGAATTTCCACAACAAACCAAAAGTATCACAATAGTTGGGAGTTCCATGAAAAAACATAAATGTTTCACAAAATGTGGTAAAGTTTCATGAAAGAAATCCAAAATTTGTGAGAAAGAAAATGTTGTGTGAAACTGTAAGTTTTTTACTAGTCATTTTATGGAAAAGGGGTATTCATAAAGTGTATAAAAGTGGAACTTATAGATGAATTAAATGAGGTGTGAAACGTACTCATTCAAGTGATCAAATTGGATTCTTCTGAAGGATTAGTGATCACACATCAGTTGAGAGAGCACTTATATTTCAAGATGTTATTAGTAGTAAACTAGGAGGAAAAATGAATCTTTTACAAATAATGTAAAGGGAGTGATTCTGGGCATATAAGTAATCTATCCTAAACTTTATTTTGGCAGTGATCCTTAGTGTATTTGGTACATCAAAACAATTTTTGTTCTATGCTCCTTGTATATAGCCCATTGAGGTTAAACCAAGTAAAATTATTGTGTCACATGCATTATTTATTTGAATTTATGAAATTATATTAGAAATTGGGGTAAGTGTGGGTTTTTAATGAAGAAACAAGATAATAATAAGTAGTTACATTAATCTTCCATACCTTGATTCACCCCCACTTGGGGTATTTAACCTAGTGTGATAACATAAGTACTCTAACACCTTCCCAAGATGAGATGAGAATATTGTAAATCATGGATCAAGGTTCTCAAATAATGATTAATTTTATGGGATAATCATGCTGCAGATGATTTTGAATCATTCTATAGTGACAAGATCCATTTTAATGATGACAAGGATTATAAAGGTCATAAGCCATTTATTCAAGGAATGAACATATTTGGTGATGACTGGGAGATCATATGTAGGAGGTAGGGAAAAATAGGAATACAGAAACAATGAATCCCATAATATACAGTGTTCTTTACCAAGGGATATCAAAGGTTTTCATCAATTAAACACACTAAATAAATGAATTTTTGTTTATGGATTGAGGTGATTGGAATGATTATGGAAGCACCCCCAAAATTTGTTAGACTAGGGTCTGGCTCTTTCGGTCCTTTGATGTGGTGTGATGGTGGATGATGGTCTGCATAGATTAGTTTCATGAATTGTGGATATATATGTCATTAATTTTTACATCATATGAAGATATTGTCTTTATTTCAATTTAATGTCAAGCGGTATGGATGTGGGAACCAATGTGAAATTTTACATGATATCGTTAAAGACACTTTTCACTGGTCCATGGAATGTACATGTGAGAGGCATATTTTATCCCTACATCAGATTTCTGGTGGGTAGCCATATTATAGATCTCTTTCATAATATATATATCATGTTCAATAAAGGTGTATATAGATATAATTCCTATATGGGCGATGTAAGTCTGTATGACATGTATGTCCTTAAGCTGAGGCATACATAATTTTTATGGTTAGAAAACCCTAGGGTTCCCAATACATTTTATGAGGGATATAATAATTCCATAATCATATAATTAAAGGATATCCCATATTATAGATCTGACTCACATGTATAGGAGAGGGGAATTTTTTTATTCCCATTATGTGTCTCAAAATCATGGTCTGCTAAGGGGTCCACTAAATAGATCAGGCTCATAGGTAGGGAAAGGAAGTATCTATATTTGATACTATTATGGTGGTTAATGATTCATCTCCAGCAGAGATTCATGAATAGTATGGTCATATCTATTAAATTATAGGTTTTATAGGATATACCATATGTATTAAAGTTTAATGCTAGTAAACTAGGACATTGTCATGTAGTTTAACATCACGTGAGTGGGATGTTGCTTTGCAGTTTAATGTCATGTGATAAGGAAATTTTCCTTCAGTTTTATGTCATATGACTTGTAAGTTGGAATGCATTTTCATGACATGTGACTGGGATGATGTTGTGTATTTTAACATCATGTAACTTTTATGTATCACTGAGAGGAATGACTAACTCAAGGAAATTGGTTCTTCATAGAATATTTATACATCAGAATAAAAAGGGTACACGAATTAGATGTAATAATATTTATTTTATAATGGGTATGATGCACAGATGAATAACATTGATAATATCTTGATCTATATGAATAGCTGGGTTATGGGAAGTGTAAGTCATGAACCGTGATTATCTCAGTTAATTAGAGGTGGAAACCAATGGGTACAAGTAAAACATTAATATTAGTGGAAGCTTATATTCCACAAAATTATGATAATAATTCCTAGGTTTAATTAGCCCTATCATATGGGACCAAAACATCCTGTAGGCGAATGATCTGAGGCATTATGTTATTTGTGATTTAATCCTAGTGGTGTCCCTTTAGATTAACCAGTCCCAACTACCAATTTTCTGCAAGGGAGAACCAACAAAAGGGGAGACAACATTAAATGCGTTTCCAAGACAATAATATAAGATCAAGGAATTAGTTGGTATCAAATCATGTATAGAATAAAAGAAGTTAGTTTATTGATAACATAAGATTAAATAATGGTTTGAGCACCCTAAAGTCTATGAAAGCATGTATTGAATATATTTTGAGGTGAATGGTTAAAACTTGTGATACTTTCATACACAATTATCAAAGGATATGATTTGTTCAATTTTGAATACCTCATGTCATAATGTTTAACATCATATGATAATGATATTGTTCCCTATCTTTAGATAAAACACACCTTGATTGCACTGGTTAGATCGAATTTATAGGTTCCTTAAGCATACATGAATCATGGTCGGCATGAGGAACAAGAGATAATATTGTAGTCAATTATGTTATTAAAGGGTGAATAATATGGAATATGTAGGGGTAATCTCATTTTGTTATGAGACCGAATCCTCATAAAAATTTGGCTCCCATAAAGGGGCATGGATGGGAGTGGTGAGGACTTGTGGTTGGCCCTAAAATGTGGGATCCAGGCATCAATATGTGTTTTATAGTATGAGAATCTAGAAAATAATATTTATTAGATTTTAAATTCTACACACTACTTGAGTTCTAGTGTGAGGATAAGGTATTTTAATCATAATTTTGTTGGGCCTGTGATTTGGAATATTGGTGCCACTATATATCATGTAGTAACAGGAATCAAGCCACATGTATTTTTTAAAAAAGGATTCTCTGTATTGTTCTAACCCATATATCGATAAGGGATATTTTTATATCATATTTTAGTGGGGGCTGATATTAGAGATCTTGGTGTCACTATGTATCCTATGGTAACTTGAATCATGCCACGCATAGTTGCTGAATAGAGTTTCCCTAGATAACTCTAATCCATACATATTTAAGGGAGAGATTTTTATACTGTTTTTAGACCCAGGATTGATGATATGGATTTCACAACATATCCTATGGTAATAGAAGTCATTACACATGTAGTTCTTGAATGGAATATCCATGCATTGGTCTGACCCATATGTTGGACGGGAATACATTTATATATTGTGGATTGACCCTTTATTGAAGATTTGGGTGTCACTACATATCCTATGGTAATAGGAATCAAGCCACACACAGTTCTTGAGATTGCAAATCCACTAAACAGGTATGACCCATATGCAGAGATAGGATATTTAACCCATTTTAGTGTTATGAAATCAAGGATTTGGGATTTAAGAGTTACTATGTATCATTTGATAGTAGGGATCAATCCATACATAGTTATTGAATGAAACTTTTTCTATACGGATCTATCTCACACCTAGGGATGGGGGTACATCAATTTTATTTCATAATGATATGTATAATTTTCATTCAGTCATACATGAAGTAACATTCTCCATGAATGTTTTCTTCATGTGTAAGGGAAAATTCCATACTGTTTAAGATCATGTGGTAAGGATGTATTCCTTACTACATGATTTAATGAGTTAAAGATATATTCCATTCATTTTAACATCATGTGGTAAGGATAAAAGATTCTATATAGTTTAAATTCTTACCACCATGTCTTATAATACATGAAAACATCTATGAAAATTACTTCTTAATAATCCTCTCAATGGTGGGGTCGTAACATGTTACCCACCCATTATGTCAAAGGAGTAAGATCTATTGGAATAAAACTTATGTATGATGTAACCACCTTCCCACTTGGGTTCCTTATTTGGGGATTTATTTGTAGGTATCATTAGGGTTTTGAGATACATTACCAGTTCTCCATGAATTAATGATTGTATGTTATCATTTTTATTGAAATTTGGTTCATTCTGATTTTGATCAACTTTTTGGTTGTGCACTATACCCAACCATTTCTAATTGATTCATTCCAAATCATCCAAACACTTTTCTTATTGTCGTTTATCTCAAATGTTTCTATATATAACTATTTAGAGTGAGGGGAATTGAACTACTCTAGGAAAAATTATCATTGGACCATAAATCAACCAATATGGGCCCCCTATATTGAAGTTAACAAGGTTGTACTATAGGCCCCTAAATCAAGATGGATCTTGTTCGCCCATGACTACATTTCCTTTTAAATTTTTTTATAGATTATATTTAACGGCTTCTTATTCAAGGCCTCTATTTATCCACTTTTTCTATATTATAGTGTGATGAATGGTTGGACTCAATGTTTTACTCATGGTAAAATTTCATTATATCAGAAAAACATAATTTGGTGCCATTTTTTTACCAGTATCACTTCAGGGACATCAAAATTGGTGATAATATTAGACTTCATGAAGTTGATGATAAACTTCATCTTAAATTCGTTTAGAGGGTATGTCCTCATCCCATTTTGAAATTAAGTTGGTAGTAGAAAGTATTTAATTTCAGTACTTAGTCATAGCTAGGGGATATTCCCCCATAATATCCACCCCCTACGAAAAATAGATATAATCACATAGTTTTATACAGAAAATCTAAGGGTTAATAGATTCGTTTTACATGAATCTATATTGCATGAAATTTCTTGGTGAACTCCACACAATCCTTTTTCATTGATTTATATCAATAACCTAGACTTCAAATATTTTGGGAGATTATGTTACAAAATTGATGAGCGCTAAAGAAGACTACATGGACTTGTTCCATTAATGTAGGAATATCTACCTCTTCAATGAATCTAAGAAGTAAATCATTGAATCCTTGTTTTTAGAGGTATTTTTATCATTTTTCATGTCTTAATTAATAATGTTATATTCTTTGAATCATGTATATTCCCTTTTGGATCGACCTAGGTTTAGTTTCACATATTTGAGATAATTGACTATGGGATCCATCCATCAAGGGATAAATATCAGTTCATCATTCTATAGGTAAGTGTTCAAACAAAATATTTCTTCCATGTTACAAATTATGACTTATTAGACCACCCTTTTTTGCATGATGAAAAAAAACACTCCTTCCTAACTGGGGTTGGCTAGGAGTGTGGCTGCATTAGTCAGTATATCAGTGCAAGTATTTTTTTAATGAGGGACATGATACAATACTGGTTCAAATGTGAATTATTCCATTTATCCTCTAACGTAGCCGATGAGAGGTTTCAATTATTACTTCTTGATAGAATAAATAAAGTTGATTTTTTATCACTAGATGTGATTCCACTTTCATATTCATGTAGGCTGCTATCTGTAGATGTAGGGATAGATCCAAGATGGCAATGTGGGTTTGGTTTTCTACCCCATTATTTGTGTATCCTTCAAACATGGATGTAGAGAATGGAAAATTTGTTTTGTCTCGGGAAAAAAAATACAATCCATAGAAAAAATTAGTTAGGGTTTTATCCTATTTCAATAGGTTTTTTGTTGGAAGTGTAAAAATATATCTACCACATTTATGGAATGTCATGGACATTGAAAACCTCATAATCTGGAAATTCATTTTCTACTTCTTTTCTTTTTGGGGTGGGATGTTCTATAAGTAAATCATCCAAGTCCTTCCCTTTAATAACATATTTTTGACATGAACTCAATTTCATATTATTTCATGATAACTTCCCATCATTACAAACACCCAGTCAACATACATATGCCAAGGATATAAATGAGAGGAAAAATAAAAAAGACATAGTGGGATTTATGATGATGCAGGTAATGCCTTATATTTTTCACTTCAAAGTTGAGTATGAGGATATTCTTTTCGATATTGGAATACTAGGTCTTAGTACCTAGAAGTTATTGAATTTGATAGTATAAATTGTTTACATTCCCAAATTCAGTTTTTTTTCATGAGGATAGGACTGAAAGACCGTTCTGTGGTAGAAAAATATATGATAAGTGGCTTTATTTATAACGCTGTCATCAATAGTGGTTGGTGAAGTAGGTACTATTTGAGATTATTGAAATAATATTTATATTACTTTTTCTATAATTAGTTAAATCCCTTATTTATTAACATATTTAAGGGGAGGTATTTTCAAGATACATTAGCATTGAAATGTATAATATAAGTGAGGTTCCCCTAGAGCCTCCTCAGTTCTATATTATTATGAGGGGGTGGGAACACTAGGATTGAAATAGTATTTTTTTAGATGAACCCTGATGCCATGGGGTCATACCAAAAATCCAAAAAATTTCCCTCATGGTACTTCAAAATCACATTTATAGGTTTTATCTTCAAACTATGTTGTTGTAACTTGTTAAAGATTATTTGGAGATTCATGAGCTGATAACATCATTGTTGAGATTTAACCACTAGGTTTTCAACATAATATTCTATGATTTGTCCCAAGTAGGGTTTAAATATATGATGAATGGCATGCTGTTAAGTATGGATAGTATTTATTAATCCAAAGGGCATGACCTGATAGTAGAATATCCCATAAGGTGAACCGATTTCATTGGTTTCCTTATCTTCAGAGGATAATTTTATATTATTATACACTGAATACCAATCCATAAAGGAAGGGGCTTGGAATCCATTAGTTATATAAAAACACTTCTCTTTATTACACATCAATACAAGATTTAATTACATAATTTTAAACTAAATACATCCCAAAAGATCGATAATTCTAGTGGCTTTTGGAATTAGGTACATTGCATTACAACATCTTTATTGAAAACTTTTTTAACATGATTGAACTAAAAGCTATATTGGATAACCTGGGGAAATAAATAAAAATGGATAATCCATAAATCCATGTAAGTGAATAAACATGGAATAACGTAAAGATAATAATATATGTTAGATAATTAATATCAATTATTCAAAAAGGAACATGAATAATAAGGCATGATACAACATGATAATCATAACATTGGAAATGTGGAAAAAACATAAAACACTATATCATAAAAATAGATCAAGGTTTAAATACCAAAACTTCATGGTGGAAAAATTCTCATAATTTAATCAGGTACACCCCTATCCCAACATTACATATCAAGATACTAACCTTTACCCAATGCATTGAAGCGCTCTATAGTTTTGGGTGCACCCGTCACATCCATTTCATTCTCATGCTTAAGTGTAAAACATAGATCCTAAAACATGAATTCATTAATCATAATAATTTTTCCCATGATCAAGGAGTGTATAATAAATACATTTATGTCCACAATAAAATGGTATATGTTCATAAAAGTGAATAACCTTGATAGGAAATCATTATTGTATTCACTATATAATTTGTTTGGCGTGGAAAATCACGGTAAAAAATCAGCAGCAAAACGACGTCACATTAAAATTAATAAAATGGTTTTATGAGAGTGAAATGAATCTTTAATAATTTTTAAATGAATTAGAAAATAATAGGTACATATAAGTACATTTCCATACATTTACAATTAAAAAAATAAGGTATACAGTAATAAATAAGCTAGAAAAAAAGAGATAGGAAAAGATATTTACAAAATTTCAGCACGGTAACAAGTGTAAATGGGAGGGATTAAACAGAGATAAATGGGGATATAATCATTTATGAATAGTAATGGATTTATGGGGGAGGTTCTAAAACATACCCCATCGTTAGGAATTAAAAATAAAAGGGCATAACATAGAAGTGATTCTTGAATAAAAGTGAAAAAGACAGGATCCCTTACTTGAGTGTGTGACTCAAAAGGATTGGGAGGGGCTTTATAAAAGTTTGGGGGACCCTTTTAAGGACTACAAGAAGTACTTGTAATTACTCCAAGGAGTTTTATTGAAGATAAATGGGAGATTTGGTGGGTTTATATAGAAAAATAGGGGGATTTCTCTATTATTTTGGTTTTCAACACTACAAAATAAAATATTCAAAACGACAAACCATACCATGGTTTATGCCCATGTTTTATGCCAAAAGGCACTACTTTACATTATTTTATATATCTAAGGGATAAATATGAAGAAATAATTCCCTTCCTTATGTGGATTTGAGTCACACTCTAAAAGACATTATTTTTAAATCGTAAAATTTATTATAAGTCTTAGAGGATTCATTAAGGATTTATAAAATAAAAAAAGCAACATAAATTACATTATTAGAAAGGTAAAACATATATTTGGATGATGATATTCTTTATAGTATTTATTACAACACTATTTTTCCATTATGATGTCATAAAACACAAAGTATATTTATACTGTATTTATTGTTTACCCAAAAATTTGACTATCTCATAAAATTATGAAAAATTTACCATTAGATAATTTCAAAGTCCTGATTCTAAAAATAATATTCATTTTATGTAAATAAATTTCTAAATATACGAATTTTTTTTCTTTCGAAATGAAAACCCACATTTTTTTGGAAATAACTGGTTTTTGAAATTAATATTTTTTTTGGAACCATTATGAAAATTAACTTTGACTTCATAAATTTTATATGATAATTTATATTTAATAAAAGTTATTTAATAATAATATTTTATTAAAATATTATTTATTTCAAAAATATATTAATTAATTAACTAATTAATTAATTTCAATTTTAAAGAAAAATATAATTTGTTCTTTATTAAATCAAAAATAAAAAATATTTATAAAATTAAAATAATAGGATGAAAATATATTCATTATTCTATAAAAAATAATTTAAATATTCATATTTCTATGGTCCCTATACATATCCCTTTAGTACACCAGTATATGCCCTAAGAGTAAGGTGTGCGATGGTGGGGCTTTCATGGGGCTGTTCGGTGAACATGGTTTGGGTCGTGATCTTGAAAAGCTTGAAATTATCCCATAAATGGTTTCAATCATGCTTAAGTTTTTGGATTTCATCTTAGTATTGTTTTAGGTAAAAACAAAAAATGTTATCTCCCTTAGATGCTCTGATAAATGGTCTTCATAGGTTACAATTATTCTATTTGAGGCCATGAATTCCTTTATATGTTACAAAAGGATTTTATACATCCATATATTTATACTAGTCAAGTGATATCTATTCAATGACTATATTGTCAGTGTTAATGATACATAATGGTCATTTAAATACAATTAGATATTACCAAGTAAGTGCATGTGTTTTCAATAACTATATTACATAATAACACATTTAATGAAATTAAGAATATAAACTTCATTTATAAAAGTTTGGGTCATTACAATCTTCCCCCTTAATAAATTTCACCCTTGAAATTTTCATTTCTCACATTAAAATAAATGAGGGTAACTCTATTTCATCGCCTTGTCTAGTTCCCACATTAATTATTTAAATTTTGGTTTCTCCACAACACTTTGACTATGTAGATTGTCTTATTCCATAGAACTGTGTCTCTAAGATCTAAGATCTTTATTGGATGTTCCTCATAAGAGAGTCCATTATCCAGTGGTACCACATATGTATTTAGTACATGTGACAGGTTTGGTATGTACTTCCTCATGAGGTATATATGGAATACATCATGTACTTGAGATAGGTTAAGTGGAAGTGCTAGTCGGTAGTTCACTACTCTGATGTGATCAAGGGTCTCAAAAGGGATGAGGTATCTTGGGATAAGATTTACTTATTTCAAAATCATATCACTTTGTTGTATGGAGATATGTAGAGGAATACTATGTATCCAACATAAAACTTTAGTCCTTGCCAATGATTATTAGTTTAGCTCTTCCGTCGACTCGGAGTAGCCTTGATGTGTTTCTGAATGGTAATAATATTCTCCACCATTTCCTTGAACATTTCATAACCTATTATTTTTTTCCCCAAATTCATTCCATAATGTAGGTTTTCTACACCACATCCCATAAATATCTTCATCAGGATCCATTTGGATGGTCAAGTATAAATTATTGTTGTAAGATAACTCAACTAGAGGAATATGGTGATCTCATCCTCTTTTTCAGTCCATTGAGAATGCTCTAAACATTTACTCAAGTGTCTGGATAGTCCACTCAGATTGACTATTGGTTTGAGGGTGATAGACCATGCTAAAGTTCGACTCAGTATTTAGATCATGCTGGAGACTCTTCCAAAACATAGAGGTCAATCTTAGATATCGATAGGATACAATCAATAATGGTACACAATGAAGACTCAGAACTTCTCTAATGTATATTTGTGAATGTTGATCCAATGAGAAATCCTCTCCAATTTTAATGAAGTGTTCAGTCTTTATAAGATGATCCACAACAAACCAGATAGAATTATTTCACTTGGTTGGGATGTTTGGTGATAAATTCCATGTTGATTTTTCCCATTTCCATGTTGGTATGGGTAATGGTTGCATCATCCCCTGAGAATTATACTGTTTTGAAATCACTTATGTAAAAATTAGACACTTTGATGTATAATCAGTGATCTACTTATTCATATTATCCCACCAATAGTGCTCTTGGAGATCTCGATACATCTTTGTGTTTCTTAGGTGAATGGAGAATGTCGAGCTATGTGCATCTTCCAATAGTTCCATCTTTAACTCAGGATTTTATTGAACACGTAGTCTTCACCCAAATCTAACAATTCCTTCTTCATTAACATTGAGCTCCAATGATTTCCCTTTTCTTATAGTTCACACTTTCTTCTAAATTATCACATCATTTCTTTGAGAATCTATTAACCTTTACAAAAGAGATGGTGGAGAATTCATTTTTTAAAGGTATGATGATGTTCTTTTCTTCATGATTCACATGTCCATCCTATTCAAATCCATGAGGAGTGGATCCTTCTAAATTCTCATTAATGAAAGAATTGTTGGGTCCTTTCAACTTAGATTATATTCCACCTTATTTTCTTTACCAATATGGTAGTGAATTGAGAAGTCATAGTATTTGATCGACTCTAACCATATTCGTTGGAGAATATTCCCTTTTTTTATGTGAATATATACTTGAGAATTCTGTGATCCATATAAATTTCACACTTCTCCCTAAAGAGATAATTCCACCAAAATCTTAAATAGAAAATCACTGCAGCCAAATACAGGTCATGTTTTGGGTTATTCAATTCATAAACATTTAACAACCTTGATGCACAGGCAACAACTTATTCATTTTTCATCATCACACAACACTATCCATTCTTTGAAGTATCACTTAAAATTACAAAATGATCTCCACTTGTGGGTAGTGTGATCACAGGATCAATGATAATCCTCCTTTTCAACTCCATGATGCTTTCTTCACATTCATCCTTCCTAGAAAATTTGACTCCCTTTTGAGTTAGCTTGGTAAGAGGGTTTGAAAATCATAGTAAATTTATCACAAATTGGTGATAATATCCAGCTAACCTAAGAAAAATATGGATATAAATCATAGATATTGGCCTCATCCATCCTTCAATTTCCTTTTTCTTTGAAGGATCCACATATATCCCATTTATTATGATTATATTCCCCAATAATGAGACTTACTTAGACCAAAAATCAAACTTTCTATACTTTTCATAGAGCTTATCCTTTTGTAAGGTCTTTAACATAGGGATTAGATGATCCTCATGCTCCTCCTAGGTTTTGGAATATATTATAATATCATCTATGAAGACTAACAATTTTTTTTCGAGATAATATCTAAAGACTTTATTCATCAAGTCTATGAATATTTATGGAGCATTACTGAGTCTGAATGGGATTTCTATGAACTCATAGTGCCTGCACCTCATATGAAATGCAGTCTTGTAGATATCATCCTTATCCACCCTAACTTAGTAAAATCCTGACTGTAGATCCACCTTGGAAAAAAAAATTCTTCACATATCTGATTGAATAAGTCATCAATCCATATAAATGGATACATTTTCTTTATCCATGTCTTATTGAGATCACAATAACCAATTCAAAGGTTCATTGACCCATCCTTCATCATGATGAAGAGGAACGGTCCACCCCATGGTGAAGCACTTGGGCGTATGAATCCCATATCCATATTGTCCTATAGTTGTTTCTTCAGTTCCTCAAGTTTTACAATAGCCATAATATATAGAGTCTTAGTTATTAGAAACACCTCAGGTATAAGATCGATTGAAAATTCAGCCTCTCTTCTAGGGGTAAGACCAGGAAACTCCTCAAGAAACACATCAATGTATTCCCTCACAATAGGCATATATTCAAGATTGATCCTTTCCTTAGAATCAATCATTCTAGATAGATACTCTTGATCATAGGGAAATAACATTCATGCTTGAGATGATGGTGCTAATGAAGATTTATCCACCTCCATGAACTATTATATAATTGGGGGTTGATTATCCATATGGAGAGTGATTTACCTCTCAGTGAAACATATGTTGGATCTATATAGAGAAATCCAATCCATGACTATAATTTTATCAAATTCCACCAAAGGTAGTATGAAAATATTTTCTAGGATATTCAACCCTTAAACTTTGATAGGGGAGGAGTTATATACTTGAGATGAAATAATTTTCCCATTTTCCATTTTTACCGACATCTCTACTTCAATGATTTTTGGTGGGGTTTGTATAGTTCTACTAAACATTCATGGTATTAAGGAATTCTTAGAACTAGAACCAAATTGTATGTTCTCTATTATTGAATGAATTACTACTGTACCTATCACCACATCATTTTTGGGATTCACCTTGGTAGTAATGATGGAAAAAAATAACCCTTTCTTAGAGGTTATGGGTTTCCTCTGAAAACACTTAGATTAGTGCACTAGTTAGCAAAGTGCCCTAATTATTTAACGTTTATGTAGTAAACAATGAGTTTAGGGTTGACGAGATCATTCTTTTCCTCTATCACATTGGTGGGTTTCTCTTGTCGGAAATAATTGACCAGGTGACCTTCTCTACAACACCTAAATCATTTCCTTGTTTTTCTATAGAAATATTTTGGGTTCTTTTTTCCACACATTTAACAAGTGGATGATTAAATTTCATATCACTATTGGATTTATCCATCGGAATTCTAGAAATAAACTCCACTTTCCACTTCTTATCCCCATAATACCCATCAGATTATCTGACCTTTATTTCGACTTTGAGGGAACATCGAACAATTTCTTTATAGCTATCAAAGTCATGGATCACCACAAATTTCCATAGACTAGGATTTATCCCAAAAAAGAAGCATTCAACCTTCAATTTATGGGTAAAAAACCAGAGGTTTATCATGCATGTATTGTGATGTTTTCCTCGTACTTCCTACTATGTTTTCTATATTTTTTACTTGAGTGCAAGGAAATCCCATTCCATTTTAAGATAGAGAGTGCGAGGAATATATTTATCATTTTTTTGAAACTCCTTCCACTCCATTTTTACATTCCCTTCCTTCGGCTTTTTATTCTTGATCAACGTCCACCACTGATAAACTTCACCTTCCATGAAATAAACATCCATAAGAACCATATCATGTTCAAAACATTGAATGACAGAGAACATCTTCTCAATGGAGTTGATCCATTGTTCCACGATTAAGGGATCAAATGATACACTAAAATTATGAGGCCCTTGTCACATGAAGCTCTTGATTGTAGGTTTGTTATCTCTTAGGGGGGTTTGGGTGATCCTATTGATCTAGGTTTCTATTCAGGACTTCAATTAGCTGAGATAGTATCACAACAAAGTTTGTGATTCCCTCTCCCATCGAATTGGGTGTCTCATTGGTGCAATAATCACACTGCCCTTCACATCAAGTTTTAACATTATTCCTTATATTTACATCCATTATATAGAATAAAAAAATTAGGGATGGGTTTCTTAAACAATTGAACACATAAAGGGCAATCCAATGAAATTAAGGGGACCACTTGTAAATTACATGTATTTCCTTAACTTTTAAATTCCTAGCATTCAATCTATATTATTCATGATCTATTTCATAGCATATTTTATTATAATTTTTTTTGTTCCTTAAATAATGGTTCATACTAAGATTATGAATTTACTAAATCATATCCCCAAGGAGTGTCAAACTAGGTACATAGTAAGGCCCATTATCGTGTACCAGGTTACCCCAAGTCAAGCTTAGGAAACCTTATCAGAGTTGTTACCCCTAGGTATATCTGTTCCATAACCATGTTTACTTGTAGTATCCATACACGTATGTTTTTTTCTTGATAACCACTTATTCTATACTCACCAAAATTTGAGGGATTTATTCTTATACTTAGTCTTATATATAATGATTTTACTAGAGTTTTCTAATACAAATCACATAAAAAACTAAACCATCCCTTTTCTTGATGGATTCACTAACCTACTAATCTTGATCGTGGAGTTCACAAGAACCTCAAAACTCATGAAGATCACTTTGATTTCTTGGTTTAAGTAGTGATACCCATCAGTTGATTCATTTGATAGGTATGTCTTCAGATCTTGTGATTTCATGGAGAGGTAAATAGTGGGTCTACTAGAAAAGCAACATATTATGATATATTTTTCATTAGAGGAAGATATAATTAGATCTTGGTCAAGTTTCCCCCATATGTTAAATGGATTTTGGTTCTACCTGTTTAGATGTTCTTTCAATTTTCATATGAAGCGAGATACTCCTACAATGGAAATTTTGGTGAGTTTTCATAATCTTCCCTTACAATTTCAAAACACCTCTATAATTAGAATGCTTAGGAACTATGTTGTTAGATATCTATGATCAGATATTCACATTGAGTCTCTTTGTCATCCTATTAACCCGCATGTATGTGTTAAAATGGCTGTTTCAAGAGTGTCGTTTGATTATGTTTAGATAAATATTGGTGATGAGTATTGATGAAAACAGTGTGTGGTCTATGAACCATGGACTGAGTTCTGTTCTATCTGCAAGCAACTGGGACACTTGATGGAAAATTATTGATGAGGGTCTCAGTTTCCAGCAAAGAATATGGGCAATGATAGTGTCATGAAATAAGAGGTTTGTATTGAGGCAGGTTTTTCAGAACAGATGCCAATGGGTATGGAATGTAGATTTCGAGGCATTAAACCTCCAGTGACCAATGTCTTCAGTAGTTTGTGGAAATTCCTATACATTCCTCAATCACCAATACCTACTTATTTAGGGAAAGAAGGGTATGAGGAGGAGGAATGACCTGCCAGTGTTTTAGAGAATTAAAATGTGTCAACTGAGGTTTGTGATGGTTTGGTTCAAAATGATGGTAATGCTACTGGTTTGAGTATGTCAGATGCTGCTATGGAGAAATATACAATGGTGTCTCAGGATAACCCAAATGTCTCTAATGTCTTAAGAGTTTGAGACAGTACCTGGCTGGTCCTTCCAATTTAAATGAACATAACTAAAATGATACTACCAGAGTGTGTGCTATATTTGTCCAGAATGATGATGCTCAGAGAGAAATCCAAATGAATGTGAGTAATGCTGTTATGGTACAGGTGGCTGGCGATGAGGAGGATGTTATTTCTTCTTCTTATGTGAAGGTTTTATGTTTGAGTTGGGGTTCCATGATCAAGGTAAGGCAGGGGACTACCCTGTATGTGGATAATGGAACCATATTTGAATAGTTAGGGGGTTCTATTCCAACAACCAAGAATTCAATCAAATTGAGAAACAAGTTTGAAGTCCTTGTAGTGGAATTTTTGAGCATTGACCAAACTGACTCAGTCTATAAATATGGTGTCTGTGTGAAGGATCCGAATGAAAATGGTCCCAATTTTTCTACAGGTGAAGATTCAAGCCTGAGGAGTAATATGAGTAATAGGAGGAGGATGGTTATGAAGGATTACTCCTCTTTACCATCTCCTTTGGAGACTTGATCCTCAAAAAAGATAAATTCCAAGAAGTTAGACTGTGTGGCCATCTACTATAAAAATCAAGTAGTTTGGGTGAACAACCCTTAGACTTGCTTTTGAGTTCGGAATAATAAGTAGTCGAGCATGTTATATTACTCAATTCTACGAAAGAAAAAGTAGCTAAAATTATGGAGAGGTCACTGAGGGTGACTCTAAATGAGGATAAATACACCTGTATTGACTAGAAAGACCAAATTCTTGTTGGAGTATTCAACAATGGGAAGATCAACCTTGAGTAGTATATACAGTCCTGGGAAAATCTGGCCTCTGCGTTTGAAGATCTGATAATGGATGAACCAAGCACTCTGTTAGCCACTATCTCTTAGAAATTGTTTAAGAAAATTGATTCTATTAGACTTAAATTTCACTTCAATGACTCAATTTTAACTTTTTGTGGTTGAACGTTTGGTTTCTCACTTTTTCCTTAAAAGTGTTTGAAATAAGAAAAATTCATTTTTCAGTCCCTAAACATAAGTGAAGGATAAAACAACAAGAATTCGTGGTGGAAAAATTTCCATAAAGGATTAAAGTACACCCCTGTCCCAACATGACCAATCATGATACTAAACATTACCTAATGCATTAGAGTGCTATATAATTCTGGGCGCACCCATCACATTCATTTCATTATCATGCTTAGGCGTGATACATAGATCATAAAATATGGATTCATTCGTCATCATAATTTACTCCACAACCATGGAGTGTGGAATAAATAAATTTAATTTCCCAATAAAATTGTATAAGTTCATAAAAGTGAACACCCTTGATAGGAAATGTATATGGTATTCACTACACAATTGGTTTGGCATGAAAAATCACGTTGAAAATTTTTCATCATAAAACATCACCTAAAAATTAATAAAATGGGTTAATGAGTGAAAAATGGGTCTATAGTCATTTGGAAATGAATTTGAAAATAATAGGTACATTTATGGAAATTCCTATAGATATATAATTAGATAAATAAGGTATATGATAATTAATAATATTGAAAAAAGAGAAAGGAAATAATGCTAACAAAATTTATGCATGGTAACAGGTGTACATGGGAGGTCTTAATGAAAGAGATACAGGTCCTTAATAATTTAGAAATAATAAGGTAATTATGGTGGAGGTTTTAAAAGATACCCCTTCATTCAGAATTAAAAATAAAATTTCATAACATAGAGAAGAATCTTAAATAAAAGTGAGAAAGAGAGGATCCCTTACTTATGTGTGTGGCTTCAAAGGCTTGGGAGGGGATTCTTGAAATCTTGGGGTTATTTTGGGGGGACTATAGGGATTATAGGGAAGACTATAGTTATGATAAAAGTAGTTTTAGTGTAGAGAAATGGGATCTTTGGTGGGTTTATATATGCAAAGAGGTGGATTTCTTTATTATTTTGGTTTTGGACTCTACATAAAAAAATATTCAAAACCACAAACCATAAAATGGTTTCTACCAAATTAGATTTTTATAAATTATTTTATAGGTCCAAGTTCCTAATATAATAAAATAATGTCATTTCTTATGTGGAGGTGAATCACACTCTCAAAGAAATGATTTAAAAATCATAAAATATTTTATAAGTCTTGTAGGATTCATTAAGGATTTATAAAATAAATAAATAAAATCATAAATTTACCTTATTTTAATGGAAAACCATATATTTCTAGAATTATAAATTTTATATTACTTATCACATCACTATTGGTCCATTATGATGTCATAAAACACATAGTATATTTAAACGGTATTTAATTTATACTTAAAAATTGGACTGTCTCAGAAAATTATGAAACATTTACCATTAGAAAATTTTTATATCATTATTTGAAGAAAATTATTCATTTTATCTAAATAATTTTTTATATATGCGAATTTTTACTTTTTAAATGAAAACCCACATTTATTGAAAATGACGAGTTTTTACAGTAACTTTTTTTGAGCCCATATAAAAATTACATTTGACATCATAAAATTTATATGATCATTTATATTCAATATAAGTTATTTAATGATTATATTTTATTAAAATATTTTTTTTTTCAAAATAAATTAATTCATAAATAAATTAACTAGATTTTAATATTATCCAAAAATACAATGTGTTCTTTATTGAATCTGAAATAAAAATCTCTCATAAAGTAACAATAATAGGATGAAAATATATGAATTATTATATAAAAAATAATGTATATATTCATATTTCTAGGGTCTTGATACATATACCTTTAATACACCAGCATACATCCTAAGAGTAAGGCGAGCGATGATGGGGCCTTTATGGGGTTGTTTGGTGAACATGGATGGGGTCGTGATCTCGATGAGCTTGAAATTCTCCTATAAATGATTTTTCTCATGCTTATGTTATTAGATCTTTGCTTGGTATTGGTCAGGGAAAAATCCCAAAAATGCAATCTCCCTCAGAATCTATGATAAATGGGCTTCATATGGTACAATCCTACTGGTTGAGGTCATCACTTCCTTTTTCTATGTGAAAAGTATTTGATAAAACCATATATTTATAATAGTCACATGATCACTATTCAATGACTCTATTATCAATGATAAATATACTTAATGGTCCTTTAAATTCAATTGGATATAACCAAGAATGTGCATGCATTTTCTATAATGGTATCACATAATATGACATTAAATTAAATAAAAAGGGTAAAATTCATTTATAATAATTCAGATCATTACATGTTACATTGATCAAACGTTTTGTGATTGGAAATAGGAAATAATCCTTTGAGAAATGTCTATTAAGGTATCTAAAATCAATGTAGACCATTATATTACTATTCTTTTTCTTCTTGGGGACAATGTTGGAATGCCATTTTTTATAGCTAACATCCCAAAGCATAGATAGATTTGATCAATTTATCAACATTAGATTATATATTAGTAACATGAGAGGGTTTCATTCTCCTTTCGAACTATTTAAGACCTTGATGGTCATCAGACAATCCCATGTTATGAGTACCCACGTTGGTGTTTTTACAGAGATTTTTTTATAATTCCATGGGAGCACATATCCATACCGCTTTAGAAAGACAATTTACATATCCTACTCTTTGAGAGACATGAGATAACTAATAAATTTAGGTAACAAATTTTCTTCAATTTCTAGATTCACATTCCTAAACTTATTGAAGGTGGTGGTGAAACCTTCCACAAATTTAGGAGGGGAGTTCCTAAGATCATCCACTTCTTCTTCCATTTCTGGGGCTATAGAGGAAAATTATGAAATTTTGGGTAATATTGGGGAATATTTATAATGTTTAAGAAAATAGAATCCATGATAAGAGACACTGACACCATTGGATTCCATATTTTTCATAGAGATATTCTTAGGAACCTTATATGCTTTTTCACTACTACGGTGTGAAGGAAATTTATGGAAATCCTGAGTTACAGAGAATGTATTGGGAAAATATTCTATATATTATAATTCCTCAAGAGAATTATCAAATACTGATAGAGTATTAGTCTAAATTTTATTTGAAAAACACACTTTAACAGATGTGATTACTATCACATGGACATGATCTATTGAAGTTTATGGTTCATGATGGCTTGTTGGGATTGAATCTTCTCCCTCAATCAGTTTTAGGATCAGAAACTTGCATATCAATATCCACCATTTTGTTTTCTAACTTCAGTATACCCTTGATTTTTTTATCCTCCATCGGCATCTTCTCATTTTGGAATCTTCTTGCAGATCTAGAGGGCTTATCCTTAGGCCACATAGGGAAATAAAGTGCATGAGATGAGTTTCTAGATCACCCAAACCATGAATGTTTTAGAAAATAGGATTTCTAATATTAGGAAGGGGAAAAGTTTCATCCACCCATTTGGGATATAGCTTCCTTTTTGGACTGCATAGGTGCATGCCTCCCTTCCCGGGCTTCCGTTTGAGTATCCAAAGATTCAATAGTGTTGATGATTTTCGGACGTATTTCTATCTAGACCAAATTATATCTACAAGGAGAAACTAGGGATTGATGATTTGAAACCTTTTTATATCACACTAATTCTAAATTATTTCCATGAATGAATGTTCACCCTGACATGAGATAGGCTATCAATATAATAAAGAAAGTTCATGTTATCCTCAAATTGATAATTTATATAGGCTAGTTTCTTAGATTTAGAGTTGTCTAGATACTCAAATGGCACTCATTTAGGAATATTAGATCTCTGGTGATGTGTATTGGGAGGTATGTTTGTCTTTATTTGTTGATGATACCTAGTGGGAATATTTTCTCTGATTAATTCCTCGTCAATCAATCTGAGATTTTAAATTTCCTTCTAATATTGTGTTATTTTCCCCCAATATAATAAATTTTGGTTCCTCTAGGTGGTGATTTGTATTTAACCACACCTTTCCCTTTATCCTTCACAATGTTCTTCCGAGGATGTGTAAATTCATCATTTACAGATGAAATGATCTAGCTCTTTCTTTGATTCTGCATACATACAACCTTAGTTTGTGCATATAGATCACCTACCTCTCAAGGCACTATTTCCATGTTTTCCCCCTCTATGTTTATTTCTAGTTTCATATCATTTTTTGTGAATATGTCCATGATGATCACTAATTTGTATCATAAAATGGTAGTTATTCGATCACTCTACAAGAAATAGTGTGATTTGGTACCACTTACTCCTTCTATGGTTTTATGAGGGTCATTTATCTAGACTCTGTTCATGCTGAACCATTTTTTCTTATGACCCTTATGGGGTTTGAATGCCTTTACCATAAATTTTCTAGGTCTATGTTTGTGAATGTCATCTTCAAGGAATTTCTGGTTATAATTTCAAAGTAGGCCCCAAATGAAAGAGGTGTGTCTCATAGTTTTAGGATAGATGGAATTATAGTCATTGATATTTATCTCCCATCCTAGAAAAGATTGATTCTATTTATGGAGGTTATAATGAAAAAAACCCTGGGCATGTAGGCTGCTGATGATTTGGGGCCACTATTGAAACTTATAATTTTATTACCAAGGATCTGAGGAATCCAATCTTGTATATTATAGCTCCTGATATTGGAATTGAGATTATAATTCCCCCATCACTATAGGTAGGGGTTGATCAGGAACTTCCACTAATTTCTATAGGATGCTCTATGGGTGTGATAAACCTCATGGTTGATATTGAGATAAAAATGCCCCCAACCCTACAGGATGGGGGTTGATCTCAGCCACCATCGATATGTACATGATCCTGTCATGGTTTTATGACACTATGTATGGTTGTAGTTATAAAAATTCCCCTACCACAATGGGCTAGGTACCATGAAAGGTATAAGAAATGGAATCTTCTATTGAGATTTTTTTATTTGGTGTAATTGTATTTGTGGATGAGCTTGGTGAAATGGTAGCATGTGATGGGAGTCAATTCATATGGGAATTTTTTAGGAAGTCCACAACTTCATCTTTCAGGTTTGAGATGGGTTCCCATTTTTTTTGAGATACCCAATGTAGTGGTCTCTTATCATCTCTCTATGTATATATATATATATTCTTGAAATATTTTCTTTCTCAAAAGAGGAGGAGTCTTGCTATAATGACTAACTAGCCCACACATTACTAGGTCCCCCAATATCTACTATAGATATAACATTGTAGGATTAAATATTTGGGGAGAATTTTTGTTCTACAAAAAATTTAAAGTGTAATGCTCCATACATTCACCATCCTTAAATACATATATATGAAAGGGCTCTAGAAATCATTTAATGGAGTGTTTTTATGGCACAGAGGGAAATAATCTGTATGAATTATTTATCATTTTCCAATCCTAGGTTATATGTTATAGATAATGAGGCCACATATGAATAAAAATAGAGTTTATTTATAATCCTATGGTTACCCTCATATCCTTGATAAGGGAGGTTTCTAGCGTTCAAATACTAGTGAGTCACCCAAATATTCTAAGGTTTGTATGGAATTCACCCCTATTGTATCTTGACTGGGATTTTATAATCGGATGTGATGAAGGGACAATGCATGGTTGGGAGGTTGATTATATCTAACTATCTACATATATCCATTTCGACCTCTTCTTTATCGGGTTTATATTCCCCCACATAGTTAAACCATAAAGGTTTCTTCTCTAGGTCCCCCTTAGGGAATAGTGAAGTGTTGTTCACATTTGAATGGAAAATATATACAGTTAACCCTGATGCTTAAATAACCTATCTGTAATTTTTTTTCATAGTATAGGTAGGATTTCATTGTTTGTTTGAGATATTACTATGTTGAGTTTTTCCACAACGAACATTAGGAGGGTAGTCCGTTTGATCCATCTCTACACTGCCTTGATGGGGACTATTGAGGTAGTAATCAAACCTTGTTTTGGTTGAAGAATCAAATAACCCTTGATGTATTGCAGATATGAATCATACAACCTCAAGGACACTATCATTGATATGAATAATAATATGATCATTATTATGCATCATTGTCCGAATATGATGACTTTAATTTTGGGGTTTATCAAGGATATGATCTTGGTACATGATGGTTATTGAAATATGTTGATAAATGTATAGTGATATAGGGATATGATCCCACTACTATGAATCTACTAGAGTATGTCAGTGAGCTTCCATATCATTGTTAGGAATTTGAGACTTCATGCGGGTGTTCGATGGAGTATTCCAATCATTCTTGGATAATTTAGGGGTATGAGCTCGGTTCAAATATACATTCCCTATTGGAATATTTCACAAACCTTTTGAATGGGGGAAGGGGTATGAGCCTCCTCGTCTATAGCGTATGAGGGTTTCTGATATATTTGTTCATTAGAAGAAGTGGGGATCTAAGCCTGGATTCTACAGGTCACTGGAATATATTGAGTAGATTCATTAGTAAGGTTATGTGCATGCCTTTATCAGATTAACATATTGTGTTGATAAACAACAATTAGAGCAGGGATCTGAGGATAATCCTATTCCTTTGGAGTGTTCCATTCACATTCTTTGACCAGAATATGCCCCTACCCTACAGTATGTACCAAAATGAGTTGGTGATTCCTAGTTGGAATGGGGATGTGAGCTCAATCCTTTCCCTTATCCTTTACTAGAATACTCTGATAATCATCTTGAATGAGAGAAACAATGTGAGATTTTTATGGAGTATCTTCCTATTCATATTAATTTTGGTGATATTTTTATCTGGATATTGAGATATATATATTTCCTTGTCCCTATATCTGTAATAGTGATTAAACAATCTAGTGAATTTCTTCTTCTATTGGTATAGTGTAGTGACACTTCTGCAAAGTGTGTGCAAGAATGTAGTCCTGCACGATATTGGTCTCTAAGATTTACCAGAAGATGACTTCAGTTAAAGTTGGGATATAATCCCACTCTTTTCCTCTATATTCCATCTAAATGTGCCAATGGTATTCATTTATAGGGTAAGGGATATTTTTTTCCTCCATGATTTCTATAGAAATGTGTGTAAAGATGTGATCCAAGTGAGCAAGGATATGAATTCGCTCAATGGGCACCATGAAATTATATAGATTCCCTTCATAAGTGGAAGAAAGGATATGATATCACTCCCATTTATCTTAATCTTTCCGCTCCTGATAATACCCACTTGGTATATGGGGATGAGTGTCCAGAGTGGAAATCTTTCAGGTCGTTCCCTCATAAGGTGATTTAGGGGAATTGGTGAGATGAATCTAGTGACATTGATTAAGAGGATACCTACATGGTGGATCCTAAACTAGAATGAAGATATAATAGACCCCTTGGGCCGCAATCCTTTGGTAAGTAAGGTTCTAATTCTCATGCATCAGGGATATGCTTCTGAAGAGGTTGGTTTTGAAAAAATGTGCCACTGGTTTCATTACAGATTTCCTTCAATGAGGTGGATATACCATGATCATTTTTTGGTGACCTTTACATGGAGCGTTAGGGGTTGAGATGGTACCATGTTGGGGTTAGTCCCGTAGAATCACATTCTTCAATAAAATATAAAGGAATCAAGTGGGTAATATTTTTTTGACACACATGGAGGTTACTACCATAACATGAGTTCCATAACATTGTCTTGATAATGACAGGATCTCAAGTAAAGGTGGAATTTAGGATACTGGTATCATGTAAAAAAGTAAAAAAGTAACAAGTTCAATGATTTTTGCATCATTTCAAGTTCAAAACATTCTTAATTAGTTATAAAGGGGTAACACCATTTTCTATTTTGTATTCGGCTAGACCATTTTGCTTTCATGGATTTTTCATAGCGAGAATGACCGATTTTAAGGGAACCCCAATATACTATTGAAGGATCTCACATCATGAATTCCATTTTTGTTTTCATAGGATATATAGAAAAAAATGGCATGATATGTTGTAAAATGTTCAATTTTATCATATGAGATATTCATGTCAGGTTCCCCATTTTTTCTTCTATTTGTCGGTGGAGAAGAATAATTTATCGATGGGAACAGAAAAATCTATCGTTTTTGTACCATGAAAGGGATGACATAGTTAATTTATATCTATTAGGGTTATTATTTCAATATTTACATCAACTTCACCATCATTTAATCTAATGAAAAATGGGGGATGATGATTGATTACGAGGTTTTTGAGTTCAGTTTCAAAATCATTCACGCCAGCTTTACCATTTTAATCACTTATGGAAACTCCCAAAAGCTCCCACATCCATAATGAATCATGAGCGTAATATCTAGAGGATGGTTCTAGTTTGGGTTTTCAAACCCAATGACACTTAGGAACTGACATTGGATGAGAGGATATGAGATCCTGATCATCACACTATTTTGGGGGAAATTATTTCCTACTCCATGACTCTCTTATCGATTTAAGATATGTTCATGAATCTATTCCAAGTATCAATGTAGGATTGGTTACTGGAACAAAATTATTGCCTGTTAATAAATTCCATTTGTAAAGGGTTATATATTAATGAGTCCATCTTTATGTATATGGGGTTCCCCTTCTATTTCCTATTATTGAAAGAAATGGATAGATTATTGTGTTTTGAACCCATATAACCAGGAACTATAGAGTTTTATTACATTGATGGAGGTGATTGGTATCTTGATGATGGTATTGAACCAATGAAAGGAATTCTATTTATCCTATGAGAGTAGGAATAATAAACCATTATGTTCATTCAGATCCAAGATATACAGTTTAACGACATGTGGAAAGGAAATATATGAGGCACTTAGGCATCAGGTATAAAGACTGATCTTTAGAAAGGTGTCCAATGTCATTATCTTATACTAGGAATTAGAGTCTTCATAGTTCATTCTTCCCTCAACCTACTGATGGGAATGGATAGATAATTAGTACCCATGAAGATTATTTCCCCAGAGTTTACCAATATGGGAATTCCTCTGGGTTTTACACCAAGTTGGAACCCATGTATGGATATATTTGAATCATTTCATTGAATGAGGATTACACACTAATGTTTCCCTAATTGGAAGAATTTTATATTTCTAGTGACAAGAGTTTTGAAAATTCCTATGCCCATATGAGTCAGGCATAGTGTGGGAAACAAGGTATGTCTAGTAACCAGAGTCACTACATTTGAATGAAGTAATTATTGAATTGTGTGGCCCTAATAAAGTTATTCATATAGACCTAGTTGGACGAAGTGAGTTACTTAAGAGAGGGATGAATTGAGTTCCAAATAATTATTTATGTTCAATATGAGTTCAAATAAAATCCCCCAATTAAAAAAATATTCACCCATTCAGTCAAATAAATAGATTGATATATGTTTGATATTTGAAAATATTTCTCAAATAATGATTAGTGCTTAGTGAAAACAATATTTTAAATTACACAAATATTTGAAATCAATTTAATCAAATTAAAACCTCATATACACAGTAGTTAAGATTAACTATAAAATTAACCATTTTTTAGAGTTTAAAATAACTGCAGTTTAAAGATTTAAAATAAATAAAATAAAACATGGTCATAGAAGGGAATAAAAAAGGTATTCAGTATCAATTTGAGACCTAATCCTCTCCACTTAGAAATCACTCAACACTATAAATACTATATATCTACAATCTGAACCACAATCTGCATCAGGTATACACACAACATTTCATAATATGTTTAGGTTCAAGGGCCTCTTATATAGTAATGCATGCGAAGAAAAATAAACACAAACCACATAGGGACCTCTTCCACAATCACTGTGGGTATGCAATAGAAAGGATATATAAGAGAATATCTAGTATTCCCTAGTTATATCATAGGATTCAATGTGTGTTAATGAATATAGTAAAAAAACACTGCTCTAATGTAAAATAAAATTACTAAAAGTGAAAGCAATAAGATATGTAAAAGGTACTTCTTATCAGTCTATAATGCTTTAGATTATCGAGTGTCCTCTGACGTGGCTTGGTGAGGTCCCTGAACCATTTCTTTGAAAGTTTCAATAAAATAGGGAATCCCAAAGTTCTCTTTGTTCTGACTATAAGAAAGGATATCTAAATTCAGTGTACTCCAATCTTTCATGGTCAAATGAAAGTAAGAAAAAATAATGTAATTTATCCTATTATGATTCTTTTGCTATTTAAAAAACCATTACTTCTCTATCACACACACATGATGGATTATTATTAGATATAATGCACTACTTGAATGAGTGTATCTTTGATGAATAGTCATTAATATCTTCTAGATCCTTGTACTGGGATCTAACTACTTCAATGCATCTGTGAAATAGTTTTTTGAATAAGCATTAAATTATATTTCTATATTAAATTCAATTAAATAGATGTTATAAGCATTTAATTCAAATTTTGAAGAATATAAATGGTAGAACATTTTGTGGAAAAACATCTCTAGCGGCAAGAAATCATTGGAAGTGAGTCAATTAGGTAGTAACTCAATGGAACTAATTGTCTCTTAGGTTGGTGGTGAAGCTGTTGGTGATTCATTTGAAGAAATGGAGAGACATTTCTGAAGGCAATATATTCGGGTGGAAATACTTTCTGGTGACAAGACATTTTAAACGTGACTCATGTCTGGTGGTGAGAAATTTTTACTAATGGTGATACAACTTTGATGAAAATATAGTCTTGTGGCCACTGATGTCTATTGACATGAAATTCTAGTAGTGGATCATTTGAACTAATGGTGAGTCATTTCTGACACTTACCCAAATTTTGATCAAACTGCCTTATAGGATTAAATTATATCATAAAATAATTTTTTTTCAGAGTCATAGTAAACCTGATTTGAGAGCATTAAAAATATGGAGGTTCGAACAATCTCCCCCTTTTCGATGATAAAAAATCATGTAATATTTATAAAATTTTTAGAAAATGAACTTAGGTATAAACTTATGGAATTTAATGACAATAGTCTACTTAATGATTCAAATATCACATGTGAGATATTATGAAATGTGGTATTAAAGAAATGTTGAATTAAAGGATAAAATCTTTATTGAAAATTTGGTATTAAATAATAACTTCCAAATAATGATATCAGAGAACAAATAAGGAAGGTATCAAATAAATACTTGGTATTAGAAAAAAACTAAAAAGAAAAAAAGGTTGGAATCAATAGTAGTATAACAAAGGGTCTATAAATTTGTATTAATGGAAAACTAAGAAAGAAAAATACATTCATATCAAAAGTATGTAAATTCCATCAATATTATACCCCTATTGGGATTATAAAAATGAAAAAATATGAAACAAGAAAGACAAAGATATAATTAATAACAAAAAAACATTTAATTATGTTTAAAGATTTGTGTTATTATAGCCTATAAATACATACATGGAAAAGAAAAGAAAATCCATATCAAAGACTAAGATCAATCAGAGTAACTATTAGGCCAAGATTTAAGATAACCAGGTGCCTTTCCCCTTTCAGAGGTATGTGTCATGGATGTAGAAGTTGAGTGTGATGTGGTAGTGGATGAAGGTGATGAGGTAGGTACAAAAGGTATATAAGGATGGGTAGGAAGCATTCTGATAATAATTGTCTTGATACGTTGGACTGGTTTCATTGGAGATGTGCTGAATGGTTAGTTTTGTGGAAGTAAAAGGGTTTGAATAAGGATAATTTATGGAATAAGACATAGGAATTTCTTCTCAAGAAACCACTTTATTTATTTACACATAAATAAAAGGGCTTCATAAGATTAAAAAATTACAGGATAATATTTCCTCCTCGCTCCATATGACTAAATAAATATTTATTTTTCTCCATAAATATCTTAATTTTTCTTCCAAAACATTCAAAACATAGATTTATTCCTTGAAATCCCTAGTGATAGGTGGAATCCATAGATTACCTACCAAAAAAAATTAAATTAATTTTCAATTAATTATTTGTATACACCCTGGAAAGATAATATTTAGTTTATTTAGAGATGGTTCCCTATCACTTTGAACCTCATTGAAGCATTATATTAACAAATTTTATATTTTCTCACCATGCTAAAATATATAACTCAGATCCTTATAATGAGTAATAAGATCAAAACCTAAAACAGTATAAATTTTCTCATGAACTATATACTAAATCGACGCATCATAAACTGGAACGGTGGGTGTTAGGCAACTATAGGTAGAATCCACTGAAGGTAGACTCCCCATATTCTCCATCCTAGAAGAATATATGGAATAAATGTAGTTTGTCATCTCCTCCATAACTAACCTTATGGACACCATTTCACTTTACAACCCACAGTTCTGAATTATAAACTCTTGAATGTGATGATTCACCTTCGACTGGATATGGCATACAAAAAAACTCAAATAAGTTTCTCACATCATTGTCACTCATCTAAGTGACTGGAGGTATCAGAGATCTCAATATTATACTAATGTTAGCAAGAATAAGATCTTGATTATATATTAGTAACATGAGAGGGTTTCATTCTCCTTTCTAACTATTTAAGACCTTGATGGTCATCAGACAATCCCAGGTTATGAGTACCCACGTTGGTGTTTTTACAGATAATTTTTTATAATTCCATGGGAGAACATATCCACACCGCTTTAGAAAGAAAATTTACATATCCTACTCTTTGAGAGACATGAGATAACTAATAAATTTAGGTAACAACTTTTCTTCAATTTCTAGATTCACATTCCTAAACTTATTGAAGGTGGTGGTGACACCTTCCAAAAATTTAGGAGGGGAGTTCCTAAGATCATCCACTTCTTCTTCCATTTCTGGGGCTATAGAGGAATATTATGAAATTGTGGGTAATATTGGGGAATATTTATAATGTTTAAGAAAAGATAATCCATGAGAAGAGACATTGACACCATTGGATTCCATATTTTTCATAGAGATATTCTTAGAAACCTTATCTGCTTTTGCACTACTACTGTGTGAAGGAAATTTATGGAAATCCTGAGTTACAGAGAATGTATTGGGAAAATATTCTATATATTATAATTCCTCAAGAGAATTATCAAATAATGATAGAGTATTAGTCTAACTTTTATTTGAAAAACACACTTTAACAGATGTGATTACTATCACATGGACATGATCTGTTGAAGTTTATGGTTCATGATGGCTTGTTGGGATTGAATCTTCTCCCTCAATCAGTTTTAGAATCAGAAACTTGCATATCAATATCCACCATTTTGTTTTCTAACTTCACTATACCCTTGATTTCTGTATCCTCCATCGGCATCTCCCTAGTTAGGTATAAAGAACTTATACCCAGAGTTGTATTCATAAAAAATAATAGATCTGTTATGTGAACTATATTAACTACAAAAAAAGTTCTCTTCATCTAATAAGGATAACATTTGGTGTGGTGGTACCCATTCAACATACATTGATGTAAAGAAATATATAGGATCCATATATTGTGCTGGAGTTGAATATGACACTTTATATATATTTTTTTGTGTTTGGTGATTATGTATGACTATGGTAAGAATATTCCATAATAATTCCCTAGGTTCCCTGATCATTGAAAATTTTGAAGTTATAATCTTATGATGGAATGACCTCAGTCAAATGCCTTTTGAGTCATCCTATTATCTAACTTTTTTTCACACCTGATGAGGACTTGTTTCTAGTCACCCTATTTGTCTTGTATGGTGATGGTTACACATGTCACTTGTGTTGGTGCCTTCTCTATTATCTTATATCCAAAATCAACCCCTCTATCAAGGAAACAATTAAAGAAAAATTAGTTCTGGATGGTGTGGATAAGTCTCCTTTGTAAAGGGTAGTAGTCAGGATAGTCGGCGATGTTTTACATACATGGTTTTTTGGATTATGGTAGCATATATACATTATATTCCATCATTTCAAGGAAATTACATGTAACTTACTCATTTTGGATGGAATATAGTTTTTTCTCCATTACTCAAATCGTGGGTGAACCAGGTGACAATTGTTTTATAGAAGAGGTAGATTTAATTATTGTCACTACTTGATTGGAGGAGAAGAAAAATTTAGCGACTTATGAGGTAATCAAATAGTAAATGCAACTATTTTTAGGGAAACATAATTAGTCTTTCCTATTTCAATAATTTTACCTATTTTTAGCATGTGGGATGAGATTTAACCCTAGTCTACTTAATGAAATCTTATAGGTGTCTTTTTTTCTCTGTGAACTCATGGAATCTTCCTATATACTCTGTCGAGATCAAAGTTGTTAGTTTCTCATCTCGAAGATTCTTATCACAAAGTTCCAGTAATTGATCATGTGATAGAGTGATGCTAAGTGAATAGGTTAAACCATTCCCTCTAGATATAAACTCATAAACACAATAATTTTCCCATTGTTTTCAATTTACAAGGATGAAAATCATCATTTTCCATAATGTGGAGATAAAATGATAAAGTAATTGACAGTGAACGTCTTCACATCCCATGACTAGATTAAATTGAAGGCTATAATACCAAACTTTGGTTGGACCTACTAGAGTCTACACAAAACATCTCATTTTGGAATCTTCTTGCAGATCTAGAGGGCTTATACTGAGGCCACATAGGGAAATAAAGTGCATGAGATGAGTTTCTAGATCACCCAAACCATGAATGTTTGAGAAAATAGGATTTCTAAAATTAGGAAGGGGAAAAGTTTCATCCACCCATTTGGGATATAGCTTCTTTTTTGGACTGCATAGGTGCATTCCTCCCTTCCCAGACTTCCATTTGAGCATCCAAAGATTCAATAGTGTTGATGATTTTGGGACATATTTCTATCTAGACCAAATTCTATCTACAAGGAGAAACTATGGATTGATGATTTGAAACCTTTTTATATCACACTGATTCTAAATTAGTTCCATGAATGAATTTTCACCCTGACATGAGATAGGCTATCAATATAATAAAGAAAGTTCATGTTATCCTCAAATTGATCATTTATTTAGGCTAGTTTCTTATATTTAAAGTTGTCTAGATACTCAAATGGCACTCATTTAAGAATATTAGATCTCTGGTGATGTGTATTGGGAGGTATGTTTGTCTTTATTTGTTGATGATACCTAGTGGGAATATTTTCTCTGATTAATTCCTCATCGATCTATCTAAGATTTTAAATTTCCTTCTAATATTGTGTTATTTTCCCTCAATATAATAAATTTTGGTTCCTCTAGGCGGTGATTTGTATTTAACCACACCTTTCCCTTTATCCTTCACAATGTTCTTCTGAGGATGTGTAAATTCATCATTTATAGATGAAATGATCTAGCTCTTTCTTTGATTCTGCATACATACAACCTTAGTTTGTGCATATAGATCACCTACCTCTCAAGGCACTATTTACATGTTTTCCCCCTTAATGTTTATTTCTAGTTTCATATCATTTTTTGCGAATATGTCCATGATGATCACTAATGTGTATCAGAAAATGGTAGTTATTCGATCACTCTACAAGAAATAGTGTGATTTGGTACCACTTACTCCTTCTATGGTTTTATGAGGGTCATTTATCTAGCCTCTGGTCATGCTGAACCATTTTTTCTTATGACCCTTATGGGGTTTGAATGCCTTGACAATAAATTTTCTAGGTCTATGTTTGTGAATGTCACCTTCAAGGAATTTCTGGTTACAATTTCAAAGTAGGCCCCAAATGAAAGAGGTGTGTCTCACAGTTTTAGGATAGATGGTATTAAAGTCATTGATATTTATCTCCCATCCTAGAGAAGATTGATTCTATTTATGGAGGTTATAATGAAAAATACCCTGGGCATGTAGGCTGCTGATGATTTGGGGCCACTATTGAAACTTATAATCTTATTACCAAGGATCTGAGGAATCCAATCATGTATATTATGGCTCCTGATATTGGAATTGAGATTATAATTCCCCCATCACTATAGGTAGGGGTTGATCAGGAACTTCCACTAATTTCTATAGGATGCTCTATGGGTGTGATAAACCTCATGGTTGATATTGAGATAAAAATGCCCCCAAACCTACAGGATGGGGGTTGATCGCAGCCACCATCGATATGTACATGATCCTATCATGGTTTTATGACACTATGTATGGTTGTAGTTGTAAAAATTCCCCTACCACAATGGGCTTGGTACCATCAAAGGTAGAAGAAATGGTATCTTCTATTGAGATTTTTTTGATTTGGTGTAATTGTATTTGTGGATGAGCTTGGTGAAATGGTAGCATGTGATGGGAGTCAATTCATATGGGCATTTTTTAGGAAGTCCACAACTTCATCTTTCAGGTTTGAGATGGGTTCCCATTTTTTTGAGATACCCAATGTAGTGGTCTTATATCATATCTCTCTGTATATATATATATATATATATATATATATATATATATATATATATTCTTGAAATATTTTCTTTCTCAAAAGAGGAGGAGTCTTGCTATAATGACTAACTAGCCCACACATTACCAGCCTCCCCCCCCCAATATCTACTATAGATATAACATTGTAGGATTAAATAGCTGGGGAGAATTTTTGTTCTACAAAAAATTTAATGTGTAATGCTCCATACATTCACCATCCTCAAATACATATGTACGAAAGGGCTCTAGAAATCATTTAATGGAGTGTTTTTATGGCACAGAGGGAAATAATCGGTATGAATTATTTATGATTTTCCAATCCTATTTTATATGTTATAGATAATGAGGCCACATATGAATAAAAATAGAGTTTATTTATAATCCTGTGGTTAACCTCATATCCTTGATAAGGGAGGTTTCTAGCGTTCAAATACTAGTGAGTCACCCAAATATTCTAAGGTATGTATGGAATACACCAATATTGTAGCTTGACTGGGATTTTATAATCGGATGTGATGAAGGGACAAAGCATGGTTGGGAGGTTGATTATAGCTAACTATCTACATATATCCATGTCGACCTCTTCTTTATCGGGTTTATATTCCCCCACATAGTTAAACCATAAAGGTTTCTTCTCTAGGTCCCCCTTAGGGAATAGTGAAGTGTTGTTCACATTTGAATAGAAAATATATACAGTTAACCCTGATGCTTAAATAACCTATCTATAATTTTTTTTCATAGTATAGGTAGGATTTCATTGTTTGTTTGAGATATTACTATGTTGAGTTTTTCCACAACAAACATTAGGAGGGTAGTCCGTTTGATCCATCTCTACACTGCCTTGATGGGGACTATTGAGGTAGTAATCAAACCTTGTTTTGGTTCAAGAATCAAATAACCCTTGATGTATTGCAGATATGCATCATACAACCTCAAGGACACTATCATTGATATGAATAATAATATGATCATTATTATGCATCATTTTCCGAATATGATGACTTTCATTTTGGGGTTTATCAAGGATATGATCTTGGTACATGATGGTTATTGAAATATGTTGATAAATGTATGGTGATATAGGGATATGATCCCACTACTGTGAATCTAATAGAGTATGTTAGTGAGCTTGCATATCATTGTTAGGAATTTGAGACTTCATGCGGGTGGTCGATGGAGTATGCCAATCAGTCTTGGATAATGTAGGGGTATGAGCTCGGTTCAAATATACATTCGCTATTGGAATATTTCACAAACCTTTTGAATGGGGGAAGGGGTATGAGCCTCCTCGTCTATAGCATATAAGGGTTTCTGATATATTTGTTCATTAGAAGAATTGGGGATCTAAGCCTGGATTCTACAGGTCACTGGAATATATTGAGTAGATTCATCCGTAAGGATATGTGCATGCCCTTATCAGATTAACATATTGTGTTGATAAACCACAATTAGAGCAGGGATCTGAGGATAATCCTATTCCTTTGGAGTGTTCCATTCACATTCTTTGACCAGAATATGCCCCTACCCTATAGTATGTACCAAAATGAGTTGGTGATCCCTAGTTGGAATGAGGATGTGAGCTCAATCCTTTCCCTTACCCTTTACTAGAATACTCTGATAATCGTCTTGAATGAGAGAAACAATGTGAGATTTTTATGGAGTATCTTCCTATTCATATTAATTTTGGTGATATTTTTATCTGGATATTGAGATATATATATTTCCCTGTCCCTATATCTGTAATAGTGATTAAACAATATAGTGAATGTCTTCTTCTATTGGTATAATGTAGTGACACTTCTGCAAAGTGTGTGCAAGAATGTAGTCCTGCACGATATTGGTCTCTAAGATTTACCAGAAGATGACTTCAGTTAAAGTTGGGATATAATCCCACTCTTTCCCTCTATATTCCATCTAAATGTGCCAATGGTATTCATTTATAGGGTAAGGGATATTTTTTCGCCCATGATTTCTATAGAAATGTGTGCAAAGATGTGATCCAAGTGAGCAAGGATATGAATTCGCTCAATGGGCACCATGAAATTACATAGATGTCCTTCATCAGTGGAAGAAAGGATATGAGATCACTCCCATTTATCTTAATCTTTCTGCTCCTGATAATACCCACTTGGTATATGGGGATGAGTGTCTAGAGTGGAAATCTTTCAGGTCGTTCCCTCATAAGGTAATTTAGGGGAATTGGTGAGATGAATCTGGTGACATTGATTAAGAGGATACCTACATGGTGGATCCTAAACTAGAATGAAGATATAATAGACCCCTTGGGCCAGAATCCTTTGGTAAGTAAGGTTCTAATTCTCATGCATCAGGGATATCCTTCTGAAGAGGTTGGTTTTGGAAAAATGTGCCACTGGTTTCATTATAGATTTCCTTCAATGAGGTGGATATACCATGATCATTTTTTGGTGACCTTTACATGGAGTGTTAGGGGTTGATATGGTACCATGTTGGTGTTAGTCCCATAGAATCACATTCTTTAATAAAATATAAAGGAATCAAGTGGGTAATATTTTTTTGACACACATGGAGGTTACTACCATAACATGAGTTCCATAACATTGTCTTGATAATGACAGGATCTCAAGTAAAGGTTGAATTTGTGATACTGGTATCATGTCACAAAGTGAAAAAGTAACAAGTTCAATGATTTTTGCATCATTTCAAGTTCAAAACATTCTTAATTAGTTATAAAGGGGTAACACCATTTTCTATTTTGTATTCGTCTAGACCATTTTGCTTTCATGGATTTTTCATAGTGAGAATGGCGGATTTTAAGGGAACCCCAATATACTATTAAAGGATCTCACATCATGCATTCCATTTTTGTTTTCATAGGATATATAGAAAAAAATGGCATGATGTGTTGTAAAATGATCAATTTTATCATATGAGATATTCATGTCAGGTTCCCCATTTTTTCTTCTATTTTTCGGTGGAGAAGAATAATTTATCGATGGGAACAGAAAAATATATCGTTTTTGTACCATGAAAGGGATGACATAGTTAATGTATATCTATTAGGGTTATTATTTCAGTATTTACATCAACTTAGCCATCATTTAATCTAATGAAAAATGGGGGATGATGATTGATTATGGGGTTTTTGAGTTCGGTTTCATAATCATTCACGCCAGCTTTACCATTTTAATCACTTATGGAAACTCCCAACAACTCCCATATCCATAATGAATCATGAGAGTAATATCTAAAGGACGGTTCTAGTTTGGGTTTTCAAACCCAATTACACTTAGGAACTGACATTGGATGAGAGGATATGAGATCCTGATCATCACACTATTTTGGGGGAAATTATTTCCTACTCCATGAGTCTCTTATCGATTTAAGATATGTTCATGAATCTATTCCAAGTATCAATGTAGGATTGGTTACTGGAACAAAATTATTGCTTGTTAATAAATTCCCTTTGTAAAGGGTTATATATTAATGAGTCCATCTTTATGTATATGGGGTTCCCCTTCTATTTCCTATTATTGAAAGAAATGGATAGATTATTGTGTTTTGAACCCATATAACTAAGAACTATAGAGTTTTATTACCTTGATGGAGGTGATTGGTATCTTGATGATGGTATTGAACCAATGAAAGGAATCCTATGTATCTTGTGAGAATAGGAATAATAAACCATTATGTTCATTCAGATCCAAGATATACAGTTTAACAACATGTGGAAAGGAAATATATGAGGTACTTAGGCATCAGGTATAAAGACTGATCTTTAGGGAGGTGTCCAATGTCATTATCTTATACTAGGAATTAGAGTCTTCATATTTCATTCTTCCCTCAACCTACTGATGGGAATGGATAGATAATTAGTACCCATGAAGATTATTTCCCCAGAGTTTACCAATATGGGAATTCCTCTGGGTTTTACACCAAGTTGGAAACCCATGTATGGTTATATTTGAATCATTTCATTGAATGAGGATTACACACTAATGTTTCCTTAATTGGAAGAATTTTATATTTCTTGTGACAAGTGTTTTGAAAATTCCTAAGCCCATATGAGTCATGCATAGTGTGGGAAGCAAGGTATGTCTAGTAACCAGAGTCACTACATTTGAATGAAGTAATTATTGAATTGTGTGGCCCTAATAAAGTGATTCATATAGACCTAGTTGGACGAAGTGAGTTACTTTAGAGAGGGATGAATTGAGTTCCAAATAATTATTTATGTTCAATATGAGTTCAAATAAAATCCCCCAATTAAAAAAATATTCGCCCATTCAGTCAAATAAATAGATTGATATAAGTTTGATATTTGAAAATATTTCTCAAATAATGATTAGTGCTAAGTGAAAACAATATTTTAAATTTCACAAATATTTGAAATCAATTTACTCAAATTAAAACCTCATATACACAGTAGTTAAGATTAACTATAAAATTAACCATTTTTTTAGAGTTTAAAATAACTGCAGTTTAAAGATTTAAAATAAATAAAATAAAACACAGTCACAAAAGGTAATAACAAAGGTATTCAGTATCAATTTGAGACCTAATCCCTCTCCACTTAGAAATCAATCAACACTATAAAGACTATATATCTACAATCTGAACCACAATCTACATCAGGTATACACACAACATTTCATAATATGTTTAGGTTCAAGGGCCTCTTATATAGTAATGCATGCGAAGAAAAATAAACACATACCACATAGGGACCTCTTCCACAATCACTGTGGGTATGCAATAGAAAGGATATATAAGAGAATATCTAGTATTCCCTAGTTATATCATAGGATTCAATGTGTGTTAATGAATATAGTAAAAAAACACTTCTCTAATGTAAAATAAAAGTACTAAAATTGAAAGCAATAAGATATGTAAAAGTTACTTCTTATCAGTCTATAATGCTTTAGATTATCGAGTGTCCTTTGACGTGGCTTGGTGAGGTCCCTGAACCATTTCTTTGAAAGTTGCAATAAAATAGGGAATCCCAAATTTCTCTTTGTTCTGACTATAAGAAAGGATATGTACAATCAATGTACTCCAATCTTTCATAGTCAAATGAAAGTAAGAAAAAATCATGTAATCTATCCTATGATGAATCTTTTAGTGTTTAAAAAACCATTACTTCTCTATCACACACACATGATGGATTATTCTTAGATATAATGCACTACTTGAATGAGTGTATCTTTGATGAATAGTCATTAATATCTTCTGTATCCTTGTACTGGGATCTAACTACTTCAATGCATCTATGAAATAGTTTTTGAATAAGCATTAAATTATCTTTCTATATTAAATTCAATTAAATAGATGTTATAAGCATTTAATTCAAATGTTGAAGAATATAAATGGTAGAACATTTTGTGGAAAAACATCTCTAGTGGCAAGAAATCATTGGCAGTGAGTCAATTAGGTAGTAACTCAATGGAACTAATTGTCTCTCAGGTTGGTGGTGAAGCTGTTGGTGAGTCATTTTGAAGAAATGGAGAGACATTTCTGAAGGCAATATATTCAGGTGGAAATACTTTCTGCTGACAAGACATTTTAAACGTGACTCATGTCTGGTGGTGAGAAATTTTTACTAATGGTGATACAACTTTGATGAAAATATATTCTTGTGGCCACTCATGTCTATTGACATGAAATTCTAGTAGTGTATCATTTGAACTAATGGTGAGTCATTTCTGACACTTACCCAAATTTTGATCAAACTTCCTTATAGGATTAAATTATATCATAAAATAATTTTTTTTTTCAGAGTCATAGTAAACCTGATTTGAGAGCATTAAAAATATGGAGGTTCGAACAATCTCCCCCTTTTCGATGATAAAAAATCATGTAATATTTATAAGCATTTTAGAAAATGAACTTAGGTATAAACTTATGGAATTTAATGATAATAGTCTACTTAATGATTCAAATATCACATCTGAGATATTATGAAATGTGGTATTAAAGAAATGTTGAAGGAAAGGATAAAATCTTTATTGAAAATTTGGTATTAAATAATAACTTCCAAATAATGATATCAAAGAACAAATAAGGAAGGTATCAAATAAAAACTTGGTCTTAGAAAAAAACTAAAAAGAAAAAAAAGGTTGGAATAAATAGTATCATAACAAAGGGTCTATAAATTTGTATTAATAGAAAACTAAGAAGAAAAATACATTCATATCAAAAGTATGTAAATTCCGTCAATATTATACCCCTATTGGGATTATAAAAATGAAAAAATATGAAACAAGAAAGACAAAGATATAATGAATAACAAAGAAACATTTAATTATGTTTAAAGAGTTGTGTTATTATAGCCTATAAATACATACATGGAAAAGAAAACAAAATCTATATCAAAGACTAAGATCAATCAGAGTAACTATTAGGACAATATTTAAGATAACCAGGTGCATTTCCCCTATCAGAGGTATGTGTCATGGATGTAGAAGTTGAATGTGATGTGGTAGTGGATGAAGGTGATGAGGTAGGTACAAAAGGTATATAAGTATGGGTAGGAAGCATTCTGATAATAATTGGCCTGATACGTTGGACTGGTTTCATTGGAGATGTGCTGAATGGTTAGTTTTGTGGAAGTAAAAGGGTTTGAATAAAGATAATTTATGGAATAAGACATAGAAATTTCTTCTTAAGAAACCACTTTATTTATTTACACATAAATAAAAGGGCTTCATAAGATTAAAAAATTACAGGATAATATTTCCTCCTCACTCCATATGACTAAATAAATATTTATTTTTCTCCATAAATATCTTAAATTTTTTTCTAAAACTTTCAAAACACAGATTTACTCCTTGAAATCCCAAGTGATAGGTTGAATCCATAGATTACCTACCCAAAAAATGAAATTAATTTTCAATTAATTATTTGTATACACCCTGGAAAGATAATATTTAGTTTATTTAGAGATGGTTACCTATCACTTTGAACCTCATTAAAGCATTCTATTAACAAATTTTATATTTTCTCACCATGCTAAAATATATAACTCAGATCCTTATGATGAGTAATAAGATCAAAACCTAAAACAGTATAAAGTTCCTCATGAACTATATACTAAATCGACTCATCATCAACTGGAACGGTGGGTGTTAGGCAACTAGAGGTAGAATCCAATGAAGGTAGACTCCCCATATTCTCCATCCTAGAAGAATATATGGAATAAATGTAGTTTATCATCTCCTCCATAACTAACCTTATGGACACCATTTCACTTTACAACCCACAGTTCTGAATTATAAACTCTTGAATGTGATGATTCATCTTCGACTGGATATGGCATACAAAAAAACTCAAATAAGTTTCTCACATCATTGTCACTCATCTAAGTGACTAGAGGTATCAGAGATCTCAATATTATACTAATGTTAGCAAGAATAATTTGTCTTACAGATTTAAGATCTTCCCTGGAAACAGTATCTAGAGGAACTAGAGTAGCAGGTGTCTAAACATTGGGCATGTCTGCATCTTTATACTCTGATATATTATCAGGTGAATCTGAATGAAAAGCTTAAAGATCACTATTATGATCAATCAACAAAATAAGGATCCCATTGAATCTATTTCATATCCCACTGATATAGTTGGTCAATCATACTTTGGTGGACTACTCCCATGATCATGTGAGTCATCATAAAATAAATCAAGAAGCTTGAAATCTGTAGAATACTTATAATAACCCTTCTTTTATTACACATTAATTCATGATTTATTACATAAGATTACAGTTATTATAAACCAGACGATCAAGAAGAATAGTGTCTTTATGAATTAGGTAAATTATTTAATAACTTAAAATAGTGAATACATCATCTCTATTGAAAACCTCCCTATCGTCTTCATAATATTCATTCATCCTTAAAACTGCATGGGATAACCTGGTGGAATACTTAATAAAGAGGTGATTTATAAATCCCAATAAGGGAATAAAAATGGAATAACATGTATAAAATAATACATTTTATACAATACTTATATCAATGGTTAATTAAAGTACTGAGAACAATAAAAAAGAATAATGAGACATGATATAGAATGATAATCATAAAGGGAACATGGGAATTGTATAAATGACTTGAAAAATCACATCATAAACTAATGTCAAGGATAACTGAGAATACATCATGATGGAAAATTTCCTATAAAGGAAAAGATTTACTCCATTTACCAACATGACATATCATGAGACTAAACATTACCTAATGCTTTGGAGCGCTATAAAATTCTAGGAACATCCATCACTTTCATTTCATTCTCATTCTTAATTTTTCCACACAGATCAGAAAACATGGAATCATATTTCATAAAATTTTATTCAATGACCAAGGAGTGTGGAATTAATACATGTAACTCCTCAATAAAATAATTATATGTTCATAAAGTTAAACACCATTGATAGGAAATGGGTATGGGTATTCACTGATCATTTTTTGGCAAGGAATCCCGTGTTGAAATTTCAGTAGAATAACGAGGGAACATAAGTGTTTATGGGAGGGCCAAATGAGAATGAAATGGATATCACATCATTTAGGTTTTATAAGGGTAGTATGAGAGATTTGTAAAATCAAATCCAAACATTATTAATTTAAAATAAAAGGGCATAAAATAAATAAGATTCTTGAATAAAGGGGAGAAAAAGAGGATTCCTTACCTTGAGACTGTGGATTCAAATGCATGGTAAGAGATTATTTAGAGTTTGGGGGAACATTCAGAAAACTCTATAGAGTAAAGTAAAGATTAATTATGTGTTATGTGTATTTTTATTGAAATTAAATGATATCTTTGGTGGTTTTATATAGAAAATGAAAGGAGAATTTGTGATTATTTCCCAAACTTAGGTTTTGGATTATATAAAACAAAATAACAATAACCAAAAAAAATTGCATGGTTTCTACCAAGAGGGTTTGGATTTTATTATTTTATAATTAAGAGGTCCATTATTAATAAAATATTACCCTTGGGAATGTGGAGGCGAGTTATACTCTTAAATAAGTTATTTTAAAACCATTAAATATATTTAATGTTTTGGAGGATTCAAAATGGATATATAAAATAAATAAAATCACATTAAAATCACATTATTTTATATTGAAAACATATATTTTTTCATGTATACCATTTATAATATTTATCACAATACTTTTCGGTCATTATGATGTCATAATGCACATCGTATATTTATATGGTGTTTACTTTTTTCTCAAAAATTCGAATATTTCAAAAAATTATAAAAAATTTACTATAGGATAATATCAATGTTGTGATTAAAAAAATAATATTCAATTTATCAATATATCTTTCTAAATATTTTAATTTACACTTTTAATATAATAATTGACATTTTTTGAGAAATTCTGGGTTTTTTGGACAATAATAGCTTTTGAACCATCATAAAAATTACATTGGAGTTCATCAAAAATTATAGGATCATTTATATTTTATAAAAAATATTAAATAATAATATTATATTAAATTATTGTTTATTTTAAAAATTCATTAATATAAATTTCTTATTGAATTTTAATATTACCCAGAAATACAACTGGTGTTTTCTTGTATTAAAATTAAAAGAATTAACAAAGTAGTGATAAGAAGAAAATGTGAACATTAGTCTATTGAAAATAAAATATACATATTCTTATTATTATAGTCTGGGAAAATATCCCTTTAAAACACAATAAAATTCCTTGTGGAGGTGCACGATGGTGAAACTTTCATGGGGTGGTTCAGTGTACATGATTTGGGTCGTGATCTCAATAAGCTTGAATTTCTCTCATAAATAGTTTCACTATTTCTTATGTTATTGGATAACATATTGGTATTAGTCAAGGGAAAATTCTAGTGATTCTATCTATCTCATAATCACCAATAAATGGGCTTCATAGGGTATAATCCTTCTCATTGAGTCCATCACTTCATTTGCCTATGTCAATTGGATTTGTTAAAACCATATATTTATACTAATCATATGATAAATGTTCAATGATTATATTACCAATGGTAATGATGATTAATAGTATTTTAAATCATATAGGATATAATAAATCCAAATAAGTTCATGTTTTTTCTATATCCATAATATATAATGATGTATATAATTTAAAAAAAGGGGAATTTTATCTATAATAGTTTGAGTCATTACAATATTCACCCCTTTATAAATTTCTCCTAAGAAATTTTATTTTCCCATACTAAAATAGATGAGAGTGATTATAATCATCACTTCCTCTAGTTACCACATCACTTCTTCTAACTTTTGGTTTCTCTACAACACTTGTACCAGGTGATTTGTCTTATTTCGTAGACATTTGTCTCTACAGTTTAAGATCTTTACCAACTAATCCTCATATGAGAGATCATTCTAAAATGGAATCTTCTATTAAATGAGAAAATTTGAGTGGTCTTTTATGTAATTCCTCAAATAGGGATACATAGAATACATCATGTACATGAGTTATGATAGGTGGGAGTGTTATTGGATAAGCCATGACTCCAATGTGCTCAAGGATATCAAAGGGACCAATGTATCATGGAATACGAGTTCATTTCTTACCAAATATCATGAATTTATTCCATGGATATATGTATATAAATACTTTGTTTCCAACATCAAACTCGAGGTCTCATCAACAATTTTCATCATATATCTTTTTTAGACTCAGAGAAACGTTGATGTGCTACTGAATGGTCTTGACCTTTTCCACCATTTCCTATACCATTTTAGGACCATGTGATTTATTTCCCAACTTCATCCCAATATCTAGGTTGTCTAGACCTCTTCCCCTAATGGGATTCATATGGAGACATTTTTATTCTTGATTGTAAACTATTATTTTATGAGAACTTAGCCACTGGAAGATTTTAATACCATCATCCTTTAATGTAAATTGGGCATGTTCTCAACATGTCCTCAAGTGTCTAGATAGTCTACTTAGATTGGTCATCAGTTTGAGGGTGAAAATTCATGCTGATGTTCAACTCTGTATTCAGAGAATTTTGGAGACACTTCTATAACATAGAGGTAAAACATGGATCTCAATCAGATAAAATCAGCAGTGTTGTTTCATGTAGCCTCACCACATCTCTAATTTATATCCTTACAAATTGATCCAGTGATAAATACACTAGAGTCAAAATAAAATATATAGTCTTTATAATATGATCCACCGGAACCCAAATAACATTATTTTCTCTTTATGTCTTAAAAATACTGTTGACACCATCCATGATGATGTTTTTCTATTTCCATGTAGGTATGGATAATGTTTTTTTCATCCTCTTTGTTTTTTTCCTTTTAGCCTTCACTTGTTTACATATGAGACATCTTGATATATATTCCCGGATATCCTTCATAAAATTTTCCCACCAATAGTACTCTCAGATATCTTGATATTTCTTTGTTCTTCCTTGTAGGATGGATAAAGTAAAACATTTTCCATGATCCAAAATCTCCTTCTTTAACTTGGTATTTGTTGGTACACATAGTCGTGACAAAAATCTTACAACTCCTTCTTCATTAACATTTAAATGTGAGTACTTATATTTTCTTTTAGCATTTAATTTCTTATGAATTACAAAATCATATCTTTTATAATCCTATAACATCTCCCGAATGGATGGTTGAGAAATCATTTTTGAAAAGGATGTTGATATTTTAATTTTTATGATTTCCATGTATATCCTTTAAAAATCTAAAAAGATCATATCCCTATCAATTATCATCAATGATAGAAATAATAGATCCTTTATACTTAGAGTGTCTACCACTATATTCACTTTCTTAGGATGGTAGTGAATTGAGAATTCATAGTCCTTGATCAGATCTATCCATCTTCATTAGAACATATTCATCTCTTTCTATATGAATATATACCTGAGAATTTTTTGAACTATATATTCTACACACTTCCCCCCAATGTGATAATGTCTCCATATTTTCAAATACAATACCACTATATCAAAATCTAAATCATGTATTGGGTATTTATATTCATTAACATTCAACTACCATAAAGAATAAGTTATCACTTTTTCACTCTGCATTAACACATAGCCAAATCCCTTCTTTGAATCATCAGTTAATACCATGAAAACTGATCCACTTGTGGGTTGTGTGACCACAAGTGTAGTTATAATACTCCTTTTCAACTCCTATAATATCTCTTCACATTCTTCTTTCCAATAAAACTTTAATCCCTTTTGATTTAGCTTGGTTAGAGGGTTTGAAAATAGGGAGAAATTTCACACAACTTGATGATTATACCCAGCTTATCCCAGGAAACTATAGAAATATGCCACATATGTAGGCCTCAATCATCATTCAACTGCTTCTATTTTTAAGTGTCCACATATATCCCATTTCTGGTGATAATATTCCCTAATAATGGTACTTACTTCAACCATAACTCCCATTTGAATTAATTTTAAAAAATCTTCTACTGTCGCAAGGTCTTTAACAAAGTGATCAGATACTCCACATGATCCTCAATGATATTGGAGAATATTATAATATCATCTATAAAGGCTACCTTAAAATTTTCAAGGTAATCCCTAAAGACTCTATTAATCATTTTAGTGTTGATTTATGGAGCATTATTGTGTCGATATGGCATTTCTATGAACTCGTAGTTCCCATACCATACATGACTATAAATATTGGGGATATAATCCGTCACTATAACTTGGTAATATCACGACCATATATCCATCAAATAGAATTATTTTGATCCACATATCTTATTTAACAAGTTATCAATATATGGAATATGATACTTGTTCTTTATTGTGATCTTGTTGAGTTCACAAAAATCGACACAAAGGCGCATGAACCCATCCTTCTTCTTAAAAAAGAGGATTGGTTCACCCCAAGGTGAAGCACTGGGGTGTATGAACCCTTTATCCATATTCTCTTATAGTTATTTATTTATCTTCTTAGGTTCCACAACAACCATTATATATGGAGTGTTGGATAATGGTAATTCCCCAGGTATTATCTCGATGGAAAATTCAACCTCTCAACTAAGAGGGATACTAGGAAATTAATTGGAATACACATAATCATATTCCATCATAATGAGAATGTATTCAATGATGTTATTTTCCTTAGAATAAATCATTTTGGATAGATAATATTTCTCATATGGAAATAATATTCATGATTGAGATGTTAGGTCTAAAAAATATTCATCCTCCTCCTTGAATTTGTACAGAATGTGGTGTAAATTTGAGATACATAGAGTGATTTCCTTCTCACGATAATTTATGTTGTATCCATATAGTGAAAGACAATCCATGTACATAATTTCATCAAAATACACCAAAGGAATTATCAAAATTTTCATTAGAAATTCATCCCATAAATTTTGATCGGGAAGGTGTTATGTACCCAAGATGCAACAATTGACCAATTTTTCATTTTCACCAATAAATCCACTTCCATGCTTTGTGTCAGTTTCTGAATAGTTCTAATAAAATTACATAACATAAATGAATGTTTAAAACCAAAATAAAAAATTATGTTTTCTATTCTTGAATGAATAACTACAATACTTATCACTACTTTGTTTCAGGATCCACATCAGTGGTTGTGATGGAAAAAGCTCATCCTTGTTTCCATGGAGGTTATTGGTTATCTCCAAAAATCCTTGGCTTAGTGAATTAGTTTGAAAAGTTCCTTGGTTCCTTGTAGTTGGAGCATCAAAAAATATGTTGAGGGTTTACCGGAACATTCCTCTCCTCCAACGCATTAGTGGGCTTCTCCTATCAGTAATCACTAGCTAGGTGTCCTTCCTTCCCAAACCTAAATCATCTCATTGTACCCCTTAGGAAATTTTAGGTGATCTTATTTCCACACATTTGACAAGTTGTATGTTGAAATTTCTTGTCACCATTACATATATCCATTAGAATTCCATAGTTAAACTCCACTATCTGATTTTTATTCCTGTGATACCCTTGATATTCACCTATCTCCATTTCGAATTTGAGGGAGCATTAGACAATTTTCTTGTTCCTATCAATGTCTTTGATCTCCATATCTTTTTGTAGACTAGGTTTTATCCCACCAAATATGTGGTCAACCTTGAACTTGAGGTTAATGACAAATTTTTAGGTGTATCTTTCAATTCTTATGAAGTTTTACTCGTATTTACTGATAGATTCATAATCTTTTTATTGAGGGAAAAGAAATCCCTTTCCATTTCAGGTAAATCAGTGAGAAGAAAATATTTATCAAATTTTTATTCCATAATTCCTTCCAATCCGTCATCTTGATCTCTTCCTCAATTTTCATATTATTGATCAATGTACACCACTAATTATCTTATACCTCCATACGATAGACAACTAGTTGAATATTCTCTTTCTTAGAACATTGAAGGATGAAGATGATCTTTTAAATGTAGTCGATCCATTGTTCCATGTGATTAAGAGATCATATTATTCATGGAATGTTGGGGTCCTTTTTAACAGAAAGATCACAAATACAACTTGGTATTTCTTAGGGGGATTTGGGAGCTCATCATGATCTATGTTTCAATTGAAAATCAAATTCAACTGAGAGAGTATCATCACAATTTTTGTGATTGCTACTCCCATCAGGCTGGGCATCTCATTGGGGTAGTCATCACATTTCCCATCACATTGATTGTTTACCGGATTCCTCCTACTTCTCCCTTTTTCTATAATAAAGGTAAAATTATGGATAATTATTTTAAATCTATTAAACACATAATTAAATCCAATAATATTAATGATATAACATATAAATTATATGTATTTCATTATATTTGGAATTTCTAGGCATAAATATATGACATCCATGATCTATTTCCCAAAAATTATTCCTATGGGTATTTTTTCCCTTAATAATGGTTCATAATAATAATATGAATTTACCCAATAATATCCCCTGAGCGTGTCAAACTAGTTGTGTAGAAAGGACCACCGTTGTTCCCTAGTTCTTAGTCAATTCTAGCTCAAAGTGTTGTTTTTGGGTTTTACCCCTATGTACATATGTACCCGATCCACGTCTACATTTAGTATCCAGATAGGGATGTATATTTTTTTTTGGAAAAACCACTTACTCAATACTTACCAAATTTTAGGGATGTTTTCTTATACATATTCTTATCCCCTAATGTTTTCACTACATTTATCTAATCCTAGTTCCAAAAATAACTAAACTTTTCCTTTGATACCAAATATAAAACCATTCTCTTTAATAAAGAATAATTCATCATTCATTACATAAGATTACACTTAAAACATCCTGAAATATGGAGAATTATAGTGTATTTTGGAATTATATACATTACATAAAAACTTAAAAAAAGGAATTCATCATATTTATTAAAAACATCTTTATCATTTTTATAATATTCCTTTATACGTAAAGTTGCATGGGATGACATAGGTACATATATAAGAAAGGGATGAGCTATAAATCCTAGAAAGGTAATAAAAATTTCATAACTAGAAGAAAATAATTCATGTTAGAAAATAGGCATATTAATGGGGCATAAAAGAAGTGAGAATCATAAACATGAACAATGAGATGTGATATAGTATGATAATCATAAAGGCAACATGGTAAATGTGGGAACAACTTAAAACAATGATTCATAAACATAGTTCAAGGATAAATACCAATACATAATTATGAACAATGTACCATAAAGGAATTAGGTTTAATCACTATCCCAATAAGACTTCTCATGAGACTAAACATTACCCAATATATTGGAGTGATATATAATTCAGGGTGCACCATCACTTTCATTTCATTCTCATTCTTAAGTGTTCCATATAGATCATTAAACATGGAATAATTTTCATCACAGTTTTTCCATGATCAGGGATTGTATAATAAATATATGTATTTCCATATTCAAATAAGTATAAATCCATAAAGGTGAACACCATTGATAGGAATTGGGAATGGGTATTCACTACACAATTTTTGGCATGAAATCCCATGGAAAACTTTCAGCAGCATAAGGGGATCACATAAATGTTCAAGGGAGAGATTAATGAGATAGAAAGGATCATATAAAAATTATTCATCATAAGGGAAGTATGGGTAATTTGAAAAAACAAACCCCAACATTATGAATTTAAAATAATAGGTCATATAATGAAGAAGATTATTGAATAAAGGCGAGAAATAGAAAATCCCTTACCTGGAGAGTGTGAATTAAAATGCTTGGGAGGAGAATTTTGAGAGCTTGGGGGAACCTTTGGAGGAATATATAATGGTTACAGAATAGTAAGGGGGTTCTTTAAGTATTTTGAGTGAAGAGAATGGGGATATTGCGTGGGTTTATATAAGAAATGAGTGGTGAATTCTTTATTATCTCCCAAACTTATGTTTTGGAAGCTATATAATAAAATAAAATAAAACCAAAAAAATTTCCATGTTTTTTACCCATGGTTTTTTCCAAAGGGATTTGGATTTCAATATTTTATATGTCCAATAGGTGGACATAATATAATATTACCCTTGCTGATTTGGAGGTGATTTATACTATTATCGAAATGATTTTAAAACATTAAAATATATTATATGTTTTGAGGATTCATAATGGATTTATAAAATAATTAAAATAAACTTAAAATCATATTATTTTAAAGGGAAAAATATATATTTGGCCATGGATACTATTTATAGTATTTATTACATCATGGTTGGGTCATTATGATGTCATAAAACACACCATATATTTATACGGTATTTAATTTGTACCCAAAAATCTTACTCTCTCAGAAAATAATGAAAAATTAACCATAGGATAATTATGAAATTCTGATTAAAAAAAATTAATTTTATTAAAGTATTCTAAATATGTGAATTTTCACTTTTAGAATAATAATATACATTTATTGAGAAATGTTGGGTTTTTTGACAATAATAATTTCTGAAACCTCATTAAAATTAAATTTGACATCAAAAAAATTATAAGATCATTTATATTTAATATAAATTATTTAATAATAATAATTTATTAAATTATTATTTATGTAATAAATCCATTAATCCATTAAAATAATTTCCTTAAATGAATTTTAATATTACCCAAAAGTATTATTCGTCATTTATTTTATAAATATCAAAATCATTAATAAAGTAGTGATAGAAAGAAAATATGTACATTATTCTATTGAAAATAAAATATACATATTCAAATTATTATGGTCTTTATACATGTATCCTTAATAGACCAGAAAATTCCCTAAGTGTAAGGTGTGCAATGGTGAGACATTCATGGGGAGTTTCGACATACATGGTTTGGGTCTTGATCTTGATAAGCTTAAACTTCTCCTATAAACTATTTTTCTTATGCTCATGTTATTGGATCTCATCTTGGGAATGGTTAAGGGAAATCTAAATGATACTATCTCCCTCAGAAACTCTAATAAATAGGCTTCATAGCGTAGGATCCTATTGGTTTATTTCATCAATTCCTTTTGCTATGTCAACTAGATTTTTTAAAACCCGATATTTATAATAATCATATGATCATTGATCAATGACTATATTACCAACTGTAATGAAGAATAATAGTATTTTAAATCCGTTAGTATATAATAAAACCAAATAAGTGAAGGTGTTTTCTATATCCATAATATACAATAATGAATTTAATTAAATCATAAAGGGAATTTTATATATAATAGTTCGAGTTGGTACAACACTCCCCCTTAGAGGATACTTTGTCCTTTGCCAAAACCAAAACATCCTGATCATATCAAGGCTCTTCAAAATCCTCAATATCCTTAGACATTGAATAATCCAAACCAAGATGAACATATCATAATAATTTATAACACTAATCAAGTCTAGAACTTCCAGTCTAACTAGAGAAAAAATAGTAGGGGAAACTCTAAAAAAAACAAGGGGATTTCTCCCCATTACCAGATACACTTTTCTATCAACTAATAGATACTGCATCACTAAAATGCTCTTGAATTGATGTCCCAAAAGATACAGATTTGGATGAAACAGGTCTCTCTAATGACTAAAATAAAATACCAGGTGAATGATGATGTGAATGAGTCCTCTAAACATCATAAAAATAACAATGATTAGGTCCCCCATGATAACTATCACCACCAACACCACCATTACATCCATTTTATTTATCATATTCACTTATATTATTACAACTTTCCTCATTGGATACTTCCCTAATATCTTGAGAATATTTTGAAGAAGAACTTCTAATATGCTCATCTCCAGAGACTTCTTTCTCATCATCATCCTCATCTCTTTCTCTTAATATACTTTCTCAAAATGTTTGAGAAATTTTAGGACTAACAACTCCAAAAGAAACAACATGGCTCTTAGGGATGTCATGGTCACTACCCTCTTCTGTAGAGGTTTCTACCAACTCATCAATAACACCAATAAATTCTTCCTCATTTGAATATTCCAATGTCTCGTATGGATCTATGTCATGACCCAAAACATTCTTAGGTATGGTAGGATTATCAATAAGGTTAAAATACTTATAGATCACTTCATTATCTCCTACCAATGTTTTCATCTAAGGGTTCCAACTCACCCTCATCTATCTGCACATAACTCTTGTTAGGAAGAAACCACCACATTTCACTTCTTTCTCTCCCTCATCATCAATCCCAAAAATTGTATCCAACATGGATGAAATTAAATTTGGGTAATTTATAAAATTGGATCTTGAGTATGAATTAAACTTCTCCATCATGTGTGCCCTGATCTAACTACATAGTTTGATCCCATCACATAGTTTCATAGGAAACAAGAGGTATACATCTTGACATAATTTAGTATTAAAGTTCCTTTTTGGGACATAATAGATTCTAGATAAATATCAAATAAGGCTTTCATTATCCATCCAACTCAGTAGAATGAGGCCATATTAGAGTTCCATCATTAGTAAGATCATGAAAATAATTTTCAAAATTGAATGATTCAATTTCATTGGGTATCATACCATGATAATAATAAAATAATACTCTATGAGGAACTTTCAAACATCTTGAACATTCTTTTGAAGAATAATAAAACTCTTTACCATATCATACTTCAAATAAAATCATTCTTCATGCCAAAAATAAACTTGGAATACTAATAGAATAGATAAACCAACCAATTATATATATTGTTAGTAATTTCTTGAGAACCAATATTACCATCCTTGGTATTTGATCACCATTAACACCAATTATTTTTTAGAAAGTAATTTTTTTCATAGATTTCATTTAAGTCAATGATCACACGTTTTGTAAGATACGGGTTCCAGGGATTGATAAAAGAACAACTCGGTTCTTCTATAGATTATTAATATACTATGACTCCTCAAGATATTATTCTGTAGTTCGATTCACTCTCACCACTTTACCATAAATTAATAAAGAAGCAAGGGCTGAAGGAGGCTGAAGGTTGTTGAAGAAAGGTGAGGTGAAACAGCTTGGAAGAAGCTATTGTTAGTGATAGTGACTTGATTTCAAAATTTTATGAGTGATATTTCATTTATGGATTAAAAAAATAATAAAAAATAATAAAAATAAATTAATAATTCGAATAATAATTTTAAAAAATAGAAATTGAAACAACACTTGAAACAGATACTGGTGACTCGTCAAATAGTGACTCGACAACAGTGACTTGGCAATGGTGACTCGGCAACGGTGACTCGGCAATCGTGGCTCGCCAGTGGTGACTCACCAATGGTGATCTGCCAAAGCTAAATCATACAGTGGTGAATTATCAAATTATGACTCATCCAATGAGGACTATTCCTAAAGTAACTTTACTATGGCGACTCATCCAATGGTGAATCACCCAAGGTTAAAGACTATATGAAATTTATCATTCCTAATACTTGTTTGATGTAGTTTAATCTCTCAAATTTCAAATGTTTTGTAAGTTTATCAGAAAAGATAATTTTTAGTTCGTATGAATTTAAGATTTATATAACTCTTTTAAAAATAGTCCCTTGAAAAATGATTTCTTACATCAACGTGATTTATTATAGAATAAGAAAAATTATTTTCATAAATGTTTATCACACCTTTAATTTCATGATTTTTATGTACATGTTTGAATTGATATATGTATTCTATAAATGTGGGTACCATCCACAAATTTTCTACACATAAACTCCATAAAGTTATTTATTCATATTCAATAGTAGAAAGTGCCACCAAAACATTCTTCATACAACACCAAGATACTAAAGAAATGCCAAAAATATGACATGTTCCAAAGGTACTTCCTATATCTAACTTCCAACCACAAAAATCTGTATCTAAATAACTCACTAAGTCAAATACTTATCCTATAGTATAGAACAGTACTAATTTTTTAGTATATTTTTTGTATTTGAAAATCCCTTTAAGAATAGGTAAATGAGACTCTTTAGGATTTTCTTGAAAAAGAGCACACATGGACACACTAAACATAATATTTGGTCAGCTATCGATTATGTATAACAAACCCCCAATCATTCCTCTATAACTGGTTTATCCACTAACATTACATCTTCATCAAGATCCACCTTACTGGTGGTAGTCATGGGAGTGTTGCTACTTTTAGTGTTATATGAACCAAAACATTTTAAAAGGTATTTAGTGTACTTACATTAATATAGGATAATTCTATCTTTATTTTTTAAAATTTGAAAACCGAGAAATAATTTAAGTTTACCCATTATGCTCATTTCAAATATATTTTACATCATCTTTGAAAAATCAATACACCAAGAATTTTTCAATGATTAAAATATTTTGACACCAGAATATATATGAACAAATAAAATGTCTTTATAAATTATTTTTATAAATAGAGTAGGATCAGTTATTCCCTTCAAAACCCATTAAAAATTAGAAATGAGCTGATCATATCAGACCACTCTCTAGGAACATGTTCTAAACAAAATAATTTTTTTTTCAATTTGAAAACATGATTTGTAAAATGAGGATTTTGAAAACTGAGGGTATGTTCAATAAAAAAAGTCCTCAACTATATAACAATTTAATTATAGGCTTCTGAAATTGATTTTATATAGCTCGAAATCCCAATGTAATGCATATGAAAATAGTATTTTGATGCATTCAAGTCTATCTATTGGTGAAAATGTTTCTTCATAAACAGTTTCCTCTTATTGACTATAACCTTATATAACCAACATATCTTTATTTCTTAGTATGGTTACAGAATCATCATCCATGTTTCTAAACACAAACCTAATGCCTATAGTGAGAGTTAATGTATTAATAACTAAAAGATCCCAAAAATTATTTCTTTCTAATAGATTACATTCCTCTTGTATTTTAATCACCACGAATTCATCATTAAATTCTTCATTGATTCTCTTAGGTTCAAGCGGTAACAATAATTGTTGATATTCAACCTGATTTCTAAGATAATCTCTAGTTTGTGCACCTCTATGTAGGTGTCTAACTTTAAAATCTATAGGATGGTATCTATGAGTCCTAACACCTTTTAGAAAAGAAGGGCTGGACATCTCATGGTCTTCTAAATATTTGGGTTTAGGTTCTAGAAGTTCCTCAGAACTGGAGGAATTTTCTTCTTGTTTTATAGAAGTGTCAGAAGGTTTGTCATAATTTTCCTAATTAAAAGATCATACTCATTGTTTTCTAAAGCGGGATTAGGCTCATGTGTATCCGTCACATCAAACATGACAAAATCATATTCCCCATTCTTGGTTTTATTGTTACAATCTCTATATGATTTACTAGAAGTTGAATGACCAATGAGAATTCCATTATCACTCTTGGAAAAAAAATCATTAAGATTTTCCATTTTTTATAAGAAAATATCTTTCCAAAAAAACTCTAAAGTAATTAAAAATTTTATTTCTACTATTCCATAATTGATAAGGGTTTTCATTTAGAGAATTATAATAATTATTTTTAATTATGTAGCAGGTTGTATTCACAGCCTCTACCCAAAAGTAAACAAGAACGTCATATTCATTAATCATAGTCTGGGAAATTTCATAAATGGTCCTACATCATCCCTCTATAATGCCATTCTACATGGGATTACTCATAGAAGAAAATTTATGATTATAGAAATTTTTTGAGGAAAAAAGATTCAAACTCTTTATTTTCAAAAGAACGGACATGATCACCTTTTAGGGTCTTAATCATAACTCCACTATGATTTTCTATAAATATAGAACACTTGGTAAAGTAGGAATATGAATCAATTTTGTGAGAAAGAATGAATACCACATTATACCTATACAAATAATCTATAAGGAAATAAACATAGTGATTCCCATTTATACTAGAAAATCTATATGGTCCAAACAAGTCCATGTGGACAAACTCTAGCTGTGTATAAGTTGAAACTTTGTACTCTGATTTGAAAGATATACTTTGTTTCTTACCTTTTTGACATGGGTTATATACTTTATCATTTGTGAATTCTATATTATGTAGATCATTAACTAATCATTTCATAGTGAGATTTATAAGTGAGTGAATGTTGTAATGGCATAATATCTAATACCAAATCCAAGATTCATGTGAAATTCACTTAGAAAATATACATTTTGAGAAAAAAAAGTCTAAACTAATAGAATAAAAAATTTCATTTCTTAAGGAATTGAACACTAAATAATTTTTAGAATAAAAACATTGCAAGAATTATATACAAATTTCACATAAAAACATCATCACATTACTATGAGATGTTATGCATATTGTACTTCAAACCATCAAAAAATAATAATTTGAATGTTAATACAATGTTAAAATTACTGACTTGTCCATGGAAAATTGTTTTCTTTTTCGCAATTTCACCAAAGGTGAAATGTCACCGATACACATTTATCAATTTATTGAAACTTGAATAATCTCTAGTAATTTATCTAGATATTACTTTTTCCTGATACAATAGGTTATTATTGGTTCAATTCTAGCATGTTTCCGACAAGACAATTTTTACACCAAAAATGCATTTGGTACCCAAATCTTTTTAGGTTCAGAAATGTTAGTAATTAAGGATTTAGGAACATATATTTTTTTAATAGGTTTCCTAAAATCTATTTCTAAAATTTTTATAATTAATTCTTTATTGGGTTTAACTAAATAAAATATAGTAGAAGATCTTTGAAAATTGGAATTATAAATAGAATTATTCTTGACAATTCTCCTCTATTGAGATTGAAATCCCAAACCAAAAATATAATTAGGTTTTATCTATCTTCCAAGTATTTATATGAGATTAATTCTCCCACTGGTGAATATTTACAAATACTTTTTTTCTTATCATTTGAAAATATCAATTCAGTATTTTTCATCAATAGTTGAGCATTTTTTTATTTTTCTAAAGTGAAGTCAGACATAAGGGTAGTAGTTTATCATGTTGTATCTTTATAATTTTATACTTGTCCTTAACATCATTGAATTTATCTTTCATCATGTTACAATATTCAAACATTTCCTTACATGAAATATTTTTATCATTATTTTCATCTCCAGAATGATTAGAAATATTTGCGGGAGAAGCAGGAAATACATTAGATATGTCAGATGTGTTTTTCTAGAAACACATGTTAGTACTTTCATATTTTTCATCTTGGTTAGTGGCTAGTCAATTAATCTATCTTAAAAAGAAAACCAATTTTCTTTCATTGTTTTATTGTACTTATCATCTTTTTCATCATATTTCTTTTTGTATTTCCATTTAAGACAATCATATTTGACATAAACTTTCCTCTTACATTCACTATAAAGTATTTCATTTAAAGTTTTCTATATCTTAAAATATATTCTCCAATTTCATCTATTATCATATTTACTTTTTTATCTTGCTTCTCTAAATAATTTCTTTTTCTTGTAAAATATTTTAAATATTATCGATATATGGCCTATCTCTTTATCACTACCTACTAGTGATTCCTCATCACTTGATACTCTAACATGAACATTATCCTTATGTTTTGAGGTAGTAGATTTAAAGGCTATTGGAATCATTTTTGGTCAATCATCATCATTTCTATTAATTGTTCTATTACTCATTCACCATTAATATTCTTATAAACTCTTTGATAGGTAACTTACTAATGTGACAACAATTTTTAATTGATATTGATGATCCTCTCCTTCTCCCAGGTAAACACCTCAACAATAACATCACTTTGTCTTTTTCAGAGATAGGATTCCCCAATGACTTCATTGTATTAACTATCTCATTGATATTATTAGTTCCTTCATGAGAAATAGTTAATGTGTCATGGATTTCAAAAGTAGTTCTGAATGCAGATATTATTTTGAATTATTCATCACCCAAAGCATAATATGGTGCATCCATAGATTTATAATAATTATTATAAGTAGTTTTAGTAGTATCATCCCATTTATTTCTAGTAATATTAGGTATTTCATATTTTTCTATAATAACAGTCCAAATTTCAAAACCCATGTTCTGAATATGAATTTTCATCTTTATTTTCCACTAAGAATAATTAGTGCGATTAAATAAAGGTGGTTTTCTAGAAGTAGAACCATCTTTTATATTATCCATTAGATAATAAAATTTAGAACTAATAAAATCAGATATTTAAAACATGACAAAAATCATAGTTGAAAATATATTTAAAGAAACATTGATACCAAATGTTAGAAGAAGTGAGTAACTCAAGGGGTGAATTGAATTCCCATTAAATAATTCTTTTAAAAATGTGTTCAAATAAAATCATAAAATTTGAAAAAATATCCCAGTGAGTCCAAAAGTATTTTGATATAATTTAGATCTTTTAAAAGTTTTCTAAAAGCTTAATTAATGATCTGTTAAAACATTATGGGAAATTAATTTAAATTTGTAAATAAATTTACTGAAATAAGTCCATATATGATTTTTTTATGATTAACTGTCAATGTACACACTTTGATTATAGTTTAAAAAAATGTATTTTTAATCATTGAAATAAATAAAACAAAACACAATAATAAAATAGAATAAACAAGGGGTTCAGTCTCAAGCTGTGACCTAATCCCCTCTACCTAGTAATCACCCATTGGCAGGAAGATTATATATCTATAATTTGATACAAAACGTGGATTGGGTATACACAAAATATCCTAAAATTTTATCAATAACAAGGGCCTCTTCCATAGTTATGTGTGGGAAGATAAACAAACATGGGCCACACATAGACCTATTCTAAAATCACTGTGGGTATGCAGAATAAAATAGATAGAAGAGAATATCAATTATTCCCTAGTTCTAGCATAATATTCATTGTGTGATAATATATAGAGTAAAAAAATACTCTGATCAAATGTAAAATAAAAAAACTGAAATAGTAAGGAATAAGAAATAAAAAATTTTATGTTGGTCATTTTGTTGTGCTTCATATGCCCAAGTGTCCTCTGATGTTTCTTGGGGAGGTGCTCAAACTATTTTTATGAAAATTTTAGTAAATTAGATAATTAAAAATATATATTTTTTATAAATTTAAAAAATATCTGGAAGTTCAGTGTACTCCAATCTTTCATAGTCGAATATAGGTAAGAATGAAGTGTGTAAGGTCTCATTTGATGAAGCCTCTAGTTTTAGAAAAATAATGATTTCTTTAACACATGTGCATGAGGGAGTCATCAGAGATATATATCACCAAATGCAGGAGGGTTCATTTGAAGAATTATGATCAATATCTTCTGGATCCTCACACTGATCTCTGACTCATTCTTCAATGTGTCTATGGAAAATTTTAATGAATAATCACTCAATAATCCACATAAATTAAGTTCAATAAAATAGATTTTATAGTCAATTAATTCAAATAATGAATAATAGAAACTATATAACTTATCATATAAGTAAATAACAATTAAAAATACATCCATAATGATAAGACATCTCTGAAAACAAGAAATATTTGTTTGTGAGTTAGTCTAATGATAAATCAATTGAACTAATGGTCACTCATTCTAGTGGTGAATCAATATGGCGGTGAGTCATTTGAAATAATGATGAGACATGTTTATTTCCAAGATATTCTTGGGGAAAATATTCTATATGTGACTCATGTATTGTGGTGAGAAATTTTTAATAACAATGAGACATGTCTGGTGATAATAAATTCTAGTGGTGACTCATGTATGGTGGTAAGACATTTAGGGGTGGATCGTTTTAACTAACGGTGAGTCATGTCTTAAAATTTTCAAAATTTTCATAAAAATTTGTTATAATATAAGATGAAATCAGAAAATAGTAATTTCATTAGTTATATTGTATACTTATTTTTTAGAATAAAAATAAAGAGTCTCGAAAATATCTCAAGATATTGTAAGGTGTCTTAGGTACCCTACATATATCAAGAATCAGAGTCCTCATAGTTCAATTAGATTCTCAATCCACCGATAGATGAGGATGACTTACAGACTCATAGGGTGTGAGTCATATGAAATTTTGTATCACGTAAATACGGTATGTGAATACCCCTGTAAGATCCTATATTCTATCTGCTAATGGACTAGGAAGGATGATAGAGTCATAAGAGAGTTTGAATCCCATGATCTCGAATATTTGGGCTGTGAAGGGACTTATGAAAATTTCAATTCCCATTGGTGCTCAAGCCTTAATAAAGGTGTCTTATATATCCTTTTTTGACAGGAATCAATTTTATCATATTTTAATTTATCCCTAACCCCCTGATGGGTTGGGACATGTGATTCACTTGAATGGATTATTATTATCCTATTGTTTTTGGTAAATTTTGGGACTTATACCTGGATGGAATCCTGTGTTACATATTTATTCTCTATCCTATAAGGGATAAATAGAGGTTATTAATACAAAAGTTCTATCATATATGTTTGGTATACCATAGAGGCTTGTCTAATATCATTACATAGAGGGGGTCACATGAGAGTATAACCCTATCCTATTAAGGGAACTCCCCTTGTAAAGGGGGAACTAGTTTGAATGTTCATGGTTGAGGGTTTACATGGTGTATGTCCATGTGTCTATTCTATACAAGGATGAGATATACTAGGGTATCTACATGTAATATCCCAGGTGTCTTCCTAACATGTCTTGAGTTCCTAATTGATAGGTCCTGAGGGTCTGCCTAATATGTCATGAGTGTCTTCTTCACATGTTTGAGGTTATTCCCATGATCAAAGAATACATGTACTATGGATTTATTGTTATCATGGATTACATGTTAAAGGTTATTCACATGATCAAGGATGTAGTGTTCAATGGACATTGCATATACCGTCTGACATGTTTGGAGGACAACATATGATCAAGGATGTCATGTACCAAGGGCTTTTCATGAATCAACTAACATGTCTAGAGGACTTCACCTAATCATTCTAACATGTCTAAAGGGTGTCATGTGACTTTCTTGAAATTTCCAAATGCCATCACATGATTCATTTGACAATTATTTCTGCCACTTCTTGATTAATGAAATGGTCGCACAAGGTTCATGATCCCCTTTGCATGAGAATGAATGTATCCATATTTTTTTAAGGTTTCTTTTTCATCCTTTTATCACATAAAATTTATTAATTTTCATCATACATAGGCCTTTTGAGGCCTCATGTGACTAATTTGGCATGTGATAAGTTATTTTCATGATTTTAATGGCATGAAATAAGTCATTAAAGTGATCAATGGAGTGATCATGTGAGGCTTATAGGCATACCATCAAATCCCCTAAGTCATTACCTGGGTTTACTTGGTTGAAGAAACTTGCAATTAAACCACTAGTTAATATGAGAAGTCCCCACTCTCTTATATTACCTCATGTATATTTTATTTGAGATGATAGAGGGAATTTATAGGCCTAACCACCCTAGATTTACATTGATTTTAATAGTTCTTAAATCACAAATATGGGCTTTATTAGAGGGAGGGAGCGTCATATGATTCATTTTGACTGAACCTTCCATGGATCATCCATGACATCATATGTGTGTCACATGATAAAAATAGAATATGATATCACTATTTCATTGGAATATTTATTATACCTGTGTGATTTATGTTAAAATAATCCACCTATAAAAGGTACTTCTCAAGATAAATCTAACAAGTCTGGTAGAGTATGTGAGATAAGGTCGCATGTCGACAAGAATTCAAATGATCAAGGAAGACATTTCAAGGACCATACATGAGATCAAGCTGTCTTGTCCAGGGAATTTTATGTGATCTATAAACTGATCACTCTTGATACATAATCCTAATATGAAGAAATTCATTGTAACTATTATTTTCATACAAGTAAACTCTTTTTTAGATTTTATTTTATAAATCCTATGTTGTTCATCCATTGGGTTTTCATTAGTGTGTCATATGATCAATATCACATGTCTGAAATCCTTCACATGATGAATTTCATATATCTAGTAGCCTTCACATGACAAAGTTAAAATATCACAATGAATTTCTCATGATCAATGGACTTTTCGAGTAGAACGTATTTTCCCTTCGCATGAAAATAATCATAACCCCCTTTCTCATGATGCTTTCTATTCTTAAACTTTTATTTTATAACACTATTAGGTTATTTAATTCTATTTATCAATATAAATGTCTCTTGATTTGGGGGAACTCATATGGTATCCTTTAAATGATCATCATCCCTTGTTTATATTGCTTCACTATATTGGGAGGTCTAATCAGAGGTCCTTTGGGTGACCATTAAATGATCAGATGAAGCACATGACCCATTCATGTGATTTTATTTGGGGAAAACAATTTGTATGAACCAGGTCCTATATAACCATGTATCCACAATGCTCCTTTATTCCATTTGTAGAGAAAATAATGCATATTCTTTGGGTATTTGTCGGATCCTGAAATTTTCGTTGCTCCTTTGGCCGACGTTAATAATTATTAAATATTTTATTTTATATAAATAAATATTTATTTACTATAAACAATAGTATAAATTATATTTATTATAATTATATAATTCTTATAACAATGAGTCAATGACTCTTCCATTTTAAATGAACTGATAAAAAATTATATGTAAGGGCCCATGTTTTTCATGATTGTGAAATTGATGAGAAATTTGATTTTTTTGGTTTTAGGTTCTTCTGTGGAATAAAATAGCAACTTTACCATATAATATGATCTAGTATAATTTTTATGACCACTCCATTGGTCCTAGAATATGGTGTTTACCCTAGCATACAATTTTGGAAGAATTTCAAGTTATTTGAGTTTGTGTGGAATATTTAATATTTAATTAAATAAATATTAAATTACTCCATTTCATTTAGGTTTTGATATAATTTAAATGCAGCATAAAATACCAATTTCAACTCTATGTTTGATTCTTGAATGAGTGTTTTTTAGTCAAGGTATATACCCGTTAAGGGTTCCAGGACTCGAGAGGGGTGTTATAGACGTGCATTTAATTGATTAATTACCTAAAAGACCCCCACCTCACACATTTGGAATCTAAGGAATAAAAGGAAGTGGGAGAGGTATTATCTCTCACATGGTGGATGGATGAAGAGATTTAAGGGTGAAGAAGATCCCATCGGACTCCATCATTGGTGGATATCAATATTAGATTGAGGTGTAACAGCTTTTGGGAGCTTATTTGAACCCAAAGCTTCAGTGTGTATGCCATAAGGTAGTTTGGTATATGATTTTAATTTTTATATCCCCATATATATCTTTTTTATACTTATTATGATTACTAAGGACGCATTGGGTTGATCTGTGTTTAATTAGGTAAAATACTAGGGTTTGGAGTGGTTCACATGGGTTTTCCAATAAGAAATCTTGGTCACATGGCATGTAGTTGAGGAACACACACCATGTATTATGGATATTATGTGAAGATGAGGTTTTGGAATTACATGTTTTGTACTTGGACAACACACATTGAACTGGTGCATGGAAATGTGGATGAGTACTTTGTAATATGGAATTGTGGGACTACACGCCGTGTAGTCGAGGTACATGGCATGTTGTGGGACATTGCCTTGTGGCCAGGTACATGGGAGATACACCATGCAAGGGGGGACATGGCCATGTTGAGGTACTTTGTCAGAACCTTAGTAGGGAATGGATATGTGGATGTACATTTATAGAACCCATGTATTTCATGGTTGTGTAATAGTACATGGACATACCCCATGTGTGCCAATCCATGTGAAAGTACATGTTCAGGTAGGAGGTTTTTGAGAACACATAATTTACACCATGTACTAGGGGTACATGTCATTTTCCAAAGGTATACACCATGTACGACCCATATAATCTACTTTTTAGGGGGTTGAGTGATTTTCACCTCAGAGTCAGAATTGGACACAAGAGGAGTCTATTATGAATTTGTTTTGGTATAGAACGTGAAGGCTGAACCCATGAGGTGTTTTGATGTTATCAAGGAGAAATTTTGGGGAGAGTATGCTATGATAGGGATTTGATTCCCTATTAGTTTTATTATGTTGTCTTGGGAGAGTGATACATGGGATGAGATCAAGGTGAGGTTCATGAGAATAACTAGAGATCATAACATGAGTTAGTTGCAATTCCTAAGTGGTGTTGGAATGGGACTATCTCAAGTTATAAGGACTATGTTATGACTCAACGTGAAATATAGGATCTGTCTGTAGGACTTTATAGGGTTAAATGGATAGGGGAAAGGATTGAGGTTATCTCCAATATGTGGTTTACTCCCTTTTAGGCTAATAAGGTAATGAGATGTAAGAGACTAGGTTAGGTATATGTTTCTAACCAATAGATGGGAATTATATAGAGATTTTGGGTGTTACTATGAATTTTAAGAGAGTTTCAGGGGCCATGTTTTGTAATAGAGGGCCATGTAGGTGCTCGATTAATAGGACTACCTAATGTAGGTGTGTGTGTTTGGGTATTAATTATTTCAGGTGTTCACTTGGGACCCAAATAAATGAATGAGATGATGGTGATAAGATATTAATGATGGTAATGGGAATTCATCCAACCCCTGATATATTTCTTATTTTTTGGAAGTTGATAATGAGTTTATACTAGTAGGGATACTACCACATGGTTGGCCTTCCATGTTTTGGAGCCTTATTTAATAAAATTTTTTGCCGTCATTTATAGAGTTGTACTTGAAGACCCATGATTATGGTTCTAGATGTTCGATATGATGCTCCACATTTGAGGATTCGAGAACTGGATAGGATGGTCCATAGATACAGTTTTGGATTTCTAACATGATTCTCCCCATCTCTGGTTGAAAGAGTTGGGCATGACTTTCCCCAAGAATGGTTCCAGATGTATGACATGATGCTCCACATCATATGTTGGGTAGGTTGGACATTATTCTCCAAGACCATGTAATATCAGGTTGGAAAAGACACATTATACATGCTTCGATTTTCATTTATCATTTGAGTACTAGATCAAATTTCTAGGAATTTTTACTTTGATATAGCTTATATGGTGGACATGAAAACCCCTATATATGGTTGATAGGTCCAAATGATATTCTATGCCTGAATATTATATTATATGTATCATTTATCAAATTGAGGCCCTATGGACAATAATATATTTTATAGTTTATATTCAAAATTGACACTCTGGGTAGTGATTTCATGTATTTTTTAGTATTATGTAGGTATAATTCTATTTCTCTTTGGGATGGTTCCATATTGATGTTCTGGGAACCACTGATGCTGATTCATAGAGGGTGTTGATATGATCTTCCAAGAACTATCATTTATAATATGTGGGATATTGGTCAGAATGATGTTTTGAGTTTCTGTAGTACTTTATCATGGAATGAGTACCTAATACTAGTTTATCTAGTTAACGAGCATGATATAATGAGTAATGTGGTGAGGTTTGGGTAGGGTGACCATAGATGAGGTTATCATGTGTTACATGGGATGCATGGTTAGTGAGACATTCTAAAATACACCCCAGGGTTGGAAAAAGAAAACATATTCAATCGAAATCACTGACCTAAGAATCAATGGAGGCTTTATTGGTATTTATTTCAGTTATGTTTTAGTGGGGGATGAGTATATATCATAATAATAACCTGATGATAGTAGTTTATAGGTTTAATATTGTGGGTGACATACTAAGATTTATTTCTCACCCCATGTATATACACATCATTGTGTATGCCTACCTTATATGTTCGTTCATGTTGATCACTGATGCATGATGGATAGGGTGAAGGCCCATGCATGCATGATTGAGCAAGTTACTCATGTCGAGTCTGATGATCCAGATAGAGTGACTCAATAGGGTACTATATAAATGTTATGTAATATGGATCCAATTTATAAGTATACCCTGATGTATTTTTTTTAGTTTTGCAATTTTTATATGTGATCATACCAGTGGTATATCGATTTTATATATTCAAAATAGATATTTTAGCCTTTAAAGTATTTCATTTTATTAAAAAATTCGTATTCTTCAATTTATTTAATCATTTCTCATACCCTGATATGTATGATGTGTGATTATTTACTTTTTCTTATGTGCTCTAATATGAGGGTATAATCTACTCACTATATCATAATATAACCTCACTTTAATTCAATCGCCTCTGGCATATGAGGGGAACTCTTGAGGCTTAATAGTGAACTAGCTCTTGGAACCAGTTTAGTGGCATCCAGGTCGAGATGTTACGAAGTGGTATAATAGTATTTACTTTCCTATTTTACTATTTGGGATTTGGTATACTAGAGATATCAGAATGTGTAAGAGATTTTGATGGATATTATGCTTGTGTGTCATGAACACCTATTCTGATAAGATGTACATGTTACTATGTGATAGGTCTAATGACTATGGAATTCAATGTTATAATTTTCAATGATTTTCACATTGATGTTTGCAATTTTTTTTGGGTTTTATTATTCGTGATGGATTTATGGCACTTAGGCCATTAGAAAGAGGCCAAGGATTTGATTTTGACTATGGGACTATATTGGTAAAATTCACCTCATGCATCTTTTTTTGTATATAGGATCAATATGTTATAAGCATACTACTAAGTCACTTTACTAAAAACATCGAATATTTTGGTTAAAATTTAAAAAATTCCTCATAGTTATTTTTCGTTTATAACTACTTTTTGTAATTCTACTTAGCTAGTCTGACTTGTATATAGATCTCTTTCTAATGACAGGTTTTATAGGTCTGTTGAGAGATGCACGATCATGAGGAAAATGATATTATGGCAACCCTGATCTTTTATTAAAAAATTAAACATAATTTATTACATAAAATTCACTTGATAAAATATAAAAGTCCAGGAGGTCTAGTGTCTTTGGAGATTAGGATCATTACATAACAAATTAAATCCTTAAATGCAACATCTTTATTGAAAACTTTTTTTGCACGACCACTACATTCTCTCGTACTTAGCATTGCATGGGATAACCTTAGGACATGCATAAGAAAAGGGTGGGCTATAAATCCCAGTAAGGGAATAATCATGGAATAACATGAGGAATACAATACATGTTAGACAATATGCATATCAATAGAGAACAAGAGAATCATAAACATAAAGGTATGATAAAGCATGATAATCATAACATGGGATTGTGGAAACAACACTTAACACAGAATTAGTAGGAGCCAAGGCTCATTGCACATGGATCATGAGTAAATCCTCATTGAACATGAAGCACAAGTAAAGACTCATTTCACTTGAATTAGCATGAGTAAACACCCATTTCACATGCTGTATCACGACACTATACTTTACCCAATGCATTGCAGCTCTATAAGGGCACACCCTTCTTAAACATTTTATTTAATTCATAAGTGTTTCACATGGATCATATAACATGGATTCATAAAACATAATAATTTATTCCATGATAAAGGAATGTGGAATCAATACATGAAAATTTACAATCAATAAGTAAATTTTCATAAAGTTGAATACCCTTGATAGAGAAATGTGCATGGTATTCACTACACAATGACATTGGCTTGGAAAATCGGTGCAATTTCGGCAGCGTAACGGCGTGACTTAAGAATTCATAAAAATAGGTGATGAGAGAGAAATGGGTGTCTCATCATATGTACATGAAATGGACAGTAATAGGGTCATATAGATAATGGTCCGAACAATTATAATGGAATTTAGAGTCATGATACACAAGAATTGCTTGAATGTAAGTGAGGAGAGATAAATTCCTTTCAGAATTTTGGCATAGTAACGGGTGTAAATGAGAGGAATTAATGGGAGAAAAGGGGTATACCATCATTCAAACATAAATAGGGTCGTATGGGGGAGGTGCGAAATCATACCCCAACATTTGTAATTGAAAAAAAGGGCATAACAACTTAAAGAAATTTGGAAAAAAATGAGAAAGGAAGAAAAATCCTTACTTGGAAGTGTGCTAAAAAAGGCTTGAGAGAGGCTTCTTGAGAGCTTGGGGAACCTTGGGAGGATTCTAGAGAATGTAGGGAAGTGGTTGGACGAACTCCAAAGGCTTTGAGTCAGTAGAAAGTGGGAGCTTGGGTGGGTTTATATTGGAAAGGTGAGGGAATTCTTTATTATTTAGGTTTGGGACACCTCACATTAAACTAATCCAAACTACAAACCATCACATGGTTTTTGCCCATGGTTTTTGGAAAATGGAATTGTAAAACATCATTTTATAAGGCCAAAGTCCAAAATTCTTAAAATAATGGGGTTGCTTATGTGGAGGTGAGTCACACTCCCAAGGAAATCAATTTAAAAAGACAAGATGTTTAATAAGCCTTGAAGGGTTCATTAATGCTTTGTAAATTAAGTCAAACAAACCCAAAATCACATTATTTTAATATTAAGACATATATTTTCCATAAATAAGGCATATAGTATTTTATTACCCCACTATTGGGTCATTATGATGTCATAAAACACATTATATATTTAAACGGTATTTACTTTTTACCCAAAAATTTGATTGTCTCAGAAAATTATGAAAAATTCACTGTTGGATGATTTCAACGTCCGGATTCCAGAAATAATATTCATTTTATCTAAATAATTTTCTATATATGTTAATTTTTACTTTTAAAATAAAAACTGACTTTTATCGAAAATTCATGGGTTTTGACAAAAAATGGCTTTTAAACCTTAAAAAAATTACAATTTCATTCATAAAATTATACGGTCATTTATATTTAATAAAAATACATTTAATAATAATAATAATATTTTATTAAAATATTATTTAATTAAAAAATCCATTAATTCATCAAAATATATTTCTTAGTTGAACATTAACTAAAAATACTATTTGTTCTTTAAAAACTATTTACAATGTAACAAAAATGAAAGAATATTCATTATCATATAAAAAATAATTTACATAACCATAGTGATAAGGTCTTGTTACATAACCCCTTATAACACCCAAATAAGACGAAAGAGTAAGGTGTGTGATGGTGACAGACTCTTGGGGTGGCTCAAATAACATTGCTCGGGTGGTAATCTCAATCAACTTCCACTTCTCTTGTAGGCAGTTCCGCTTGAGCATAACATATTCAAGATCAGCTTGGGCTTGGTCAATAGAGAATCCCAATGATTCCACCTAGTTTCCAAGCTCTGAAAAATGGGATTCGTATGGCGCATGTCCACTAGATGAGGCCATTGCTTCCTTTGTCTGAGTAAATTGGATTTGTTAAAGCCCTATATTTATACTAATGATGTGATCACTATTCAACGACCATATTAGCAATGGTCACAATTCATAACAGTATTTTAAAATCCAAAAACATATAAACTAAGAATATTATATTTTATATAAACATTTTACATAAATGGACATTTAATTAGACCAAGGGACATTTAATTAGACCAAGAGGGATTTCCATTAATGAAAGTTTGGGTTGTTATAATCTTCCCCTCTTAAAAAACTTCGCCCTCAAAATTTTATTTTTCCACACTAAAACAGATGTGGGTAACTCTGCTTCATCATTTCCTCTGATTCTCACATCACTTCTTCAAATTTGTGGTTTCACCACAACACCTTGACGAGGGGCATTGTCTTATTTTTTAGAACTTTTTCTCTGCGATCTAAGATCTTCACTAGTTGCTCCTCAAAAGAAAGATCATCCTCTAACTGTACCACGTCTGAAAAGAGTACATGTGAAGGGTTTGGTATGGACTTCGTTAAGAGGGATATATGAAAATATCATTTACTTTGGCCATAGTAGGTGGAAGTGCTAGTCGATAGGTCACATCCACAACACGATCAAAAATCTCAAAGGGGCCGATATACCTTGGACTTAACTTCCCTTTCTTTCCAAACCTCATGACCTTCTTCCACGAAGATATGCATAGTAATACCATGTCTCCAACTTTAAACTCAAGGTCTCATCGACGGTTATATGCATAACTCTTCTGTCGACTATGGGCTGCCTTGATATACTTCTGAATGGTTTTCACCTTCTCCACCATTTCTTCGACCATTTCTGGTCCAAGCAGCTTACGCTCACCGACCTCATCCGAACATACCGGTGTTCTGCACCTTTTCCCATAAATGGCTTCATATGGTGTCGTTTGGATGCTCGAGTGAAAAATGTTATTATAAGATAACTCAACCAGAGGAAGATTTTTATCCCATCCTCCTTTAAGGTTCATTGGGTATGCTCTCAACATGTCCTCAAGTGTTTGGATAGTCCACTCCGATTGTCCATCAATTTGAGGATGATAAGTCGTACTGAAGTTCAGTTCAGTATTCAGATCATGTTAAAGACTCTTCCAAAACATAGAGGTGAATCTTGAATCTCGATCGGACACAATAGATAGTGGTACTCCATGCAGCATTAACACTTCCCTGATACATATCTGTGCCAGTTGATCCAATGATAAATCCTCCCAAATACCAATGTACTGTACAGCCGTTGTAAGACGATCCAAAACAACTCAGATTTCGTTGTTGCCTTTGTATGTCCTCGAAAGTCTGGCGACGAAGCCCATGGTTATGTTCTCCCATTTCTATTTTGGTATGGGAAATGGTTGCATCATCCCATTAGACTTCTGCATCTCTACATTCACTTGCTGACACACTAGGCACCTTGATGTATATTCAGCAGTCTCCATATTCATATTATCCCACCAGTAATGCTCTCATAGATCATGATACATCTTTGTGCATCCTCAGTGAATAGAGAAATTTAAACTATGTGCATCATCCAAAAGTTCCTTCTTCAGATCCAGACTTGATGGAACACATAGTCTTTTCCCAAATCTCACAATTTATTTTTCATTAACATTAAACTCTGAGGATTTCCCTTTTTTGATAGCTTCCACTTTTTCCTAAATTCCCACATCATCATTTTGAGCATCCTTTAACCTTTCTAAAAGTAACGTTTGATAAATCATTTGTGAATGGATTTATGGTGTTCCCTTATTTATGATCCCCATTTCTATCATCATCAAATCTAAGAATATTGGATCCTTTTCAATTCTCAGAAATTATAGAATTACTGGGTTCTTTCTACTTAGGGCATCTACCAACTTGTTCGCTTTCCCAAGGTGGTAATGGATTGAGTAGTCATAGTCTTTTATCATCTCTAACCATATTCATTGGTGCATGTTCAACTATTTTTGTGTGAATATATACTTGAGGCTTTTGTGGTCCGTATATATTTCATACTTCTCCCAAAAGAGATAGTGCTGCCAAATTTTCAAAGCGAAGATCACTGCATCCAACTCGAGGTCATGTGTTAGATAGTTTTGTTCATGAACTTTCAATTTCCATGAAGCATATGCAATGACTTTTTCATTTTTCATCAACACAAATCCCAGGACCGTCTTCGAAGCATCACTAAATACCACAAAAAGTTGTCTACTTGTGGGTAAAGTGAGCACAGGCACAATGATAAGCCTCCTTTTAAACTACATAAAGATTTCTTCACATTCATTAATCCAAACAAACTTTACTCCCCTCTTAGATAGCTTGGTAAGAGGGTAGGAAAATCATGATAAATTTCTCACAAATCATCGATAATATCCAGCTAACCCCAAAAAGCTATGGATATCCGTTACTGATGTTGGCCTCAACCATCCCTCAATTGCATCTATTTTGGAGGGATCCACAGATATCCCATTGCTTGTGATGATATGACCCATGAATGAGACCTCCTTCAACCAGAACTCACACTATTTGTACTTTTCATAGAGCTTCTCCTTTCACAAGGTCACTAGAAAAGTTCTCATATTCTCCTCATGATCCTCCTTGGTTTTGGTGTATATCATAATATCATCTATAAAGACTACCACAAATTTGTCGATCTAATCTCTAGATACTCTATTCATCATGTCCATGAAGATTGCTGGAGAATTAGTGAGTCTGATAGGCATTACTATGAATTCATAGTGCCTGAATCTTGTACGAAAAGCAGTCTTGGAGATATCTTCCTTCTTCACCCTTAGTGGATAATATCCCAACCGTAAATCCACCTTGGAGAAGTATTGTTCTCCATGTAGCTGATCAAAAAAGTCATCAATTCGCGGGAGAAGATACTTGTTCTTTATCATGATTTTGTTGAGCTCATGATAATCAATGCAAAGGTGCATTGACCCATCCTTCTTCTTGACGAAGAGAACTGGTGAACCCCATGGTAAAGCACATTGGCGTATAAACCCTTTATCCATATTCTCTTGTAGTTGTTTTATCATCTCCTAAATCTCCACTACATCCATTATATATAGAGTCTTGGATATTGGTATTTCCCTAGGTATAAGTTCCATTGATAATTCAACATCTCTTCTAGGAGGAAGACCAGGAAGTTCCTCGGGAAACACTTCAGCGAATTACCTCACAATAGGAATGTCCTCCAGGATGGTTGCCTTATTAGACTCAATCATCTGAGCCAGATACGTGTTCTCATAGGGAATTAATATCCACGCTTGAGATGATGAAGTGAAATAAGATTCATCTTCCTCCTTTCATTTTTAATGAATCAGGGGTTGATTCTCCACATGGAGAGTGATTTCCCTCTCACGACATTTTATGTTGTCTCTATATAAGGAAATCCAATCCATGCTAAGAATTAAATCAAATTCTACCAGAGGGAGTATGAAGTGGTTCTCCAAGAAGTTTAATCCACAAATTATGATAGGGGAGGAGTTATATTCATGGGATGCAATGATTTCCCCATTTGTTGTACTCACCAACATCTTCACTTCCATGATTTGTGGTGGTGATGGGATTGTTCTACTGAAATTTCAAGATATAAAATAATGCATAGAACCTGAATCAAAAAGTATGTTCGATATTATTGAATGAATAACTAGTGTACATGTCATCACTTTGTTTTCAGGGTTCACTTAGGCAGTAGTGATGGAAAAATCTGGCCCTTGCTACCTTGGAGGTTGTTGGTTGCCTCCAAAAATCCTTGGCTTAGGGAACTGATTTGCAAGATGCCATGGTTCTTTGTAGTTGTAGCAATGAACAATGCATTAAGGTTTGAACTTGGAATTCGTCTCCTCTATTGTATCCATGGGTTTTTCTTGCCAACAATTAATAGCCATGTGCCCTTCTCTTCCACACCTAAAGCATTTCCTCATCCCCATCAGGAAATTTCAAGGGTTCTTCTTTCCGCATCTTTGGAAAGTGGGGTGCTGGATCTTCTTTGCACCATTGGATTTATCCATCAAACCACCAGCATTGAAGTACAACTTAAGATTCTTATCCCCACGATACCCCTAAGATTCTACGATCTTCATTTCAACCTTGAGGGAACATCGGACAATTTCCTCATAGCTGTCGAAGTCACGGATTACCTGTGCTTTCCACATACAAGGTTTTAGACCACCAAAGAAGTGGTCAACCATGCATTCGTGGGGTAATGACAAAGACGAAAGCATATAGTGCAAGCCTTGTGAAGTTTTCATCATACACTCCTAAAGATTCATCATCTTTTTTCCTGAGGTCAAGGATGTCCCTTTCCATCATAAGCCAGAGGGTGCGTGGAAAATATTTATCGAAAAACATCTTCTGAAAATCCTTCCATTCCAACGCCTCAGTCTCCTGCTCAGGCTTTGTATGTTTGATCAACATCCACCATTGATCAGCTTCACCCTCCATACAATAAGATTCCAGGAGAACCTTATCTTGTTCAGAACAATGAAGGATGGATAATATCTTTTCAATGGATTTGATCCATTGTTCAGCGATTGAGGGATCAGATGATCCATTAAATGTAGGAGGAATTTGTCTCATGAAACTCTCGATAGCGACTTGTTCTATATTAGGGAGGGTTGAACATTCCTATTGACCCATGTTTCTATTCAAATCATGAGTTATCTAAGAGATAAGCATGACAATGTTCGCAATTCCCACTCCCATTGGATTAGTAATCTCATAAGTATAGTCATCACATTGATCTTCACATTGGTTGTTAGCCTGATTCCTCCTATTACCGGCCATTGGCTGGAATAAAAGGAAGGTTAGGGGTAACACATAAAGGGTAATACACAGACAAAACTAATGACTTATAAATAAATTTTATTTCCTTAACATATGAATCTATTGGCTTCAGTATATGTTATCCATGATTTACTTTCTAACATATATTCATAGGTCATTTTTTGTCTCTTAATAATGGTTTATACTAATCTTGTTAATTTACCATAGCATATCCCCTGGGAGTGTTGTAACCAAGAGTGCAACAAGGCCTTTTGTTGTGCACCAATTCCCGTTCGAGTCTAGCTCAAAGCGGTGTTTTTGGGTTTTACCCCTAGGATACATTTGTGCCAGAGCCACCTCTACCTACTCGTATCCAGACAAGGATGTATTTTCTTGATAAACCACTTACTCAATACTCACCAAAACATAGGGATGTTTTTATTATACTTATTCTTGTCTCTAAGGCTTCACTAGGGTTTTCTAATCTTAATCCCAAAAATAACTAAACCTATCATTTGATACCAACAATGACAACCCTGATCTTTTGTTACACCATTAAACATAATTTATTACATAAAATTCACTTGATACAATATAGAATATCAAGAGGTATAGTGTCTTTGGGGCATAGGATCATTACACAACAACTTAAAACATGAAATACAACATCTTTATCGAAAACTTCCTTTACATGACCACTACATTCCCTCTAACTTAACATTTCATGGGATAACCTAAGGACATGCATAAGAAAAGGGTGAGCTATAAATCCCAGTAAGGGAATAATTATGGAATAACATGAGGAATAAAATACATGTTAGACAATAGTCATATCAATAGAGAAAAAGAGAATCATAAACATAAAGGACTGATAAAGCACGATAATCATAACATGGAAATGTGGCAACAACACTTAACATGGAATTAGCATGAGCCATGGCTTATTGCACATACAACATGAGTAAATACTCATTGCACATGAAGAATCGGTAAAACCTTGTTACACTTGAATTATCATGAGTAAACACCCATTTCACATGACGTATCATGATACTATACTTTACCCAATGCATTGGAGCTCTATAAGGGCGCACCCTTCTTAAACATTTCATTTTAATGCATAAGTGTTCCACACGGATCATATAACATGGATTCATAAAACCTAATAATTTATTGCACGATAAAGTAATGTGGAATTCATACATGAAACTTTATAATCAATAAGTAAATGTTCATAAAGGTGAGTACCCTTGATAGAGAAATGGGCATGGTATTCACTATGAAGTGACGTTGGCTTGGAAAATTGATGCAATTTTGGAAACATAATGACGTGACATATGAATTCATAAAAATGGTTGATGATAGAAAAAAGGGGTTTCTCATTGTATTTAAATGAAATGGACAGTAAGGGGGTCATATAGATACATTTCCCAACAATTGTAATGGAATTTAGAGTCATGATTCAAAATAATTGTTTGAATGTAAGTGAAGAGAGATAAATTCCTTTCAGAATATCGGAATAGTAATGGGTGTACATGGGAGGAATTAATGAGAGTGAAAGTAGTATCCCATCATTAAAACATAAATAGGGAAGTATGGGGGAGGTGAGAAATCATACCCCAACATTTGTAACTGAAAAAAGGCATAAAAACTTAATGAAAATAGGAAAAAATGAGAAAAAAAAAGAAAAACCTTTACTTTGCAGTGTGCTTCCAAAGGCTTGAAAGAGGCTTGATAGAGGATTCTTGGGAGATTGGGGAACCTTGGGAGAATTCGAGAGAGAGTAGGGCAGATTTTGGACGAAATCCAAAGGCTTTAAGTTATGAGAAAGTGGGAGCTTGGGTGGGTTTATATATGAAAGGTGACAAAATTCTTTATTATTAAGGTTCGAGACACTTCACATTAAACTAATCCAAACCACAAACTATCCCTTGGTATTTGAAAATGGTTTTTGGAAAATGGAAGTGGGAAACAATATTTTATTAGGACAAAGTCCTAACTTCTTAAAATAAAGGGGTTTCTTATGTGGAGGTGAGTCACACTCCCAAGGAAATCAATTTAAAAAGACAAGATGTTTAATAATCCTTGAAGGGTTCATTAATGCTTTGTAAAATAAGTAAAACAAACCCAAAATCACAATATTTTAATGTTAAAACATATATTGGCCGAACATATGGCTCATATGATTTTATTACATCACTATAGTGTCATTATGAGGTCATAAAACACATTATATATTTAAACATTATTTAATTTTTACCCAAAATTTTGACTGTCTCAGAAAATTATGAAAAAATAACCGTTGGATAATTTCGACATCCTGATTCTAGAAATAATATTCATTTTATCTAAATAATACTCTAAATATTTTAATTTTCACTTTTAAACTAAAAACCGAAATTTATAAAAAATTCATGGGTTTTGACAAAAAATGGCTTTCAAACCTTAATAAAAATTACAATTGCATTCATAATATTATACAATAATTTACATTTAATAAACATTAATTTAATAATAATAATAATATTTTATTAAACTGTTATTTAATTCAAAATTCCATTAATTCATCAAAATATATTTCTGAGTTGAACATTAACTAAAAATTCTATTTGTCCTTTAAAAACGACTTACAAGGTAACAAAAATGAAAGTATATTAATTATTATAAACAAAAATAATGTACATAACCATAGTACTAAGGTATTTTTACATAACCCATTATAACACCCACATAAGACCGAAGATTAAGGTGTGTGGTGGTGACATACTCGTGTGGTGGCTCAGATAACATTGCTTGGGTGGTAAGAACTATCAACTTCCACTTCTCTCATGGGTGGTTCCACTCGAGATTAACATATTCCAGCTCAGCTTGGTCTTGGTCAAGAGAGAATCCCAATGACGCCACCTCCTTTCCAAGCTCTGACAAAGGGGATTCATATGGGGCACGTCTACTGGATGTGGCCATCGCTTCCTTTGTCTGAGTAAATTGGGTTCATTAACGCCCTATATTTATACAAATCATGTTATCACAATTCAATAACCATATTAGAAACTATCACAATTCATAACAATATTTTAAAATCAAAAAACATAAAACCAAAGAATTTTAAATTTTATATAAACATTTTATATAAAGGGACATTTAATTAGATCAAGAGGGATTTCCATTAATGAAAGTTTGGGTCATTATAGATATGTTCCTCATTCACTACAAATTTAGTGACTTTGGTGGGTGAGATTAGTATATGAATATAATTTTTGGAACCCTTGAGGTTGATTGTTTTCCATATTTATGATCTTTTATATGTGTTTATTCATGTTTTCAGGTTAACCAAGGAGAATTCTGATGTATAGATAATCTTAGAGGACAAGTGACGTAGTTGTGGGTAGTCATCTTATAAAGTGATATACTTTAGATATAATATAAAAAATATGGGTGTTTTTACATGATGATTTTAGGTAATTTTGGGAAGGGAGAGTTTTTAAACCCCATGATTTTTGGCCTTATGCGAGTTGGCCTAGACATATGCGGTTGGGCCTAGTGACTTTTCACAAGACTTAGTCAGTAGGGTTATCTAGGAGAGCCAAGTGGCCTTATTTATGTTACTCCATTTTATGGATTCGATTCCCTGTGACTTCTGAGTGTGACACATGTGATGGTTCAGATGAGTTTTGAGTTCCCTTGGGTGTGTGATACTCTTATGGATGCTTTGGAATTTTGACAGTGATGTGAAAAAGGGTGCATCCTATTATGGGGTAGAGGAATTTTGGATTCCTTAGTTTTGATAGGGTGAAATTGTGTTATATTGCTTCAGGATTGTGGTTGGTTTGAAGAGGGGGATTGTTCAGGTTCCAAGATTAGTTAATAGTTGTTTAGGTGCGGTTTTCCTCATGGTTATGAGATGGATCTAAAGGATAAGAGATGCTTGAGGTTATGTGGTTATGGTGTTTGTTCTTATTTTTCATTGGTACTGAATCATTAGAGTAATAATCAGGTTTTATATTTGCATTATTCTAGAGTGTGTAAAGGTTACATGGTGAAATGATCTTTGAGGGATGAATGAAAGTCTAATCTTTATGGTGTTTACATTATGGATTGGGTGTTATGGAATTTTATACCTATGGTGGTGGAATTGAGTAGACAACCATGAGTAGTATGAGAACCAATTTTGGTGTGATGAGGGGCTTGTGAGAATGGTGTTCTGAGACCCTTAGGATTGATTTGTGAGAATCCAGTAATGGATGAGGTTATGGTGATTTTCATCGATAATATCATAGTGGACTCCCAGTCTATAGAAGATCATTCTAAATATCATGACACCATCTTGAGTTTGCGTAGATATAATCAGTTATACACCATGCTATATAAATGTAAAATCTATTTTGATGAAGGACCTCTTGAGAGATTATTCTCATGGAGGGGTGTATGTGAAGTCGTATGGTGGGAGTGCACTATCAGTTGGCTGTGAGTGACGTCCATGTGGTGGGATAGATGTCAGCAAATAACATGAGCTTCATTAGCAGATTCCTTGAATGAGCGAGAGTTTATGTTTCATTTTATTTCTCTACTGGGTGTAAGATAGACATGTATGGTTCGGAGGTTCAATAGTGATTGGGGCATGGGTTGTGAAATTAGTGTTTGGTTGTGGGGTAACAGTAAGGTTACTACGATGTTGGGGAGTATCAAATCATTCCTAATTATGTAACCCTTGTGTGTGTAGGATTAGGATACAGTGGGAACCACATTGAGTGGGTCGGTGGACTATTGTGGATGTTTTTTTCAAGGTTATTCAAATATTTAAAGTTTTTTTTGGATTAGAATGGGAAATTGTGGTTTGATTTTAATGGGTGGGAGAACCATGAGACTAAGGATACATTTTGGATGATGAAATGACATCTCAATATGTATGAGTATGGTTATGTGATGTCCTGGTAGTGGTTGATGAAGGAAAGTCGTGGACTGTCCTTTCATGGGTTGTAAGTCTTATCTTGGGATCTATGTTGAGGAACTCAATTATCATCTAAGATATGAAATCAACATGTTTGTATGTATTTAAGATAGTGGTGGGTCAAGATGTGTGGTTGGAAGACCACTAAGGATTCTCTAGGACTGGAAGCTTTATGGTGGGGAGGTTGTAAGGACTCATGTTTTTCAGGAAATTGAAATTGAGTATGGATTTTATTTTTTTGGTTGTGGTTGATTTTGAGTGGTAAAATGGCCATTTAACCTTAGAATATGTTCTTGGAATAGTTTTTTTTCACTTTGTTAGTCCTGGAATAAGGTGTTTACCATAGTATAGGAGTTTCATTGAATTTAAAGTCATTTGAGTATTAGAGGAATTAGTAATATTTAAAAAATTAAATATTAGAATATTTTCATGATTTAGGGTTATGATATCTTTTAAACAAAATCTTGGATTTATATTTTGACTCTGTCGTTGAATCTAGAATGTGGGTTGTTTATTATGCGAGGTATAAACCTTCTACGGGATCCAAGACTTGAGATGGTTATTTTATAGAGGCATTCAATTAATTAATTATTCAGTTAAAATACTCCCCTCCAATTTTATTACCACATATGATAGAAATGGAGGAGTGTAACAACCTAAACATTTATAAATGAAATTTCCATTTTGAATGAATAAATGTATAATGAATGAATATAGCTATATAAATAACATGCACTAAATTGGTCATTTTGTTCTGTTACAAGGTCTATAAAATATAAAAGATTAATAAGAATCATAGCCATTGATTGTAAAGTCATTGTATAGTGACCGGTATTATTAGTATATTTAATGTTATGATGAAGACCATTTGACATAGAAAAAGGAAGCAATGGCCTCAACCAATATAATTGTACCTCATGAAGACCATTTTTCAAAGATTCTAAGGGTGATAGAATCACTAGATATTTCCATTGACCTATCCTAACTATATATTCAACAAATAATGTATGAATGAATTTTTTTATGGGAGAAGTTCAAGCTCATCGAGATCACAAACTAATCCATTTTCACTAAACCACCCTACGAAAATCTCACCATCACACTCCTTACCTTTAGGGAATTAGCTAGCTTAACAAAGTGTTATGTATCTAGAATCTCACAGTGTTAATTTTTTATTTTTATTTTGAATAAATCAAAAATTATATTTAACCCTTTTTATTATTATTTTTTAATGATTAAATAATTATTTTGATAAAAACAATACCTTGAAACGATAAAAGACCTATTGTATATTTGGTAATATATAGTTTCAATCAAGACATTGTATTTTATTAATTCATGAAGTTTTTAAATAAATTATGTATTAATAAAACATTATTAATATATTATATTTACTAAATATAAATAATAATATAATTTTAAAGTGTCAAATGTAATTTTTATAATGGTTGGGAAAATGTTATCGTCAAAAGACCATCATTTTTCAATAAATGGGAGTATTTAATTAAAAGTTTACATTATCATATTTAGGGAATTATTTTGATAAAATAAATATTATATTGGAAATAAGAATGTTAAAATCATCCAATGATTATTTTTTCCTAATTTTCTGAGGCAAATGAATTATCGGGTAATAATTAAATAGAGTATAAATATATTGTGTGTATTATGATATCACATCAACCCAAAATTGATTTTATATATTCCATAAAATATATCTATGGCCAAATATATATTTTCCCTTTAAAATAATTTTTATAATTTTATTTTAATAATTTTATAAACCCATAAAAAATCCTCTAAAACATATATTAAATATTAAGGTTTCAAAATATATTCTTTATAAATATCAATCACTTCCACATCATGAAGGGTATTATTTTAATGAGTTAGATTCATAACCTTAAAAATAATTAAAACCAATCCTCTAAGGTAGAAACCATGATATAAAACCATTTTAATGTTTTTTGTTCTAATTTCATGATTATATAGAGTCCAAAACCTATATTTGGAAATTAATAAAGAACACTCCTCTCTTTTTCTATTTAAACCTACACATCCTGTAATTAATATTCAATCAAAACCCTTAGATCATGACATTGCTCTATCCTTCCCACCCTTGCACCCTCCAAAGGTTCCCCTAATCTCTTAAGAAGCTCCATCCATGAGTTTAGAGGCACACTCTCAAGGTAAGGGATCTTCTCCTTCTCCTCTTTATTCAAGAACCTTCTTTATGTCATGCATTTTAATTTCCTATTATTCAAGTTGGGATATAATTTAAAAAATTCCTATTAATATAACTATAATTCACATGTAATTATAGACCCCTTTCACACCCATTAAACCCTTTTAGAAACCTTTTTGTACACCCGTTATGATGCTGAAATTATCCTCTGATTTTTCTACGCATAACATTTATGTAGTGAATACATGTATCCATTTCCACTAATGTGTATTAACCGAGTTGTACCCATACTTCATTAATTTAAAATTTATATTTATATAACCCTCACTCCTTAATCCTTGGGAAATTATTGATGCAATACACCCTTATGTTTTATGATAGATGTGTCACATTTATGAATTGTGTACTGATCTCTATGCTCAGGCATGTTATGCCTACTCATAGAGTTCCCAAAACTATATTAAGTAGAATTTATAGTCTTATGATGAATCTAATTTTTGATTTTCAATTTGATGACCACTATCAGGCATCATGTTAGAGGTTAGCAAAAACATCAGAGGGTGGTGTCAATATAAGAAGCGTGGAGGATTTTATGCGTTGTATGCTGGGTAAAATGGAATGGGAAGGAATGAAATGATGTTCATTAAGGGGAAAATTTATTAATAGTAGATAAGGTCTATTCCATTTCTTATCTACAAGTCTGGAATCCGGGATTTGGAATAAAACACATCATAATGATTAGTCTCCCTTTCTCCACTCACACTAGATTATTAGACATTGCGACATTAACTTCTGGAGACACAACTAGGTGGGTTCTCAATTGGGTTTTTTCGGATTCTCGACTCCTAATATCTCATTCTCACAAGTGAGAAGTCTCCCAAAAATTATCCATACCATCTTGAATCAACAATATTTTTACTTTTTCTATAATATCAATCCGAATAATGAACAGAATAATTAGTTTCTTACATTCTCCTGATCGGGATTTTTTCAGCCACAGATTATTAGGCCCTGAGGCATGTGAATGTAGACCGTGATGAATGGGGGGGGGTATAAAATGGTACTATTAGATCCCTACAAAATATTGTTTCTTAATATTCCATGTTTAATCTCATTCGATATCTATGGATAGGGAAGTTAAGTACAATGGTGTCTCCATTGCATCTATGTGTTCTTACTGTAGGCACCCCAAGGAAGAAATGTCCATTAATTTATTCATCCACGGTGAGTGGGAGGATAATACTTGGTAAAAATAGGGGAGTTATTTTGGTTCGCCCTTCAGGTTGGCAACATGAATGGTTTTATTTTAAATTGGTTCAGAGGTGTTAACAGCAACGAATAAGATGGAAAGGAAAGAGTGGTTCATTTGACAGAAGGATGTTGGTGTATCTGGAACCCTTGGAATAGAGAAAGACACGAGGGAGTGATCTGGTTATGTTTTGGATTGGTAACTTGATATTGATACCTAGAAGTTGATCTGGGTCACCTGTTGAAACATTGGGATGATGCTATTTCCTTAAGAGCTTTCATGGAAAGAAGATATATTATTCTCTCTGTTCAATAGTTGATTCCACATGAAAATTCGGTGAAGTGGTCACCACCCAGATCTAAACTTAAACTTAATACATATGGTTATTTATTTCATGGTCTCATGTTGGTAGGTAGTGTAGTTTGTGAGTCATCAATACCAGTTATATATCATAGTTTTCTTAGTGAATTATGGTCTTGGGGATTCCATAAAAAAGTTGTGTGTGCTGTTCTCAATGGGATCCAGTTTTTCCTTAACAAAAATATTCACTTGGAGTATGTGGAAATAGATTCTATGATCCTTAATAATTATATACATATGCCAGCCTCAACCCCATAGCCTATCATTTTCTACATTTGTAGAAGTATGCAACTTTTGAATAACTAGGTAGCGGTACAACACACATGGAGAGATGGTAATATAGTAGAGGATTTTATTCTTTCTTAGTGTTCTCATAATCAACATTTCATTTCCTTAAATGTTTATTGTACCCTCACCCCTGAATGTACAGGTCTTTTTAGGGCTGACTCCCTTGGTTTACAGTATTTTCTCCCTCCTTGACTTTGTCTATTCCTACTGATTATAGGGAACTAATAAAAAATTATACTTTTGATGATGATGAAATCATAGTGATGGTTGGGACAAGAATTTCTTTTGGCATCAAATTCATTTGATAATGTTTTTATCTCATGATATTACTTGTGTGGTTTATAGGAAGTTATTCTAAGAACACTATGTTATTTTTTATTGGTGGATAGCCTTGACTTATGTTTATGATGTCATGTTCAATATTATTCCAAATTCCCCTATTGGAATTAATTTATCATTATATATCTTGTCTCATTGTTATAAATTATTGTTATCATCCCTATTATGTTACCTTGATATTACTCTTGGCTCACACGTATTTCTTTACATTATTCTATGGTTTGATTATTCCCTTATTTGGATTTATAGCTCACCCCTTTCTTATGTATGACCCTAGGTTATCACATGCATTTTTAGAATAATAGTGTAATTTTAATAGCTTATTATGGAATTTTTCAATAATGTAATTGTATTGTTGTTTCATGTTTTTATTCTATTTACCAAATTTCATAGGAAAACTAGACTTCATGGTATTTTGGGATTTTATTATCTGTACCTTTATGTAATAAGTCATGAATTAAAGTGTATTAAAATATTGGTTTTTATAGTCAATATCATAGTAAAGTATATTTATTTTTGGATCAAGATTAAAAAAATCTTGTGGAAGCCTTATGGATAAGTGTAAAAATAGGAAATCGTCAATAATTTTTGGTAAAATATAATGTAATTGGTTTTTGAAAAAATACATCCATGTCTGGATAATAAAAGTGGGTTGGAATCTTGAATATATATATATATATATATGTGGGTAATAACCCTGAAAAGGGTGAATTGAGATGGGATTGATCATTACATAGTGCATGAAAATGATCCTTACTAAATAGTTGATTTGACACTCCACTGATATATTCTTGTTAAAATTTTGAAGATCATTACAAACTATTATTAAGGGGATAAAATGCTTATAACATTCTATGTTAGAAAATAGATCATGGATAAATTATATTTAACACTATGAATTCTTAGGCTAAATAATATATATCATTTCTATGTTATCACTTTATTATTCATGGTTTCTTATTTAACTATTTAATAGTTTAAAAATAATCATCCATAAGTTTTTATTTTTTCTAGTTAAATGGTTTTAAATAGGAGAAATCGATTTAACCACCAATGTGAAGAGCTATGTAATGTCTTCCCAAATGAGATAACAAAACCAATATGAGTATAAGTTGTGAACTTCATGAAAATACATTCTTAATTAAATCATGTTTTCAAATTTAAACATAAATCAAGGGGAACTCCTCAATCATTCTTATAATGTTCATATTGCAATTAAGACCTTTATGTTACAAAGGCCTCTGACTTTCAATAAATCTACTCATACCTTAATTTAGGAACAATGGATCAACTCCATTGAAAAGATATTCCCAATCCTTCAATACTCTATGAATGAAAAGGCAATTCTAGTAATTTTCACATGCGAGGTGAGGCTCCTCAATAGTGGACGTCAGTCAAAAATATGAAGTAGAAGGAGGAGATCAAAGAGATATAGATGAAGGAATTTCAGGAAAACTATTTCAATAAATATTTTCTTATTACTATATGACATAAAATAGAGAGATATTTTCTTAGACTTTAGAAAAATGATGATGAATCCCCTGGGGAGCATGAGGAAAACTTCACAAGAAATTCATTGTACACCGCCTATTTTTTCATGACCAAAAATGTAAATTTGACCGCCTCTTTGGTGGGATAAAGACAAGTCTACAAAAATACATGTCCATTTGTTACTTCAATGGCTATGAGAAAATTGTTTGATTTTGGCTCAATGTTATAATAGATATTAGTGAATTTCAAAGGTGTCATGGGTCTTGGAAAAGAACCCAATAATGGAAAATAATTCTGGTGGTGCAGTGGACAAAACTCATATGTGTAAGAAATTCCATCATCCCACTAGTCAAAATTTTGGAAAAAGAATCCCAAAAATTCCCTAAAGGGGGTGAGGAAATTCATTAAGTTTAGGAAGGGAGGGAACCTAAGGAGGGTATTTTGATGGGAGAACCCTACAAGTGTGATTGAAAGAAGGAATTCTCCTATCAAAACTTATCATGTCATCCAATGTTTCAACCGTAAGGAATTTGGAAACTATCTGAATCAATGATTTAATCCAAGGTTTGTCAATAAAAAACAACGAAGACTATAATGACCCATATTCTCATGATGTTGCATCTCATCTGTTATTTGATTTAAATACTTAGTTTAATTATGGTAAACCAACACTACAGACTAAGGAACATACTAAGATCATTCGAGGCTTGTTTGGAGCCTTAAGTTCTGAAAAATGGAAAAACTTACTGGGCAACACAGTTAGTAGAAACCATACGGCCTGTCATGCACTATCTCCACTAACTATTTGGGGGAAAATAGAGGTGGATAAGGAGCCACACATTTTTTCTGAAATCATACGACTCCAAGAGCATGGCTGTGAGATCCACTTATAGTTGTTGACAGTGATATTTCACATGATTTTTTCATGATTAGGGAAACTATGAACCTCTGTCATGCATTTATTTTCTTTAAGTATTAGCTTCATCACAATTTACTCACAAATTTCCAAACAGTTCAGAAAAAATATACACACTCTATTTTGGGGGTGACATTAAATTTCCCCCTAAATAAATCTATTTACATATTTTCTTTTCCACACTTATTTATTCCAGTGGATGAACTCATCTCTTTATCCTGTGATACAAGTCCTCCTTCAATTTGGCATTGATTTATCTCTGACATTCAATGTTTTATTTGAGCATTTTCAGAAGCATTGAAACTGTATCTATAAGATCTAAAATCCCCTCCCATATTATATCATCTTACTTTCCGATCCATTGTGCTACTTAGGTGAAAAATATTTTCCCTATTTTCATGAAATTGGACCATTTCTTTGATTTCATTACTCTTACTAAGAATATAAGCTTGATATTGAGTGAGAAGTCATCTATGTCATTGAGGCAGGTGGTCTCATCATTTTCCACATAAATGTTGGTGTTTCATAGCTTATAGTCATTCTTCATGTTGACCATTATCATACATCACAATTTCATTGAGTTCTTTATATTAAATTGATCCACATAGCTTGGTATATGCCTATTAATATTTGTTGGGTAGGTTATAGGATGTTAAACTCATTTATGGAAATACCATGGGTTCCATTTTACTTTTTAATTTATAGTAAATTGTTAAATTATATGGAACAAATCATATGTATTTGGCTTTGGGTAAAAATCAATTTTACCTCTTTTATAAAAACTCTAAATGAACCCAAGAACCTCGAAAGTGATCTGTTGATCATGATAGTATCATGATCCCTTATATCGGGTGTGGAGCTTGAATTCTCCTACCATTGACACTATTTGGATGGTGGGAATGATTCACCACATCCCTTATTCGAGTGTCGACATGAGGAAACACTCACCATAAAAAGTTACGATAATGAATCCTCCCACTAATTATAAGATGTATGGAATGTACCCTATTTCTTGAGGCTACGTGCTTGTTATACTAGTTATGGATGTCTGAGTTACACATCGGTCTGTCCAATAACTAGTATTCTAGGTATATGGCCACTTACGTCCACACGTACTTGGTTGATATAGGTGGATTCAATATATAACCATAATATATACATATTATTACTATATATATAGTGACTGATCAAATATTCTTTCTGGTCATGAGTTGAAATAGGTAAATCCACCTGGTTTCCTTTGGGAATCTGAGCATGCTATTATTTATTTATTCTAAATTTTTTACTTTTTATTTCATACTGACACATTGTTTTGTTAATAGTACTACTTGGATTATCTCTAGACACTCTTGGTGGTGGGATAATGATATTTTATCTTACACCCTACTAAAGATGCCTTTTGTACCTGAGAATATTATTTTCTTTCATGTTCAAATAAGGGAAAGCACCCTAATTCTAGTCTCTGATATGTATACTCATATTTGGAGCTTCAGAGAAAAGGTACAAGTATACAATCATGAAGCTAGTAGGGTAGCCTTTTGTTACTTTTATTTATATTTTTCAAATAATGATGGAATGATTTCCACCGATTCCCCTTTTTTGTACCTCCGCATGCCATGTGTCTATGTTTGTGACATTTCTGAGAGGCTTTTCATATATTACTAAGTTATTTAGTTATTTATTCTATAGATAATTTATTATTCTATCTTCTTATATCTATTTATGAACTTGTATGCTAATTGTTATTTCCATTGAGCCACTCTGATAAGACATTATAGTCTTCCAACCTTACCACCTTTACACCCTCACTGTTAAATAGAAGCATCTGGCATACAGGGGGGCATGCTTGAGGCCACGTGACCCACCAGATCGAGACATAGGTTGTGTGGATCCCATGCCAGGATGATAGAAAGTGGAATCATAGACTTTTTTTACTTTTTATTACTATTTGGGTATTAGATAAAAGATTAGGAGTTAATGGGATTTGGTTTTTACCATGTTACTAGATGTAGCAAACCCGTGAATAAGGGAAACCCAAATTACCTAGGATGGGTAATTGATGTTTTTGATTTTTCCATTTATTATTGATATGACTACACCATTGGATAAAATACATTATTTTTGATGATATTGATATTGGTATAATTGAAAAGATGATTTCCTTACCATTTCTTGATGAAATGAGGAAATTTCATGACATCCATAACTATAGGAACAATAGGACATATATGACATGATTTTTTCTCTTGTCACATCTCTTTTTTAGTGATTATTTAACTATTGCATATAAATAGATCATTGATTTTGAATTGAACTATGTTGACATTATTGTTGGGATTGGAAAAAATAATTGACAATTAAAGTTCATACCATAAACTGGACACTTTTTTATGCATATGTTAGTGCAGGCACATTATACAATCAATTATGGAACATTTATACATGGACCATTGGTCACATGGGATGGAAAGTGTTATGGTGTGGGTTAAGTGGATGCCATATTTGTGGTTCATAAAGAGTATCAACCCTTGTAATGCCTCGTCCCCAGAAACCCAGAGACAGTGCATTACTTTACTATATTGGCATGATTACAAGAAAACAAATCCTAAAGGGATGATTAGTTTAGTAGTTTTGGTGGACCAAATTACATACACGATACCCATAGTACATTTGGAAAGATAGAAAATACAACATGATACATAGAAAACTAAAATAAACTTCCTTCTTAAAAGCTTATTCAAGTTTCTCATCTTCATAACCTAGGAAAAAAACATAATAAAGGTGAGAAAAAATGATCAGTAAGGGTTACATATAGTGGTATCATGAATCAATAATAAGTGAATCATAAAAAATTAAACACAACCAATATGGCATTCTGAATAAATGAAAAGGATTTCCATCAATAATCTGAGAATATAAATTCATCCATTTATTATTCATAGTGAAAACCACATAGAAAGAAATAACTAAACACTAAAAAAAGAGAATGATTATTATTTGGACGTTATGTATCTAGAACATGGACCATTATACTGTCAAGAAGATTTATGTCTGTGGGTAGAAACCCATTTAATGTATTGGCAACAAACTCGTAGGGTTTGTCGCCATGTAGTTTGTTTCATGATATCAATTGATGCATCAAGGGGATATAGCAGGCCCCACCAATCACAGCCAGTCCAAATAATTATTTATACAAAGATTTAATACAAGAAAAATATTCCTTTTTGAATATTTTTATTGAGTAGAGGATATAGATTCATCAATATTTATATAGTTAAAGTAGTATTCAAAATAAACATCGTATGTGAATTGGTATACAACATAAAGAAATAATCATATACAAGATACAAGAAAATGGATATTTAAAAAAATTAAAATAAAAAAATAAAAATGATCTCAAAGTGGAAGTAGATACACCACATAAGAAATATTTGGTGCACAATACCAAGTAATTCTCAATGAAAATGGAAATTGAGACCAAGTCCCTTACCACATTGTAATCAATTGAATCATATGAACAAAAATTAATAGTCACTAAATTAATCATAAAATACAATGAATATAAAGAGAATCAGGTATTATATATCAAATGGAAGTACACATACATCACATACAAGAAATAAGTTGCAAATAATGTAAATCTCAGGGAATTAAAAGTGATATGTGAAAACCCTTACCTTATGCTAGAATGTATTCTTCGATTGATCTTAATGACCTGACTAATCAAATTTAGCTTCCATAATTAATAATTATAGTACCTAGTATACATTTAATTTATTTATTTTATTCTTATTAGGTTCATTAATGGCCTTTTTTAGGGGTTTAAGAGGTTTTATTTTATTGTTTTGGAAGCATTTTCTTCCTTGGTTTTTATGATCAGTTTACTTGTATTCATGAATGGAAGTTCATTTGAATTGTGGTTAATCATCCAGAATTATTAATATATATTATTAGTTTTATTACAGAGATATAAATTATCTTATAATGATTTCGGTTATATACCATGAGGATGACTCATTAGATAAAAGTTAATGATAAATGCTTGGATTAACTTGGTGGTTTTGTGCATAATGAACTTGTTTTGTATTATTATTTTATATTATGAGTGTGTAAGGATTTAAGAACATTAAATAAGATAAAATACATATATTATGAATTGGTTAAACCATTAAAATTGTTTCATGACACATCCTAAAGATAGTAATGAAAATTGAAAACCTGTCTTCCTTGAATGTGATAAATTAACACATGTCGGACGGTGTTGTCATTTGTAGTATAAAAGAAGAGAAAAGAAGAGATGATTATGGGATATTCCATTATCATAAAACAAATACAGTAAATATATGGTATTTTATTTTTCATATCCTTTTTATCAAAATAGGAGAGAATAAAAAAGATAACGAAGGAACTTGAAAAGAAAACAAAAGAATTGTAGAGAGGAATTTACCTCTTTAATCTATGTTCTTTTGGGAGCCTCTTTAGAAGAGTGGATTTAGTCTTTTGAAGAGAAAAAGGGATGATATATGTGGGGGAGGAGCATAGGGAGATATTTTAGAAGAATTTAGTCAAGTCTTGAAGCTTGATAGGTGTGAATAAACGAGGGTGTGATGAGTGGTATTTATAGTGGAGGGGAGGAGGGTTTTCTTAATATTTTAATCATTAGTTTATTATTCTTCCCTAAGATAAAAAATAGAGATAATTATAGGACCAAAAATAGTAATAAGTGCATGTGAGTTCAAACCAATCACTCTTATCTCATCAGGACATCATCCATGACTCAATAAATCATGTATTTAGCATTTATCATTAATTATTGTATTTTACTATTCTCCAAAAATTCAAGAATTTCAGAAAAATCCCAAAAATTCACCATAACCAGTTTTTGACATGTAGAATCCAAAAATGAACTCCATTTTTTGAAAATAAATTTCTCAATATGAGAAATTTTATTTTTAATTACAATCATCATTTAATCAAAAAATACCAATTTTAAAATTATAACTAATTTTCCGACACTTTGAAAAATTAACTGATGTCTCATTAAATAAACCTAGAATCATAGAGAAATAAAATATTGATTTATGAACACATTTTTTGTAAATGAGTTATCTTTTAAATCATATTATTAATTATAATATTGGTATTAAATATTTATTACTTAAAAAATACCCACACTTAATTAGAAATAATCACCTTCATTTATAAGGTGACTAAATTTTATTTATACACTCATGGGTGAGGTTACTATTCATTTGGATGATTTAATATTCATAAGGGTTATATTACTATTCCCAAGGGGTGGTTACTATTCATAAGGGCGGGTTACTATTCACCAAAAATTAAGTTGATGTTATCAACCTCTAAATATCATATTGATCGCAACCGTGTATATCCATTTTTTGAAATTCAAATCACTGAAGTGGAAGAATTAATATTAATGGCTAGGTGATAGTAAAGTGTTTATTTCCCAAAGACTCAGTGTTATGTGCATTGTGATCTTTCTAATGAGTTGAAATTATTTAAGAAAGACATACAATTAAATATCGGGGAGTTATAGCCATTATGTATTAGAAATGGAAATCTACCTAATTCAACCATTCAAAGTGATTTAAATATTTTAAAAAGTATGAAAATAAAATTAATATGACTTTTAAAGTGAAAATAGCTATTCTAAACATGAGTAATAGTGAACTTGAAAAAAAATTGGCCTTAGTAGTGGGTAATTGGAGAGTTTCATATATTCTTCTAAGATTATATGGTCTCTACCTATTACCCAATCTTATATTTAGGATCAGGAATATGGGTATGATGTGTTCATAAGAAGGATTTTCACATGTCCTGGTTTTTTATATATAATCTTTTCCAACTATCAAATCTCTTATGAGGTGTTTTTTAATCATTATAGTATTAATTCACCATGACTTTCTCAAATCACATGCCAAGAAGGCAGTGATGACCATGAAAATGAGGTGGTGGGCCTTGATCCACCAGTGATTCTTCCTGCAGTTCTACCTATGAAACCTCTTCTTGATCCTAATATGAGAACTGATGGCTAGTTCCGAGAGGGATTTCTATGTATACTACATAATATGAAATGTATTGTTATACCTTCTATGAGTATGAAAAATTGAATTAGAAATTAGCACCCTCACATATTTTTGGGGAATAGCAGATCACACACTGCTGAGGTATGGTTCGAATCCATTCTCTCTATATTCAATCATCTAGAGACACATTTAAAGAGGAGGGTCAAACTAGCTGCATATATGTTTCCCAATTTAACCAATTGATGGTGGGATGTTTTTAACAAGGTAGATTAACATAGATGCATTGTCTGGAAAATTTCCAAATGATTTTCTCTGACTATATATTTCCCTAGACTCTGAGAGCTGACCGAGCATGGTAATTCATGAACATGTATTAGGGAAGTATGTCTTTTATGGAATACTCTACTCATTTTACTAAGATGTAGTGGTATACTCATATTCTATAGAGAGATGACCTTTTGATCACTAGGTGATTAAATTATGGGATGGTTTATACTCTCTGATTATAGGTCTATGCATTCAGGTTGACCATTATTTCAGAAAATTTCATCCAATCCCTTATCATAGAGTGGGACATAAGGGATGTTGATAGTGCGGGTATGGGTGGTTTGTAACCTAGATCTATTTGTGGTTCTTCTTATGAGGGGAAAGAGTTGTTGTGAGGCTGCTTATGGAGGTACTAATAGTGAGGCTCCCCATGTTGATAGATTTCAAATATGTCACTAGTGTAGGTAGCTGGGACATATGAAGAAATCATTCTTAAATGATCCAATCGAGTGTAAAGGCTACTGCAAGATGGATCATATCCAGCACCTCTACTAGAAATTACCTCCAGTTCTTATTCAGAATGGAATTAAACCTACTCCATGATTACAAGTGGGACCAATACGATCATGTGAGGGAGGAATCTAGTATTCTATTGGCTGATCAGGTCAAGGTATAGGTCGAGGAAGAGGTAGTATGCCTTATGATCCTCAGTACCAGAAGAGAGGGCTAAATCAGGGCGGTTGGTTAGTGACATAGGGTCAAAGTACAAGCCAGTAACATGGAATCTGGCCTATGTCAGAGGAGCAAAGCACTGGAACATCTACAGTTCTAGGTACTATTCTAGTTACCTCTACATTGGTGACTATTCTATTTGGAATAGGCATGTATCACTCATTTATATATGAGACTATTGTGGGAAGTATGTGCCTCATGATTGAGAACTTTCATGTATTAATGACACATGATAGACCATTAGATATCTTATTAGAGGGAATTGGCCATTATAAGTATTGTCCCTTAGATATAGGAAGATACCTCTTCATATGAAATCTTTCCATCCCTGACATGATGGGATTTGATGTTATCATCGGGATGGAATTTCTAGTTCCCTAACGAGACCATATAGATTTCTATGGTTGGAGGGTGACATTAACATCACTAGAGGATGTTAGGCATGTGTATAAGGGATAGTGTGACATTAGTATCACTAGATCTGGGCTCGAGTAATGGAGGCTGGGTCACATGACATATCATATCATGAGTCATTTCATAGATGACTTGGGGTTATGAACCACTATTTTTTCACCTATAGTGAGGCATTATAGTAACATATCTCCTTAAAACTTAACTAGTTTACTTCCAATGTGAGAGGTATTTTTTACTATTGAGCATGTCCTAGGAGAAAAACCAATGACCATTATTCCTTATCTTATGGAACCTATAGAGCTCCTAAAGCTCAAGAAACATTTGTAGGATCCATAGGATAAAGGATTTATACACCCTATCACATATCATAGGGGTTCACAAGTTATTTTTTCCAAGAAGGTGGATGGTAACCTTATGATCTGTGTGGATTACCATATATTGAACCATATCACAGTATATATTTGATATCCACTACATATAATAGATGAACTATTTGATCGTCTCTAAGGAGAAAGTGTGTTTTCGAAGATAGATTTGAGTTTGGGCTATCACCAGGTGCACGTCTGGTACATAGACATACCCTGCCTAACTTTCATGAGTATTCATGGTATTTATGAGTACCTGGGCATGCATTTAAAACTCATGAACACACCTTATATCTTCATGGATATTATGAATCGGGTTTTCCACCCGTATCTAGAGTCATCCATGATAGTCTTTGTTTATGATACTTTTGTGTATTCATGATCCAAAAATTATCGTTCTAATAATCTTGAGATCACGTTGGATACATTTAGAGAGAATCATCTCTATTATAAGCTCAGTAAATGTCACTTTTGGATAGAAAAAGTCCACTTACTGGGTCAAATTATCTCAAAGTCAGGATTTTCAGTAGACCCCGAGAATGTGAGAGTTTTAGTTTACTGGGGGAATCCCAAGAACATCTTTGAAATTCATAATTTCTTATGGGTATTTGGATATTATAGACACTCCATCCACAATTTTTCACACCTTTCACCACCACTTATGGTCTTGATAAAGAAAAGAGTGAAATTTGTATGGTCTGAAATCTGTGGTGTATTTTTTCAGAAGTTTACGAGCCATTTGAATTCATCACTGATACTAATTCTTATGGAGATATAAAGGATATATACTATATACTATCACAAATTAGTTATCAGTATTTGATCTGTTATGATGGAGGATGGTCATGTCATCATGTATGGGTCTCATCAGTTGAGGCCTCACGAGTGGAATAACATGATGCACACCCTCAAGACCACTGCTATTTTACATGGATTATTATTTTGGAGACACTATAAACTTAGAGAGAGTTTGTTGGTATTAACTAATCAAAAAATTCTCAAGTATATCTTTACATAGTGATATCCGAATCTTAAAAGGTTCAGGTGGGTTGAGTATGTGCATTCATTTGATTTTGAGCTTGCCTACACTTCTGGTGAAGAAAATGCAGTGGACGATGCTCTAAGATGAAAAACTCAAACACAAGGGTCTAGGAATCTAGTGGTGAATGGTTTCTCATTGGTTTATTCTCATAGATTCACATTGATGTTCAGGTGGACCATGTAAATACAATCATCTTGACCATATTAGTGACTTATACAATTCATGAATGGGTAATAATGAGGCAACAATCTGACCCTGAAGCCCTTATCCTAAGGGAAAGCATCTCAGATGATTATACATCTTCATGTTGGACTGTGGATGGGGATGATACTTTACAATTCCATGGCTGTGTATAGGTACCAGATGACATTATAAATTAGATGTTTTGGAAATTCCACACCACAACATGAAAGGCTTATCTTGGGGTCAACAAAATGTACCAGGATTTATGGAGCAAGTATTAGTGGACTGGTATGAAATAGTATATTGATGGAAATATCACTCGATGTTCCTCCTATCATCAGATGAAGGTAGAACATCATGATATTACAGGGACTTTACAGCTATTTTCTATTCCTAAGTGAAAGTGGGACGATGTTTCGATAGATTTTGTAACTAGTTTACCCAAATCACCTCATGGAAATGATACAATATAGGCTTTAATTGATCATTTGATGAAGGTTACAAATTTCTTATCTATGTGAGAGACATTATCCATTAGTGAGTTTAAAAGTATTTACATTCAGGAGGTTATAAATCTTCATGAACCTCCCCATTCTATCATTTCTAATAGAGACACTCTCTTTATAGTATTGTTACGTTAGGGGTTATAGAAACCCTTAGGTACATAGGTTTTTATATTAACGACCAATCACCCTCAGACCAATGGAAAAATGGTGAATACTATTCTAGTGTTATATGGAATGCTTCATGAATTTATCCTTGACTTTTGGGGTTCTTAGGAGAAACAAATTCCCCTCATGGAGTCCTCTTATAATAATAGATTTCATAATTCCATAGAGACAAATCTTTGTGAAGCCTTATGTGGTAGGTCTTTTCATTCACCTTTGTTCTGGATAAAGGCAGGGGAGGTAGATATAATTGGAACATGACTCGTGCATGAGACTACAGAGTAGGTCCAATTTATCATAAATCACTAGATGATTACTCTGTCTAGACATCAATAATATTCCAATAGATGTTGGTGACCTCTCGATTTTGAGGTTGGAGACTGAGTTTTATTACATGTCTTGCCCAGATTGGGTCATAGATGTATATGTAGGCAGGGTAAGCTATCACATAGGTTCATTGGACCCTTTGAGGTTGTGTAATGGATCGAACCAATGGATTACCAGATAGTACTTCTTCATAGATATCGTTCTATGAATGTTGTTTTGCATATATCTCAGCTTCACCGGTATTATCCAGACCCGTCATTTGTCTTTCATCCTGATGAGGTTGAATTGTATGTAGATGATCCCTTAAAGGAGTATCTAATTTTTATAGTGGATCAGATCATAAATTCCCTCTGAGGAAGGTCAATTCTACTGGTACATGTGCTACGGTTGTATGGCCAAGTACAAGATGAGACCTGTGAGTGGGAAACAGTCATATGAGCTAAGTGGAAAGAACTCTTCACCTATGATACCTCTTTAACCTTAGAAGTCCAACTCAAGGATTAGTTTATTTATTAAGGGGAGTTTATGATGAAAAATTTTTCATGACATAACAGATCATTTTTTATATTTTTAAATCCTTGGTTTAATAAGGGTAAATGCGTACTACAACCTAAGTAAGTTATCATGAGTGTCTGGGGATTATTCAAGGCCTAATGATCTAGAAAATGAGAAATATGACTGGGCTGTGCAGTTAGTAGAAATCATGTGTCCCATCCCGCTTGGTCTATACTAATCATGTGGGGGGGACAGAGGTTTAGTGGGGGGAAACTGATTTTTTCTGATAGTGAGTGACTCCAGGAGAATGAATGTGTGAACCACATGCATTTTTTAATAATGAGATTTTTCATGGTATGTTCATGGTTAGGGAAACTATGAGCCTCACCCATGCTTGGATATTCCTTAAGTAGTGGGTTGAGCATGGTTTTTCAAACCATACAAACAAATCGTTTGCCCCTTATTTTGAGGGTGAAATTACTTTTTTACCCAAACAAAATCTATTTACCTATTTTATTTCCCTCTCCTCTTCTTTACAATGGATGGAATCCTATATTACTCCAATGAGATGACTCCTCCAATCTAGGCATTGATATATCTATCATGTTCGGGGTTTGATTCGAGCATTGTTAAAAGAATTAGATCTATCTCAATAAGATCTATTATCATCTCCAATCTAATCTAATTTTACCTTCAGATCCATGAAGCTATTTTGGTGAAATATATTTTCCCTATGTTCATGTAATTTTAGTGTTTCATATAATTCTTCCAACCTACAACGAATCTAATTCCAATATCGAGCGAGGAGTCATATACGACCATGAATTAGGTGGTATTATCATTTTACCCATGTGTTTTAGTGTTTCATAACTTTTTGTTGTAATGTGAGTTACTAATTACTTGATTTCCTCATATTAAATTGATCCACACACCATGGTATATGGTCATTAATCCTTATTGGTTAGGTTAGAGGATGTTGACCTCATTTATGGACACCCCTTGGGTTCTAGCTTGTGGTTTCCTTTATAGTAAATTGATAAATTAACCGGATCACTTCTTAAGTGTTCATCTTGGGTTAAAATGTGATTTTCCCACTTTTATAAAATTTTTAAATGAACTGAAGCACGTCATAAGTGCTCTAATGATCTTGTAAAGGGAATTGATTGTGTAGGTAATTTCCTTGTTAACCGTGGAACCATCATCATCCCCAATTAAACTTCATAAATTTAATTGTCATACATTGTTGAATTGAATGGAATTTTATAATTTAAATGGTTTTTTCATGATGTTTTACCCCTATTTAAGTAAATTAAATGGATTTAATTTAATGACATAATGGGTGGTATGACCATGTCATTTGTTTATGCCTTATTAAATGATTATAGTGAAATTAAATTCCTTGTTGTAAATGAATTTTACTAGTGAAATACATGAGAGGTAATGCCTCATGTCTTATAATATAAATACAATTAAAAAATAATGTAGGTTGTGGTGTGATGGTAAGGGAATTATTTAGCATAAATGTATCATGCTCCCTTACATCAGGTGTTGATTATGGCGTCTCACACCATTGATAGTATTTGGAAGGAGGGAATGACACACCACATCCCTTGTTCGGGTGTTTACATGATGACACACTCACCATCTCGAATGATGAGCATGATGTATCCCAATAATTATGAGATGTAGGGAATTTACCTTGTTTCGTGAGCTTATAATCTCATTAAACAAATTACAGATGTCTGAGTTATGCCCCTATCTATCCCGTAACTAGTATTCCAAGAATATGTCCACTTATGTATGTATGTACTTAGTCCATATAAGTAGATGAAATATATAACTATACTATATTTATATTATTATTATATTTATTGTGACAGACCAAATATTCATATTGACCGTGAGATGTAAAAGGTAGAGCCACCATGTGTCTTTTGGGAATCTAAGCTGGCAGTTATTTATTTATTCAAAATTTATTACTTTTTCTTGTATACATACACACTATTTAGTTACAAGCACTACATGGGCTAATTATAGACACTGTTGGTGGTGTACTAATGTCATTTTATCACATAAACTACTTGGGAAACCATTGGCACCCAAGAATAATATTTGTTTTTTGGTTTTGATAAGGGAAAGCACCCTACTTTTGGAATTTGATATGCTTACTCATAGTTGTAATTTAGGAGGAGAAGACCAAGCATATGTTTGAGATTCTAGTGGAGCATCCCTTTGTTATTTTTTTTAAAATTTGTACAAAGTGTTTTTATGCATGTCCTATGTTCTTTTTTCTTTACATCAGCATTCTATGCATCAATGTATATGACTCCGCCCAAAGGATTTAGATATATTAATTTGTTATTCAGTTATTTATTCTTCTGTGGATTTATTTTTCGGTGTTTTTTATATATGCTTCCTATGTTTTATATTTATGGTTATTTATGATGCGCCACTCTGATAAGAGGGTATAGTCTCCCTACCATTCCACCTTTACACACTCACTGCTAGTCAGAAACCTATGGCATATAGGGAGGTTCTCTTGAGGCCATGTGACCCACCAACTTGAGACACAGGTTGAGTGCATACTGCATCTAGATGTCACAAAAAACAACCTCCAAGACCTGAAGAGAAAGGAAGATATTAAGAAATCATAAATTCTGAGGTGGATCCTGAATATAATGTGTTGATAGTTATGCTAGTTATTCATTCAATAATAGAAAACACACTTTTTGATTTTTTATATGAATTCTTTCATATATTTCATGTTTTTTAGAGCTATTGGTATACCATCTCAACACATGGATGTTGAGTTATCAATAAAGATAAAAAAATGGGTCCTTTATTGTATCCCAAGAACATAACTCATCCCCAATATATATTTTCTGACAAAAATTATGAAAAAACGTTTTGATACTTCATTTTATGAAATTTTATGCCATTCTGGGAATGGATTTTCTTTCCTTATATACAGCTAACATAATTTTCTAATATAAGGAAATTAAATTCCATTTTTCGAATAATAACCAAATTCTATACAAAACAAATAATGATGATGAATCTTATTCGGTAAAAACATATTAGGAATGGATATTATTACAATTTTAACAGACTTATCTATCTCAAATTGTTGATACTAAGGAAAATATCATCTATGAGGACAATCCCATTGTACAAGAATTCACTTATATGTTTCATAAAGAATAGCCTAGTCTTCCCCATAGTTGTGATGATTATTTATGGGTCGATCTAGTTCTCAGAGAATTGAAAAAAATACTCCATATAAAATAACCATTTTTGAAATTAAGGAGACAAAGAATTAATTACTAGAGAATCTTGATAATGGGATTATACATCCAAATTCATCATCATGGGGTGAACTGGTCCTCTTCATCAAAAATAATAATGGGTAAATGTGACTATACATTGATTATTGTGATATAAAAAAGATCATGAAAAATAAAATGTATCATCTATAATGGATTGATGAATTATTCTATTAAATAACTTGATCCAAATACATCCCTAAGGTGGATCATCAATTCAGTGTATTATAATGTATAGGTAAAGATGGGGGATATTCCTAAGACAACTTTTCATACAAGGAATGTGAACTATGAGTTCATAGTGATTCAATTTGGACTCACGAATTCTCTATAAATCATCATGGACACAAGGAATGTAGTATTTAGGGATTACTTCGATAAATTTTTGGTAGCCTTCATGGACCATATTCTTATCTACTCCAAAAGAATGGAGGAACATGAGGAAAATTAATATACTATACAAAAGAACTTTGGGGAGGAAAATATACATGAAAAGTATGCTAAATGTGAGTTTTTTCATGGAGAATGTATCATTCTTGGTATATGTTGTCACTAGAAAAGGGGTATTTGTGGGTCCTTCAACAACTATGGAAATTAAAGGATGCCAAGAACAAAATCAATGATGGAAATCAGAAATTTACTTGGATTGGTTGGGTACTATAATCTATTTGTGAGAAGATTCTCATGATATTAAATCCCAATAAAAAAGATTACAAGGAAAGAAGTTAAGTTTTTCTATAATGGTGAATAGTAAGTAATCTATAAATAGTTGAAGAAGTGGATTATCATTGCACCTATGCTCACATTACCCACCAACGGGTAAGGATTTATGATATACATTGAAACATCCAAAAGGTATTGGTTTGTGTACTCATGAATGATAAGAAATTGATTTATTATACCTCCCACCAATTATTGACACATGAATAGAACTGCCAAACATGTGATCTAGAATTGGCTAAATTGATCTTCGTGTTGAAAATTTTGGTGAAATTATCTCTACAAAAAAATTGTGAAATATATATGTATCATAAAATACTCAAGTATATATTCAAAAAAAGATCTTAATATGTTCCAATATATGTGATTAGATTTGACCATGGATTTTGATTGTTCCGTCAATTACCATCCTATGAAGGAATATAAAGTGGTAGGTGTACTATGTAGAATGGATCCTGTAACCATATCCATGATGAGGATTGAAAATTATCAAATATTCTTACACATAATAAGGATGGAAATGGGAATAATAAAAGTATATTTATCATACCTTCCTCAAAAAATTTCTCAAAAATGTATTGTTGAAATGATCAAGGAGGCCCAAAATGATGATGAGTTTATATATAATAAGGTAGAAAATATTCTGGATTTCATCTTTGTTAATGGTGGAGTTATAATGTTTCGAACTTGAATATGTATCACATCAAAATAAAAATAGAAGAGGTAATATATTGATGATGTTAATTCTAATCCCTCTCTATTAATCATAGAAGCACTATGATGTATACATAATTGATGAAAAACATCTAGTAGAATAAAATGAAGAGGGTGATTAAGGAGTTTATATCTTAATTCAAGGTATGAAAACAAGGAAAGGTGGAATTAGAGAAGTCTAATGGTATGATGGAAACATTTCACAAAATAGTGTTGAAATGGGAAATCATTTCCATAAATTTCATCACAGGACTCCACAGAATAAAAAAAGAAAATAATGCAATCTAATTGATAATGGATCCCCTTATATAGTCAATTCATTTCATTCTGGTCCAGGAATATTTATCTCTTCACCTAATCATCATATTATACATAAGGGAAGTGGTAATAATTGATGGAGTTTAACTATATATTTTATCTAATCAAGATATTAGTTTGACCTTGAGGTTTTGGAGATGCCTTTAGTAAGTGTTGGATACAAAACTGAGCTTCACCATTGCTTATCACCCTCAAATGGATGGTTATTCTGAAAGGATCATTCAAACTCTTGATGGTATACTAATGTTGTTGGAGTTGGTGCCCTAGAAACCAAATTCTTTATACATTATGATAAAAAAAATATTCATTGGATGAATATTAATAAACTCTGTATCACATCATGACTGTTCCACTACGTGACATAGTGTGTGATAATTTCTTAAGAATAGATGTAACACTAAAAGGTCATAGAAGATCCCTAATATGATGAGAACCCAGAAGTGTAATGACATTGTTCTTGAATATATGTTCTATGGACGGATGATATCATTTGAAGAGACACAAATGATATATGCTCTTAGGGGTGTGGACTCATGAACCTTTGAGGAACCTTCTCATGGTGTGCACCCTTGGTAAAATAAAGGGGGATATTATGTGAACAAGACCCGCCAGTAGGAAATCAACATTCATATGTGTCATTGTATGTTCCTATCAGCCCACATGTGTATTGGTCCTCATACTTTAAGATTATTATTAATGGGCATTATGAATCACGCACTTCATTTTATTGTCAAAAACCATGATGACTAATGTTTGTGGTGAGGTAGGATATGTTGGGTGCATCATAAGTAATACTGCGTTAATGAATAATACTAAAAATATTTTTCACTTCTATGGAAGTGGATATCTCAGGCTGTTTGATGGAAATGATATAGCCTAATAAAATACATGACCATGGTGTCCTCTAGGCAAGTTTAATTCTGGGAAGTCCAAGAATGAGAAATCGAGAACATGGATTGATGGCACTTGCATGCAACCCACTTGATTAAAGATATCGGGACAAATACATTATATTGCATGGTAAGAATTCATATGAGGTGACCTGTCATTGAGACATCAACTTATTTTTCTAGGCTGCCTTGACCTTTTTCTAGATAGTAATCTTGGACTTTAGGCAATCCCACTTAATGCTAATTAGAAAGAGGCCTAGAGGGCTACACACTAAGTGTACCCAGTATCTCAGTTAATTAATTTATTTATTTAACAAGTTGAATAAATATTATTCCCAATTGTGGTTTAATATTTATTCAAGTATGCCTGATCGTATTTATTTCATCTCAAGTTATTTGATATAATATATTGCATACATAATCTTTATTTATCAGTGAATAATGCAGTTATATTTACTTAATAAATAAATAGTCATTATTCAAGGATTGGTAAATACTGAGGTGGATTAGCGGACCAAGTTATGGGTCTGAAGATAAATAATTTTAAATATAATCTAGTTAATAATATTAAAATATAACATGCGAAGCACATGTCAGGGAAATAATAGCATTGCTATTATTATTTGACATGGAGTTTTCACATGGAATAATGAATTAAGTTACAATGCCTGTGCTAATTATTTATTATTACCTGGTGAATTAAATTCGTTAAGCCTATGTCGTGGAAGTAATTGCATTGATATTATTATTTGACATGGGTTTTCATATGGAATAATAAATTAAGTAACAAAACCTATGCTAATGATTTATTATTACACAGTGAATTTAATTCCCCGTTATGTTATTATTATCTGTATAAGACAAGGGGTCATTCCACTAGTTAATCAATCATTGTGTGCCCAAAATAATTAGAGAAAACCCATCGAGACTAGAGAACTATTCCCTCTCCAAGAACACTCTCAATAACGAGAGATATCCTCCTCCACTGTATCGAGGAGAATTCTTTAGAATTGATTCTCAATGAGATTGAAGGTGGACATCACAAGCGCAAGGATCTTCCGCACTAGCACCTAGAGACTCCTTTGGAGATGTCTAAAGATACGTGGAGAATGTGTGGATCACGAATAGAGAATTTCTATCCTTTGATTCTATATCACAACAAAGACACACCTCAGACCCATAGTTAGACACATCAATGATGAAATAATCACCGTGGAGTTATATCTAAAATTTAATTAAATAAATAATAAAAAAAAATTCAATCATCTTTTCTTGGTTTCAGGTTCACTCCTTTTTCTTTTAACTTTGATTCAATTATATGGACACTGGCATTCATCATCGTATTGATCCTGGATTAATCATCGATTATGAAAATTTCCAAAGTTGGGTACACATCCGTCCTATGCTTTCGCTATGCCCAGAACCTACAAGTGGTATTAGAGGGGTCATATTTTCATTTATAATTATTTAAATAATTTGATGATGATTTACCATTTAATAAGTTAGTTTTTCAATTCATGTTTCTATCATTCTTGTAATTTGAATTTCAAGAACTATTCCTCCCTTATCGTTTCCCACAAATCAAATAGAAACATATAATTTTATGATTAAAATAAAATAGAGGATCTCATCAGGAGGTGCCGATGATTCTGTATAGATAACATAAGAATACATGTCGTGTAGTCAGATCTACACATTGTGTATTCATGTTAAATTCATCAGGAGTAATTTGGAAATTATGAAATCCTTGTGCATTGTTTGAACCAAGGATGCTCATTGCTAATAATGGAGGTTGGTTTATGTTTATTGTCAATATTGACATGGATGACTATGGAGTTTGAAAATAATATGGTCATACGTTTGGGGAGGAAAGTAGTATTGATGGTTTCACAGCTTCTCTGTGTTTTCCAAACTTTTGGGCCTTAAAAATTGGGAGTTTGGTAATGGTTCTCAGCAACGGTACATGGTGAATGCATGCGGTACATGGTGAAGGTGCATTGTACGTGGTGAAGGAGCATGATATTCATTTAAGGATCTTGGTACATGGTGAAGGTGTGTTATATGCAGTGAAGGTGTGCGGTATGTGGAAAGGTATGCAGAGCTTAAAACAGTTCGCAGCGACGATATGCGCTGAAGGCATGCGATATGTGAAATACTGCTGAAAACGGTTTGTAGCAATGGTACAGAATGAAGAGATGCAGTATGCTGACTGATAGACATACTGTATGAAGAAGGTTAACAGTATGCGATAAAAGTTCACAGTTCAGAGGATTGGAGTACGTAGTGGAGGATTGCAATACACAGTTGGAGTTCAGTTTACAGTGAAAATTGCCGCACATTAAAACTTTTGTTAAATCATATTACTGAAATTTTCAGAGTTATGTTCCTATTTAAATAGCAGTAATCCTATTTATTAAGAGAAAATATTGGAGATTAAAATTTTAGGAAGAAATTCGGTGAAGTCTAAAGTTGTATGTGAAGGAGAAGATGATACAAATAGAGAATCATTCTCATAAGGAAAATAGTTCGCAGAAGAGAGCACAGTTCGCATAGGAAGCTCTCATAGTACATGGCCGAGAAAGGAAATATACAGATTAGGACGATACATGGAGGAGTAGAGCAGTACATAGAGTAGGGAAGTACGTGGAGAAGAATACTTTTTAGAGGAGTTGGACGGTACATGGAAAAAACTGGATGGTATGCTGAAATAGTAGCGGTATGCACGAATAGAAGTGGTACAAAGAAATAATAGAAGTATTAGAAAATAACTATGGTACGTGAAAACAATAGTAGTATGAAATAATCTTGAAAAATGAAAAAATTAGTTTGAAAAATTAATTTCCATAACATATCAGTGTACGAAAAAATAAATTACATCTATGGGTGATTACAGGACTTCAACAGAGCATCAATTTATAGTTGAAAATGCATGATCTAATTCTAAACCGTTAAATAAACCTTCAAGTCGATAAACTGAGTGAAGATTATTCCAACATAGTGAGAAAGGGGGAGTCAGTAGACGTGATCCGAGGGATGCAATGTACTATCCCTAAAACCTTGTAAAGGCTATGTGCCTAACATAGAGTGGCTGTGCTAAAATCTTTTAATCCACAACATGTAATGATTATTGGGTTTTGGTACGACCGAAACACTATCAGCGTATACTTCTTGGACACAACCCTTAGTGGCGAACCAAGTAAAATTTTTGTGTCATTGATTTTCATTTGATTGTTTATCTTCTGCACTTCCTCTTCAGAAAAATTTAAAAGGTTCTTACCAATGTGGAAACACGATCCATTAGTTTAAAATAAAAATTTGACACCTTGATTAACCCCTCCCCTCTCAAGGTGTTCCAGGGTCCTTCAAGTGGTATCAGAGGGTAAAGGTTGCTGGTGTTAAATCTATCCTGTTTTTTTAGCATGGATAATATAGTTAATGTTAGGGGAGTTCCTTTGTTTGATGTAAGTAACTTTCAGATATGGAAGAATAATATGAGATCTCATCTAATATCACTTGGAATTAATGTGCTATTTTACACTTCACAAGGAATACATGTCACTGATCCAACTGGTCTATCTATGACAAATAAAGCTAGGGAAATGCTAGATAATGATGCTAAACCCCAAAATGCACTAACTACAGCTCTTTTTGATCAAATATATCTGAAGGGGATAAACTATACATCAACAAAGTCTATGTGGGAGAAACTAGAAAATATATATTAAGGTGACAACAATGTGAAGGATTCAGATCTCTATGTTTTACAAAAACGGTTTTATGATATGAAGATTCACCCTAATGAAAATGAAGATTATTTATTCAATAGAATTATTGAAGTTGTATGAGAAATTAGAGGGATTAGAAAAGAGATCAAAGACATTTATATGGTAAAGAAAATATTGAGAAGACTTCTACCCATTTATATTACAAAGGTTTCTTCTCCTAAAGAAAGGGATCATTCCAAACATTCTCTTGATAATTAGCTGAGCAGCCTGGTGGTATATGATATGAGTCTCAACCCAGAAGATGTAATGACTCGTGTAAGCAAGGAAATGGCATTCAAATCCACAAAAAATTTAAAGATCAAGATATTTTGTTGATGAATATGATGCGGAAAAATAAGTTCTTTCTCTCATTTCCAAGAAACTCAAGAAGGGAATATTGAAATTTTAAGGAAAGCTACCTCGTGCTTATTTTCATTGTGGAAGAGTTTGTCACATTTCCTATTGTGGGCCAAGATAGTTTAATAATAAATAATGTGAAGATAGAGACATTCAAAATCCAAATAAAAGGTTTTTTCAAAAAGAGAGACTTCAAATATGGAAGGAAATTTTAAAGAAATAGTTTTTTCATGAAGAGGAAGATTATGAAAAGGAACTCTATGAGGAAGAGGAAGAAAAATTTGAATCTGGTAACCATGATTCTATTATGGAGACCATTGAAAAGTCAGAAACATTGAAAAATAAAGCTAGAGATAATCAGTTGAATACTAATGTCGATCTGAAGTTGAAATTTATGGATGCTTTTGGTAAGCTTGAGAATAAATATAAGAGCTGAAATAAGTGGAAAGAAATGGTGGAGGAATATTTATAATATATTTATCTTCTAGAAGAGGAATTAAAATTACTGGAAGAACTGGTGAAAGTAAAATCATCAATCTATGAAAGCACTGATGATGTTGTGGAACTAAAAATCAGAATTGAAGAACAATAAAAGGTCATCAATGACCTTACCTTGAGATGAGAGGAGATGTACAAGACCATTGAGGGACTCGAAGAAGAAGTTATTACTCTGATACATAAATTCAAAAGTGAATCAATTTCAAAAGAGGAAAAGAAGGAAATACAATTTGGAAGGTTCTCAGATGCTGAGTTACTAGGGATAGAAAAACGTTGTTCTGATGGAGTTGAAAAGAACTTGAGTGATCAAAGACCCACATGTATAAGAAATAATGGGATTGGTTGTGATGCTGGAACGTCAAATTATATAAATAAGGTTAACAAGAATAATTCCAAGTTTAAAGTTGATCATATTGAAAAGCCACTAAAATTTCTAAAAAAGAATCCCTTAAATCAAACAGAAAGGATAACAGAAAAATATCCTTGAATTTTCAGAAATGATAGGGAGTCAAACTAGTTTACCAAGGAAGAAGGAATGAAGAGAAATAGAGGGGAGATGACATTTCCTTTCATGATATGTCAGTTTTGTGGATATCTGGGCCATAACATTTCATACTGTGAAGATACACGGAGCTATATGAATGGGGAAGAGTTAGGAGTTCAAAAAAAGAGAACAGATTCATATCCTACTTCTTATAGAAGAAATAATTTCTATGGGTATTTTTTTTAACTGTTCTAACTTTGGGCATAAAGCTATGTATTGCAGGTATAAGTATGGCAAGAGAAAGTGTTTCAATGCTAAGGGATGAGCCAATAATTGTCAACCATACAATGTTGCAATTTCAAATAGGTTTGATCCTTTGGAATTCGAATTTATATATGAAGAACTAATGTATACAGAAGAGATAATTTAAAGACCAATAATGTCTTACACTCAATTCAATATCGCATGGAAAGAAAGTAAGAAAATTGAAAAATCCAATTTTGCAGAAGTAGCCCTAAAAACTACAAAGAACAACAACACATGGATTCTTGATAGAGGATGTCCATCCCACATGATGGGTATTGCAGACCTATTAATGAATTTCAAGAAGAAGGTCGATGAAACAATGAGGTTCGGTAACGATGTTTCTTTGAAGATTAAAGGCAGTGGAAGTACTAATCCAGCAAATAGAGGGTTGAAGAAAAATGAAGCCCTTTATGGGGAAGGTCTACATCACAATCATCTTAGTGTGAGTCAAATCTATTAATCAGGTCTTATTGTGACATTCAATTAGAATGGATGTACTATAAGAGGAATTTCTAGGGATTTTCTCATGAAATCCTGTACAATAGATGGAAACTTATATCCGGTTGACAGTAAATAGAAAATTTTCTACCTAAAAATTGAAGAGGAAAACAACTTATGACATTAGATATTGGGGCACATCAATCAGAAATACATGGAAAAGATACCTAATATGAATATAGTCATAGATATACCTAATCTAAAGTGTGAATGAGAAAAGACCTGTGATGATTGCATGTGAGGGAAACTAGTCTGCAGTTTCTACTGGCCAAAGAAGAAAATAGCATCAAATATCCCTGACCTCATCTAAATAGATGTATTGGCCTGATAAATGTTGCTGGAACTCATTGAGAAAGGTACTTTGTTCTTTTCATATATGATTCTAGTAGAATGGCATGTGTGATCATTATACACAGGAAGTGACAAGTGAATGATTGCATGAAAACCTATCATCAAATTGCTAAGAATGATACTAGATGGAAGATAAAAGTCTTTCGGTCTAACAATATAGGGGAATAAACATCCATTTAATTTGAAAATTCCCTAGAGAGGCATAGGATACAACATGAGGTGGCATCTGTGAGAACTCCACAGAAAAATGGATTTGTTGAGCACATAAATTGACTGGTAAACAACATGGCCAAAACTATGTTTGGTTGAGATTCGTATTCCTTGACATTACTGGAAAAAGGTGGTACAATCTACATCGTATATTCAAAATCAAAAAGGTCTATATATGGGTGAGACAAAGACACCATATGAATTTTCTCATGGAACGAATCCCAATTTTAAATATATTCATGTGTTCGAAAGAAAATGTTTCATCTGAAACAAAGAAGGGAATCTAGTGAAGTATGGAGAGAATGCAGATAAAGGAGTATTTCTTAGATACACAATGAAAAGAAAACCCTAAAAATGTTTCAATAAGTGCTTGGGAATAGTTGTGGAAAGCAGTGATTTTAAGATCATTGAAGAGAAAAACCCAAATGCTTCAAGGAATTCTTATAGTGATTTGATAGAAGATGAGGAAGAATGTGAGCATAGAACAAATGATAATACAGAGGTAGAGGATGTTGTACAAAACCTTCAGGAGGCACATCATGATGTTGACTCAGAAGAATAATTATAAGAGTAATCCATAGTTGGAGGGAATTCGGTTGAACCCCAAAGAAGAAATAGAAGAGAAGATATTGATCAGTGCAATATTATTGGGGATCATAATACACCTACATAGATAAGGAGAATGATGAATAATGCACATTCTGTATTTCTATAAATTGTAGAACCATCCTCATTTTAAGGGGCTGCAAAGAATGAGTCATGGGTGAAATAAGTGAATGAGGAGTTAGATAATATTGAAAAATAATAAGACGTGGTATCTTGTTAAAGACCCGAAGATTATAATGTGATTGGTACAAAGTGTATTTTCATGAAAACATTTGACAAACATGGAAATGTGATTATAAATAAGGCACACTTGGTTTTTAAGGGATATTCAAAAATCAAAGGTGTTGATGTTGAAGAGACATTTGCTCCTATAGAGAAACTAGAGTCAATCAGACTATTTCTTTACTAGGCAATCCAAAGAGCTTATAAAGTTTATTAAATAGATTTCAAGGCAACATTCATTAATGGATCATTGGAAGAAGAAGTCTACATTGAACAACCCATGGGGTTATTTCTTGGAAATGATGAAATAAAGGTTTTTAAATTAAAGGAATCTCTTTGTGGCCTTCAACAAGCACCACGAGCATGGGACTCTCGGTTAGAATCTTATATGAGAAAGATTGAGTTTAAAAGAGGAGGAGTGGATCAAAATCTCTATGTGAAGATTTCAAAAAATGATCAATTCATGTTATTGGTATATGTGGATGATATTATTTTTGTTGGAAGCAGGTATGGATCAATGGATGAATTTTCCAATCACATGAAATCAAAATTTGAAATGTCCATGAATGGTGAACTCACATACTTTTTAGGGTTTCAGGTGATTCAGAAGAAATATTACACTTTCATTTCTCAAGAAACGTTTTCAAGAGAGCTGCTAAAGAAATTCAATATGCAAGATTCCAAACCAATGTCGAATCCAATTGTGGTTGGAACGAAGCTCAGGAAGCATGTGGACGAGACTTCTGTGGATCTCACCATGTACCAAAGAATCATTGGAAGCCTACTATAATTGACAAAAACACCACTAGATATTGTCTTTGAAAAATTCTTTGTAGCCCTCTTTTAGAGAAATCCGAAGGAAGAACATATGGCGGCAGTGAAAATCATCATGAGATACATTCATGGTACACAAAATTATGGGCTATACTTTTTTTGAAAGAATAGAAAGTGAAATGTCTGCTTTTTTTTATGCAGACTAGGCTAGATATGTAGTGGACATAAAGTCTACCAGTGGTGGAGATTTCTATGTTGGGAAGAAACATGTCGGATGGTTAACCAAGGAATATGAAAATACTTCTCTTTGTACTGCCGATGATGAATATATATATTCTTTTAAGGAATGCACTCAGTTACTTTTGGATGAACCAGCAACTGACTCACATAAGTGATGAGGTAAAACAACCAATTCTGATTTACTGTGATAACAAGAGTGAAATTGATCTTATAAAGAATCATATTCAGCATTCTCGTACAAAAAATATTGAGATCAGATATCACTTCATCATGGAAAAAGTTGAAAAAGGTGTGATCAAAATGGACCATGTGGGAACCGATGAGCATGTGACTGACATTATGACCAAGCCACTATCAGTGGATATGTTTGATAAACATTGGTTGAACCTCAGTTTTCACCCACCTCCTAGTGTATAATGAGGTTACAAGATTCCACACTCCCTAGTTGTTTTAACTATTCATAATCTGTTTGTGGAAATAATGCAGGTTTATGGGGGAGATACAATCTAGGGGGAGCATGTTTTATTTCTATACAAGTTAATATTTAGTTCCTTGGGTTTATTTCCAATGGGGGAGAATGGATAAATTCAATGGATAGTTTTTTTATTTCTTTCTGGTTATGGGAAATATGGAGAATAGAGAAATCTAGGAATGAAACTATAGGGTTGAAAAGAAAAGGATGAGAAATCAATTCATGTCCTCAATCTTGAAATAAAAAGGATGAGAACTCTATTAATGTCCTCTCTCTTGTTTTATAGATCAAGTAATACTCATGTATACAAAATGTTATGGATGAGTTGTTTCTTGAAGGTTCATATTTTGATCTTGGCTGGGGCATTGGTGAATGTATCTGGAGATTGAAAACTAACCCAAAGGGGGAGATTGTTTGAACCAAGGATGTTCATTTCTAATAATGGAGGTTGGGTTGTGTCTTTTTGTCAATATGCACATGTATATATAGGGAGTTTTAAAATAATAGGGTCATACATTGGAGACTAAAAGTAGTATTGAAGGTGGCGTAGTTTCCTAGTGTTTTCCAAAATTTTGGGCCTAAAAAATCGGGAGTTTGGTAACGGTTTGCAGCAATGGTATGCTGTGAAGGCATGCAGTACACAGTGAAGGGGTGGTACATAGTGAAGGTTCATAGTATGTGTTGAATGTGTGAAGTATGTGGTGAAGGCATGCGGTACCCGGAATAGTGCATAGAACTGAAAAAAGTTCACAGCGACGGTATGTGGTGGAGGCATGCAGTACGTGAAATGCTACCAAAAATGGTTCACTATAACAATACGCAGTGAAGATATACAGTATGCATACTGATAAACATATGGTACGTGGATGGTTAATGGTACATGATAATGGTTCACAGTTTAGAGGATTGTATTACATAGTGGAGGGTAATAATATGCCGATGGTTTTAAGTTTACAATGAATATTGTCCCACATTGAAAATTTGGCTAAATCAGATTATATAAATTTGCAGAGTTATGAGCCAATTTAAGGAGTAGTAATATCCTATGTTAAGGGATGATATTGGAGATTAAAATTTTAGTAAGAAATTCGGTGAAATATAAAGTTGTATGTGGAGGAGAAAAAGGTACACAAAGGGAATCATTTGCGAAAGAAAAAATGTTCACAGAAGAGAGTGTGGTTTGTGAAGGAAGCTCTTGCAGTACGCAGCCAACCAAGGCAGTACATAGAGTAGGATGATATGTGGAAGAGTGGAGTAGTATTTGGAGTTGGATAATATGCGGAGAAGGGATGTTCGTAGAGGATTTGGGCGGTACACAAAAATAGTTGGATGGTACGTGGAAGCAAATCTGGTACGCAGAAAAAATAGTGGTACGCGGAAACAATAGTGGTACGCAGAAACAACAACTGTACATGAAAACAGCAGTAGTACGCAGAACACCCAACGAATCCTGAAAATCTACCAAATCAGTTTTCGGAATTAGTTTCAATAACATATCAGTGTAAGACAAAATAAATTACATATGTGGCTGATTACAGGACATTAACAGAGCATCCATTTACAATTGAGGATGCATGATCTAATTGTAAACCATTTAAGTGACCTTCAAGTCGATAAACTAAGTGCATATTCTTCCAATGAGGTGATAAATGGGGAGTTAACAGAGGTGATCCAAGAGATACACTGTGCTTTCCCTAAAACCTTGTAAAGGTAGTGCGCATGGCACATAGTGACTATGCTAAACTCTTATAATCCACAATTTGTGATGATTAGTGGTTTTTGGTATGATTTACACAATATAGGCATATAGTATTTGGGCATATCCCTTAGTGGTGAACCAAGTAAAATTTCTTTTTCATTTATTTGCATGTGATTTTTTATCTTATGAACTTTCTGTTCAGACAGGTCTAACAGGTTCCTACCAATGTGGGAACAAGATCCATCATTTTAAAAGAAACATTTGACACCCTGATTCACCCCTCCCCTATCAGGTTGTTTTGAGGTAATTCATGCATTAATGAAATGTAGTTTAGTTAACTCTTACACCGCATGTTGGCCAGTAGAGACTAGCGCATGGTCAACCAGACTATAAACTATGTGGCCCATTGGAAATTGTGTGTAGTCCCTTTGGGTTCAGGTCAAGTTTTGTATCCCATACATAGATTTCTCGGCTGGTGACCATGTAACGTGGAGTCTAAATGGCATTTGGCCCACTGGAAATGTCGTGTACTATGATGATTTTTGAAGTAGACCTCATATTCCATTTCCCCAAGCATGTACTTCAGATGGATGGTGAGGAGGGTACGTGTTGTGTTGTAGGATCTAACCAGTGTAATGTTTCCAGATTACACAGATTTAAAAATTTATTAATATATTATGTTAACCCTTGAGACATGTACCTTCATGTGGTTGCAAATATGGGACACATCATGTGATAGATTTATGATATATATATATATATATATGTTTAATTAACATCTGTGTAATGTTCAAAGATCTTCACATCATTTACGAGTTGTATTACAATTATAATTTTGTGTGCATGCTACATGTCACAAAGAATAAAGTGTATAAAAGTATAAATACATGTTGGGTAGTTTTTTATGTGTATTCACTGGGTTGATTCCAAGATACAAATTATGTACAAGGTTATGAATGTGAATCTTAATGAAATTCAATAAAAGATTAAGATTAAAAGGATTGATTAATTAAAGATAATGATTAATCGATTCGAGTGTAATTTATCTCAATAGAAATGATTAAAATAATTGAAAGCTAGTTTTATTAAATGTGTAATTAGTTTCATGTATGTGGAGGATCATGATCTAGACCGGACCTTTGTATGAGATTGATCCCCCTTTAATTTTTTTATTAAATTAAAATTGTTGGCCTACATTACTTCTCCTTATTAACATGTAGGGTTTGTATGCCCATGGGTTCTTTTATGTAACCCCCTTTTACCACTCATCTTAATGTGAGTTAAAAGTATATGTAATGGATGGAGCTCCCATGTTAGTGGAGGCAATTCAAGTTAGGATCCGAGACAAAACCAATGAAAGGGATACAATGGTGGACATGTGGAAAGCTATAAACACGAACCTTAAACAGTTCAAGGTGTTTCTCCCCTAGTTCAGGGTTAGTTTATAAAGTGCTGGATAAACTAACCAATAAAGATCCTGATCATACCTATTATTTTATTTCTATCAGTTGTGTGGTTATTCATTATGGATGTTTGACTCGATCACATAATTAATGAATGAACGAGCATAAATTATGGAACTAAACTAAAAATGGATTATGCGTAAATATTATCTATACAAGGAAAATTACATAAGTATATCCCACTTAATATTTAAAATCATGTGAAAATATAATAAGTGGAAATTTATGAATAAAGGATAGAATTCCTCAATTAAATATTAAGTCGGTATAGCCTTCCAGTACTTTGGTTAGAATCGAACCATAGTTTAAAGTGATTGACCAACCCTAGTTTGGGTGCTTTCAATTATCAAGAAATTTTAATTTGATGTTTTGGGTCAACATAAAGTAGTTTACATCAAGGTTTGAATGCCCTAGAAATACTAGGTGTAAATGATAGGCAAAGGTTGAGGAAATCCAAAATTAAGGATTTCAGGATTGAGGAGTCCACGCAACAGATCAAGGAGCTATGAGTTAATGCAGTTGGTATTTGGAATGCTTACCTAAATCATTTGAAGTTTCTTGACCAACACTATTTGGGGTAATGTGAAGAGAAATATGGATCCTTTCCACTAAAATGTATAAGAAACAGGATATTACGAATCCAATGGCGAGGGCTATTGGGTTTTGAAAAAATAGTTGGAGACTAATAGATATTAATTTATTTATCTGTCAATATTTTTCAAGATAACATTCTAAAACTATGTTCATATTAATATGTAGAAATAGAAATAAAAATGACATAAAAAATATCATTGTATTCTATACTCAGGATGGAAAAACTTGTCACTGGAACTAATTTTAAAGAGTGGCCAAGGCGGCTTCAAGTTATCCTTCGCCATGAGAGGAAACTTTATGTACTGGAAGGGACTTTACCAGTTACACCTGTAAATGAGGAAAGTGATGAGTAACTCTCTATGTATGAGAAACATTTGAATGACACTATATATGTTTAGCGCCTCAATCTATCATCCATGACAAATGATCTCTTGAAGCAGCATGAAAAAAGGATTTTTATAGCATGATGTCTCACCATTAGGATCTCTATCAATTGAAGGTGAGACAAGAGAGGTATGAGATTTCCAATGATTTATTCACTACTAATCTTGGAGAGTTTTTCCAACTGGACAACATGTAGTCATATTTATTGGCTAAATTGAGCATCTAGGAATCTTAGGGATTAAATTCCCGGATGAGTTGCATACAGATCTCATACTATCATAACTTCCTAAGACCTTCTGTAGTTTTATTGTGAATTTTAATATGAGTAATAATGAGAAGTGCCTATTAGAGCTTCTTACCCTGATTTTCTGAGTTCATAAGAACATGAGTTGTGAAAAAACCCATAGTCCTTATAGTGAATAGGAAGATGAAGGACAAGGAAAAAGGGCATATGATTTTTAAACAATCTAAATCCTCTGAGCACAGTCTGTCCAAGAAGAAGAATATCCAAAGGTAAGACATGGAAAAGGAGGAAATATGATTTGTATGGGGAAATTCAGTCCATAGGAAGAAGAACAACACCCATATGCAAGGGGAAGCCAAAGGTGAACTTGTTATCAAGTGAAATCTTTCCATTTCTACACTTTGGATATTAGATATTGATTTTGGGGAAAAAAATTTATTCAAATGCAGGAAACAAGTAGATTTAGGAAAATTGCCAGAGGAGAGGTGGATCTATGAGTCAATAATGGTATGAGGATAGCTTCTCTTTCCATTGGTGACTACCACATCACATTACTGACGTGAAAGATTTTGGTTTTACATTTAAATTATTATGTACCTAGTTTTACTAGAACATAATTTATGTATCGTGTTTAGATACATATAAATTTATTTTCATGTTTGGAAATAAATGTTGTTACCTTTATCAGGATAACATATGTTATGGTATGGAACATTTAAATAATTGTTTGTATGTATTATATTATGAGAACCTAGTGTTTCCAATTGATAACAAACCAAGTTCACATGACTCATACAACACCTAGTTGTGGAATCACCACCATGGATATATAAACCAGAAGTGCCTAAAAAATATATGTCAAGATGGTTATTTAGACTCTTCCAAGAAAAAACTACTTGATATATGTCATGATTGTTTACAAGGGAAAATGACCAAACCAACATTTGGTGGATAGGGTGAAAGGGCCACAAAGATTTGTGGATTAGTACACACTAATGTGTGTGGAACATTTCTAGTAGAATCTAGATGTGGATATTATTACTTAAATACTTTTACTGATGACTTATATAGATATGGATGTGTTTTCTAAATGAGGTATAAGTCTGAGTCCTTCTATAAATTCAAGGAGTTGAAGAATGAAGTATAGAATCAACTTAGTATGAAGATAAAGAATCTTTGATCGAATCGAGGTGGAGAATATCCTAACCATGTTTTAATCAACCTTTTATGGGAGTTTGGGATTCTATCTCAAGTTACTCCACCTTATGAACCGAAGTGTAATGGTGTTAGTGAAAGGTGGAACCATAACTTGTTGGACATGACAGGGTCGATGATGCATCATGCAGATTCTCCATTATCCTTTTGGAGACACGCATTGAAAACTGCATCATTCACATTATACCAAGTACCAACTATGGAAGTAAATATTATTCTCTTCAAGTTATGGGGTGGAAAGAAACCCACTTTGCTGCATACACGTGTATGGGGTGTGATGCATTAGTTTAGGATTTCACAGGAAACAAACTAGAACCCCAGGGATGAAGTGTATCATTATAGGGTATCCTAATGAAACAAAGGGATATTATCTATACAACCCCTCAAACAAGAATGTTATTGTTTCCATGATTTATATCATTATTGAGAGGGTGCATATCCTCAAAAAGGATTGTGAGAAATATTGACATCGATGAAGTTGTTGCTCAAGATACATGTGAGTTGGCACAGAAACAAGTTCCATAGGTCCCCGTGGAAGTGGTAGTTCCTGAAACACAAGTACTATGTTGGAGTACAAGAGAGGTAAGGGAACAAGAGAGATATGGTTTCATTTTCACTGAGGATGGTGACTCATTATTATTGGACACTGAAGAACCTCTCTCATACAAGGAAGAAGTTGAAATCTCAGAAGCTACAAGATGACTAGAAGCATTGAATTATCTGATGGATTCCATGTATCCGAACCATGTATGGGTTCTGTTCGATGCGCCAGTTGATGTAAATCTTATTGGGTGTAAATGGGTATTCAAGAAGAAACTGGACATGGAAGGTCAAGTTAGTACCTATAAAGCAAGGATAGTGGATAAGGTTTTTAAACAATGTCAATGAATTGACTATGATGAAACCTTTTTTCCAGTTTCCAGGTTTAAGTACATAATAATCATACATTCCATAATAGATTTACATGATTTCAACATTTTGTATATAGATGTAAAAACTACATTTCTTAATGGAAACCTTTAGAAAGATGTCTATATGACACAACCCGAAGGTTTTGTGACACCAGGTGATGCTAAATTGGTATAAAAAATGCAGAGATCCATTTATTTATTAAATCAAGCATCTAGATCATGAAACTTTCAATTCGATGAAGCCATAAGAGAATTTGGTTTCATTATGAATGAATGTGAGCTGTGTGTTTACTAGTGGTTTGATGGGAATTCGGGTGTTATCTAAGTTGTATATGTTGAAAACAGATTTCTTATTGGAAATAATATAACAGAATTGCAGTCATTCATGAACTAGTTGAAAAAGTACTTCTCTATTAATGTCTTAGGAGAAGAAGCCTAAATTATAGGGATCAAGATAATTCGTGATTGATCCAAGAGGCTTCTTAGACAAAGTCAAAGTACATAAATTTAAAATATACTAAAGAGAGTTAGTATGAAAAAATACAAGAGGGGATTGGTTCCAGTGTCACATCATATACATCTTTATAAGAAAATGTTTCCCCATACACCACATAAGAAATATAGGATGAGTAAGATTCTATATGCTTCAGCGATATGATCTGTCATGATTTTCATGTTATGTACAAGACTTGTTATTTCCTATGCACTAATAATGGTAGGAAAATATCAAAAAGATATGGGATAACAACATTGGACTATAGTCAATACTATCCTAAAGTATCTGAGAAGAACTGAGGATATGTTCCTGGTGTAGGGAGTAGAAGAGTAGCTTATCATCAAAGGTTATGTTGATGCTAGGTTTCAGATATATCAGAATGATATGAAATTGCAATCCGGATATGTTTTACATCTCAAAGGAGGAGTTGTGATATTGAAGAGTACGAACAACCATTTTTCACTGATTCTACAGTAGTGTTGGAATATATAGAAACTTTTGATACAGCCAAGAAATTAGTCTAAATTCAAAATGTTTTCCAGGAGCTTGAGGTGGTTCCTAGAAGTAAATAATCCATTACATTGTATATTAATAATACATTAGTGGTGGATCTTGAAAAACAGACATGGTCACATCAATGAACGAAGAACATACTCCGTAAGTATCACATATGGATGGATTTATATCAAAAGGATGAAGTTGTTGTGAGAAGAGTGTCCATGGAAGAGAACATGGTGGACCCCTTGACTAAAGGCCTATCTCAGCAAAAGCATGAATATCATGTGAGAGAAAGCATACGTAAGGTTGTTAGTAGTTGGCTCTAGTGAAAGTGAGAGTTTGTTGGAGTTGGTTCCCTTTAAATAAACTTCTTTGTACATTATAATAAACATGTATTCTTTGTATTAATGTTAATAATCTCCTTATCACATCATGATTGTTATTCTATTTGACAAGGTAGGTGCTATTGTCCTATGAAAAGCTGTCGCACTAAAAGGTCATAGGGGATGCCTACTACGATGATAACCCAAAAGTGTCTTGAAACAATTATTGAATACATTTTCTAAGACCGGATGATATCATTTTAAGGGACACAAATGATACAAGCTATTAGGGGTGGGGAATCATGAAACTTTGAGGAACCTTCACATGATGTGTTCCCTTAGTAATATCCTAGAGGATATTATGAGAAAAATACCCACCAATAGGAAATACACATTCAAAGTGTCATTGTATATTTCTATCTTCGGACATGTGTATTGGTCCTTATACTTTAAGATTATTATTAATTGGTATTATGACTCACTCACTTAGATTTATTAATGGAAGCCATGATGATAGATGTTCACAGATAGGTAGGATATATTCAGTGCGTCACGAGTAATACTGCATTAATGAATAATTCTAGAAAGGCTTTGTCACTTCTATGGAAGTAGATTTCTCAGGCCCTTTGATGGAAATGATATATCCTAAATAAATTGACTTCCATGTATTTCTCTAGGAAAGTTCAATTTCAGGAATTAAAAGAATGTGAAATTGAGAACATGGGTTGATGGAACTTAAAAGCAACCCACTTAATGGGAGATATCAGGACAAATGGATTATATTGCACAGTAAGCATTCATATGGGGTGACATATCATTGCGACATTGACTTCTTTCTCTTGGGTGTCTTAACCAATTGATAGATAGTAATCTTGGACCTTAGGAAAGCCCACCTACTGCCAATTAGAAAGAGCCCTAAAGGGTCACAGACTATGTGTAGCCAGTATCATAGTTAAATAATTTATTTATTTAACATGTTGAATACATATTATTTCAGGTTGTGGTTTAATAATTATTCAAGTTTTCTTGATAAAATTTATTTCATTGCTAGTTATTTGAGAGAATATATTGTGGAAAAAATATTTATTTATCATCGAATAATGTAGTTATATTTATTTAATAAATAAACAGTCATTATTCAAGGCCTAGTAAATATTGAAAAGGATTAGTGGACCAAGTTATGTGTCTGATGAGAAATAATATTAAATATTATTTGGTTAATTAATATTTAAATATAACATGAAAGTTAAGCATATTTCATGCAAATAATAGAATTTCTATTATTATTTGACATGGGGTTTTCACATGGAATAATAAATTAAGTAATGACACCTTTGCTAATTATTTACTTTTACCTGGTGAATTAAATTCGTTAAGAACGTATCATGGAAATAATAGTGTTACTATTATTATTTACCATGGGGTTTTCACATGGAATTATAAATTATGTAATGACTCTTATGCTAATTATTTATTACTTCCTAGTGAATTAAATTCCTTATTATGTTATTATTCTCTATATTACACAAGGGGGGAGTTCCACTGGCTAATCAATCTCCATAAGAACAACATCGTGGGTGAAAAGCTCTAATGCATAGAGAAGTCTTCCCTATCCAATAATTATCTCAAGAATGAGAGATATCCTCATTCACTGGATCAAGGAGAATGCTTTATAAGTGATTATCAAGGTGATTAAAGGTGTACATCGCAAGGGCAAGGATCTTCAGCGCTAACATCCGGAGACTCCTTCAGCGATGTCTGAAGATACACAATGAACGCGTGTATCACCACTATAGGATTCATATCCTTGGATTCTACATCGCAATAAAGCCCCAACTCTGACCCATGGTGGACACATCAACAAAGAAAGACTCATCCTAGAGATAATTATATAATTTAAATTAATTTAATTATAAACAAATTATGTCGATCCTATCTTCACAGTTCTAGGTTATCTCCTTTGTCTTTTATCTTTTATTCAATTCTATAGATACTATAATTCATCATCATATTGATCCTAGATTGATCATTGATTATAGAAATTTTCAAATTTGGGTACACACACATCCTGTGCTTCTTCAATGCCTGAAACCTACAAATATTACATTCAATGTATTTTCAAGAATGTTGTGACCAAGACCTTTCCCTAGTGGAGTTCTCATATAAAAACATTTTCCATTGAATAATTCTAATGAGACCTTATGAGAAATTTAGTTGGAAGTGGTGTAAGAATAGTACATGCAGTGGTGAAGAAAGGGAGTGGAAGGTTATGTGGATTTATGTTATCTAATAAATTACAATGAGGTTCAAACCATTCAGATTCATATAAAATCCACAAAATGTAGAAAAGAAAATGACATGCGGACAATCATCAATCTGATCTAGTGTTTTCGGTCAACAATAAATTTTTCCTTAATGTATCACCTTCAAATAAATTCATGAGGTTTGGGAAGAAGGGAAAGCTTAGTCCCAAATACATAGTCCCCTTTGAGAACCTTTATGGCATTAGAGTAGTGTCCTATTAAGTAGATCTCCCACCTAACCTATCTCAAGTACATGATGGTTACATGTATACCTCTTGAGAAAGTACATACCAGACCCCACACGTGAACTGAATTTATAAGTGGTACCAATAGAGAATGGTATTTTATATGAGGAGTAACCAGTGAAAATAGTAGATAATAGAGACCAATTTCTATGAAACAAGTCAACTCTCATGGTCAAAGTGTTGTGCCCGAACCACATGTTTAAGGAGTTGATAAGGGAACTATAAGGTGAAATGAAATAAAAGTACCCTATTTTTTTTGTTAATGAAATGAAAGCATTTAGGGGGAAATTTATGAAGGGGGGTGAATATAACGAATGAAATATTTTTAAATTAAATTCCCTTTATGAATAAATAAATTCATTTTCGAGTAATCTATCCATAGAAAATATATGCACTACTTTGGATATTTTGGACAATTACATTGTTGGTCAAATTGAATAGATAATTAAGCTTCATATCCATTGATATTATAGCTATTGTACTATGACCATTAAGATTAGTATATTAATGGATATGATAAGTCCATTTGACATAAACAAAAGAAGTAATGGCCTTGAAGAGTTGGGTTATACCCAATGAAGTAAATTTACTAGAGATTTAGAGGGAGATAGAATCATAAGTCTTTTCCATTGACGAATCCCAAGGAAATATTCAACAACTAAATTATGAATGAGGTTTTTTATGGGAGGTGTTCAATCGCATTAACCCATGGCCAAGATCATGTTTATTGAACCACCTCATGAAAATATCTGCATCACACACCTTACCGTCGAAGAATTTGTAAAAGTAACAAAGGGATATGTGTCAAGACTCTAATAATATGAATTTTTATATTTTTATTTTCAATAAATAAATTATTTAATTTATCCCTCTTTTATATTACTTTTGAAAAGACTAAATAATGACTTTGATAAAAATTATACTTTGATACGATGAATCAAAAGTTGCATTTTTGAAATATATATTTTCAATAAAGGGACTCCTTTTGATTAAATCAATAATTTTTTAACAAAATATTATTTTATTAAAATATTATTACTATAAAATATTTATGAAATATATATCATAATATAATTTTACAAATTCAAATGTAATTTTTAAGTAAAAAAATCGTTATTGTCAAAAAAAGTATTTTCGAATAAATGGAGATTTTTATTTAAAATTATATATTATTTTATTTATAGAATTATAATGATAAAATAAATAAAAAATTTTAAATTACAATTTTGAAATTATCTAATGGATAATTTTAAATAATATTATGAGCCATGAGAATTCTCAGGTAAAAATTAAATATGGTATAAATATAAAGTGTGTATTATAACATTACAATGACCCCAAAGTGATGTAATATATTCCATAAAAGGTATACACAAACAAATATATATTTAAACATTATAATATTGGGTTTTTGAGGTTATTTAATTAATTTTATAAACCTCTAATTGATCCTTCAAAACATAAATTTTATTTTAATGTTTTAAAATTAATTCTTTATAAACATGACTCATTTCCAAATCACCAACAGAATCATGTTTCTGATTTTGGTTAGTATACATATAAAATAATTAAAATCACTCCTCTTTTTTTTAAATCTTGTCTGAAAACCACTACAAGGAATGGGGTTTTTATTACATTATCATGTAGAGTCCAAAACATATTTTTGTTAATTAATAAAGAATCCTCGTCTCCTTTTCGATATAATCCCACACAACCTCCCATTACACTTCAATATAAATCATTATATAACGATATTACTCTACAAATACCTCTATATATACCTCCCAAGGTGCCCCAATTCTCTTAATAATCTCCTCCAATGATTTTAGAAGCACCCTTTTTTGGGTATGAGATCCTCGCTTTCTCAAGTTTATTCAAGAACCTTATTTATGTCGTGACATTTGGTTTACAATTGATAATGTTTGGATATGTTTTTACACAACCATTATGTACTTATTATTCCAATGTAATGATAGAACCATTTTCTCTAATTAACTCATTCAATAAACATTTATGTTCACCCGTTATTCTGCCGAAATTATACTATGATTTTTCAACGCCAAACATTTGTGTAGTGAATACCCATCCACAATTCCACTCAAGGGTATTCATATAGTTGTACCTATCCTTAATTTATTAGGCATTTAAATTTATGTAACCATCACACCGTAATCCTAGAGATAAATTTTATAAAAGGAAAAATTAGGTTTTATTATTTATGCGGGACACTTATGTGTGTATATGATATGAATGTGACAGGTGGGCCTAGAAATATATATCCATCCAATGAATTGAGTAATTATTTTCCCTCACGATATTCCATGTATAATGCATATGTATTTACCCTAAGAACATTATGTTATGTTATCATGGTGATTACCCTTGACATATGTTTATGATGTCATGCTTTATATTGTTTTCACATTAACATGTTGTCGTTAGGCTGTCATGTTATATAATTCCTCATTGATCAAAATTATTATTTTCACCCATATTATGTTAAATTTATATGTATATGTTATCACTACTATTTATTTACCTTATTCTATGATTTTTTATTCCCATACATGGATTTTTAGCTCACCCCTTTTTAATGTACATCCATAGGTTATCCTGTGCTATTTTAATAGAATGAAGGAATTTTATGAGCATGTTGAGGATGTTTTCAATAAATTCATTAAATTATTATTTCATATTTCTATTATATGTTCATAATTTACCCAATAAACCAAGATTCATGATCTTTTCGTTATGTATTATGTATTCCTTTGTGAGACAAATCATTAATTAATGTATATTAAAACGTTGGTTGTCATAGGGATATGGATTCTCCATTTTTTGGAGGCTTTACTAATAGGGTGGGAAGGGGTAATTCCCCTACCCTAGTTACCCAATGTCGGTGCATTATTACATAACATTGGTATGATAAAAAAAGATCAAGTCTCGAAATGCCGATTATTTTAGTAGTCTTGGAAACATTAGATATATTCATAAGTCTTACATTACATCATAAAGTAAAAAAAACTACAACAACATATTGTCTTCATATCCCCTCATACTATCCCTGCAGGTCATTCATAAATTACTTCTTCAAATCCTAGTAAAAAAAACATTTAAAGGGGTGAGCACAGATGCTCAGTAAGGATAACAATATAGCGGAAACTTTCATAAATAAGCATAAAAATTTAAGGCAAATTAAAACTAAAACAAAAGCCTTTTAAACTTGAACTTCAGCATAATATGGCAAAGATAAAATGAAATAATTCCATTTACTTATTCACAAGGATATTATACTAGTCGAATATCCACATGAAATATCAATAACCACTTTCATAATGATGTAATTCATAATGCTAGACTATCATAACCACATAGTCAAAGCCTTGTACCAAGACTAAAAATAAGACTTTGCCAAGGCCTTGTTCCAAGAAACTAGTTTGTCTCATGAGACCTACCGATGCATCGAGGAGCTATAGCGGGCTCCACCCGTCACCTACTAAGTCCAATGAATTACTCATATAAAAATTTTGAAACATAACATAAACATTTGTATTAAAACTAGCATACGGAATGTCAATACTTTTAACCACAAACCATGAATGGTATAAAAACAGCACATCCACAGTCAAACATAACTCATTCTATACAATATGGAAGATTGTATTGTATCAGATTAACCTCAATCAAGAATAAAAAATGATATTGACATAGATTAAAATAATCATCAAACTATTGATAGAAATACCCCCATTTTTCTTGGAAAAATTTAAAAGTCACACTATTTGTCGAGAAGCCATTTAAAATAGATTTTTGAATCAAAGTGTCCAATACTACTTTGAAACATTTAAAAGGAGTTTTAATTTTAAAACTTTAATGTCCATATAAATAAATTCTTAAAACCATTTTTAAAACATGGACATTAATGAGAAAGATTTATAATAATAAATCATTAAAACATTTAAGATGGTATTTTATTAAGAGTTCCTAATAAAAAGAGAAAAACTTGAATACAAATAATTGAGGTAATCAAAACTTTGTAATATCATGAGAATAAAGGGATTCATGATATAAAATTTCAAAGTACATTATATACACTATATAAAAGTGATTTGGTGTATAACAACAAAGAAGCCTCAATGGAATGTAAATTGAGATGAAATCTCTTATAAAGACCGTATCCTTAGGTTAAGGATAAATCAACGAAATAATTATGTGTGAAAAATATAAATACACTAAATATGGTTTGATATTCAGTGTAAATCAATCAGAGGACATTCAAACATATTCTTGTAAAAACAACACCAATGAATTTGATATTTAACTCATCAAATGGAGATTGAGTTAAAACTAAACTTATCAAGTTCATATCGATGACATGAGAATTTTTCAATTGAGTGACTATGTCTATACAAATTATATCCATAGAAAGGGGAGTGGAAATTATGACACAAGAAAATGAATAGTTATTACACACATAATCTTGGAGTAAAATAATCCATGAAGTATGCGTAAAGACGAATGAGTGGAAATTGTAATTTCAAATTCACTTATTGATTTGGTAACTTAAGAAACATAAACCCATAAAATAAGGATCATACAATGATGATGTAAATATCCATAAGTTAAATTATATTATACGATGAATACAATCATGGGCAGTACACACCACATGTAATAAATAAGTGGTGAACAATGGAAATCTAACGAAATTAAAAGTGATATAAGAAACCCCTTACTTTGTACTTTTTCCTTGGTCGAGGGTAGGTTAGCCTACTGTATAATGGTGAAATAATTGTTATTGAATTATAAAAGAATAATATACATTAATATGATATCATATATTATCTTTTAACATTTCTTTGTTAATAATATCTTAGTATTATCGTCGTTTCGGGTGTTAACTTATTCATTTTCTTTTATATGTTTTGTTACATAAGTCGTTTTTGTTATGGATAGGTTGTATCTTATTCATATACAGAATGATATCATGTCCTTAAAAATTATTTTTAATAATAAAATGATAATTAGACTTGTATGGATACAGTGGGGAATGAATCTCACCGCGTTCGTGGAGACGGTAGTCCTTACGTACGCACGAGCGATAATATCATTCTTTTGATATTAAAATCATATATAATTGGATTTTATAACATAAATAAAGAATAATTATCATGTTATACTTATTATTTATATGAATTAAACATCATTATTATACTCATCTAAATAATAATATATTTATTAACAATTACACCACGACGTGGAGATGGTAGGTCGTACGTACGCACATATGGTGACATGTTATTCAAGGGATGGATAGAATAGTGAATTTGGTTGTTCAATATTTATAATAACATCAAATTATATAGAAGATATTGTAGTTATTATTTTATAATGGAAATAATAGGGAAAGAAGAAGTTGAAGAAGAAAGGAACTTGAAAGAGGGTGGTGAAATCATTACCTCTTCTTCGGGTTCTTCCTTTTGATTTGATCAAAAGGGATCCTTAGGTTGGATTTACGATAAAACTAAGGCCTCTAGGTTTAAGTGAGGGAAGTTCAGAGGATATTTGGGAAGGGGTTGACTGAGTCAAAAGGCTTTTAAGGTGTAAATTAGAGAGAAGGTAGAGTACCCTTTTATAAGAGGGGTGAGGGGCACCTTTGGAAAAGCTAGAAATATTATTTTATAATAAATTCCAATTCGATTTATAATGGCTCCAAAGTGGATTATTTAAAGTTTAAGGTGGGTATGGGTCTAAACCCTTTCAACCAATATATTTTATATAGGTTTGGGTCACTATATTAACCTTAACATTTATATTTAACACTTAGTTAAATAGTTTGACATTTACCATGTCTCTTTGTATTTTTATATTATATAGTTAATTAACTTACGATATACCTCCAAGAGACCCAAAAGTGGTTGATTAATGATACAAATATCATTATTTAAGTCCTTTGGCCAAAACTTATATTTTTAAGAATAGAATATCAATTAATAATATAATAGTTTTTTTTAAAAACTCTTTTATGTCAATTTTGACACTATTAGGTATTTTGTTTTTGATAATTTCATAACAACATTATTACTTCAAAAAAATTTTATATAACCAATAATAATATGTCATATTAACCTATAAAATTAGTTTAATTCATAAAAATTGTAAAATTACATTTATTTTGATATTTATAATATCAATTATTTTAATATTTGATTAATTAGGTAGTTACTGCATCACCATTGTGTCATAAATAAATTAAATTAATTAATGTCCAAAAATTATAAATAAAATACCATTATGTAGGAAATATTTTTATCTTACTAATTAATATTTATAATAGAATTTATCTTATGTATAACCCTATATTAAAAATGTTTTAGTTATTAAACATTGATTTTATCTCTTTTAACTCTTATTTGAATTAAACAATAATAAATGTCCTAATCTAATCCAAGTGGACCTAAATGATAATAATATACTCCTAAGGTTTTTTTTGGTCTAGATACACTTGTCCAATAGAATTAATACATGTGTTAGGGTAATATTAATAGCATTTTTACCCTTAATTACCCTATTTACTTTTAACCGTGGTAAATAAAAGTAAAAAGTTACTATTCAACAAAAATTATTTTCATCTCATTGAACCACATTTTACTCATTGATATTAACTGTGTCTCTCGGATTTCCAAAATTACACTCACAGTAGCAGTAAAATTAAGTTTTATGTGAATTTCCAAATTCTCCTAGGAGGTGGGTAAAAGACGGTGAAAAGATCAATAAAATTTTTATATATCTAAAATTGTTCTAAACTAACTCCAATGAATTACATTGAACTTATATAGGTATTATGTATCTATTTTTACCTTAATTAAATTTAAATAAAATAAATAATTATTTAAATAAAAATTTGTTTTTAAACTATAACTCAGTTGCTTACAACACACACTACTATATTATTCAAAGAGAAGCGTACCATGGAAGCTTGGGGTGTTACAGAAGGAGCTATCATCGGACATCCTCAAAGGTGAAGATATAGATAATATCAAGGAGTAAAAACTTCTTGGAGCATATTTGTATCATTAATCGACCACTTGTGGGTCTCTTGGAGCTATTGAAATGGGATTGTCCCTGGTTGCTAGTACTGGATTACAACTCAGGGTAACATATAGGTTGGGTTAAGATGCCAACCTAGAGTTACTTGGAGATGGTATGAACATGAGGCCATCTCCCTTATAATGTTTAATACCTTTTAGGTCAACAAGGACATTATATTAAAGAGATTGTCTTATGGGATATGTGACCTCCCGAGTGAAGAGAATTGGCCCAAGAGGTTGGTTGTGACCCAAAAGTCTGTGTGGGTTCTAGATTGATAGGATGAGCCTGAGTGGGTGCGTGTGTTTGGGTAGTAATGGTTGGGGGTTTTCCATAGCACCAAAATCAATGAATAAGATGAGGAGTATGAGATGTTGATGACGAGCAAGGGAATTCAACCATCCCTCGATATGTTTATCTACTTGATGAGGTTGAGATTGGGTTCACTCTAACAGTGCAATTGCGAAAAGGTTGTGCTGCCATTTTTTGGAGCCTAGATTACTGATATGGGATTGAATCATTAAGGGGGTATGAATTGATGATCCAAAAATATAGTTCCAGATGTCATAAAAACTTCTCCACATCTGAGTCATATATGTCTAGACAAGATGATACATAGATATATTTCTATATTTCTCACATGACGCTCCACATATGAGGTTGATATAGTTGAACATAGGGTTTTCCCATGCATGGTTCTATATGTCTGACATGATGATCCTCATCCGAGGATGGGTAGGATGGATATTATGCTCCATGGTTGTGTGATATGAGGTTGGAAAAAATGATCTATATCGATACCGATTTTTGTTTATCGTTTGTGTGATTGACCAAAGTTCTAGGTACGTTGATTTTGATATAGCTAAGATGGATGACACAAAGATATTTATATGTTTTTGAGATTATAGACTATTTTTCTGAAAATGAGTACTATTATACATTGATCAAGATTCAAACTATGTCTCTAATGTTATTGGTGGGCAGTGCGGTAGAACCTGGTGGGATGGGAAGTTTAGAAAATTTCATCGCCAAGATAACGAAACATGTCGTCTCCTATGATCTAAGCCTTCGTATCGGCTCGAGAATCATACATGAAATAAACAGATAATGAAAAATAAATATAAACTATAACTTCTTCTAAATTAAAGAGTGCACAACTAAAACTCATCAGCAACAATCTGAGGCTTGGTACAGTTCAAGGATCTCTTGTAAATTAAAAAGAGGACATAAATAAATTTTAAAACATAACCTTATTTGATCTAAAGCAGAACTCAAGATATTCTTTTCACAAGTGATCACTTCTCAATGGATCCAAAGCATAATACCTGTTTATTTCACACACATGCTTCAAAAATCCATAGGAGTTTCGATCATTGAATTCTAGGTACTAGAACGAAGATCCGACGATCCCTTCGACACCCTGATGATCACCACATCAACGTGCTTGTGATATGTGAGGGGGAACTCGATTTGGTAACCTATATTGAGAGTTACTCAATCAATAAATAAGGAGAGGGGGAGTTTATCTCAAGAGATCACCATGGATAGTTTCTATTGAGAGCCTCTCCCTTTCCTTAAATAGTGGATGCTTAAATACCTTGATAGGGTTCCACAACACCCATATATTTAACATCCACTATATAACTAATCAATAATAATTATGATGAAAAAATCTACATCATAAATGTTATTATATTTGTATAACCTACCTATAATGTATATTAAGTACATGATTTGATAAAACCAGAGTCATAAACTTGACTCGTAATTCCGTCTTAGTATTAAATGAGCATGGAGTATTAAAATAATATTCTTTCAAAAAATATTATTGATCATATTTACCTAAACACTTGTAAATAATTTTTAATAAATAAATTCAACCAAATTATTCTTTAATTTAATTATAATGAAAATATTTATTTATCAGTGATCGATACCATAGGAAACTCTCACACCAGGTGTTGGGGCCCACAATGTCCTATATACCTATTCTCCAAAATTGGTCAGATCCTTGAATATGGTATTGTTTATGAACCTCTTGGAAATTATCTCGATATTAGTGAATAATATTCATAGACCAAGATTAGAGTATTGAAACACATTAATTCCCCAAAATAGATAATGAGTAGTCATTGAAATGACAACCAACCTACAAACATGTACTGCATAATATAATCTCTTTGTCTTTAGATATCTCATATACTAGGACTCATAATTACTTCATCATCCTTTCATGATTTATTATTTTTTGATATTCCTAGATGTTTCTACCCTTGAATGACTTGGAAAATGACTTATGAAGGTAATTCTGTCTTGATCAACCAGACACAAGATATATTGCTTCCTCAATTCAGAAGTGAAAAATCTAATCTTGACCATTCTACCAGTGTCATACCTCCAATGACACACCCAACACAAGTAACCTTTCCATGATTACATTACCTTGTTTTTTCCTTTAATCAATGTATGAGATCAAATAGAACACTTTGAAAATGATTTCAAGTCAAGAGACCAATACACATGTTCATAGATGGGAACAATCAATGACACCTGAAACGTGTAGTGTTCTTCTTGGTGGGTCTTTCTTCATGATATCACCTACTAGATATCACCATGTGTGGACATCATTACAATAGTCCCAATTCTTTTGATCCCCTAACACCTCATAGTAAAACATTAACTATGTTTGGTTAGTATGATCTATATAGATTATAAGAACTTTTTTTATATTAATGTCATAGTATATTGAGGTTCTAATTATAGAATGTGAAGTCCTATAAACTTTTGATACAACAATTAATCCATGGAAAATTCTATTAAATAGTGGACATGAAAATTTCTACACTATAATGAATAGTATACATCATGTATATATAACTGTATACATGAAACAGTAATAATAAAATATTGTTTAGTTCAGTCTTGGGAACCCACTTTTACAACACTCTGACTTTGACTAAAGAAAACATTATAACCATACATTTTAGCTCTCATATGAGCAATATGATGTTTATACTGAGTCATAGATTTTGTTTTGGGGTCTTCCATATTTTCACAACATGGATATTATTCAATGTGAGACCTTCCCTCCTTAAGTAAAAATTATCAAGAGATGTCAACCCTAAGATTATCTCCTTTTGTTCACAATCAACACATGACATCTAGGCTATTACCAGTAAAATAATTATCTTCATCATAGTACATTACTCACTATATCTGATTATATTATCTAGAAAAAATTGTTTCATTTTAAAACTGTTTCTTAGCTGTCTTAGAAGCTGCTACATACTTGGTATTTGTAAGAATGGCTACCACCGACTTCAATAAACATTTCTCACTCATTCCCAGAGCCTTACTATGATATTTCATCAAATTAATCAAGGTAAAACTAGTTTTTCCCCCTCATTACTAGTATCATTTACTCTCCACTTACCAGGTATATATCATTTTTAATTTTCTATTAATATTGTATACTTCTAACTACTTCCCTTATAGTTCTTTTGGAAATAACTAATATTTTACAATCATAACTTATCTTTTAGAAATATCATATATTGTACATATTATGTAATATATGATTAATCAATAGCTAAAGAGTATGGAACCCAACCCACCACTTTAATCTCATCTTATACCCATTCCTATATACTCAGAAATATTTATTCCATGTCACACTAGGAACAATTCTATCTCGAATTGTTCCAACTTGTATTTTTCAATACTATGTCACTGTCTGTATGATTGAACAGATCTAATAAACCTTTATAACAACCTCAGTAGATCTTATTACCTATAACGTGGGTTTCTATTTAATTCAATCTTGGGAGAGATACATTTATTTTGGTCTTAACTAACTGTAAGACCAATTGTAGATTTACTTATGTTAATAGATATATTTAACATAGAAGACTATGGTGGAACCTCTTACCTCTGTTAGACACATGGAATAAATTCATTATAAATGAATTCTCTAAGATATTTGTTCTTACATTTATTCTAAATCTATATTTTAGTAACTTCCAACAATTATTTTTATTTTATGATATCACCATCCCTCTTTAGTTGCGTCGTATATGAACCTTCCATGATTGGTGGGTCTGACATCCAATGCTCAATAATATGACCAAATTAGATTAGCGATGAAAAATAAAACTCTAATGGATTTAAGAATTATGAATTGATATCACCAGTAAATACATATTGGTTTTTTGTTTATACCATCCATGTATCATCTCACTTGAATACCCACCATAGTATTCAAAACAATAATCCCATGTACTTTGATACATGGAATCCATTATTGAATTTTATATGATCTAGTAAATTTTAGATAATTTCCATATACTAGATCCCTGTAGGAATAATTATTATCAATGAATAATATGTCACCATCCACGGTTAATATAAAACCATAACTACGATTTTAATCTTCATATACAGTATGTGTCTCAATAACATTTCTCTCCTATCAGATTTAGTGAAACTATTCCCTATGCCAACTATTTTTTCATCTATACCATTGATTAAACACAAGTCAATGTTTCTACCACCATCTCTAATATATATGTGCACCATTTTATAGAAATATAGACTATAATTTGACTATATATTTTTCTATCTTAGGGATTTATGTAACATCCGATGAAATTTATATGATAATTAATTTAGGTGAAATTTGTGTTTTTCTTGATGTGTGTTTTTATATATCCAAACACACACTTTGTATCTAAACACATGTCTTATGAAATAATGGATTTCCATCATACTATGAATCATATGATATCCATTTGTCATTATAGTTGGAATATTGTTGTTGGATAACATAGGTATTTTCAAATCACATCTTGAAATATAGAAGTATCTACAATGCATTTATTCCACAACGTTGATTCTCATTTACTTACATCTTGAATCTAATGTGTATATCGAAATGTCTATTACAAAAATAATCCATGATACATTTTATTTATCAATAATAACATTCAAGACTCATCATTGATCCTACTTATTAACAGAATTTTCATTATGTGGATAAGGTAATGTATATTTAGTAATTAATCCATGTTACATTATAATGATCGATGAATGATTGGTTGAGATATTGTTCATCATAATAGCCTAAAAAAAACATATCATCTTACCATGCATATAGAATAATTCCTTTTTATATTCCTTAATAAATTAAATGAATCAAATAAAGTATAATAATATACCTCTAGATTCTTCTTGTAATTTTTCATGCTCTCAAGTTGAACTAGTTTTGAAAACCTCTATGGCTTACCTAAAATTATAAAGGATTATTTGTATAAAACAAATTAGTATATACATTGATAATACCCGATATGTTTAGAAAAAATGAGTCTAAATACAACATTGGGTATATCCTTAACATCCACTTTTATTTTTACATGATAAAAATTAGTTTGCAACAACTAGGTATATAATCCTTACATTTTATATTCGTCACATATTCCTTTGATTCATGTATCACTGAACTACTGGTTGAGTATGAAATACCACAAAAAACATTCATTCCTGAACCTATAGTAATGAATCCTAGTATCCAATGGACATGTGAGATATTTTTTTTATAATCAACAACTTTATCAACTAAATCACTATCAATAAATAAGTTGTGTACTTATCACCATTGACATTTGCACCAAACTTTCTCAGCTATTGAGAGAACACACCTTACTTCTAGTAATGTTTCTATGCTTACATGGTTAATATATTCAAATAAACTCATGATAAAGACATATTGTAGTTAATACTCATGAAGAATATGAAAAAATATACTTATAATTGATGAATACACATTGAATAATAAGTGAGTACTTACTTCTATGATTCAGTTCATGGAACTTTTCTTCCATAAATGTATTTCATTATATGAGAATAAAATTACCACTTATTTTGTACCTCTTTCTTTTGAGGACATTTTAAAGGTTCCTTTGTAATTTCCTCATACACTAGCCATATCGTATGGTCTTTCATCTTTTTCTCTATAAGAACTAAATATTAATCCTTTTAAATATTCTTTTTTACTTGGATAACCTTACCAAAATGGTAATGAAGAGTTTACTCTATCCTGTTCATTTTGTAATCTTAAAAAAACTAGATAATGTGGGAACAATGATATAAGAATGATATTTCATGAAAGGAAACGATCCACATTTCATATTTATACCTAAATAGTGTAATATCATTAATTCATATATCGCTTCACTTTATCTTTATAAGTCTCTAGGAGAAGAGAATACATGTGAAATATTCACTATCCTAATCTTGTAACAACAACTATCATAATACATTGATGATAACATTATAAGCACATGAGCCTCAGCCTAGTTGGTGAGTACTCCTTAAGTGCATCCAAGAGACCCGGGATCAAATACAGGAGGGGGATAATTTTCATGTACTGTAGCAGTACTGTAGCAATACTGTAGCAAGAACCGTGAAGAACTATAGCAAGAACTGTGCAGAATTGTAGCAGGTACTGTAGCAGGCACTTTTTGGCACTGTAGCAACCTAGAATATGCCCCCATTTGGGCCTTAGGGCCACCTATTTGGTCCTCGAGTCCTTTGAGGCCTTCGGGCCACCCAGGCCTTCGAGTCAGTAAGGCCTTCGGGCCACCTCAAGGCTTTTGGGCCACCTTAAAGTGTAGATGCAAACCAGACAACCTACAAGGAACAAACTTCAGAAGGAGGAGGAGAAAGGAGAATTCACCATAGAAGAAGCTAAATGGATTGCAAGAATGAGAAGGTATGGCTCCATCCATTGGGACAAGCCTGTGCATGCACGGGAAAGCCAAGCCGAACAGCCATGCGAAGGTGGAGAGCTGATTTCACGATGAAGATGCTGGGGAGGAGTAGTTCCAAGTAGTTATTCTGGGTTGTATGTAATGCTTGAAGCCTACGGGAAATGAATTTCTCTAAGGCCTATGGGCCATGTAATTATTATGCCTACGAGCCTTGTAAGGGTTCCACATCACCCCTTAAAAGGTGGATTATCAAAAATCAGTAAAAAATAAAGGCCTTCGGGCCATTGGAGGGTGATAGCATTATAGAATAACCATAATATTCATCCTAAATGAGTATATTATATGCATTTTTACACCCTTAGTTCTTATAATGACTTAATAGGTATTGGGGAAACCATCACATTGAATTTCCAATATCATGGTATTGTGCACAAGCTCTTATATTATTCATGAATTTCATACTTTTTTTGACATTTATATTTCCCAATTTTTATCATGGTGTGTTTATGGTATTACTATCCATTTTCTAGAAAAATAAAATCTATAAGATTTTACTTTTTTCTATATTTCGCATTTAGAAATTTATTGATTAACTAAATCCTTAAATGTCTCCCAATATTTTATCAAATTGTAGGAAACCTCTATACTAGAATCAGAATACACTATCACTTGAGTATTATAGTTTCAAGTATCCTTGAGATTCTCATAATTATATACAATCTATAGATTTTCCACTACTAAAAGAGTTTAGGTAAGCATTTTTTTTGTCCAACCACATTAACTCGTAGCTCCTTGATCTGTGGAGTGAAGTCCCTGCCTCTTGAAATCATAACCTTGATTCCCTTAATTCCTTTCCTTTAAATTGACAAGATATTAGCTTTAGATAATCCTTAAATACAAACATTAGTTAAGGTAACCCATCATTCTCTAAAGAACTCCAAGATAGGAGGCACCATCAACTATGGATAACCTAAAACCCCAAACACTTTGTTGTGTTCAAATTATAAAAATAGAAGAGGTTTGTGACTTAATTTTTCATTGAGTGTTTTATGTTTTTCTCTATGAATGTAATCCACTTATATTAATCTGGATCATATATTGTAGTCACACCCCCATATGAACATTAATATAAAACCATCCTTCACTTCTTTATGTATTTACTATTTATTTTTTTATGTATTTACCACTAACATGAAAAGAAAGAAGATAATAAATAAATGAATAACTGAAATAAATACCCAACTTTTATTGATCATATAAAATGATTTTATCAATTTAAACTCAATGGATCTACCACAACCATGGGGTATCATACTTGAGTCATATCTTGACTCAATATAAAGCTCATCCCCCATCCAGTATTTTCACTGCTCTTTTGGATTTTTCCTCAACTTGGCATTGTCTGTGTCCACACCATCCTCATCATGGTAGGGTCTATTTCATATATCATCTTCATAAAAATAAAAATGTAGTTTCATGTAGGTGCGGGGGACTAGATGCACAATATATAAAAAATAAATTTGGACATGTAGTATTGATTGAAAAATGGGGATGCACATACCATCTTAATTATTTACTATCATATCATGTAGTTATAATTAATTATATAAAACATCTAAAAATAAAAAAAAATTTGTTAGTGTTCATGTCAAATCAATGGGTAAAGTAAAATCACGATAAAAAGTTAAATTGCAATAAATAAAATTACATGGGTATTTAATTACATTAAATTAATTAATTAAGTTAAAATAATGTAATTATATACGGTCACCTAAATAATTTAATTTCATTTCCAAAAATAAGATTAATTAATTAATTTGATTCAAATATCAAAATTAAATTAGTTTTCATGGGTATTAAAAATTATATTTTAAGTCCAAATTAATATTAATTAATATTGATTAACCTGGGTCTCGAAACACTGTGTTGGCCCAATATGAATCATGATGAACTCGAACTAGCCTTTTTCAAATCATGTAAAGCTCTTGTAGGGACAATATGGATTTACTAGCTCCCCCTAGACTCATATCGGGTTAGGCCGACCTACTCGGGCCAGTTTTGGGGTGGATCTGGTCTGACAAAATGTTGGATGTGAGTTATCTCTCTATAGGGTAAGATAATAGAGGGACGAGGGCCATGATGGGGTGGGGTGGGGGGGGGGGGTCTCCACCAGATCTAGGTGGATTCGATTTTGGCAGGTGTATAGTGGATACTGTGCAATCAGGTGGTGGGAACTCAGTACATCAAAAATCACAAAGGGATGAGGCACCTAGAATATGAGAGGTGTTATAAGGAGGGTTGTCGAATGAGGTGATCAACTTGGTGGTGGGCAATGAAGTTTGATGATCCAGAAAAAGAGAGTAATGGTAGTGGGCTAGCCGGATCTAAGGTATGGATTTCACAGAAGTGCGCGGATGTGGGAATGAACTGAGGGTGGTGGTCCGTCAGTGTCCCATTGAGGGTGAGGTGGTTGCTAAATTTGTGGTTATAGTCAGTGGGCTCACTGGATGTCAGGATCATGAAAGGGGATCATGACTCCAGATCAGGACACTATAAGTGGCTTCTATTCTAAGGAGTCATGTGTGACTGAGTGCTATGGTTGGAGAAAAATTGTGGCATAGAATGGAAGATGGCTAGGACTAGATCTGGTCGGTGGCCAGTCCAGGGTGAAGGGAGGTGTCACATTTGAGATCAATGGGTTCTTATAAATGACTATGATTTTATGGGAGGAGGTCTCCTGGTGGACATGTGGCTACTCTGGCTAGTGAATAAAAGGGTTGTGCCGGGTTTGGGTGGCACCACCGCCGGAGTGAGCTTTTGGCAGGGTCGTGGTAGTTGGGGTGTTGTGTTTCTCCACCAATGAAGAGGAGTAGCCGGGAGGATGGGCTAATAGGAAGAAACCACCCTATTTTATTCCATTAGAAGGTTAAATTTTCACAGGTCCCCCATTTATTATTATTTTTCTATTTCTTGACCTCACTAAACTTTCATCCCCCTTTAGTTAAAAAAGACATTTTTTGTTTGTGTGTATGAAGGTCATTTTGGAAATCAATTTTTTCTTTTTTTTATGATTTATTCTAATACAATATAGAATTTATAAAAGTTATTATATTAGGAATTGATTTTAGATTTAGTAAAACTGTGGAATTAAAAATTTCTAGAAAACCCCAATTCTGACCATGATGCGTGGTCACAATAGATTGGGTAAACTGGAATCAATATCTATAAAGAAAAATAGATAAAATAACACATATAAAAAATATGTTTAAATATTAATACTAATAGAACAATGTATTTCTATCCATAAAATTTTATCGGATAATCATAACTTGGCCATCAGACCTCAGATCGAATCCCTGTCAGAACCTTCAGGGTTGATTTAATACCCTCTACTTATTTTTAATGAAACAATTTTTTTACTCAGAAAATTTATGTTTTCGATCTGATACCAATTGATGGGACTATATAATTGTAGAGGATGCTGGTATGATGGGATGTTTAAAAAATTTCATCATCAAGATAATAAAACTTATCATATCCTATCATCCAATACCAGATTCAGTCCTGAGGATCTCATGTGAATTAAATAGATCACAAACAATAGATTGAACATATAAATTATTCCTAGTCTAAGTGTACATGAATGCATCACATTACTGGTGATCTGATCCCCGATACTGTTCAAGTATCTAAAAAAATTTAAAAAGAGGACATGAATAACATTGAAATCATGGGTTTATTTTATTTGAGATCATAATCAATATCTTATTTTGGTCGATGATGGCTTATTAATGGATAAAAATAATAATCTATCTTGATCATCCAAAAACACTTCAAAAATATATAGGATCATCGATATTCAAATTGTGGGTGCTGGAGAGGAGATCTGACGATGCATTCGACATCCCAAAATCGTACATCGACAAGCTTGCGATGCCTAAGGGAGAACTCAATATAATCACCTGGATCGAGAGTTCCTCTATTTGGAATGTAGTATAGGACAGAGGATATTTCAATAACTCTATATGAATAGTTTCTAGAGAGATCATCTCTACTCCTTTATATAGTGGCTGCTCAAACACACAGATTGGGTTCTTCAGCCCTCATATATTTGATGTCCACTTAATAAGTAATAAATAATAAATGCGAAGAACTAAACCACATAATATATATTATTTATATTTTATCACACACCTATGAAATATATTAAATATATCATGTGATAAAACTCAAGTCATAATTTCGACTCCCAATTCCCTTTTAACATTAAATGAACCTAGAATATTATTATTCGTTCTAATATTATTATTCATCATATTTACTTAAAAACATGTAAATAATTTTTAATAAATAAATTTAACCAAATTATTCTTTACTTGTATAATAATGATTTTATTTATTTACTGGTGATTGATAACTTGGACCACCGATGTACCCCATGGTGGGGCCCACGATGTCTTATATACCAATTCACCTTAATATGGAGGATCCTTGAATATGTTATTGTGTGTGATCCTCTAAGACCTTTTATCAATATAAATGAATAATATTCATAGACCAAGAGTGGATTTTATCAACCCAACAATTCCCCCGAAGGGATAAGGCGTAGCCATAACTACGAAAACCAACCTACGAACACGTACTGCGTAATGAAATATCTTTTTCTGTAAATATATCATAATACATGATGCATAATTATGTCATTGTCTGTTTTTTATTATTTGTCAATCTAACTTGATGGATTAACCCTTGAATACCATGGAAAAGGTCTTAAGAAGTAACAAATATGTTCATCAAACATACTCGAGATGTATTACTTCAATAACTGAGAAGTGAAAAAACATATCTTAATCATTAACCACTACGATAGTACCAATAACTCACCTAGAACCAACTACCTTACCATGATTTTATTATAATGGTTTTCTCCTTGCATCAGATTACACAATGAAGTGGAACACATTGATAATAATATCATGTTAGGAGACGAACACACATGTCAGTAGATAGAAACAACTAATGAAATTGGAAACATGTGTTGTTCATATTGTTGGGACATTCCTCGTGATGTCACCTACCAAAGATCACTAAGTACAATATTCATGGGAATAATTCTCGATGCTTATGATCTCCCAACACCTAATAGTAAGAGATCAACTATGTCTGGTTAGTATGATGTATGTAGACCCTAGTAACATTGTTTAATATTAATTTCATAGTATACCAATGTTCACATTATTGCCAGGGATATGCAATAACCTTTTAATATGATAATTAATCTATGGAAATTTATATTAAATATTTTATGCGAGAATTTATTCACTATAATGTTATGTTTACAACATACATATCTAAATATATACATGAAATGATAATTGAAATGTACTGATTATCTGGGTCCTGGGAACCCATTATTACCAAATGATCTGGACACTGATACAATACTCTCTATTGGATAATCCATAATGACTCTCTAGGAAGTGATTTCATGCTTTATGGAACATAATATAAGACTAATGATCAACCTTTCTGGGTAGGTTCCAATTGGTTCTCTGGGAACCACTGATGTTAATTCATAGTTGGGTGTTGAGATGATGTTTGAGGAACTATTGTTAATGATGGGTGGTATAATGTTCAAAAATATATTTTTTTGTCTTTGGTATCACTTTAGAGTGGAATGTGCACCATAAAATAATACTTCTAATTACTAAGTATGAGATTGTAAGTAATTTTGTGAGGTTTGGTTAGGGAATCCATTGATGTGGTTCCCATGGGTAACTTAGGAGGCATGATAATTGAAACATCCTCAAAGACACCCTGAAATTGGCCAAAGATGGTATGATCGATCAAGATCACATAGCTAAGGATCGATGGTGGAATTATTTATATTTATTTAAATTATGTTTCTACATTGATGAGTATATTGAATGAGAATTAAAATATAGAAGTAGGTTATATGTTCACTATTTGGGGTTTCCTATTGATATTTTTTATCACCTACTATACATGCAACCTAGTTTGAGTGCATATCATGTGCATAGTTTTTTGTTGATCATGGATCCATGATTCATATTAAGAGGCCGTAGGATTTCATGATTGAGTGTGTTTCTCATATAGAGTTTGATGATCAAATTAGAGAAACTTGATAGGGTACTATATACCAGATATGTGACATGGGTTGAAGTTGGTAATAGATCCTAATTCATTTATTTTTTAGTTTCCTATTTTTTATATCTGATTGGCTAATGAGAAATTGATGTTGTATGTATTGAATGGTTATTCATTCCATTATTGTATTTCTGTTTATTATATTATCCTTCAAGATCAGTTTATTTATTCTTCCATCATACTCTAATATGTATGATTTTTTGTTATTTATATTTAGTTTTAAACTCGAATATGAGGGTATAGTCTCTGCACAGTACTGGATTAGACCCCCATTACTTGTCAGTAGCCTCTGGCATATGAGGAGGCATATTTCTGGTCCTATGGTGAATCGGGTCGGGGAACTAGTTTAGTTGAATCCATTATGGGATGTTATATTATATTTATTAAACATCGAGTATCATATGCATAATTTTATACATATTATTAAAAATATAATAGGATAAAAAATTTATTGTGTTATTCATGGCAACATAATAACTTTATATAGATATATATAAATTTTTATGTACATTTGATTAGTAATTATATTAATAAAGGGGTTTCAATGAAAAATATACTGGTTTCATCAAATTCTTTAAATCTTCATTTATGTTGAAAGTAAAAAATTTTAATTTGATATCTATATACCTAGAATGTATTCTCTTAAAACGAGTTGTAATATCAAAGGTAAAATACCATCTAGAATGATTATTGGAATCTATATTGAAAATTTAACTAAACTAGATTTATTAATATTGGTTTTAAACTATCTAGAAACATAAAATATGGAATCAAGACTCTTTTTAGTATAGTTAAATATATTTTATTAAAATACTTTTGTAAGAGAATTTATGAAACCCTTGATGGTATAATTTTTTATAGCAATTAATCAATATTCAGTTGTCCAAATATTGAAAACATAAAAGAAAACATATAATCTCTATAATTGATATATAGGGGAGAATATATAACAAATATACTAAAAAAATCCATCATTCCCACCATATATATCATCATTTTTCTTCTAATAACTTGTATGATAAAAATTTTATTATTTTTTATCTATTAGTTTTTAGACTATATGTTTTTTAAATGAATAATGATCTATATGGGTGGACATAGGATAAGTAGAAGTATATTTCTTATACTTTCTTCCATAGATAATACATATGTTGATTTCATGTTATTTTCACGAGTTATGAAATTGTATAAAAATGAACATTTGTAACACCCCAAGCTTCCATGGTACGTTTACCTTTGAATAATGGAATATCTTGCATTGTACGCAACTTCAAGATTCTAACACACCACGACCAATCAAAGTAGCCATTAGGAATAGTAATACCCACTTTTTGAAATTTTATAAATTTTATCCTTAAAATGGACTTCATTTTTGGATTTGTAATATCGAAATTAGCTTAGGGTGAATTTTTTGTATTTTTCTGAAAACTCTCAATTTTTGATGAATATTGAAAGCACTGAGTTATAGTTTGAAACCGAATTTTTATTTAAATAATTATTTATTTTATTTAAATTTATTTTAGTTCAAAATAGTTACATAATACCAATATAACTTGAATGTAATTCATTGGATCCAGTTTATAATAATTTTAGATATACCAAAAATTTATTGAACTTTTCACCGTCTTTTACCCACCTCCAAGGAGAATTTACAAATTCCCATAAAACACAATTTTACTACTTCTGTGAGTTGAATTTTGAAAATCAGTGAGACACAGTTAATATCAAGGAGTAAAATTTGGTTCAATAATATAAAAATAATTTTTGATGAATCGTAAATTTTTACTTTTATTTACCACGGTTAAAAGTAAATATAGTAATTAATGGTAAAAATGATATTATTATTACCCAAACACATGTCCTAATTCTATTGGATATGTATAACTCGACCAAAAATAACCTTAGGAATAAAATATGAACCTCTTTTGTACACTTGGATTAGATTAGGAAATTTATTATTATTTTATTTAAAGAAGAGTTAAAAGAGTTAAAATCAAAGTTTAATAAATAAAACATTTTTAATATAGGACTAAACATAATATAAATTAGACTATAAATATTCATTAGAAAAATAATAATATTTCATACATAATGGTATTTTATTTATAATTTTTAGACATTAAATAATTTAATTTATTTATGACACAGTGATGATGCAGTAAATACCTTATTAATGAAATATAAAAATAAATGATATTATAAATATCCAAATAAATGTAATATTAGACTTTTTATGAATTTCACTAATTTTATAGGTTAATGTGTCATACTAGGGTTTGTTATATGAATTTTTTATAAGTATTAATGCTTATTTGAATTTAGAAAAAACAAAATACCAAATAGTGTCAAAATTGACATAAAAGAGTTTTTAAAACAAATATTATATTATTAATTGATATTATATTCATAAAAATCTAAGGTTCATCCAAATGGATTATATAATTATAGTTTTATCATTAATTAACCACTTGGGGTTCTCTTGGAAGTATATAGTTTGTTTATTAACCATATAATATAAAAATACAAAGAGACATGGTAAATGTCAAACTATTTAACTAAGAGTTAAATCTAAACGATAAAGTTAATATAGTGACCAAAACCTGTCTAAAACTAATTTATTGAGTGCTTTTTGACCCATATTCACCTTATCCATTACATAATCCATTTTGGAGCCATTAGAAACCGAAAATGATTTTATTATAAAATAATATTTCTAGCTTTTCCTAAGGTGCCCCTCACCCCTCTTATAAAAGGGAACTCCACCTTCTCTCTAATTTACACCTTCAATGCCATTTTTCTTGGACAAAATCTGCCCAAATACCCTCTCAACCGTCCTACCCTCATCCTAGAGGCCTTACAATGGTCAAAAATCCAACCTAAGAATGCATTTTGATCAAATCAAAAGGAAGAACCTGAAGAAGATGTAAATATATCACCATATCTTTCAAGTTCCTTTCTTCTTCCACTTACTTTTTCATTGTTGTTTCCATTATAAAATAATAACTCCAGTATCTTCTATATACTACGATGTTATTATAAATATGGTACAACCATATTCATTATTATATCCATCCTTTGTATAACATGTCACCATACGGGCGTACGTACGACTTACCGTCTCCACGTCGTGGTGTAATTGTTATTCACTACATTATTATTTGGATGGGTATAATAATGATGTGTAATTGTTGTAAATAATAAATATAACATGATAATGATTCTGTATATATGATATACCATCCAATTATATGTTATCTTAATATCAAAAGAATGATATTGTCGCTCGTGCGTATGTACGGATTACCGTCTCCACATAGCAATGAGATTCATTCCCCATCGTATCCATTCAAGAATAATTTTATTTTGATGATTAAAAATAATGTTTAAAGACTTTATATCATTCTGGATATTAATAGGATACATCCCATACATAACGAATATGACTCACATAACAAATAATATGAAGGAAAATGAATCCTTTAATACCCAAAACGACGATAATACTAAGATATTATTAACAAAGCAATGTTAAAAGATCATATATGATAACATATTAATGTATATGATTCTTGTATAATTTAATAGAAATTATTTTACTGTTATAAAGGAGGTTAACCTACCCTCGACTAAGGAAAAGTAAAAGGTAAGGGTTAATTTCACAATCTCTTCATTATCCGAGGTTGTTTATACGTAATTATCTACTGGGACCTCTATATCACCTACAACCATGTTTCATAAAAATGTATTCCAAAATAGTTTTACTATTTACTAAACTATGGGTTAAAGTAAATTATACCCTTGTTTTACTTTTTATAAAATGGTTTGAAAGGAATCTTTCAGTCATTTTCCAAATAAGTCACTTTTAACCTTTTCGACAAAATTAAGGTAAGAATGTTTTTTTTAACTTATACGGCGGGTGAAATTATTTTCCAGAATTAAAAAATCTTCAAAGCTTTCCTTACAAGATTATAAGAATATTTTCAATGTAGATGTTTTTTCTACAATTATTTGTCTTTCAAAATGATTTCCAAAAAAAGATATTTCTCTCAAATAGTTTTGATTTTATCTTTGTCAACATCCTTTGATGGATTTTAAGCTTATTTGAAGTTGATTTATTATGATACAAAACTTCCATATTGTATTGAAGGTTTTGTGATATGTTTGACTGTGGATGTGTTATTTTTATACCATTCATGGTTTATGGATAACATATTGACATTTCTTATTCTAGTTTTAATATGATTTTTTTTGTTATGTTTAAACCTGTTCATATGAGAAATGAATTGGAGTTAGTAAGTGATGGGTGGAGCCCGATATAGCTCCTCGATGCATTAGTAGGTCTCATGAGACAAACTATTGTCTTGGCATAAGGCCTTGACAAAATATGATTTTTAGTCTTGGCACAAGGCTTTGACTATGTGGTTATGAAGGTCTGGTATTATGAATTCCATCATTATGAATGTGGTTTTTGATATTTCATGTGATTATTTGACTAGTAGAATATCCATGTGAATAATTAAATGGAATTATTTCATTTAATTTTTTCTATATTATGATGAAGTTCATGTTTAAAATGATTTAATTTTAATTATACATTGCCTTCAATGTTTATGCTTATTTATGAATGTTTCCGCTATATTGTTATCCTTACTAAGAATCTAAGCTCACCCCTTTCTATGATTTATTTTTCCCATGATGTGAAGAAGTATTTTATGAAATACCCAGAGGGATAGTCTGAGGGTATATGAGTGTGGACTATGGATACTATGTTGTTGTTGTTTTTAACTTTATCATGTAATGTAAAACTTATGAATGTATCTAGTGTTTCCAAGGCTACTAAACTAATCGGTCTTTTGAGACTTTATCTTTTGTGATCATGCCAATGTTATGTAATAATGCACCGAATCTGGGTAACTGGGGTCAGAGAGTTATAGTTGGTATCAGAGGAAGTTTAGTACAAACCTTGGAAGCTATATTTAGATAAAATCTGATTAGAGCACATAGCCCTAAGATAGACTTTGGGGATTATTATAGAAGAACTTCCTAGAATTTTGGTATTGTAGATATTTTGGGAGTTTTCCAAGAAATAAATCCCTATCTGGATACATTCAGGTAGAGGCGGTTCTAGCACAGATGTACCTAGGAGTAAAAACCAAAAACACCGCTTTGAGCTAGACTCGAACGGGAACTGGTGCATGAAAGCAGGCCTTGCAGCACTCTTGGTTACGAAACTCCCAGGGGATATGCCTAGGATAATTCTCCTTTTCTTTACAAAACATTATGAAGGGTTTATGAGTATATACTTCCTCAAAGAATTTTTTTATGATTATTGATTATATCCATAAAATGTTCTATTTATGTTAAATGTTTTAGAAGTTTGGAATTATGTATTTTGATTCATAAACTAATCTAGTTTATGCCATTGTTTAGTAATGGCACATAGTGGAAGTAATGGAAACTACATCAATGCACGCACTCCATATATGGATTTACCTCTTGCTTAAGATAATTATAGTTGAGCTAGTGATACAATTCGTGCTGATCAGCTTATCACTATACTGGGACAACTCACTCAGGTTATGAATAATAACCTTACCCGTATGGATCACACTAATCCATAGCATGGAGAATCAATGTTAGATCACTTCATGAGGAAACAACCACCAACATTCAATGGTAATAAAAATCCATTAGTATCTGAGCAATGGATAAATTATTTAGAGGAAATATTCCATGCCTTGGGGAGTAGTGAAATGGAAAAAGTTATCATGGAATTTTACCGCCTCATTAGAGATGCTGATCAATGGTGGTCATTGATTCAAAACACAAAGTAAGATGATGAAGTATCAAATATGGAAGAGAGGGGGTTTAAAGAGATTTTCATAGAAAAATACTTTCCTCGTGACCATCGAGAAGATATGGAAAGGCAATTTCTGAGTCTGAGGAAAAAGGAGAATGAGAATGTCGCAAAGTATGAGGCTAACTTTACAAGGTTAGCGAGGAATGCTGAAGATTATATACATAACCCAAGAAGAAAGATTGATCGTTTTTTTGATGGGTTAAAACCATTTCTTTGTCGAGCATTAGTATCATAATCCTTCTCATTATACGAAGATATTGTCTCATGTGCTATCGAGACTGAAAATGAATTCTCTGTGTTTTATGACTTTAAAGCAAAGGAAGAGAAGAAGAGATCTACAGAACACTCTAGGAATGGAAATAAGAAAATAGGGAAGAAGGGAAGAATTGAATTTCCACCCTATGATAATTGCGGAAGGAAGCACACTGCTGTCTGTCTAAAAGGAAAAGGTGTATGCTACAAATGTGGATAGAAAGTACATCTTGCTGATGATTGTAAGGGAAAGAAAGATGCTACCAATTTTCAAAGATACAATTGTAGAGATATGGGACATTATGAAAATGAATGTACTAAGCGTCAGGGAAAATTACCTCCGAAAAGGCCAAGGGATCAAGGATAATCTTATGCGATCACTACTGCTGAGGTTGAAACCCCGAAATACATTTTGGAAGGTAATTTAAATGTTTCCTCAATATTATCCAATGATTTATTTGATTATGGATAATCACATTGTTTCATATCTTCCCATTTTTCTATGAAAATTAGATATTTCCAATTTGATTTAACAAGGGAGTTTTCAGTAAAAACTCTTAAGGGTAGTATCATTACAACAAAGTTTTGTTAATCAGTCCCCATTAGGGCATATAAATGTTCTTTATCTACTAATATCATCATCTACAGATGATTGAATTTGATATAATCTTCGGTTTGTATTGGCTTCTAGACCATGATGCAAAAAAATTATTGTAAGAAGAAGGAGGTTACTATTTTTTATGACAATGATAAAGACCGTCTTATCTTTAGAGCAGAATCGTCACCACCTAATTCTTATTTAGATCCCCACAGTAGCTCAACTAAATTAAATTATTGGGGAAGAAGAGAATAAAATAACTGTGAGTGAGTAAAAGAATGTTCAAATAGAGGATATACCTATTGTGAAAGATTATGCTGATGTGTTTCCAGAAGATTTACCTATACATCCTCCAGAATGAGAAATTGAGTTTTCCATTGATTTAATTCACGGTTCAAGGCCCATATCGAAGACTGCTTATAGAATGGCCACTATGGAATTAGTGGAACTAAAGAAACAACTAGAGGAAGTGAGTAATAAGGGATTTGTTCACCCTAGTGTTTCTACATGGGGAGCCACTGTTCTTTTTCTTAAGAAGAAATATGGATATATGAGGTTATGTATTGACTGCAGGGAGATCAATGCTATAACATAAAGAACAAGTATCCCCTACCTCGCATTGATGATTTATTTGACCTAAAACATGGAGTTCAATACTTTTCAAATATTGACCTTCGATCTGAATACCATCAGTTGTGTGTGAAGATGGAAGACATTCCGAAGACAACATTATGAACCAGGTACATGCATTACGAGTTTACAGTAATGCCTTTTGGATTGACTAATGCACCCTATGTTTTAATGGATATAATGAATAGTGTTTTCAGGGAATATATTGATGACTTTTTAGTGGTATTTATTGATGATATCTAGGTATAATCCAAAAGCTATGAATATTATGAAAATCTCTTTCTCATTATCCTGAAAACTCTTAGAAGACATGAATTATATGGGAAGTTTATAAAGTGTGAATTCTAGCTTCAGGAGAATTCTTTTTTTGTCCATATTTTCTGTAAAGATAGAATTTATATTGATCATTCAAACACCAAGGCAATCCAAGAATGGCCAGCACCAACAAGTATAACTGAGGTATGCAGTTCTACTGGTTTAGCATGTTATTATCGACGTTTCGTCTAGAATTTTGCGCAGTTGGCTAACCCATTAACAAAGATCACATGAAAAGGGGTTAATTTTTTTTTTGGAAAAAAGAGTGTGAAGAATGTTTTGAAGAACTGAAGAGAAGGTTAGTTATTTCTTCTATACTGACTCTACCATCGGGGAATGATGGGTTTTTTATTTATAGTGATGCATCGAAGAAAGGACTTTGTTGTGTCGTTATGCAGAATGATAGAGTTATTGCCTATGCATAAAGACAACTAAAAATTCATGAGAAAAACTATAATACTCATGATCTTGACTTATCAGCTGTAATAGTTTCTTTTAATATTTGGAGACACTATCTCTATGGTGAGAAATGTGAGATTTAAACTGATCACAAGAGTTTGAAGTATATTTTCTCACAGAAAGTACTCAACATGAGGAAAATGAGATGGATTGAACTACTCATGTATTATGATTTCATGATACACTATCACCCGGGGAAGGAAAATAAGGTGACAAATGCTTTGAGCAGAAAGGATCATGGAGTTTTCAACAAGATGAGAGTCGAAAAGGATCATATATACATGGATCTAGTAAAGATGGATATGGGAATCACCATGGAAGTTGAAACATCAATGCTTTTTCAAATGGTTTTAAAACCATATTTACTAGAAAGGATAAAGAGTTCTCAAACCAATGATGAAGAGTTTCAAAAGAAGCTTAAAGATGTGAATGATGGGATATTGAGTGACTTTGTGTATGAAGATGAGAATTTGAAATTTGGGAAGAGACATTGTGTTCCCGATATACCAAATCTAAAGAGGGAATTGTTGGATGATGCTCATAGTTCCAATTTCTCTATACACCCTAGTAGCACCAAAATGTATAGAGATTTTAAGGATTATTTTTGGTGGGACAAAATGAAGAGGGAGATTGCAGATTTTGTGTCAAGATGTATTGTTTGTCCCAAAGTAAAAGATAGAAGGCAACAACCTGTAGGAGTCTTGAAACCTCTTCCCATACCTGAGTGGAAATGGGATAATATTACGATAGAGTTTTTCATGGGACTAACAAAGACTCATAGAAGGAACAATGCAATATGGGTCATTGTTGATCGTCTTACCAAGTCAACACATTTTATTTCTATAAGAGAAGATTTACCACTTGAACGATTAACAGGATTATATATTAATGAAGTTGTAAGACTTCATGGAGTACCACTATCAATTGCTTCTGATCATGATACCCGTTTTACATCAGGATTCTGGAAAAGTATACAGAAATCCCTCGATACTGAGCTTTGTTTGAGCACTACCTACCTCCCCAAAATTATGGACAATCAGAATGGACTATTAAAACCTTATAAGACATGTTGAGATCATCCTCATTTGACTTTCAAGATATGTGGGATCAATATTTACCTATGGTATAATTTTCCTATAACAATAACTTCAATTCAAATATTCAGATGGCACCATATGATGCGTTATATGGAAATAGATGTCGCACACCAACTTTTAAGGATGATGCTGGTGAATGAAAACTTATAGGCCCAGAACATGGTGAGGAAACGATGGAAAAGGTGAAGCTAATACAAACCCACTTCAAAGAAGTTCAAAGTAGGTAGAAGAGCTATACCAATAATAGAAGGAACTATTTGTAATTTCAGGTAAGAGATCATGTTTTCTTGAAGGTATCTCCATGGAAGGGTGTTATACGTTTCAGTAATAAGGGTAAATTAAATCCCAGGTACATCAGACCTTTTGAAATCCTAGAATGAATTGTGGTTGTAGCTTAACATTTGGCAATGCCGCCAAGTCTCTACAAAGTCCATGATGTGTTCCACATATCACTATTGAGAAAAAACATGCTTGACCCAATGCATGTACTCACCTATAAGGAATTAGAACTGGAACCTGATCTGTCTTATTGCTAAGAGCCTGTCAGAATTATTGATAAAAGAGAACAAGTGTGGAGAAACCGGACGACTCGTCAGGTAAAAGTTCTATGGAGAAACTATAAGATAGAAGAGGCAACATGGGAACCCGAGGAACTTATGATGAAGAACAACCCGAGTCTTTTCATATGATAGTATTCTAGAAATTTCAAGGAAAACATTATTTGAAGGAGTGTAGAATGTTACACCCCAAGCTTCCACCGTACGTTTCCCTTTGAATAATGAAATATCTTGCATTGTACGCAACTTCGAGATTCTAACACACCACGACCAATCAAAGTAGCCATTATGAATAGTAATACCCACTTTTTGAAATTTGTTAAACTTTATCTTAAAAAATGGACTTCATTTTTGGATTCGGAATATCGAAATTATCTTAGGGTGAATTTTTGGTATTTTTATGAAAAGTTTCAATTTTCGATGAATAGTGAAAAACACTAGGTTATAGTTTAAAACTGAATTTTTCTTAAATAATTATTTATTTTATTTAAATTTATTTTAGGTCAAAATAGATACATAATACCAATATATGTTCAATTTAATTCATTGGAGTCAGTTTATAAGAATGTTAGATATATAAAAAATTTATTGAACTTTTCACCGTCTTTTACCCACCTCCTAGGAGAATTTGCAAATTCACATAACACTTAATTTTACCGCTTCATTGAGTTGAATTTTGAAAATCCGAGAGAAACAGTTAATATCAAGGAGTAATATTTTTTCAATAAGATAAGAATAATTTATGGTGAATAGTAACTTTTTACATTTATTTACCACAGTTAAAAGTAAATAGGGTAATTAAGGGTAAAAATGATATTATTATTACCCTAACACAAGTCCTAATTCTATTAGATAAGTATAACTAGACCAAATAAAATCTTAGGAATAAAATATGAACCACTTTTGTCCACTTAGATTAGATTAAGACATTTATTATTATTTTATTTAAAGAAGAGTTAAAAGAATTAAAATCAAAGTTTAATAACTAAATTTTTTTAATATAGGGATAAACATAAGATAAATTAGAATATAAAAAATAATTAGAAATATAATAATATTTCACACATAATGGTATTTTATTTATATATTTTAGACCTTAAATATTGTAATTTATTTATGACACAACGATGATTCAGTAATTACGTAATTAATGAAATTTTAAAATAATTGATATTATAAATTTCAAAATAAATGTAAATTGAGACTTTTTATGAATTCAACTAATTTTCTAGGTTAATATGACATATTAGGGTTGGTTATATTAATTTTTTTACAAGTAATAATTCTGTTATGAATTTAGCAACAACAAAATACCAAATAGTGTCAAAATTGACATAAAAGAGTTTTTAAAACAAAAAATATATTGTTAATTGATATTCTATTCCAAAAAATCTAATGTTTAACCAGAGGACTTATATAATGATATGTGTACCATTAATGAACCACTTTGGTTTCTCTTATATTTATATAGTATGTTTATTAACCATATAATAAAAAAATACAAAGATACATGGTAAACGTCAAACTATTTAACTTAGAGTTAAATCTAGAAGATAAAGTTAATATAGTGACCCAAAACTGTCTAAAACCTATTGGTTGAGTGGCTTTAGACCCATACCAACATTATAATTTAAATAATATATTTTTGAGCCCTTATAAATCGAAAAAAAATTTATTATAAAATAATATTTCTAGCTTTTCCTAATGAGCTCCTCACTCCTCTTATAAAAGGGCACTCCCCCTTCTCTCTAATTCACACATTCAAAGCCTTTTGGCTCGGCCAACCTCTGCCCAAATACCCTATCAACTGTCCTCCCTTAATCCTAGAGGAATTACATTAGTCAGAAAGCCAACTTAAAGAGCCATTTTGATCAAATCAAAAGGAAGAACCCAAAGAAGAGGTAAATATCTCACCACCTCTTTCAAGTTCCTTTCTTCTTCCACTTCCATTTTCTTTGTTGTTTCTATTCTAAAATAATAGCTCCACTATATTCTATATAATGTGATGTTATTATAAATATGGAACAACCAGATTCATTATTCTATCCATCCTTGGAATAACATGTCACCATACGCGCGTACGTACGACTTACCATCTGCACGTCATGGTGTAATTGCTATTCAATACATTATTATTTGGATGGGAATAATAATGATATGTAATTTATGTAAATAATAAATATAATATGATAATGATTCTGTAAATATGACATACCATTCAATTATATATTATTTTAATATCAATAGAATGATATTGTCACTCAAGCGTACGTACAGATTACCGTCACCACATAGCGATGAGATTCATTCCCCATCGTATCCATTCAAGACTAATTTTTATTTGATGATTAAAAATAATGTTTAAAGACTTGATATAATTCTGTATATGAATAAGATGCATCCCATCCATAAAAAATATGACTCACAAAACAAATATTATAAAGGAAAACGAATCAGTTAACACCTGAAATGACGATAATACTAAGATATTATTAACAATGCAATGTTAAAAGATCCTATATGATATCATATTAATGTATATGGTTCTTGTATAATTTCATAACAATTATTTCACCATTATACATGAGTTTAACCTACCCTCGACCAAGGAAAAGTACACGGTAAGGGTTAATTTCACAATCTCTTCATTATCCGAGGTTGTTTACACGTAATTATCTACTGGGACCTCTTTATCATCCAGACCCATGTTTCTTAAAACATTATTCTAAAACATTTTTACTATTTACTAGAATATGGGTTAAATTCATTTATACCCTTGTTTGACTTTTTATAAAATGTTTTGAAATGAATCTTTCCATCGTTTTCCAAACACGATACTTTTAACCTTTTCGACAAAATTAAGGTAAGAATTTTATTTTTAACTTATACAGAGGGTGAAGCTATATTACAAAATTATAAAATCATCGAAGCATGAATTACAAGATTATAAGAATATTTTCAAAGTAAAGGTTTTATTTTATAATTATGTGACTTTTAAATGATTTCAGAAAAAAGATATTTCTCTCAAATAGTTTTGATTTCATCTACGTCAACATCCTTTGATGGATTTTAAGCTTATTTGAAGTTGATTTATTATGATAAAAAACTTCCATATTGTATTGAAGGTTTTGTGATATGTTTGACTCTGGATGTGTTATTTTTATACCATTCATTTATTATGGATAAAGTATTGACATTTCGTATGCTAATTTTAATACGAATGTTTATGTTATGTTTAAACCAGTTCATATGAGGAATGCATTGGACTTATTTAAGTGATGGTTGGAGCCCACTATAGATCCTTGATGTATCGGTAGGTCTCATGAGAAAAACTTGTGTCTTGGCAAGAGGCCTTGAAAATATATTATTTGTAGTTTTGGCCCAAGGCCTTGACTATGTGGTTATGAAAGTACGACATTATAGATTACATCATTATGAAAGTGGTTATTGATGTTGCATGTGATTATTTAACTAGTAGAATATCCATGTGAATAAGTAAATTCCATTATTTCATTTTATTTTTTCCATATTATGCTAATGTTCAAGTTTAAAAATATTTTCTTTTAGTTATACATTTCCTTAAATGTTTATGCTTATTTATGAAAGTTTCTGCTATATTGTTATCCTTACTCAGCATCTGAGCACACCCCTTTCTATGTTTTATTTTTCCAAGGATGTGAAGAATTATTTTATGACTGAGCTGCAGGGATAGTTTGAGGGGATATGAGTGTGGACTATAGATACTATGTTGTTGTAGTTTTTCAATTTATCATGTAATGTAAGACTTATGAATGTATCTAGTGTTTCCAAGTCTACTAAACTAATCGGTCTTTCGAGACATGATCTTTTGTGATCATGCCAATGTTATGTAATAACGCAACGAATCTGGGTAACTGGGGTTGGGGCGTTATATCATTTATCACATTATTTCAAATATTGTATCATTGGTGTCATGAAATATCTTGTCACTAATTTTGAAAAGAAATTATTCTATGAAAATGGAAGGAGTCTTGATAATGTATTTAAGGATAATACTTCTGGTAAATTGAATTATAATCACAAATGTTTAGATCAAGTATTCTAAAATATTTCACGAATCATTTTAATTATTATATGACTACTGATAGAATAGATATTTTGAAGAGAAAGAATTTCATGTATATAGATATCGACTTCAATGTTCCACTTTATAGTATTAAATATTCTATAAAATAAGGTTGTTAAAGGACTCCATTTTTTGGAGGAAAATCCCTCATTAATATCACCACTAATTTATTGGAAAAAATAATGTTTTTGTGTGTGTGTCTATGCGAATTAGTTTCATTTTATAACAAAAAATATCATAAAATGAAAATCAGTATATATTTATTTTAATAAATATAATTTAATAGATAAAAAACATATTGTTTTATATAATTATTATTTCAATAGGTCCTTAAAAAATAAAATATATATAAACATTTTTTATGAAATTTAATATTATGAAAAATTGATTCCAATAATAATATTATTAATATTCAACTTTTTTATTAATTTTAATTAATCACATATTAGTGTATTATAAAAAATTATTTTTTATTATACTTAATTTATTTCTAATCAAATACAGATATAAAATACTCCATGATGTATTTTGGAATACGAGTTTTCCATATGATCAACTATGTGGAAAGGTTCATTAATATTTTTTATATCCACCAATTATGAAATTTATATTTTTTTTCAATAACATGTCATGATTTTTTCTAAACAAATATTTGAATATGAAATGTTTGAATTATCACCTTAAAAATAATTCAGTTACGATCATGAAAATGATTATATTATGTATTTTAAATAATTAAATGTGTGGTTTTTAAAATTAAATCCTAGATGTGAGTCTTATAGAAAAAACTAATTAAAAGAGTTCAATTTTTCATTTAATATTTATATAAATAGTATCTTTTGATTTTTGACCCTGCTACTTAACCATGATTCAATCTAATATTTAATGTGTTTAAATTTATTTAAGGTTTATTTTGAGAGTGTAGTTTCATTTCTAAATGTCAAACATTTATCAAACATTTACATTCAACAAAAAATTTCATATTTTAATAAAATATTAGGATTTGTATCTTTGATTAATTTGGGATGTGTATGAATAAGGCATATGTAACATTTATGTTTTATACTATAAAAAATATACATTTTTTATTGTATAATTAGTTTTTAAAATTTTCATCACATAAACTAAACTTTCCAAATAATTATAGTAAGTAATCAAAATTTTAGAAAATAGTGATTATTTCAATTATGATCTATAGGGATAAAATATCACATTTATCTAACATCAAATTCTCTTAAAATTATGATTAGTTACTTTTTAGAGTTAAATTTATCTTTGAACAATCAAACTTGAATGAAAATCTTGAATCATACAAACTTTTTTTTTATTCAGAAAAGGATGAAAATGATCATTTTTTTAAACAAATTATAAATAAATCAAAAATAAATGCAATTTTCGATGCTCAAAAAATGAAATATGGTGTGTTCTTTTAGAATTAAGACTCTATTATTGTGTGTTAAACACTAAAAAAATACATTCCATTTATCATGGAAATTTCATGAAAAGATTCACAATTAATTTGTAACCAGTAGGAACTCAAATTACAACAATTTAATTTATGATAATCTCTAGATGACTGAAATTACCTTTTAATAGTTGAAATTTATATATATCTATTAAAATTTTATCAAATATTTAAAACAAATTAGTAAATAAATGATTACCATGACATATATAGTAAACTATTTACAAATTATTTAGAAATTATATTAATATTCTTTCAGTAAATTTGATGAAAAATGCATTTGAAATGATTCAAAGTATATTTTCATAGTTTTAAAACTATTATAAGCATGCATCAAATGATCCAATGTGAACAGAAATGATCTTTATGGAAACAAAAATTGTTGATAATAGTCATTTAATGTTTTTCCCATAAGAATAAATGATGTGTCAATATATTTTTATATGTTCTTATGGGATGCAAAGTAACTTTTCATGGTAATAATTATATTTTTAGACTACCAATGTTCAAAAAAAATCATATTATTATAAAATATTTTAGGCAAATATTCAATTATTTTATAGAATATAGGTATAATATTTATATCAATATTTATACTAATGGACATATAATGACTAGGAGTGATTTTATTCAAAGTAAAACACTTATAAATTTGTGTTAAATTCCCAAAATGGACAAAAAATATCTGATAGGCAATAAAAGTTTAGGACAACTATCCTCATTAAATTTATAATAGATATGACTAAATTTTGTGATAAACATCCATTTTTTTTACTCAATATGTTAATAAGATTCTTTTTATAGATAAAAATTAATTTTAAATATCGAACGTACGTCATTAATTCAAAACATATCAAAATATATAATTTTTTGTAAAACCATTTTAATAAATTAGTTTATATATATTTAGAATTTGAGAATAATCATCTTGGGTATGGAAAAGTTTTAACGGAAGATCAAATGGGTTTTTTGAATTTGGAAAGGCTGTAAGAGATCAATGAAGCTAAAAATTGTTAAAGTCCTAGAGCCTCAAAGAAAACATATATTCTTCATAGCACATTCACTATGCATGTATCTTCTTTTCACAATTCTCCTATATAGCACCTCCACAAATGTACTTCTCTTCGCGAGGCAGGGAATCACCTTATGGACCCCAACAATGAATTTTCATTTTTTGAGTGAGGCATCACATTTTATCCACCTGTAAAAGAAATTTTATTTTATGGGGAATAGAATCACTTTTTGGCACACTAAAAATGAAATTTTCATTTGCAGAAAAATGACTCAATTGCCTCTCCTCCCCACACAAATAAAATTTTTAATTAAGGGTAAGTGCACCACATTCCCCCCTCCCCTCCACAAATAAAAATTTCATCTGTGGGGTAGGGAATCACTTCACCCCCCCACACACACACACAAAGAAATTTTTCATTTGTGGGGAATAACTTCAATTATTATCCCCTCCACCCGCACAAAACAAATAAAATCACTACCCCATAGCCTCACCTTTAATTTTGAGGTGATGTGTGACCTTCAAACCTCCCCTCCACCCACATAATCAAATAATAATAATTTTTTGGTTGAGGTGTCTTCTCCTACCCACCCCCCCCCCCCAAAAAAAAATTTCTTTTTAGGGTAATGTATTTTATTCAATCCACACACAAAACAAATTACTTCATGTGTGCTAATTTTTCATTTATTTTGATAAAAATAGATATGGATACCTAACTAACCCTTTAAAACCCCTCATAGGGATAGAAGGAAAATAAGGAAGCACTGAGACACATGAAAGAGATGGATAAAAATAGTATGAGAATGTGATTTCATAAAGTAATCATTTAACATATATCAAAATGTAAAATACGTAATAAGAAACAATAGATATAGAAACAACCCATTGTGGACAACCATACATATTGAAAATCCCCTTCTAGACAACTATCCACTTATAAAACTCTTTTACATGCCACCTTTCGGAAAAACTTATGCAGATGGAGTTTTTACATACTGGTATCATGCATAATAAAGAGTACGAGGATGGAATCCTTCAGTCTCAGTATACTTATGCATATAAATCATCCATGCCTCAACCCTTTCCCAAACTATTCAAAACAAATCTCTCTGTCAACCTCTCCCATGAAGAACTAAACCCCATATGTACCACTTTGTGAACTACCAATCCAAGACCTCTTCCAAATATTTAAGATATGTTTAACTAGAGTGAAGGTCACACCATTGTGTCCCCTCGATCATAAATTCCCCTTGTAAATGTGGCCAGGATGGTAATATATCTAATAAGGTGGGTTATCATAATGTTATCTATCATACATTCATTTTTTAACAAGGTTTCTAGCCTTAGGTATGAAGGTAGGTGTCTCCTGAATCCATGAATCTGCGTATATGGACCGTAGGCCCACCCAATTCCTCTCTTCCTCCAATCAAAAGGGGAGGAGGGTAGGACCATTGAAAAGGTATCCTGCCTAGAGTAATCTCATAGTCCTTATTGTAGTATAGAATAATATTCCTACTTTATGGACTCCAAGGATACAAAAAAAGTGGATATGGGTACATCAAATCCCTTTCTCTATCTCATCACCCTTACTTCAACCTCCAGCGGATGATAGAGATTGGTGTGGTGTTTTAGTTCTTATACATTTTCTTGTTTCTCACACCAATCATGGCGCATTGTGTCATAGAGGTTAATGATGATCATGAAATTATGTGATGAAATACCTTCCTTGGGAGGAGATTTCCTTTCTAGGACTTCCTCTTACCTTGACCTTGGTCCTTTTCCATAGGTGTAAGACCTAAATTTGTAAACCACCTGGGATTTTATTCTTGTCTAAATAGGGTATGTAGGAATCCTCCTTGTGGTCCAAACCCATCATTCCAAACTCAAATTAATCATCTCTAGTCTGTATATCTATTAGCGTTACATCTATCCTAGGTGGATACATCACTTCCATGTCCCTCGATCAACTTTAGTGTATGTCCCACACCAACCCCTGACTACAAATCATTCACCGAGACGTCCTTGCTGTATTAAATTAAAATACATGGTTTGGTCCTTTTATCATCTATTTAAAACATATGATGTGTCCCGTTAAGTAGCACCACACTACATGGTTTCTGTATCCTTTAATAATTATACCTAGGATTCCTATCTATTGTGCCAAATCTTGACAAAAAAACAACTCTTGTCTCCCTAGATGATGATAAATTCTATAGCACCCAACTCTGTGGATTAAATCCAACATCATGATATTGAACGATATAAAAATTTATAATCATCATATAAAAGGGTACCTTCAATTGAGAGCCTCATATACATATATATGTCTCTATCGATGAAAAACATCAAATACATAAAGATGATTCTGAAATCAATATATTCTAATAATTGATTGTTTATATAAGGGATATAAGTTTTGTATTTGAGATTTAATAAAGGATTCAAGACTATGTAATAAATATATAAGAGATTCCCCAAGGATTCAATAATTCCCCCCAAATTGGTGTGATGAGACCAACATCCCACACACTTAGACAACATGTTTTATATGATCCCATTTGATAATTACAAGTAATCACATACCTTTGGAAAGAAGGTCAACATTAACTCAAAATGTGTGTGGGCATGAAATCCCTCAGAAACAAAACAAATGGTGAACCTAATGTGAAATGATAACAAAAAATGATTTTATCTTCCAAAATTCATGCCCCATTCATTCACAAAAATGAAATAGGTCCAAACATGGATCCAAATATAATTAATTACTCATGATTTCATTTTTTGAGATACTGCTTCGATGGGTTTATTTTTTTCATCTTTATCCAGAAACTTTCGATATGAAATTATTTAATTAAAATACAATGGAATCCTTTAAACCCACCAAACTTATGATTATGTTGTTTAATAGGTGGGGTCCTCATCAAATAATGGTCATTGTCACCAACCCATCACCTTTAGCGCATGATTCTAAATTCAATCATTTAAGAGTACCACTACATAGGTATAGTACCAAACATATAGGATATATGTGAATCCCTCTAAGGAATGAAGTCCCACCATCAATCTACTCAACTATGGGTGGTGGCCTAAAAGTATACAACACCAACTTCAATTTCAAATCACCTTCAGAGTGTATCCCTAAAGTTCAAAAACAAGTTCCTACCTTATCTCAGGGCAGTGTAGAAAAAGGTCATGAACAAACTAATTACAATAATGTAGGGGTCCCCCAAAAGGGAACCTAAAAGCTGCCACCACTGCAAATTCTACATGACTATAAACCCTCAGATTTATGAGGGAGTCTCCATCGAGATACCATCCAAGGTCACCCAGACCTAGGAACTCAGGATATCCCGCTGAGGGCAACGACTAGTCATCATGGAACATGACCATACCTTTCTTCACTACATATAATCCTTCCAACTGAATATGTTGGAAAAGAACTAGTAGGCACATACTCGTTCCCGTATCCATCAATCACACTAGCATAGTTTGGTGGAACCTATAGAAACAAGTCATCATATCTTGGCTACAAATAGGGGAAAGAACCAAATATCTACCCTATCCATGATGATTATCACTATATCATAGAAATAAATAGGGAACAAGAGTAGGAATACATCACTTATCTGGTTGTGCAATGGGTGTATATTCCCATTCTAGCTACAGAAGTCACCTCTTACATCTTGGCTATGATGGATGGACATGAATCTATTCCTCTCCTTGTTCTATAAGTTTTCCAGGACATAATGATCACATCAACATTGACTAAGAGTAATGCACCCAACCCCACCTACACATTTTAAGTAAACCAGAAGTATAATATGAGAGTCACCACAAAGAAGAGTCCTATTATTTATCCTTTCTAAGAGTATCATGAAAAAAATCCCATGATAAATGAAAATCAGATCGGGCCCATACCCTCATTCCAAATAAATTCTATCAACCAACTCTGATGTATATTCTAGGTAATTCAAAAACCCCTTCCAAAATATCATTTCCAATCAAATAATTCCAACAATAACATGAGAGTTAATAAATTAAGCTTCCATATGTTAATGATGCCACCCACGGCTGGTGGCCCCAATCATTCGTAGGAAATATTATTAAATAGTTCCTCAACAAAGATGATTATAGAATGAAGAGATATTCCACAACCCTGCTCTTGTGAATGTTGGGTTTCTTTAGGCCCTCTGGAATCTATCTATCATGGCTCAATTTCCTACTCCTACACTATAAAATTATAGAGATAGTAGAAGAAATTGTGATGGCTCTCCCTACAACAATTTAGGAAGTTGTAACAAAGTTCCTCCCCTATCATCATAACATGAATGATTACTTCATGTTCAGAATCAACTCAATCTCAATATCCTATATATTGATGCATTCTATGGATACCCTCTTTATGTCTAAAAGATGAAACAACAAGAAGTCCCCCCATGCTACTATCTTCCCTGAAGGGCCTCACCTTGGTATACACTGAAAAATGTCTCCTTGCATTCAGATATCAATTTTTTATGGTTGTACTCTCCATGATGGAATTCCTCATGAAATTAATACTTGTAAACAAACTTTATTTCATCAAGAAATTCCTCCCCTTGATGAATCAACTATGATAAATCACTCTTTTCAAGATGCTCTTGGGGAAATGAGGCTAGTCATTCTTGAATCCTCTTCATTAAAAATAAATATTATTTCTCAACTATAGGATAACTTGAGGCAATGGTCATTCATTAAACCACCCTTGGATTTCCTATTTTCAAATACAACCGAGGTAATTCCTACTGACCACATTGTTCACAATAAAAAATGAGGATAAATAAACTTTGGTTTGATCTGGTCGAGAAACCTTTTAAAAAGGATAATTAGATATGATTCAAATAAGCATAAAATTGGATAAGGAAAACATATTGTAATGTTATAGCCTTTATCCACTCCCCAATATAGCATCACAGAGGCATTATCAAAAGAATTTGTGTACAACATATTCTTAAATGTATACACCACACTTTTTCATCTAAAAGAAAAATTATTTTATTATGATGAATACCCAAATCATGTCATGGTAATAGAAGTGATGCACTGTAAAATCAAATTGGCGGACCTCCTTGCTATACAGTGCTCAAAACTGGGAAAATAGCTTGAATACCTTAAATGTGTATGTCCTAATGTGTTAAAAGAATTATTCCAACTGATCATTGAATCCCCATCCATTTTTCATATCAAAGGATATGGTCAACACGGGGTGTTTCATTTCACTTCACTCCCTGATCATCAAAGACCTTAAATGGTGACATAATGTAAAATCATATCCTTGATCCAACTTTGATAAATGGACTCTGGTCATAATAGATGGAATGCTTAGTAATAACCAACTAATAATAACTATCATATACATCAGGAAATAAGATAATAATACATTGAATGACTCTTATATCAATTGTATGTAAATACTGATCTAGTATCCCTCTTGAGGGAAGCTAATCATCATATAGAGAAATCATCATTTGAATATATGACTGAGGTAAAAATCATATGATGAACCCAACCAATGTTTAGAAAAATATCTATATAATTAGAAGAGAAGTTGAAGAAGTTACAACCATAGTAGTATAGAAGCAACCCAATATACAGGGCATTGGATATTTTGATCACAACCCAAGAGTCCAACAAATAAGGTCTGAAACTTTGTTAAAATGGAATAAGAGCACACCCAAATATAGTTAAAGGGGAATTTTTACCTCAACCTTAATGATATTTAAACTTTTCTTGGTTAGAGGGGGTTTCAAAAAATTAAATTTTCTGTTTCATCCCATCCCATGATACAATTTATTCTCTTGGGACATTAATATCAAAATTATCAAATAATTCCCTTCAGATCACCCTCCATCAGATAATATCAAAGGGATCCTTAAGAAATGGGTGAGTTCCTCTAATAGTCATAAAAATATATTTTAAGAATAAGAATGCAATTTTGAATCACATATATTTTGGTAGACACTCCCATAACAACCGGTTCTCTCATTATTTAGATATTGAATAAAAACTTGTGAAATAGTTTAATTTAGTAAACATCATTACCAGTACTTCTAAAAATGATGAAAAACACCATTTCAATGCGGGATACTAAGATGAAGATATTCCCATTCATTGTTTGGTCCATAATAAGATTAATGAATAAGGTGAAAATTCCTAAAATTAGAGTATTTAACAATATTTGGGAACTCCATCAAATGATCCACTACATCCTCCTTGACAGGAATCAACCAAAGAAAAGGGAAAGGCCAAGGTTTATTCCCACTTATTACACATGGTTTTTGAACCCACCACACAAGAGTAAAGGTTGGATTATTATGAGATAGAAATGAGAAAACTAAGAAGTATTAATTCTTAATTACTCATAGGTTGTATTCTGAGTAGATTTTTTCTTCAAAAAGAACCTTATTTCACTCCCATACTAATGTCCCTTGACTAGAATATATCTTTATACCAGTGAAAGTCAATTCAAAATTTCTTCTCAATGTTGGATCAAGGAAACCAATTTATTTTGAACTACTGAAACCAAATATTGACACTTACCTATGTTGTCCAAGAAAAAAACCCAATATCAATCAGGTTACAACATGCTAACTCAATAAAAATTTTGAATAAGACTAACATATCTGGTTCAAAATGTTTTGCTCCCACTTTATTCCCTACTTAGTTATAAATTACCACATGACTTATTGACACTATTAAATCATTGTTAACCCTGTTAGAAGTTATAGAAGGATAACGTTGACCAGTGTAGCAGAAAAAAAACTCACACTGAATGGGTAGATGCTACTCTCACCACCTAATATCAGAAATCTTATGTTTCCAATATTCATATGTTCATGATATCAGAAAAACCATCTCACACATTCTGTATCTTAGTGAGGCCCGATGGTGGGAAATTTGTTTCAATATGTAGTGGCAAAGCTCTAGGTTTAGGTAAAAACCTTATCGATTTCATCAATTGTACAGTACACATGTTTACTTCTAGGTTTGATTAAAGGATGAGAATATCTATATTGATAGTTTCTTTATTAGTTCATCTCAACACTATGGGAAATAATAGTCCCCAACCAATCAAATTAAAAATAGTTAGAAAATGAGAGAGTCTTAAACATCATTTTCTTGTAGAAGTCCCTAACACAGTCTATGAATCTTCAATCCCCACTAGATTATTTGTTTTGTATTTTCATAGATATCATTCACTCTCAATTGTGAACACCACTAAATCCCATAAAATACATGAGTTAGTTATGAAACCTTATTTCATTTTTAAATTATTGGAAGAATCTATATTTTTAACCACATATAAATATAGATTAGTACTGATACCACAGTAAAAGAGGATAAGAAAAGGAGAAGTTTCAATAGTCACACTAATATTTTCTTATGCACTGGATCCTACTCTAGAGAATGCACCTTATCATGTAGTAATCCCTCTAGGGAGGAAATAACAACATCATAATATTGATTGGGATGAAATTACATAAGTGAAATACCCTGTTTGAAGATAAAAAAATCTGGGTATATACCTTTTAAGATGATAATGTTCCTATAAACATCTTAGAAACCTTTGAAAACAAAATTTATACTCTATCAGATCACAAAATACCTGATGAATTTGGCCTTGAGTATCTCCTAGTTTGTTTACCCTTTCACCAAATATTGGATCACACCATCTAGGAATATTTCATTAGCAAAGATATCTTTTAAAATATGGATGATTCTATGTAGGTAAAACTTGGTAAACTACCATCATTGGTAGCATGTGATTACACCATTGCTTCAAAAGAATAATGTGAATGGAAAGAAATTTCCACCTAAGGTGCACATGATTTCAATAAATGGATGACTTTAAAAATGATCAACCAGAATCATGCTATCCTCTAAGATAACTAAGACATCCAATTGTGCTCACATATGCTTCTTCAATGGAACAATCAACTCCTTCAACCCCACAACCCTATAATGGACAATCATATAATAAATATCATGGTTGAAATGGTGGGAAAAAAATTTAGGAAGATGAACCTACACTTAGGACAAATATATCCCAAACATGACTTCAATCCCAATACAATGTCCACCATCCCTCCAAATGGTACAATTGATAATAAACCATCAAAAGAAGTCTTAATCTAATGAAAAATTAATATTTGGATCCATTAATTTAATTAATTTGATGTGAATCACCAACTTCTTATCTTGAATATTATTTATGGTGTCTCATGAAGATAATATCACATGAAATATAGTACGTGGTGGAGGAGGTGTGAATACTCTTGGATGATCTGAAATCACAACTTTTAAATGTTTAACTACCCCGAGAGATCCTTATTCAATGACCATGTCACCCATAAGAACATCTATTCCAACAATAGTTCCACCCTCTGTATATTTGGGAGAAGGAATGGGTGAAATATTTCCCCTCACCTCCTAAAATTTGGGGTGTGAGGAGAATGGTTATAATATTGTAGTGACAGAAAAAAGATTTGTTGTAAGGTATTATATTACCTCTTCCCTAAAATCGACACTTACATCATTGCAACAAACATTTACTAAACCCATTCATGCCAATTAATCCTTCATTTGATGAATGGATTAAGGCTCCCATCTCATATTTCTATGGACCAACATCTTCAAGATTTTATTTGAAAAATATATGTTCATGGGAAGTCATTAACCTTCATCCAAGAAGATCAATATCCTCTACTTGTACAACTCCATATTTAATCACTAAATGAATTCCTTATCTAGGAGTCCCACTCCCTCTAGGATTCCATAAATACTACTAGGGTGAGAGTGGATAATGCATATGAGGCCAACCATATAGGCTGGGTAGGATCAAGCTGCAACACAAATTTTTTGGGAATCAATATAATAGTCCACATGTCCCACCCCCTCAAAGACATCTGATACACAACCACTGTGGGGAAGTACACTTGTGAATCCATCTCAGTATCTTATTCCATGCGGTGTAACCAATGTTTTCAAGGGATAAACCCTAGAACCTCAACCCCTTCTTATTCATTTAATAATGTATGGGTTTCCTAAGTGAAATCCTCTTTCATTGAATAACTTCAAATGTTTCATTCTATTCACCCCCTTTGGTATCAGACATGGGTTGAACTTCAATAATGGATACTGGCTTTCTTAGATAACCATTTGGCATGAGAGGATCCATGTATCATCATTATATTTTAAAGAATGGGATTTATGATTGTGGACATATGTTAAATCTAGGAGCCATATCTTCCTGTGTGAACATCAAAGTAATTTTAAAAGAGTCAATTATATTATTTTCTTATAGTGTATTATTAATCAATGCATGAAACCTATTTTGGATACAATTGAATTGATATAAAAATTGGTATGGTGATTACCCTTTATAAATATACATTCATTCAATTCTAGAAACCAGTATACCCTCCGTCATGTAAATGAATTACCCTTATCTAGTGTTATCACGAGAAGCATAATTTTCTGGGATACGAGGGGGACAATAATAAGTGGAATATACAAAATGGTTGTGTTAATTTATCCATCCCATTACATCATTTTATCCCAATTCCACTAGTTTTTCCCCACTTATAAACTATATATAAAGCCGAAATATAGTTTCTAGGACCCTTTGGTCATTCATGACCTTATATCCACTAATGTGGGATATTCTCCAGCACTAAAGAACATGGAATGGTCCCACAAGTTCGTAGTTTGAAGTCCCTTACTTATACATATCATCAAATGATATATTTTCTATAGTTTCAAGACATAAATATTAATTCACCTCATAGTGTCCAATAGGGCCTCCATCACAGAGTTTCAAATATAACATTATTTCTTGTTTTATATACCAGTACCAACTTGCCATTAAAAAAATTCTAGAAAATAATCAATTTGAACCAATTAGTTGAATTTTGGGAAATTTTCCAACCCCACTGATTAAAGAGACATTACTTGATTATATACTAGTAGAAATTAGCACATCTCTGAGTTCCTAGAGTAAGAAATGTTCTTTGCCTCATTGTTGGACACTTGTGACCATTTGGTGTGGAATAGACATGATTCCGATCAGAAAGAGCGATATGCTACATGGCATGGGCTCGAATTCCTGCCGATTTTAGGAAAGGTTGAGAAACTCCCTCTCATGTGGAGGGGTTGTCTTGGGATCGTCACTCACTAAAAAGATATCATTTGGATTACTATAATAACTACTCACTAGCCGTAAATATCATTATAATGTAATAATAGAAATGGACATCTGATTCTAGTGATATTAATGTTTCCTCTAGTGACAAAGGGGAATAACTCATAACACACTCTTTGGAGTAGGTCCCCAAGATAAAATACTCATTCACATAGATGTTTTCCCTGGGTGTATTGTTTTACATGACTATCCAGATAAAAGTTGATTTTTTTGATGTGGTGTTAGTATAGGGACATCTAATGGAATTGAAATCCGTAAAGAGGAAGTCTCTAATAAGAAAGATACCATCGATGTCCATCACCCATAAATTATACAAATATTTTATGATGTTATGCGATGTCGTGTTTTGATTTATTGTCAATGATTTCAACCATGGAGTTACGCTTTTCATCATTAGTGGAAGTAGTAGTGGAATCAGTTTCTGTAAGATCCATTTCATATCTTCTGAAAAATAAAAAAAGGAAATGTTGGATATAGACAAGTTCCACAAAGAATAAACACCCTATATAGAAAATTATAGTGAGACGCATAACATGATTTGTAGGTTGCGAAGAACATAAGCCGCTATGTGGAATACCCTATAACTATGTGGGAATATGTTAACAATAAAGGATAATAAGATTTTTTTTAGAAAATAACAGTTCTTTGATGATATTATTTGTTGTGCGGGAAAGGATGTCCACAAAGGATAATTTTATGTGATGATAATTAGACATTATAGGATCAAACTGGAATGCAATTCACTTGATTAATTACGTGAAAAATGATTCGATATCTTGAAACCGTTTAGAGCCATGAGCCCTTCTATATCCCCAAATTCAACCCATAATGAATCCATAAAAACTAACTTCTTCCACAGAATGGTCTCCTACCCATGTTAATCAGAACCCATTCCAAAGGGGGCATTTTGCTGGGTATGGAAAAGTTTTTATGGAGGATCAGATGGGTTTTATGAATTTGGAAAGTCTTGAAGTTTTCAATAAAGTTAAAAATAGTTAAAAACATGAATCTTGAAAGAAAATTAATCTTTTTCATAGTGTCCCTTCAAAACAAAATTTCTTTTGTGGGCCACGATGCCATATTTTCCCCCCTACAAAAAAAATCGGTGTGGGATGAGGCGTCAATTTTTGGCGCCCAGAAAATGACTTTTTCAATTGTGGGACAGGGAGTCACTTTTTCCCCTAAAAAAGAAATTTTAATTTGTGGGCCTGTGAATCCCTTTTTTTCCCCTTGAAAATGATATTTTCTTCTTCAGCGCATGACATCTCTTTTTGGCCCCTACCAATGCCATTTTCATTTCTGGTACAGGGTGTCACTTTTTGGCCCCCCAAAAAAAAAATTTCTATGCGGGGCATGGAGTGACTTTTTCCACCTCCCCATAGAATTAAAATAATTTGTATGGTAATTATTATTATCTAGGACCCCCATAAATGTTTTTTTATTTTTGGGGTGATTAGTTTTATTTAGGCCCCCGACAAAACAAATCCTTTGTGGGTGGTGATTTTTTAGAATTTTTGGTCAACCTGAGAATGGTTACATCTATACCCTTTTAAAAATACCATATAGATATGGATTGAAAACAATGAAAAACTGGGGAAAAAATAAAGACATAATTAAATAGCATGATCAATCGATTTCAGTAGGTATTCCTTTACCGTATTTTGTAATTTAAAATAGGGAATCAGAATTAGTCCATGTTGAAAATTCCTTTGTGGACATCCATCTTCATATAAAATCCCTTTGTATATATCACTCCACATAGAAAACTAATTTTTGGACCATAATTCCACAAATCATAAGTTGATGTTGTTTTTACAGAATAATATCATGTATAGTAAACAGTATACAGGGTGTAATCCTTTAGTCTCGGTACCCTTCCACATAGTGTTCGCCTTGCCTTAGACCCTCTTCAAACTATTCATACAATAAACTCTATCAATACCACCTAAAAAAACCGGGTCCCAAATTCCCCCCTCATGAATCACCAAGCCAATACCACTTTCAAAGACGCCATATATTCCAGATTAGAGTGAAGGGACAACCAACATATCATCTGAAACATACATTCCCTTTGTAAATGAGTTTATACTGGTAACCTAACTAAACATTTGGATCCTAAAGACTTTCTTGATCATAAATTCCTATGGTAAAAAGGTTCCCAACCATTAGTATTGTTTTGGTCACTCATAGTAGTGGGAAGCTACATCTGTGGCCTGTAGGCCCTCCATCTTCCTCACTTCGACATTTTTAAAGGGAAGGTGTGGAGGATCTTCAAAAAGGAATCCCTTCTAGATTAAGACCTTTGTATTTATTTTAGGAAGTCACACCCTTCCTAGTTTACATAATATGAGGATTAGAAAACAAAAGTGAAGATAGGAACATCAAATTCCATTCTCTTTCCTTCCTCCCTGACCTTGTCCACCAGTGGAAGAAAGAGATTGTGTTTTTTTCATATATTACACTTCCTATTTTTTTTAGTATTGATCAAGATTCAAATGGTATTATAGATTAATTATGACCTGGAAAAATATTTTATCAAATAACTTACATATATTTTCCTCTTTACTTGACCCTAGGAATCCTCCATAGGTGTAAGTCTATGTTATTTGTACTATATGGTCTTTGATTCCCATTTAAAAGGGATACATAGGGATCCTCCTTTTGGATTAAGCACAAATCAACCTTATATTAATTAGGCCATATCCCTAGTATTTTCACATCTATATTGAGATGACACATCACTTAAATTTCCCTTGGGATGTTTTAGTATAAGTCCCACAACAATCCTTGACTAGGTATATTTTACCTAGACATCCTTGCTACATGATGTTAAACTCTATGGTTTCATTCTCTTCACATGACCTTAAAATTTATGAAGTGTACTATTAATTGGTACTAAAATTTGTGGGTTTTGATTCCTTTCAATAGTATATGTTGTAACATCATCTCATGGGACCGATCCTAATATCAATACAAATCCATTCTCCCTAGTTGATGATATATCCAATGCCCCAATCCCAGAACCCTAGAGCCAGTACATTATCTTATTACATTTCCATTATTATAGGAATTAATATCCTGAAGTACCGAATAGTTTAACAATAATGGAAATATATATTAAATATATTATAACAATAATACATTAGGAAAATAGGAAATAAAAACGTGATACATAATAAGATGAAATAAACTATGTCCTTGAATGATTAATCAAATATTTATTCTTCATAACACTGGGAAATGAAACATAATAAGGGTGAGTGAAAATACTAAAGAAGGGTAAGTAAAGTAGAAGAAATTACAAATAAATGAGAATAAATTAACATGGAATGGTAAATAACTAATAGAAAAATCCATTCAAATAACTTGATAAGGGAAAATCTATATGGCAAGGTAAGAAACTGAAGCACATTTCATTTAATCAATGAAATAAAATGAAATGTATCCATAGATATGCTGAAACAAAATATCATGGAAGAATAATAATTGAATATAAATGAGGGAAATGATATCTTAATGTATTTATTATCTATGTCCCATGAAAACATATATCATTATGACCTTTTACAAGATAGTTTAAAATAATAGATAGAAACCCATTTAATTTTCCAAATTATTTATCTCATGAGAACTTATCGATGTGTTGAGGGGATATACAAAATCCAATCCCCAAACTTCCTTACTAGTCCAAATAATTCCTCATATCTATTAATCAAATTAAATAATATTTCTTATCAAATATACCTATTGATTAAAGAATACAAATTTATCAATAATTCCCCATTTAATCAAATAACTGTAAAAGCAAACACCCTTAATAAAAATGATATATAGTTTAGGGAATTTTAATATCCAATGTATAAGAATATGGGTATTCAAGTAAATTCAAAATGAAATTTATTAAAATAAATTGACTGTTTCAATACAAATATAACAATCACCAAAATAAGTGAGATTTCAAAGACAATCATTAAGAACACTATTTAGAAGAATAATCATTAAACATATTAAAGTGTCTCATACCACATTGAAATATTTAAATCTTAATACCCATTACAGAATAATATTAAATAAAATATATAGTATCATGAGAATAATTATATTCATTATATAACATATTAAAAGGTAGTATATACACCAAATAAAAGAGAATTGGTCCATAATAACAAATAAGACTCAATGGAATGTAAATTGAGAAAAAAAATTCATTTTTATGTGGTATTTTTCTTCTTGTATAGTGGTTTAAAATGTTTTAATAAATTATAAAAGAAACATACTCATTTTTATAATAAAATACATTAACGTTTTATAATAAATCATTACCCATTTGTTAAAAACTTTCATTAATTTCAGTATTTTCAGTGTTAAGTGCCTAGTTATCTCGAGTAATGTTTAACTTATTATTTGTTGTTATCATTAATTAGATAATGGTTGAATCATATAAATAATTTTAAACATGAAATAATTATCATATATAATCATTATATATGTATTTATAGTAGTCTATTATATTTGGAGATTAGAAATGAAGTGCACCGTTCATGGAGATGGTAGGTCATACGTACACATGAACACTAATTTCATTTCATTGTTGTATTAAAGGAATGAAAAATAAATGATTAATAGGTTTATTATAAATCCAATATAATATCTATGTTATTTATGTTATATAGGTTTATTTAAACCATACTTTATATGTTCCATGTATGTCATGAATGAGTCATATCACTTTGAGGGGGCAGTAGTCGACACTTCCTCAAATAAAATTATCTAATTTAAACAAAATCGAAAGCCTAAAGTTATGTTATAAATAAAAAATAAAGAAGAATATTTTTTTAAATATCATATATAACATATATAAATAGAGTTTCCATTATAATGGCCCCCATGAGAGGTGGTAAAGGGAAAATGAACAATCATCATTTCACCAGGTTATAGTTCACCGTACATAAAAATTCTATGTTCGTTACCCATTTGAAAGAGGTGTGTGTTATTGTAGGTAAAAATAATAAGATAAAAAAACCTGGTATATTTATGATACTGTTTTTGTTATTTAATCATCATATAAGAAGAGTATATTGAGTGGATAAAGAAATGAAAGAAAAGAGAATGTTGGAAAACGTAACCTTAAAGTCAGGTAACTCCTTTTGGTTTATACCAAAGGGATTCCTTAGAAGGATTTATGCCCAAAGGGAGGATTCAAGGCTGAGGTGAGGGATTTTGGGAAGATATTCTGGAAGATCTTGGCCAAAACTATGTGTTTTTATAGGGGTGAAAAATGGGGAGAGTTGGTGGACTTCTATAAGGGAGGAAAATGACTCACTTGGTATTTTTTAAAAGAAGTTAAATATACCCAAGTTTTTAAGAAAAATAAGTGTTAAAAAACCAACAAAAATAAATAATGAAAGGATAGTGGATGAATTATGGAATTATAATATATTTCTTGCGATTTTATAGGTCATTTGGTCCCTTAATATATAGGTTTCGTCCTTAGTATGCTTAATTTTACCTTATTAATTGTAATTAATTGTAATTACTTTCACTAATCGGTTTGGTAAAAAATACAGTTAGTCTTATTAGATATTATTAATTATTATGATTCCAAATATGGAATCCATTTTTTTAAAATTCTGATCATATAATTGGAAAAAAATATTTTAAAATTCATCTCGCAAGTGGGATGACATTGTGGATTTTTAAAGTAAAAATGTCTGAAAGTTAAATATGTTTTTATAATCAATTTCAAAGTAAAATTTATTAAAATGAAATAAAATATATTAATTTATTAAAATATTATCTAATTAAACTTTAAAAAAAATCTAAAAAAAAATTTAACCTTAAAAATAAATCATATGAAAAAGTAGTTTTGAACTAAAATTTAGTATTTTTATCTATTAATTTTAAAAAATGAAACCGCACAGAAAATTATCCAAAACACACTGTAAGCTAATTTTTATATTTTAAATCAAAATATGATGTTTATTTTGACCTATTTAATTTATAAAATGGTCAAAATTTCTATTTAAAATGGATTCTCCACTAATCGGGGGAGGAACTGTAGCAGGCACTGTAACTGTGGTACAGTATTAGGCACTGTAGTAGCTCGAGTACTGTAACAGTACTATTCATCGATGGGACCTTTGGGGAAAAATTGGGCTTTTAAGCCTAGTATTTAGGCCACTTGTCCTTGGGCCTTCTATCTATGTAATGGGTTACCCTCTACACGGTGAAACAAAAGAGTTCTTTGCTTTAATAATAAAATGAGGCTTCAACACCATCCTTTTAAAATATGAAAATAAAAATAGTAATACTTTCCTTTATATTTAATCGTTTTTCAAATTAAATTTTAATTAATTTTTAACCAATGAATTAATTTTATATTTCTGTAAACATAGATTTTAATAATTTAGTTATCCCTTTTCATAACTTCTAATTGTGCATCTTGGTTATATCTTATTATAATAATATTTTAATAATATATTATTATTTGGTGAAACTCAGTCTTGCATGTAAAACAAGACATTGAATAAAATTGTTGTTGAATGTAACATACACTAACTCATTATTGAATTCATTGAATGATATAATAAAAATATAGAATTTATTTAAAGTAGTAAATATATTATAAATTATCGAGATGTTATATTCCTTTTCGTTCTTGGTGTTACGTGTCATACACGCTATCAAATACCAGGTTCTTAATTTATAAATTTGGTGTAATACATTCTCTTCACTTTAAATAAAATGTGTCCTAACAATTAAAATATCACCTCAGTAATAAATGGATTGAAAATAAACTGTTGTTTAAAGACCCACATCCTAAAAGGGTTAATATCACATATTCTTAATAAATAAGTAAGGAAAGTGCAATGATCACATAAAAAATATTTTTCATAGGAGAACATAGGTTATAAATGGAAACATGGATAGAATGAAAAATTATAATAATCAAGTTCTAATAGAGAGTGATAGATAACATTTTTAGGAAAAAGTTAACAATCAGAATGACCTAAATCCTTGATGATCTATGGGATATTTTATTCAATGGAAAAAAGGTACTAGGAAATTATTTTTTGGTTTCAAGATAATTTTTCTTAGAGTTGGGTAATTATTTTACTCTGAAATAATAAAAGTAAATATACTTAGTACATTCTTATCCTTTGGTTATTCCTTGAACTATTTATACGTCATCTTTAAGAACAATATTCATTATATAGTGATGTAATATGTCAATGTATAATACCACATCTAAAGTAAAACTTAAACCATTTTATAAATGGTTAACTTTTCAAAAATATTATGATTATACAATATAGAAATATGGTAACTAAATTTACAAAATGAACTTATCATTATCCATTAATAAACATAAAGTAGCTCTAAATGTTTACATTCCAAACATGTAAATAACTTCATCATGTATCCTCTTAAAATATGGTAATAACTCAAATTAGAATAAAAACTTATTAGAAACATGTATTTTTCCTTATACCTTTTGTAAGAAACATGTTATTGGATATAAGCATTAAATCCAAAAATGTTGTTAACTCTATTAGTGATAGAATAGACCACTAGTCGAAAATTCGTTAATCAATTCCAAGGTAGTTATCACTTATCCAAATCAATCATTTCATCGTCATTATATTAACATTTGTAACATATTAAGGGTTTTATTTCCATCAATCATGCGTTTTATAAAAATTTATTTTTCTAAGGAATTTATTTTCTTAGTTCCATTGAATATATGCTCTCAAATATTTATTGAAAATGTTCTACAATTCAATCCTTATATATTTAATAATTCATTTGATGATAACATCACCAATGAAATATTTTTACAACAAATTTCATAGATTAAAATATAGATGCACATTAATCATTCCACGTCGATTGTGTCAATAACACATTATTGACCTTTATCCCTTATCTTCTTTAGATGTATATTCACTTGACATTTTTGGATTTTTTTTGTGTAGTGATCCTTCACCTTGTATTAGTAACAATAAATATAAGTGTTTTACTTATTTCTATTACTTTCATTTTCCTAGTGAAATTTTCTCTAAACTTATAAAAAACCCTAAATCCTTTCAATAATTTACTAGGGTGATTATTTACACAGTTATAACAAGTTGGACAATCATTATTTCCCTTCATCTTCTTTGACTCATTCCCTTTTGTTTGGTGTTTCGATGAACCCTTATTCTAATAGTTCCCCTTGAATCCATAAGACATATAGAATTATTTATTTGTCTTGATATCACATAAAATGATCTCCTCATATAATGAGAAATTCTGAGAAACAAGCACCTTTGGATGATTTGGATTAAGACATTCAAATAAGTGGTCGATCTTGCACTCCATGTTTCATATGTAATCAGTAGCATATCTAGATAACCTTATAAATGTATCTTATTAATCCAAAAAATTCTCTTCTTATTTTTTCTTTAAGCTAAGGAACGTCTACTTCATCTCAATTTATTTTATAATGAGGGAATTATTTATCTAAGAATGTATCCTTCAATGTTATCCATTCTGAAATATCAATTTCTTCTACCTGACTTATATTATAGATTAGAGACCACCACCGATCAAAATCACCTTAGAGACAATATCCCATAAGTGTAACCCCTTCATTTTCACTATATTCCATGGTAGTAAATATCTTATCCAGAGACTTAATCCATTACTCCTAAAGAAATTGATTATTAGTCCCACTAAATGATGGGGGATTATATCACATAAAGAGATCCAACATATGAGATTCTCTACATGGAATATGTTGATCTATTTGAAAAAGTTTATTTTCCATAAACTAACTTATATTACCTAATATATCCATAACTGTATTAGTTCTAGAATCATTCTTATAGAATTTATCAGTAGGGAAACCTCTATATTGGCAATGAGTATTGATACCATTTTTCATTCTAGGTTCCATTTCTAAAAAATGGAATATACTAGGTTAAATACTAAAATTATGAAACTCTAAATATGTTATAGAACATAACATAAAATTATACATCTTAAATCCAAGAATCATAAGCATTGGTTACATTGGAAAAATCATTACTTTCAAATCATTCATAATGATAGGTAAATAAAATTTGAACTATCATATGCGTATCCCTTTGTAGTATCAAACTAGGTTCATAGTTATACTTTTTTCATGTACCTAGTTACCCTAAGTTAGGCCCAAAGTACCTTTTCAGCATCGTAACTCCTAGGTACATCTCTTTTATAACCACATCCACTTGTAGTATCCAGAAATGAATGTATTTATAGGTTTACCCACAAAATAACTACCTTACCAAAATTCTAGGATGTTCTTATGTACTCATCCTCATAGTCTATATTTGGGCCATGATCCCCGATATATGTTTTATAAATCTAATTTCCATGGTTTCTGAAAAACTTCCTTTGATAAAAACTATAACACCCCGACCCTAGAAGCCTGAAGCCGATACATTATCTTATTTTATTGGCATGATTATAGGGAATCAATATTTGAAGGACTAATTAGTTTATAAATAATGGTAATCCATATTACATACATGATACCCATAATAAATAGGTGAAATAGGAAATAAAAACATGATACATAATAAAATTAAATAAAATTCCTCCTTGAAAAGTTATTCAATTTTTTTTCTTCAAACCCTTGTGAAATGAAACATAACAAGGGTGGGCTCAAATTCTCAATAAGGGTATGTAAAGGAGAATAAAAAATGAATCAATGAGAACAAATTAACATTTAATGGTAAATAACTAATAACACATTCCATTTAAATAACTACATAAGTATAATCATTATGGCCAGGTAAGAAATTGAAACACATGCAATTTAATCAATGAACTGAAATGAAATGTATCCATAGATATTTCGTTATAAGATTTCATGGATGAATAATAACTAAATCTAAATGGGAATAATTATTTCTTAATGTATTTCAGGTATGAGTCAGAAGTAAACCAATACCATCAAGACCTTTCAAAAGATAGTTTAAAATGATGGCTAGAAACCTGTTAAATTTGGAAAACTTATTTGTCTCAATAGAACCTATCGATGTATCAAGGGGCTATATAAATTTCAGGTCGCACCCTACATTACCAATCCAAATAATTTTTTATATAAATTAATAAAAATGAATAATATACCTTCTTAAATATCCATATTAAATAAATAATATGGATTTATCAATAATTCTATAGTTAATCAAATAACTGTCAAAGTGAACACTGTGTGTAAAAATAATATACGATTTAGGAAATATGAATATCCATTGTATAATAATTTGGATATTAAAGTAAATTTTAAATTAAAAATGATTAAAATAATGTTATTTTTTCAAGAGAAATTTAATATTCACAAAAGGAAGTGAGATGGAAAAGATTATCATTAAGAACACTCTTTAAGAGAAAAATCTTTAAACATTCCAAAGTGTCTCATACCACTTTTGGAACATTTGATCTAAATCCCCTTAATAGAATAATTTTAAATGAAACATATAATATAATGGGGCTAAGTATATTCAAGATATAACACATTAAAATTCTGTGTCTACACCGAATAAAAGTGAATTGGTGCATCATTACAATAAAGTCTCAGTGGAATGTAAATTGAGACAAAATCACCTTACCCTAACCTTCATTTTGTTATGTCATATTTATATTTCAATATAGTGGTTTAAATAAGTCAATAATTTATAAAAAATCCATACTCATGTTTATAATACCATATATTAACTTCTTATAATAACTCATTACATGTTTGTCAACAATATTCATTAATTTTACTATTTCATGTGTTAATTGCATAGTTTTCACGAGTAAGTTTTGACTCGTTATTTATTATTATCATTAATTAGATCATGGTTTCATCATCTATAGAATTTAAAATAGGACTTAATTATCATATATAATCATTATATTTTTATTTATAGTAGTATATTATATTTGGAGATTAAAAATTAATTGCACCGTTCATGGAGACGGTAGGACGTACGTACACATCAACATTACTTTTATTTCATTGTTGAATTATAAGAAAGAAAACTAAATGATACATATTTATATTATAATTAAAATATCATATGTATGTTATATATTTTATATAGGTTTATTAAAACCATAATTTATACATTCAATGTATGGAATGAACGAATCACATCTCTTTGAGGGGAGGTAGTCCACACTTCCTCAAATGAAATTATCATATTTACACCAAATGAAAAGAATAAAGGTATGTTATAAATAAAAATTAAATAAGAATAAAGACATTATATATGTCCTATATAACATATATAAACATATTTTCTATCATAATGGCCACCATGATAGGTGGTAAATGGAAAATGGACAATCATCGTTTCATGAGGCAGTATTTAACCATAGACAGAAATAGTATGTCTAATACCCATTAGATGGATGTGTGGGTAAGATTAGGTATAAATAATAACCTAAAAAATAACCTGTATATTGAGGATACTGGTGTAATTATGTAATCATTGTATAAGAATAGTATTTGGAGTGGAGAAACAAATGAAAGAAAATAGGCCATTGGGAAACATTACATTAAAATCAAGTAACTCCTTTTTGTTTATACCAAAAGGATTCCTTGGAAGTATTTCTTCACAAATAGTGGACTCAAGGTATAAGATTTGGATTTTGGAAAGATATTTGGGTAGATATTGTCCTATCATCAGTTTTTGGAGAGGTGTGAGGAATGAGGAGAGGTGGTGATCTTTTATAATGGTGGAAAATGACTCACTTGGTATTTTTGAAAATACGTTAGGTGTACCCTTGTTTTTACATAAAAAAGTATTCAAATAATAACAATAATAAATAATATAAGTTTAATGGCCTAATTATGTCCATAAATGGTGTGTTTTAAAAGTGGAAAGTTTATTTGGGACCTTATGTTAATGGTTTAGTCCTTTATTAAGCATACTTTTACCATTATAATTATAATTAATTGTAATTACATTCACTAATAATTTTGGTCAAAATAAAATTTGGTATTTTTAGAAATAATAAATTATGATTATTCTGAATATGGAATCCATTTTTCCAAATTCCGATCATATAAGTTGTAGAAATTAATTTAAAATACATCCTACGTGTGGGACGACAAAGTAGAGTTTTAATGTGAAAAAGTTTGAAAGTTTTCAATGTTTTTATAACAAATTTAAAAGTGATATAGATTAAAATGAAATATATATTATTAATTTATTAAGATATTATCTAATTAAACATTAAAACCAATCTAAAACATAATTTATCCTTAAAAATAAATCATTTGAAAAAGTAGTTTTGAACTAAAATTCAATATTTTTCACTTTTCATTAAAAAAATGAAACTTCACAAAAAATTACCAAAAAATAATCATAAGACAATTTTTATGCTTCATATAAAAACATTATGTTAATTTTGAAATATTAAATTTATAATATTGTCAAAATTTGGAATTAAAATTGGTTCACCACTAAATGGTTGTGAAAATATACCTTAATAAAAATATAGTATTTGATATATAAAATTTAGTTTGTTTTTATATTAATCCTATAAAATATATGGGATGACTATAAATATTATTTAATTGAAATATATTATTTGTATCACATTAAAATAACTCAATAATTGTAAATAATTTCATTTATTAGTTTAAAATAGCTTTGTGAGCATAAAAATAATAATATTTTCCTTTAAATTCAATCGATTTTCATATTCATTTATAATTAATTCACGACCAATGAATTCATTTTTTTTGGAAATCATATATTTTTATAATTTAGTTAACCCTTTTCTTAACTTCTATTTTGACTGCTAGGTTATATCTTATTTTAATAATATTTCAATAATATATTATTGTTCAGCGAAACTCGGTCTTGTGTGTAACACAAGATGTTGACGATACTTGTTGTTTTATGTAACGTATGTTTAACATTTTTTGCGTACACCTAAAGTAATAAAAAATATTGATTTTTTTAAATAGTCAATATATTATTAATTATTGAGATATTATATTACTTTTCATTCTTATTTTTGTGTGTCATACACGCTATTGAATACATGATTCTTAATTTAGAATTTCAGGTTGTTACAATATATTCCAAAGTTCCCAACAATGTAGATTAAAACAAACATCATGACTATAAGATGATATAGTAATCTCCAATCTACATAAAAAATTGTACCATCGATAGAGAACCTTGGATATATACAAATGTATCCATAGATAAAGAATCACATATAAATATATATGATTCTTAAGTCAATACATTCTAATAATTGATTGTTCATATAAGGGGGACATATTTTGTGTTTGGGATTTAGTAATTGATTCATGAATATGTCTTAAATCTATAAAAGGGTCTCATATTTGATAATAATTCCCCCCCAAAATATGTAATGATCCCAACCTCCCATCTTCTCATCTAATACATTTTCTAAGATCGCTTTGGATAAATCGAGTTGATCTCCTACCTTTAGAAACCAAGTATACATTAACTTGAAACAAGTGCTAGTGTGAAATCCATCAGAACCAATGCCTCAAGTTAAAAGGATATTTTATTCCCCCTAAATTATTCAAAGTTTGTTTTTTGAAATTGAAAATGTTTTATATGTGCATCAAAGGATCAAAAAAATCAAACATTCTTGGGGTTTCATAATAAGTTAAAAAATGATATTTTTCCCAATTATGACCTATACACATAAACTATACACAGATTTTACATAAAATTGGTTTGGAATGATTAAAATTTATTATTCAAGGATAAAATTCATTTATAATCATAAAATGATAATGGAATATTCAAAAAAGTAAAAATATAAAGGTATTTCATGAAAATATAATAATAATTTTTTTATTAATTTATGAATTTTAATAATAATCCAATGTTAAGGACATGTTTTATGGTCTGAAAATGATCAAAAGTGTGTTTTTTAGAATTTATACAGTTCAAAATCTAATTTATATAGGAAAATAATTACCAAATGATCATTAAATAATCTGAAAATTAATAGAATTATTCTTATTTTATTATTTATGTTTATAAACAAATTATGAAACAATTTATTTTTAGATTTATTAAAAAACAAAATATTATCATTTTCAACATTGAATTAATTTATAAATGTAAAATTATCCAAACTACTTTTTCTTTAAATATTAGAATGATGGTCTTAGATTAAAATTTTAAATTTTTCTACTATTCACGCATCAGTCTACCAATTGTTTCTTAGAAATAATTAATATTTTTATTTAATATAAACTATTTTAATAAAGTTTCAAATAGTCAAACGTGAACAAAAAATATCATTTTTTCATTAAATAAAAGGATAATTATAATATTCCCATTTTGACCTATAGGCATAAGTAGTGGATCAATATAATTAAGGGTGTTCGTTAAAAGATTAATGTGTTTTCTAGAATTAAAATTCACTTTTAACTACCCAAAATTTATTAAAAATTTTAAATTAATCAGAAAATCATTTTTTTCAATGATATATTTATAAAATTTTCACCAATGAATATTTAAAATATAGGAAATAGTTGAATATCAATTTTATTTTTGTTTCTATTGAAAGTATTTGAATTGTGACTTTTAGTTTAAAAAATCTTCTGAATGTGTCCCATGAAATCAAAACAAAAAAAAGAACTAGATTTTCATGAAAATTTATAAAAAATGTTTTCATTAAATTTTTAACCAATAGACACAATATATGCGTAAATATTGTTTTATTTATTATCATAATGGTCAAATGTGCCTTTTAAGATTTAAAAATAATCTCTGAAAGTCAAACAACTATAAGAAATTTGAAACTATTCAAACAACCCGAGTTTACCATGAAATCAAATGAATATGAGATTTTATGAATTTTTTTACTTTATTAATAAATTTTACTTAAATCCAATTCTCAGTTATCTCACAATGATTTAAATTGTGTTTTCCAGGTTTCAAACTAATCTAAAAGATCATCAAAAGGTCAAAACCAATTATAGAATCTCATTATTATTAAAATATTTATAAAATTAATTTATACAACATTTTTAACTATGAAAATAACAAAATTAATTATGGTTACATATTTTCAACTTAATGTTATCAAAATATACTTTTCATAATTAAAATTATTTTCAAACTATCAAACATATGTAAAATGTTCAAACATTATCAAACTATATCAGTTTTTTCTGAAAATTAAAATGATTCTCAATGATTAATTATTGAAATATATTAATTTTACTCACAAAAATATGTTGGTTTAATCTTTCAAAATGATTAAATTATTGTTTTTTAGAATTAAATATCATCTAAAAAATCTTCAAATAACTATAATTGATCAAAGGATTTCTATTCATGATAAAAAATTTGTAAAATGAAAATTATAATACATAGAAACTATAGAATAAAACCAAACATAAATTTGATATATGATGTACATAGAATAATGAAAAGTTACTTTAAAGAGTTAAAAATCTTTTCGAATTGTAAAATGCTCACAAAACATTAAAAAACAACAAAACAATACCATTTTATCAAAAAAAATTAAGAAAATGGGAATTGGTTAATTATCTAAATATTTGAATAAGGTAAACATACTTTAGGGAGAATATTATATAAAAATGATCTGATTTCTATTTTTTTGAATTAAAATTCTTAGAAGGAATCATCAAACAATAACAACCTAAAAAAATAAGAATAGTTTATTAGAAAACATAGCATAATGATACTCATTTTATTTGTTATAATTGTAATAAAACTACTCATCAATCTAATGTCTAATGATCATAGAAATATTAAATGTTTTTTTTAAAATATTGTTTTACTAAGAATCAATTATACATCAAACATTAAAAACTAATAAAACTAGTTCAATTTATTATAAAATATTAGATAAAAATCCTGCTATTAATTGTGTCATGTATGAATATAAAGTGTATGATTCGACATGTGAGGTGCTTAAAATTATTTGATGTAAAATTTTACAATTAAATGTTTTTTAAAAGAGTAAAAAAAGTGTTAAAAATATAATTATCTCATAATATAATAAAAATTCACTATAATAGTTGTTAGTCTATTTGGAAATTATAAAAATAAATTTTTTATTAATTTCATGTCACATGTTCTATGAAAGAATTTAACTATCTTATAAATATAAATATTTTATGGGTATTATTAAACCAACACTCATTCTAAATATATATTCCATAATTCTTTTTAAATTTAGAATTTATATTGTACATTATCATGTAATTTATTAGTATTATAGTCTAACTTTTATGCTATTTAAAAATCATATTAATGATATCTTGATAATTTTTAGGATTTAATATTTCATAGATTTCAATTAAGGGGGTTTTCAGTTTGACTTAATAAAACATCCTTGTAAATGAAATTTATATAAGGACTTGAATAAAATATTATAAGTACTAAATATATTAATTAACTATATATATATAATACAATCTTTATACTAGAATAATATATTAGTTTTTTAACTACTAATTGTATAAATTAGTTTTTCATAATAATGATCAAATTTATGTATTTATATAAATATTTTATTTAAAGTATCATATTTGTTATTGGATCCGTGTTTGTAGTGTTTAGTATAAAAAAAAGACAATTAGAGGTTGACTTATCATGTTAAAGTCATCATATTGTTTGTGAATGTTATAACAATATTAAAGCTAGGGATTGTGTGTTAATTCAAGAAAGTGTGGGTTATATTTTCTCCAAACATTTAAAAGGTATATTCACATGGATTAAAATGTAAAGTATTATTTTTTGATATTAGTTAATGATTGGTAGAAAATATTTTTGGTTTAATCTTAGAGTATGATTGAGTTGATGTGAATAAAAAGTATGAAATATGTACTTCATAACTAGTGATGTTATGGAGTCTAGAGCTGGAGTATTGATTCAAAATTTACTTTTGGGAATAAATAAAAAATCATTTCCCTTAGTATTTCTATGGCTTTATATTAGAGTTTTTCTCGCATCTATAAATTAAATTTTTTTATAATATGTATAAAATGGTCATATTATGGTACCCAACTAGGTTTTTAGTGGACTATGATAAAAAATACCATTATAGGTGTATTTGGTTATATGGAATTACTGGCGACACTTGTGATAACTTATATTAGACCCTTAATACCCATTAACCAAATATAATGTATTTTAATGATTTTAAGTGACTGAAATGATTAAATTCAAAGATAATTTGATTTTGGTTAATGGTGGTTATAATTTTTTTTTTTGGAAATTCAAAAATTAAAGTGGTAACTAGTGTAAGAGTATGTAAGTGTTTTTTTACATGAATGTTTGTATAATTAAGAGTCATAAATATAGAGAATGATCTGAAATATTTTGTATAGATTAATATGAGCTTCATTGAACCACTTTTTGAATATGATACTATTGGAGCTAATGATTGAAGTTCTTCTTGAAAGTGTGTGGTGATTTATATGGTTTGTATTGTGGAGTTTTATGTTTTTTATTTTGAATTATATTTCATTCAGTTTCATTTTCATCAAGATCGCATAATGCAGTGTTAGAGAGGATGTTGGTTTGTTAAAAATATTTAATGTTCACTATTTCATTTAATAAATTAGTGTAAATAAAAGGAGTGAAATTTGAATTCATCTAATTCAAATAAATATTTTTACATGGATATTAAAGGATAATTTTTTATAAGAGATGAATATTTTTAAAATATTTTTTATAAAAAAATTACATAAATATAGATTCATTTTATTATAACATTAGTTAGACATAGTCCTTAATCATTTTTACTCAACATGATGATTATGGTGGACTATTTGGTCAAAATATTTCTAAATCAAGCCAAGGATGTAGCCATTCTAATTACATGGTGAAACTTTGAATTAATATTGCCTACTATAATTTTTAATTTTTTTTCTTATTATTATATTATATGACTCTAATAAAATTTACTATTAAAATGAATTAAAATCAATAATGTATGATTTTCAATCATCACAACCATTGTATAAAAGGTTTTTTTCATTTAGAAAAATAAAAATTTGATTAAATAACTCACCTATAGTGAATAATTATATATTCACATACCCAATAAAATAATGCTATGTAAACTTATCATGATATATGGGTCATTTGTTTTATTCAATGGATAAATATCTATATAGTGGTGGATATGAAGTATTTGATTTTGAACTTTTATTCTCATGTTTGATAATATAAATTTAATGATTACAAAAGGAGCGTTGATATTTTATGGTAATAAAAATTAAATTTAAAAGGATAGGACACTACTATGAATATTATTAGTTAGTTGGATGTGTTTAAAATATTAACAAAATGATATGCTTCTTCTATAGATGTTTCCGCGATGATAATCGTCAATCAGAATACTATGGAGAATGATCATTTTTAAATAAAACCAGTTAGCTCATATATTTTAGATAATAAATTTAAAAATTACTTGTGGATTAAAAAGGTCAAATCAATAAGGGATAAGATAGTGAATATCTATTAAGGAAATGAAAACATCAAAGGAGAAAAATTAAAAATTTGGAACTTTGTATTTGAAGTATAGTAAAATTTATGCATATAATGATATATCCCTTGATGAATTATTTTCAATAAGAAATGAAGTTGTGAACTCTATTATAGGGTTTTCTGAGACTCTTGATGGTTTTATGGTGTTTCTGAAGATATTTAAAAAATTTCAGATAGATTTGATGCTCTGATGTTGGATCTTGAATACCATGATTTTAATAAATTTTCAATAGATGATATACAAATTATATTAATTTGTTATGATATGGGGAAGGTAATATCACCAATAAAAATGAGAAATTTTGAATATTAAGTCACATTTATTTATTTAATATACAAAAATATTTGAATGTGTTATATTCATATAAGAAGAGAATTCATATTTAGAATAATATGTTGATATAAAATTTGACATGTTAATTTCATTTATGTCAAAGATTTTTCAAATTTTGAAATTATTGTACCAATAAAAATTTCCATTAAAGTTCATTAAATGTAGATTCATTGGACATATTTCTACCCAATGTCCAAAACTAAACTAGAAACAATTTAAAGATGATGATGAGTCGTCAAAATGCTTTTTAGGATAAACAGTCAATGTACAACTAAATGAAGCTTACCTTAAATATAGAAACATGTTCCTTTCATACATATATATTATATAATTTTAGATTAATATTCAATAAATAATATTAAAATAATTTCAAAAATCATAAATGGTTCTTGGATTTTTTAATCTTGGAAATATAAACTACTGGTTCATAAAAATCCTCCAATGTTTCCCAAATAGAACACTTCTTAGGTATACACTATATAAATACATTCGTCTTAACCTGGAGGAGGTAATATTAGAAATGGTGCGATCATATTATTAGTAAGGGTAAACATAGAAGATAAAAATCAATGATCAAACATGATTATAAGATAATCATAAGGGTATGAGGTCATGATTGTAAATTACAATGTTCATAGCCACTTTGAAATGTATCATAAACATAATTCATGATAAAATGTTTGTCCTAATAAGAATCAATATTCAAAATAGTTTTGAATAATTAATAATCAATCATGATCTAATAGAGAATAAAATATATAAGTACATTTTTAAAAAATAGTCTTATAACATGTTGAAGATGTATAAATAGAAATAAGATCTCTAATTATATTACAAATATGATATTAGACCCATGAATAAAATTATATAAATGAAAGAAAATCCTTGCATAAAATTTTAAGCATGAAATATTATACATTCATATAATATTTATCTAATGAGTTATACATAATTTACCAATAAATTTAAGGGACATATAATTCAGAGCCCACCCAACACAAAATAATAATCCATTCAAATGTGTGACAATATATCATAAAACCCTCAGCTTATCAATATATATAACATATGTAAAGGAAACATGTTTCATAAAACATTCAACATTTAATAATAGCATAAATTTTTGAATATAAAAGGGTTTCATAAATATCTCTTAATCATATTCACAAACCACCCAAAGAAAGAATAAAGATTATATAATTGGATCATAAACCTAGTAAATCAAAATTAATATCAATCAATTTTATTATAGATAAATGTTTCCATTAAATGATATATATAATTTTTTTGGATAATAGAAATTTAATTTTCAAATTACTTATTTAAAATATAAAAATTTCCAAAATATTAATAAAATTGGGTTTTTGAAAAGAGTCATTGAATCTAGTATATGAAGATTAAATGTATTGAGTAATCTTGATGGCATAATATTCTACTATTATAGAGTATGTTAAAATAATGATTCCTTTTTCATTTTAATAAAAAGGCAAAAGTACCTCATTTAGGAAATGAAAATTAGGATACTTTGAAACAATTTTCTATAATTTATACAATTAGAGTAAATGGTTTTAAAAAATCATATGATAACATTAAAAACAATATTTAACATTTTTTAATAAAAACATGGACATGGAAGGAAAAAACTCACAACCAATGAGGAAATAAAGTCTTTTTTTATCAAAAATAGTTTCCAACTAATTCTAAGTAGTAAAAAGAAGAAAATTGAACTAAACTAGAAAATTATTTGAATAAATAGTGTAACATAAAATGAAATTGTATATATCATAAATGGATCATATAATTTCTTCGATGAAAATTCAAGAATAAATTATCCCACTTAAAATTGGATTGAAACATAAAACCCTTAACACTTCGGTAAATTTCAAATCAAAACCTAATGAAAGATAAAAACATTTAGACATGTATATACCTTTAATTTTCATTAAAAGAATCATTAAATATATTTCTGTGAAATATATATGCCACATAAAAGAAATAAGTGGTGAATATGGAATTTTTCTTAAAGAAATAAATATGAGACGAAGAATGCTTACCTCATGTCCGACATTCTTTATAAGCATTATAACTACTTGTATAGTAAATTTATATATTTATACATATATACCATAAGAATATACAAACATTTAATATCATGTATAGTCATATTATAAAATTTCAACACCCATTTATTAATAATTACTTTCTAAAATCATCATTTAATTTTGTCAACTATTTTTTTTCTTCATGAGAACATTGGTTTGACATTTTCTATCCATGATCTTTAATCATGGTTCAATCATCTGTAGATTTTGTATGATGATATAAATATCATATACATTCATTATATACAAATTTAGATTCTTCCATAAGATATAATAGATTTCACTTTTTAACTCATGGAAAAAAATAAAGGTAAATAAAATTTCACCTTTAAATAGTTATTCTTATATCATATATATTAATTAAATCTATCCCTGTTACCATCCATGTAATTCACTATAAAACAATTCACCTTGGTTCATGGATCTAGTAGTCAACACGTATACATGAGTAATGTTATAGATTTACAATGAATTTGAAGGTAATAATGTAAACATGATATTATAATTCTAAAAGAATATTTATGTAATTTATAAACATTAAACCCATCATAGTAATAATCCATGAATTATGGTGTTGAAATTTGAATTGTATCTCTATGTGGTGGTGGTAGTCCACATGTAAACATGGGCGATACTTTGACATACCATTTGAGGGAATAGAGAGTGGATATTAGTGGTTAAATAATCATAATAACATTTAAGTATATTTTGGATACTAAAGTTATTATTTTATGATAAAAGATATCAATTTAGAATAAGCATATGAAGAAATTAATTAAAAGAAGTCAAATAAGATGATTACCTTTTCTTCAGTATTCCTCCTTTAGATCATTTCTTAAGGACCATTGGAATAAAATTTTGAGGTGACCAAAACCTTTAAATTGTGGATATAGAAGATGATAATATAATTAGAGATGGATTCATTGAGCTAGATAAATCAAAAGGATTGAAGAAAATAGGATATGTTTTTCAATTTATAAGTGTGCAGAGGATCACATTTATAATTACTTAAATTGTTAAGTTAATATAAATTAATTTGTAGGATTAATTTGATAAGAATTAATATATTTTTAATATATAGTTAGTATGAGTCAAACTATAGTGATATTATGAAATTTGAACAAGTTTAGGTGATGTTTCCATCCTTAACTCTTTGTTTTAACCCTCGTTACCCCTTTTCACAATTACCAAAATATCAATGTTTTTTACTTTTTAAGGGTCAAAAGAGTTAACATGAAAAAACAAGTGACATATAAATTGACCATGGTTTATATATCCAATCAAATCATATTTATTTGGAAAAGTAAGGATTTTTATGATGTTTGTATCATTTAGTAATATATATTTTATTATAAAATATCATTAATTTTATTTGTCGAAATAAATGATATATTATAAAATAATATGTGTAAAAATCATGTAAAATAAATTTAAAATAACATTTAATTGAGTATAAAGAAGATATGGCCTTTATATAATCATAAAACAAAATTTTGGTAGGTTTATATATCATGTTATAACTTGTCTTCTAGTTTAACCGCTTATTTAATATTTTTAAATATGAACCATGGTAAGAACTTTTTAAATATTAAAGATTTAAAATTTTACTAAAAAGCTAAATCTTTCTTAATAAATGGAAAATCGATTAAATTTTAGACAATTTTTCATCCTACGTGTCCTCTTTCAAGATTCCATTTATTTTTAAATAATTAAATGAAATATATTTAATATATTATTCTATAAAAGTTATTATAAGAAATACTCACATAATTTTACATGAATAAAACATGATGGTAATGGAATTAAAATCTAAAACACTCAAACATCCCTAATATGATATGTTTTTAAAAAACAATTAGCACAAAAATTAACCCAAATTGTATAACTTTTATTATTTTTAAAATAATTTATTTTACTTTTATATTAATTAAAAAATTATTGTTTTGGTTTCTCATATGCATTTATGGTAATTATTCTAACATTAAACACTAAAAATATATTTTGATGATAAAATTTTTAATTAATTTTTAAAATAAAAAATTATTTTTGAAAATATCCCTTTTTATACTTATGTAAAAACATTAGAGATATAAAATTCAATAGAGTGAAATTTCATATTTTGTTTCATTTATTAACATAATATAAAAGTCAATGTCCAATAAAAATGGAACCAAGATTCAATATTTTCAAATTTTTTATTAATATGTCCAAACTACACTCATACAATAAGATAAAATAATGTTTTTGAGAAATTTAAAATTTTATCCTAAATTATTGGCCCTCTTTTTCTCATTTTATCCTTTACGCGGTGACACATATTTATCAAGGTTACTATTCCAAAGGACCCAAAATAAAAGGGACCAATTTTCAAAATGTGACTATTTTGACTCCAAATATGGTATCTATTTTAATATATTCAATTAATAGAATAGGAAAATTTTAATCTAATATAAATATAGTAAAACATGATGAAAATAAGTTTTCTAAAAAAATGGTTTCTAAAGTATAATAAGTTTTTTAGAACAAAATACAACATATAATTAATTACAATGTTATTAATTTGATAACTAATAATATAAATTAAATAATATTAATTTCAAACCTAATTTAAAACATAAATTCTCATGGTAAATTCTCTAAATGATTTTTTTCAATCAAATCATTAGTTTTCACTATTCATCAGAAAAATATTATTTTCAAAAAATAATAAAAAAAACTCACTCTTATACAATTTGTATAATTTTATTTAGATTTTCTTTTATTTTGAAAAAAACGTAACTTATTAATGAGGTATAAATTAATTATAATATCGATTCTCAAAATGAAATAGAAATCATTTTTATAGAGAATGATATTTTGAAGCATAAAATTTATTCTCTAAATATTGACTACCCATTTACTTAAAACTAATCAATAGATATTTATTGAGTATAAATAATAATAAAAAATAATTATGTGGTTACTCATATTCATACAATCCAATTCAATAAGTAGGTAGTATTTAAATATTAATATTTTGATAACATATTTCAATTCACATAAAGCTCGGTGTTGGGTATCAAGTCGGTTATCGAGCTTGTTTTTTTATAAAAAATTATGGTGGTGTAAAATTCTCTATAAATAAATAAATTTTCCCTAAAAATATTATTTATATGATCAATGGATCAATATATTAATATATATTTATTCAAAAACCACATCATACTTAGGGGTAATAAAACTTCTTTGAAAATGAAAAAGTGGGAAACAAAAAGGTTATCTAAAATATCACATAATTGGGTTACTATATAAAGATATAATTAGTGTGAAGTCAATATATATACTTGGAGGAGAAAAATAACATCATGAGACTAATATAGATTTATAGATAATATTGCTATTAGAAGGATTACAACTACAAAACCATACATTTGTGATCTGTTAAAGGCCACCAATTCATTAGAAATAAAGGTAAAAGTAGCAAAATATTAATGCAACATCATTTTACAAATATTGATGTTTTATTTTACTATGAAGATACAAAACATGAAAAAAATATTATTAATTAACTTATATCCATTTTATAAGAACCATTTCTTCTTTTGGTTGTGCTTTGATTAATTTCTATATAACGACTTGAACTATTATAAATAAAATTTTCCTTGTGCTTCAATAAAATGTTATATTATTTAAAATGGTTATAGAAAAATAATACAATTCATTGGTTTTATTATAGTCTATTAGATTTAAATTACCATTAAGAATCATTACTATTGATAATATAGCTGGTTCACATTGATCACATGATTAGTATAAATATAATGTTTTAACAAATAAAATTGACCAAGACAAAGGAAGTAATGGCCTCAACCAGTAGGATCATACCCTATGAATCCCATTTATCAGATCATCTAAGGGATATAACATCTCTATGAATTTCTTGTGACCAATCCCAAGCTAATAATAAACCACTTAAGAATGAGAAAAACTGTTTACGGGAGAAGTTCATGAACATTGAGATCATGACCCAAACCATTTATGTTAAACCACCCCATGAAAGTCTCACAATCACACACCTTAATATTATGTGGTTTTTTGGTGTTTTAATGGGATATGTATCAAGAACCTTGGAATATTATTTTATAAATTATTTTTCATTTAATAATTAACAAATTTTCATCTTATTATTTTTAATTTATAAATGATTCTGATTTTGATAAAATATAACACAATTGTATTTTTGGGTAATATTAAAATTTGATTGAGGGATTAATTTTCATGAATAAATTTATTTTCAAAATAAGAAATATATTATTAAAATATTATTATTAAATAATTTTTATTAATTATAAATATTCTAATAATTTTTATAAAGTCGAATTTAATTTTTGTAAGGGTTGAAAAACAAGTATCGTCGAAAAACCCTTTACCTATTAATAAATGTAAATTTTATTTTCAAAGTGAAAATTCACATATTTAGAAATTATTTACATAAAATTAATATTATTTTATTAATTATATAATTGAAATTACCCAACAATGATTTTTTCTATAATTTTCTGAGTGAGTCAAATTTTAGAGTAAAAATTAAATACCATATAAATATACTTGTTGTATTATGAAATCATAATGACCCAAATGTTATGTAATAAATACTATAAAGTGTATCCACTACAAAATATATGTTTTATATTTAAAATAAATATATTTAATTTTTATTTTATTAATTTTTTAAACCAATTATGAATCCTCCAAAACCATTAATATATTTTAATGTTCTAAAACAATTTCATTAAGAGTATGACTCACTTCCACATAATCAATTGAATTATTTTATTATCTTTTCCCCTTTTCATTATAAAATAATGAATATCACTCCAAATTCGATGAAACCAATTTGAAAAACCTTGTTAAGGTTTTCAGTTTTGGTTATTTTATTATATATTTTCTAAAACCTATGTTTGGGAAATAATAATGAAATCCTCTATAATTTCCTATATAAACCCACCCAAGGACTCATTTCACTTCACTAAAAATCCTTAAAGCACATTATTAATCTAACTTACCTTTTCTAGAGTCCTCCCGAGGTTCCCTAAGCTTTCAATAAGTTTCTCTCATGCATTTTGAGTCACACACTAAAGTAAGGGATTTATCTCTTCCCATTTCCATCCAATAACCTCTTTTAAGTTATGATTCTTAGATTTAAATTTTGTTTATTTGGGTATTTTTTCCAAAAAACCTATTAATTTCATTTTTATTTATCAATTATCATATAACCATTTCACTCTCATTAATCCCTCTCATGAACCTTTATTTAAACCTGTTACCATGTCAAATTTTAGTAAGGGATCTCTCTCTTCCTATTTCCATTCTAGCACCACTTTTATGTTGTTCTTCTTATTTGAAATTTCTTATTATTTGGGTATGAATTAATAAAACCATATTACTTTAAATTGTATTTCAAAATAATTATATAACCCTTTCACTCTTATTAATCCCTCCCATGAACCTTTATGGAAACCCGTTACCATACAGAATTTTAGTAAGGGATCCTCATCTTATCTCTTTTATTCAAGTTTCCTTATACCATTCTACCTTTTATTTCCAATTACTTATTCTAGGATAGGTATTTATATATCCATATTGGATCCCATTTTATATAAAAATTAGTAAGGACCTTGTTTTCTCTCATCGAACCATTTTATGAATATTTAGGTGGCATTGTTATACTGTCTAAATTTCATCACGATATTTCAATGCCAAAAGAATTATGTAGTCAATAATATACCCATTTCATATCAAGGTTGTTCAAATTTGTACACATATAAGTATTTTATGGGTAATTAAATTTATGTATTCCACACTCCATTTTCATGGACTAAAATGTGATGATAAATGATTCCATGTATTATTATATATGTTGAACACTTTAAAATTATAATGAAATTAATGTTATGTGTGGGACTAGAATAATATAGAGTTCTGATGCATTGGGTAATGTTTAGTCTCGTGAGATATCAAATTGGGATAGAAAGTGAACTTGATTCCTTTTTGGGACTTTTTCCATAATTATGACTTGGCAGTTATCCTTCACCATTGTTTATGATGCAATATTTTAATTTGATGCCAAATTTCCCATGTTATGATTATCATGTTATATCATGCCTTATTATTCATGTTCCTTTTATTCTCCATTTATATGCTTATTTTATAACATGTTTTACATTATTGAGTCATTATTCCCTTACTGGTATTTATATCTCATCCCTTCCTTATGTATGTCCCCAGGTTATCCCGTGCATTTTTAAAAGTCAGGGAATATTATGATCATATTTATGAAGTTTTTAATAAAGATGATGTATTTTATGTTTTAATCAAATATGAAATGCATATAATTCCTAAATACACAATAATTATTGATCTCCAAGGTTGTATTATCTATAATATTATGTAGTAAATCAAGTTTTAATGTGAAATAAAGAGCAGGGTTGTTATAGTTGGAATCAAAGGAAATGTTTTGTTATTTTTTGAAATAGGATTATAAAACTCTAGATAAAGCCTTAGGTATAAGACTAATTATAATAAAACATCCCTAAATTTTAGTAATAATAGTGTAAGTGTTTTATAAAAAAAATACCTCCCTGTATTGACACTAAAAGTGTACATGGTTCTAAAATTGATATAACTTGGGTTGAAAACTCCGACAAGGTGTGTCGAGCTGAACTCAATGTAAAATGATACAAGAAAACGAGCCTTACTACACACCTAGTTTGACACTCCTAGGGGACACTCTTTGGTAAATTCATGAGATCATTAAGAACCATTATTACGGGAATGAAAATTCTTATAAGAGTATATGTTATGAAACAAATAATAAAAAACATATATTGAATCTTAGAAATTAATAAGATAAGAGATATATGTAAATTTATAATTTATACCTTTAATGTCATTGTAATATAATTTCTGTGTTTTATAGTTTAAAAAACTCATCCATAATTTTTCCTTTATCCTATCCAATGGCCATAAATAGGAGGAATTGGGTAAACAATCGCTGCGATGGGAAATGTGATGACTACCCCAATAAGATGCCCAACTTGATGTGAGTAAAAATAAAAAACATTGTGATTATACTCTCTCAACTAACTCCAATTCATAATAGAAACCTCATATGTAGGAGAATCCAAATACCTCTAATAGAGAACAAGCTTCAATTGAGTCCTTAACATGACAGAAGCCTCCAAATTTCAATAGATCATAGGATCCATTAATAATGGATCAATTGATCAAATCCATTGATAAGATCTTCTACGTCCTTCCATGTCTCGAAAAAGAGAAGGTTCTATGGACTGTTTATCATATAGAGGGAGAAGTTGATTAGTTGTTTGCATTGATCAGGAATATGATTCATGAGGAAGCTATCAAAGTGATGGGGTGGAAGGAATTTTGTATAATGGTTTTCGATTAATATTTTCCTCACACTATATGACTTAAAATGGAAATGGATTTCCTTTCACTCAAGAAGAAAGAAAACGAATCTATAGGGGTGTATGAGGAAAACATCATAATACTTGATAAATATGCCTTTGGATTTTTCATTACCCTCAAATGCAAGGTTGACCTATTCTTTGGTGGGATAAAACATAAAATATAAAAATCCTTGGTGATCCAATACATTGATAACTATGAGGAAATTGTATGATGTTCCCTCAAAGTGGTGATAGATATTAGAGAATATAAAGGGTATCATAGAGATAAGAATAAAAAATTAGAGGTAAATTTTGGCGGTCAGATGGTGAAATATAATGCTTACAAGAAATTTCAACAGCCCAATTGTCAATGTTGCAGAAAGAGGAACCGAGTAAATTACCTAAGGGGGATGAGGAACTTATTTATGTGCGGGAAAGAAGGGATCCTCACTATTGATTATCGATAGGAGAAACCAAATAATGCAATATGGAAAATGAATCCTTCAGTCAACACTCAGTTCATTGTTCATTTCATCAACTTCAAGGAACCAGGGAACTATTAAAACCAATTCCCTAATCCATGGGTTTTTTGAGACAACCAAAAACCTCCAAGGAAGTAAGGTATAACTTTTCCATCACAACCTATGAGATGGATCAAAAATATGAAGTGGTTATATATAAAATAGTTATTCCTTAAAGAATAGTGAACATAATTTGTTATTCTAGTTATACGCATTCATTCATATCACAAAATTTTAGTAGAACTATTCAATCACCACTATAAAGCATGGAAGTATCACTATCACTGAAAATAGGAAATGCGGTAATTATTGCATCCCAATAATATAACTCATCCCATGTCAAAATGAGGGGGCCGGAATTCCTATAGAACCATTTAATACTTACTTTTTTGGAATTTGATGCAATTTTTTGTATGGATTGGCTTTCCCTATAAAGAGCCAACATAAATTGCTGCAAGAAAGAAATCACTCTCCGTATTATAAATCGACTCCTGATTCAATACAAGTGAAAGTAAGAGGATGGATCTTCTATAGCACCAACATATAAAGAAAAAATATTAATGGACTATGAGAATGACTATCTTTCTTAGGTTATTTAGTCTAAGGAAAAAAACATCCTCAAAGACAAGCCTATTTGAGGAAATACACTGATTTGTTTGACGATAAATTGTCTGGTCTTCCTCCTAACCAAGAGGTTGAATTTTCAATTGAACATATACCTCGGGAATTCCCATTATCCTAGAAAATATATAGAATGGATGTTGTGGAACATGAGGATATGAATAAATGACTATTGGAGATTTTGGATAAAGGATCCATATACCCAAGTGCTTCACCATGGGGTTCACAAGTCCTCTTCATTAAGAAGAATAATGGGTCAATGCATCTTTTCGATGATTATAATGAGCACAACAACATCATGATAAAGAACAAGTATCCTCAGCCACATATTTATGACTGGTTTGGTCAAATATATGGATCACACTACCTCTCCAAGGTGTATTCATGTTCAGGATATGACCAACTTAGCATGAATAAAGAGGATATCCCCAATACTAGTTTTTATACACGGTATGGGCACAATGAGTTCATAATAATTCCATTCAGAATCACTAATGCTCCAGAAATATTCATGGAATTGATTAATAGATTCATTATAGATTTCCTTAAAAAATTTGTGGTAGTCTTTATAGATGATATTATAATATTCTCCTAAACCAAGTAGGAGCATGAGGAGCATCTGAGTACTATTCTGAATACCTTTTTAAAGGAGAATCTTTATGAAAAGTAAAATAAATGTGAGTAATGGTTGAAGGAATTCCCATTCATGGGGAATATCATCATAAAAATTTTGATATATGTGGACCCCTCATTTACATAATCAATTTAATGATGACCACGACCATCATCTGTGATACATATCAATAGTTTCCATAGATTTTATGGGTATTATCGTCAATTTGTGAGAAATTTCTCATGATTCTCAAACCCTCAAACCAAGATAACTTGGAAGGGAGTCAAGTTTTCTTGGAATGATTAATGTGGAGAGAGCTTATTAATGTTGAAAATAAGGATTATCACTACCCTTGTTCTCAAACTACCCACATGTGGATAACTTTTTAGGGTGTTCAGTGAGGCTTTAATGAAGGGATTAGGTTGTGTATTAATGAAAAATGAAGAAGTTCTAGTTGGGTGTTCCGGGCATATTGGAATTGTGTGATGGGTCATGCCCAACTTTTATTTTCTCCATGATCAATAATTAATCTAAGATTTTAAACAATGTTGAATTTCATGATCAATAAAATCCAATCAATTAATATAGACAAGGGATAAAGCACCAGAACCAGAGAAAGGATCATCACATAATATTTATAATCAATTTATATAATCAAGAAATCCATTATTTGAATTATTTCTTTATTGAAGAAATTTACAATAGATCTGCATTATATTTTCACTTCATTGTAGGAATCAAAGAGTATTCCCTATAGCGGTGAACCACATGTGTTCTACAAATCTCTGAATATTTCCCCAATAATATCTAGATGTTATTATAGAAGACCATATCATATGTGTGTTATGAGTTGGATCATCTAGATAACTAAGTCCAATCCATTCTCCAATATCTATCTTGAGTGGAGAGTGGGAGGTGAAGAAAGATTTCTATCTATTCTCGGGGGGCTTTCATAGGGAAAGTATCCCTCTAGAGCTTCAGAGGATTCTCCAAATCCATTCTGTAAAACCAAAAAAATGAATTGGTTGTCCAAGAAAATAATTTAATTGGTCTTATATACCTCTAGGGTTAGAAATAAATAATTTTACAAGTTCCCTTTATTTTTTTTAAAAAAAGTTGGGGCCGAAGCCTCATTTTTATTAATAAAGCAAAGCAAAGACCTCTTTTAACAAAAATTTTTTTGTTTCTCAACATGCGTTTAACTGGAGAAATAAATTAAGTATTATTTAATCAAATAATATCCAATATTTATTATTTCCCACGAGACTATTAAATTTCCCATTACTCCGCAATTTTTATTAGGAATTGAATAATGACTATTAATTTTTTAAATAAATATCCATACACGATTATCCAATAACTAAATAAATATAATATTCACTAAATAGAAAATAAATATTTATTAAATATTCTGGTCACATTAAATTCTCTTGAATAACCGGTGACAGAAAAAATGCGATCTAGAAAACATGAATAATTATTAAACAATTTTTGGGAATAATATTTATTAAACTTGTTAAATAATAAATAATAATATTATTATTTTATCGAGATTCAAGATACACTTAGTGTTTGAGACTTTAGGCCTCTTTTTTAGTATAATTAGGTGAAGCAACCTAAAGTCCAAAGTTAGCGTCTAGAAACATGCTAAGGAAACCATAGAGAAATATGTTAATTCCATAATGACATAATTCCTCATACGGACACCTAATGTGTAATAAAATATCTTTATTAGGATATCTCCAGTCAAGCAAGTTGCATGCTGGTTCCATTTACCAATGTTCTTGATGTCTCTTTCTTTGACTTCTTCAAAATTTTACTTGACTATTGAACACCGTTGTCATGAATTTATTTATGAAATATCATTTCCATCAAAATGACTGGCATATAAACTTTCATTAAAGAACAGAATGGAAAAATCCATTCTTCCATTATTCATTAATCCAATATTACTCATGATGCACCTAATATATCCTGCCGCCCTCTGAACATTTGTCATCACAGTTTTCATCAATACATAAAAGTAAGTGAATCATATCACTCATTAATAATATTTTTAAAGCCTAAGGAAAAATACACACATATGAAGACATGAACATCCAATGACACATATAAATGTGGATTTCTTACTAGAGGGTCTTGTTCTCATAATATCCTACAGGATATTACCAAGGGCGTACACCATAAGAAGGTGCCTCAAAGTCCGATGAGTCTCCACCACTGAGATCATGTATTATTTGCGTCCCTCAAATTATATCATCTAGCTATTGAACATATATTTTAGAATATTGTTGTAGTACTTCCAGGTTCTCATAATAGCGGCGAACAACTATGACCATTTAGTGCGACAACTATTATTGGGAAATTTTCACATGTTATGCTACAAATAAAAACAATTATTATATGATATGTAGTTTATTAATATTCAAAAATATTAATAAAAGTTATCATAATGTATGAAAAAGTTGGTTATAAGGAACCACCCCCAACAGACTCCCACTTGCACTAGAGTCGGTAAAAAACAACCTTTAGTCCTCTAGTTCCCATATGACACTCATTATTCTTATGAGATAGACCTTTAGTCAAGGGTTCTTCTATGTTCTATTCTATGGTTACTCCACCAACATCCAATTCACCCTTTTGATAGATATCTTTCAGGAGGTGATACTTCTAAAGTATATGATTTTTCAGTTGGTGTATCCTTGTCTCTCTTGAATGATTTGCTATTGTTGTATTTTCACAATACAATTTGATTAGAGCTTTACAACTATATATCACAACAGGATCTGAAAAGATGTTCTGAATCCAAAAAACTTTCTTGGACTCATCAGAAGCATCTATATACATGGACTCTATAGTTAAATTAACAACAACTTTCTTATTTTAACTTTACCATCTCACAACTCGATTGATAAAGAAAACATATCCTAATTACAACTTTAAATAATTCTGATATTTCAAAAAAAATAGCTTTAGTATAAATCCTAATGACCAGCTCCTCATCTCCTCCATACACTAGGAACATATCCTTAGTTCTTGTCATATACTTATAGATTGCCTTAAAATTATACCAATTATGTTCTCCTGGATAAGACTGATATCTTACTACCATGATTAAGGAATATACAACATCAAATCTTGCACAAAACATGGCATACATGATTGATCCTATCATCGAAGTGTATGTGATCATATTCATTATCTCTTTCTCATGGTTTTTCTAAGGACACATTTTCCTATTAATATGTAAACCAAGTGACACTGGAACCAATCCTCTCTTAGATTGTTACTTACAAACTCTATTTATTATCTGGTAAATATATATAATTTTAATTAGTTCTAGTAGCCTCTTGGATCTATCACGAATGATCTGGATCCCTAGAATATAGTTTGTTTCACCTAATTCCTTTATGTAGAAACTTTTTTTAACCAGTTCTTAACAGACTGTAAGACTAGTATGTCATTTTTATAAAAAATTTGTCATCAACATATATAACTAGGATAACGAGCTCATTCCCATTAAACATTTTGTAAAAAAATTACTCACATTCATTCTTAATGAAACCAAATTCTTTTATGGATTCATCAAATTTATTATTCAATAAAATGGATGCGTACATCAATCTATTAATGTATTTTTATAGCTTGTAATTCCTTTTAGAATCACCTAGAGTCACAAACCCTTCTTGTGGTGTCTTATAGACATCCTCGTGATGGTTTCCATTTAGGGATTCATTTTTTATATCCATCATCCAAATCTCATAGTCATGGTAAGCTACAATGGAATGCAGAATTTTGATGGATTTAAACATGGAAACTGGTGGAAAGGATTCATTGTAGTTAGTTCCTTGATGTTGTTTAAACCCATCATCCAATATACTTTTTATAGGTATTTACATTACATTCCATGTCATGTTTCCTCTTGAATACCCATTTGCATTCAACATGCATTACATCAACTGCCACATTGACCAGAACCCAAAATTGGTTCTGATACATGGAATATATTTCTGAATTAATGGATTCTTACCGACATGAAGCTTATGAGATATCTATTATCTATTTGTAGGAGAGAGTTTCATAATTTTCAAGGAATAATGAGTCTCCATCTTTGGGGACTAGAAAACTATATCTCTTTTATTCTCTTACCTCTCTTATACTCCTATGTATTACTTATGTTTCAAAAACATATTCTTCTATGGGGACTTTTGGAATCTATTCTTGTGTATCTTCAACATCAACTTCATCGAATTAAATCTTTCTCTCACTACCCTTTTAGAAGATCTACTACCGGTAAAGATAGAATACTTTTTTGGTGATAGTTACTTTCTAGTCTGAGGGATTATATGGGTAGTGTTCCATTGTTTCCATGGGGTACCCTATAAAGACACAGTTTGTACCTCGAGGTGGTAGTTTTTTTCCTGAGAAGGACTTAAAAAATTACTCACAACCCCATACATGTGTATGTGACAAAAAATGTTTATTTACACTCCATATCTAGAAGTTAATTCCATTTTCCAATTTATTTGGTACTCAGTTTAATGTGTATTCCACAATTTTTAATGCAAATCCCCAAAAGGACAATGGAAGATCTACATGACATATTTTCGACATTACTAGGTATAACAAGATATAGTTCCTCCATTCATGAACTGTAACACCCTCATATTTCATGGTATTTTATCTTTAATAGCTTGTGTTATATGAAACACCAACTAGGCTTGCGTAACATGCACGATTGATTTTCTATGAAACAACACTTTAATGTTATAATTATTTAAATGATATATTTATAAAATATACATTAAATACAATAATATGAATGGTAATAAATAAAATTTAAATGTTATTTATAATATTTTCACATAAATAAAACATAATTATAATAAAATGTATAAGTTTTAGTAAAATAGAAATATGTTTAGAAATACTATTTCTTAAAAGAACAACTTTTTATGTTCGTTTTGTGAACAATTAAAAAATTAATTTTAAACGCTCAAAGAAATTTAAATTGGTAAAATAGTCTTCATTTTTGAATTCGAAACACCAAAATTAGCTAAGGATTAATTTTCGGTATTTTCTAAAAACATTCAATTTTTAATGAATTGTGAAAAATACTACATTATTGTTAAAAAATCGATTTTTTTCATTTAAATAATTATTTTAAATTATATTAAATTTAATGTAAAAATAGAAAAATAAAAGATATATTAACCAAATTTAGATCATTGGAATCATTTTTAAAAAAGAGTTAGATATAAAAATTCATTCAAAATTTTTAACGTCTTTTTACACGCCTTCTAGCCACATTAGAAGATTAGCATTAAACATAATTTTACCAATTCTTTGAATTGAATTTTGAAAATCCAACTTATTTAGTTGTAATAAATATGAAAAATGTGGTCTAAAAGGATGAAAATAATTTTTTCTGAATAGTATCTTTTGAATTTTATTTACCACGGTTAAAGGTAAATAGGGTAATTGATGGTAAAAATAATATTATAATAGTATAAAACTTCCCTAACACATGTCCTAATCTTATTGGATGAGTTATAGAAGACCTAAAAAATACTTAGGCCAAATATTTGGCATTTTAGAGCTACTTGGGTGAGATAATGACTTGTTATAATAATTTATTTAAAGTAAAGATAAATATAACATAAACATGTATCTTTTTACTAAAATAATTTTAATATAGGGTTTTATAACTGATATATTTCATTATAAATATTCATTAGAAATATATAAATATTTCCTACATCATGGTATTTTATTTATAATTTTTAGACATTAAATAAATAAATTTATTTATTACACAATTATAATGTAGTGATTACCTTATTATTAAAAGAATCAAATAAATGATATTATAAATATAAAAATAAATATTATTTGAAATATTTAATTCCATCCACGAATTTTATGTATGACTATGACATGTTAGGGATGAGTTAATTCTTTTTTTAGAAGTAATAAATTTGTTATGACCTTAACAAAAATCTATTATAAAATAATGTCAAAATTGATAAAAATGTGTTTTTAAAACAAACACTATTTTATTAAATGATGTAACTTCATAAAAATGTAAGATTCATAAAATAGAATAATATAGTTTTTAAAATTTCATTAATGATCTACTTTAGGATCTATTGGAATTTTATAGTAAATATATAAACCATATAGTATAAAAATTCAAGAAGACATGGTAAGAATTAACTTATTTTACTAAGGGTTAAATCTAAAAGATATGGTTAATTTTATGACCTAAACATTTATAAAACCTATTGGTTGAGATTATTTAGACCCATAATAATCTTATACTATACTTTAATCAATTTTGATCCATTATAAACCTAAAAAAATTATAATATTTTAATATTTTAAGATCTTTGAAAAGATCCCCTCACCTCTCTTAAAAAAGGACACTTCCCCTTTTCTTTAATTCACACCTCCAAACCCATTTTTCTTGGAAAAACCCTAAAAATTTACTATCCAAAAATCCCTCATATAATCCTTTATACTATATATTGTTCATAAATCCATCTTAAGTATTCTTTTGGTCTAAATCAAAAGGAGACACCTAAAAAGAGGTAATAATTTTATCACCTATTTCAAAGTTAGTTTCTTATTCTACTAACTCATTCTGTGTTCTTTCCATAATAAAATAATAACCATAGTTCCTTATACATACTGAGATTTTTTTATAATAATGGGACAACCATATTACTCCTTTTACCCATCCTATGGAAAACAATATCTCCATGTGTGCATGTATATAGGTTACCCTTTCCACATTATGGTGTAAACTATTTTTCATGTACAGTTTATTTATATGGGTATAAATATGAATATAATGTATGTAAATAATAAATATAACATGATATTTTTTCTATAAAATATTTATTCCATCCAATTCCATACCATTTAACAATTAAAGAAATGATATCGTCGCTTGTGCGTACGTATGACTTACTGTCTCCACGACACGATGACACTCATCTTCCACGTTCACAATCCGAGAATGATTATAAAAATAAATAATATTAATAATAATGAAATATTTGACTTAATAATGATAATTGGATTATATATATATACACATATATGTTATTCACTTACTTTCATTCAATACGATAAGAAAATGGAAACATCGTTCACGCCTATGTACAACCAACCGTCTCCACGAATGATGTGTTCTATTTATTTTATCTCTCTAATATATATATTTTTATAAAGAATATATCTGATCTATAAAACATTTTTTACATTTTTTATGTAAGTAAATTTTTATCTATGTAATATGAACAAATATAACAAGTTAAGATACGTATGATAAAGAAAACGATTACTACCTAAAACATTGATTTAACTTGGAAATCATTAATAAATGGTTAATATAATGTCATAAATGAATCATATATGATATAATAAATATTTATATGGTCCTAGAATAATTTAAAAATATTTTTTAACCATTATATAGGAGTATAACTCACCATCAACTAAATAAAAGTATAAGGTAAGGGTTAATTTCGAAATCTCTTTATTATCCGAGATTGTTTATGCATAACTGTTTACTGGGATATATTTTTCATTAGTGAGCATGTTTCTTAAAAAATGAAAAGGAATTTTTTTTAATGTTTTATGTAAGGGCATATTTAAGAAATACATCATTATAAATTTTTTAAACATTTATACTTTTAAACCTTTCTCATTGATGTCCGTGTTTTCAAAATGGTTTTAACGATTTATTTATATGGAAATAAATGTTTTAAAATGCTAATTCCTTTCTAATGATTCAAAGTGAAATGGGACACTTTTTTTAGAAAATGTATTTTAAATGTATTTTTTTATAAATTTTGTGACTTCTCATGTTTTCCAAGTAAAAAAAGGATATTTACCTAAAAGTGTTTTTATGATTTTATTAGAATATTTTCATCTATGTCAACATCCTATGTTGGATTTTATGGTTAATTGAGATTGATTTATTATGATAAAATCACTTATATTTTATCAAAGGCCTTATGATATGTTTGACCGTGGATGTGCTATTTTAATTCCATTCATGGTTTATGGTTAAAGTATTAACATTTCGTATGCTATTTTTAATACGAGTGTTTATGTTAGGTTTCACTATTTTCACATGAGGAATGTATTGGACTTAGTAAGTGATGGGTGGAGCCTATAATATCCCCTCAATTCATCGGTAGGTATCCTGAGACAAAATAGTGTCTTGTAAAAAGAAATTGACAAAATATTTGTTTATAGTCTTTGCACAAGGCCTTAACATAGTAGTTATGATGTCTGAAATTATGAATTCCCTAATTACAAAATTAGTTATTGATTTTACATGTGATTATTCAACTTCTAGAATATCCATGTGAATGTTTAAAAAAATTATTTGATTTATTATTCCCAAATTATGTTGAAGGTAATGTTTTAAAATTATTTTGTTTTAGTTTTGTACATTTGCGTAATATTTTTTGCTTATTTGGGACAGCTTCTACTGAATTATTTACCATTACTAAGCATCTATGCTCACCCCTTTGTTATATTTTATTTTCTTGGATTCAAAAAGTTATATTATGATTTATATGTAGGGTTAAGCTAGAAGAATAATGGTGTTATCAAAGGTTTATCTACATTGTGTTTTATATTAGAAATTTTAATGTAAATTCCATGTATGTAATCTATTTTCCAAACTGCTAAACTAACCAGTCCTTTAGGACATGATCCCTTGTATCATGTCAATATATTAAAACAATACACCGGATCCAAGATTCTAGGGTTGGAGATTTATAGTTGGTATCAAAGGAAGTTCAGAAATAACCTTGTAAACGAGATTTAGAAATCATAAATTAGAAAACATAACCCTATGAATGACTTTGATGAGAAGTCAAAGTATATGATATCGTCCATTAGATTTAGTATTGGATAACCTAGGTTAATTATATGTACTTATGGATTGATAAGAATATGGAATAATTTAGAGATCCTATTAATGACTCTTCAAGACTATAACATAATGATTAGCATTATTGAGACTGTGATTAATGTTTTGGTCAACGATTAGAATCAACAGAGTTATACAACTAATGGTATTAATGATGATAATGAAGAGACTAAAAAAGTTAAATGAGATTAAAGTGGTATTATGGAATAAGATGTTGAAGTGTAGTTAATGTTTAAAGAGTGAATTGAAATGATTCAGGTTATTTTGTATTTGGATTCATGAATTATTACATCAATGGTTCTATGGTAATAAGATTCATGAGATATATAAGGATTGTACTATTATACTTAATCTATAAGGATTTGTAAGCATATTCATTTTCATTAAATATTTAAAGGTGATCAAATATTTGTTATTTCACAATAAGAGGTACATTTTTTTTATAATCACATATTAAGATTGATTTTGAAAATTTGGAGACCTTTTTGGATAGTGAATTCGAATGGAAGTATTGTGGTCGAGTCTTAAGTTTGGAAAGGGGTAAGTTGAACATTGAATATTATTTTTTTAGGATAAAACATTTCATTAATGTTATAAATAAAAATTTTATTTCTAGAATTTTATTTAATATAGTTTTATGGAAAGGATAATGCACAGGTCGCGCGACAACCCGCCACAACTATCAAGGCCACGAGACTTGAACCCACAACTGAAGGGCAACAAGGGTGGATAACCTACCACTGGCCTATGTGATGTCATGGTTTCTATAATTTAGGGTTTTTATGTTATTTTAGATTTAATTATAGATGAATTTTTGTAAACCAATACGATTATGATAAATAGAATATTTTTGAGTTATATTATCTTTTGGAGAGAAAGATGAGTTTGTGGTAGAAATTAGTTAAAGGATGGAACTCTACTTGTCAAGTAAGTATGATTCCTTTTGATATTATTCTATGAAATTATTAAACCTTAGGGAAAGGATCATAAAACCAAAAAAAAATTACAAGTACATTCTTTTCTATTAATAAAATGGTCCCTTGAATCATTACAAATTTATAACTTTCTGGTTGTTAACTTTATCCTAATAATGATCTCTACTACTCACCATCAAAACATGATGGTTAAATATTTTTTCATGTCTATGATTTCATACATGGACCCCTAGTATGTGTTATTTTTAGTAGACTTCAAACTTCCCTTTATTTATTTCAAATTGGTGGTCTCATTAATCCATTTTCTGATGTGGGATTTCCATAAATATATTTTGAAAAGTCCATCCCATAGATTTTATTTCCATGTTTAAATTTTGAGGATGAAAATTATTTAATTTTGGGAGAATATAACACCCCAATATTTCATTGTAAGTTATCTTCAAAATCTTGTGTTTCACTTAACACTAACTTGGCTTGCGTAACATGCAAGATTGAGTTTCTGCAAAACAACACATTAGTGTTTTAATTATTTAAATGATATATTTATAACATATCAATTAAATATAGTAATATTAAAAGTAATAAATAAATATTAAATTATATTTATAATTTTATAACATAAATAAAACATATTTATAATGAAATGCATAAGTTTTGGTAAAATATTTATATGGTTAGAAATACTATTTTCTTAAAGGAACAACTTTTTATGTCTTTTTATGAACAATAATTAATTTAAAGTTAGATACTTTTAGAATTTTAATTTGGTAAAATATACTTCATTTTTGAATTCATAACACTAAAATTAGCTAAGGGTAATTTTTTTGTATTTTTATGAAAAATTTCAATTTTTAAGGAATGGTGAAAAACCCTGCATTATTGTTAAAAAACCAACTTTTCATTTAAATAATTATTTTATTTTATATTAGATTAGAAGTCACAATAGATAAATAATACAGATATTAACACAATTTAGATAACTGGTATCATTTTTATAATAGAGTTAGATATAAAAATCCATTGAACATTTTTGATGTCTTTTTACCCGACTTCTAGCCACATTTGAAGATTAACATTAAACCTAATTTTACCAATTCTATGAATTGTATTTATAAAATTCGGTATACATGTTTTTAATCATGAAGAAAATTGTGGTCTAACAGGATCAACATAATTTTCAGTGAATAATAACTTTTAAATTTTATTTACCACGGTTAAAGGTAAATTGGGTAATTAAAAGTAAAAAATAATATTATATTAATATAAAACACCCCTAACACATGTCCCAATCATATTGGATGAGTCATGGTAGACCAAAAAATCCTTATTCCTATTTTGGAAATTAGGGAGCCACTTGGGTGTGATAATGATATGTTATAATAATTAATTTAAATTAAAGAGAAATATAATAGGAAAATTTATTGTCTTTCTAATACAATTTTAATACATGGTTATATGACTTATCTATTTGACTATAAATATTCATTAGAAATTTAATAATATTTTCTTCATCATGGTATTTTATTTATAATTTTTAGACATTAAATATATAAATTTATTTATGATACAATGATGATGTAGTGATTACCTTATTTAAAAAAGAATAAAATAAATGATATTATAAATATTAAAATAAATATTATTTGAAATGTTTCATACCATCCATGAATTTTATATATTATTAAGACATGTTAGAGATGATTTGATACTTTTTCTGAATTAATCAATTATTTAAAACTTTAACAAAAATCAATTACTAAATAGTTTCCAAATTGAAATAAATGAGTTTTTAAAACAAACACTATTTTATTAAATGATATAATAATCATAAAATTATTGTATTAGGAAAACAGAATTAAATAGTTTTAATATTTTCATTATTGATCCACTTTATGTTCTATTGGAATTTCATAGTAACTATATTAATCATATAGTATAAAAATATAAGAATTCATTTTTAAAGTTAACTTATCTTACTAAGGGTTAAATCTAAAAGATAAGGTTAATTTTATAAACTAAACAATTATAAAACCTATTGTTTTAGAAGATTTATAACCATTTTCATCTTATCCTCAAATTAAATCACTTTTAAGCCATTAGAAACTGAAAATAAATTTACAATAAATTAATATTTTATGATATTCCAAAAGCGCCTCTCACCTCTCTTAAAAAAGGACACTTGTCCTTATCTTTAATTCACACGACCAAACCACCTTGTTTGGTCCAAAATCCACCCATTTCTTCCCCCAAAATCCTGTATAACATCCTAGAGACAACACTTTAGGAAGAAAGTCATCCTATGGTGTCCTTTTGGGAAAATCAAAAGGAGACACCTAAAAAAGGTAATTGTTTTATCACCTCTTTCAAAGTTCTTCTGTTCTTATACTTACTCTTTCTCTACTGTTTCAATACAAAAATAATAACTCTAGTACCTTATACATAATTATATGTTATTATAATATTTTTAAAACTTTATTTCTCCTTTTACCCATCATACTAAAAACAATATCACCCAATCTGCGTACGTATGACTTACCATCTCCACGCTGTGGTGTAAACTGTTTTTCATATGCACTTTATTTATGTTGGTATAATGATGAATATATTGGTTTTAAATAATTAATATAACACTATATTGTTCATATACAATTCATATTCCATAAAATTTCATTCCATTTAACTATAAAGGAAATTATATCCTCGCTCGTGCGTAGGTACGACTTACCGTCTCCAAGACACGGTGAGACTCATCTTCCACGATCACCAACCAAGAATGATTATAAGAATAAATATTATTAATAATTATGATATATATGACTTGAAAATTATACTGGGATAATATATATATACACACATATATTTCATTCATTCACTTCTATTCAATACGATAATAAAACGGAAACAATATTCATGTGTACGTACGACCTACCATCTCCATGAACGGTGAATTCAATTTTATTTATCTATATATTATATATATTTATATACAAAATATATATGATATATAAATCATGTTTTAAATTCTTAATTTAATTAAATTATGATCTAATTAATACGTTCAAAAATAACAAGTCAAAGCACGTATGATAAAAAAAGTGATTATTACATAAAACATTTCTCTAACATGGAAATTATTAATAAATAGGTAATATAAAGTCATAAATGAATTATTTCTGATATCATAAATTTGGATATGATCTTGATATACTTAAATAATAATTTTTAACAATTATACAGGAAGATAGCTCACCCTCCACTAAAATAAATTATAAGGTAAGGGTTAATTTTGAAATATCATTATTATCTGCGATTGTTTATGCATAAGTGTTTACTAGGACATATTTATCATTCAAGTCCATGTTTCTAAAAAATGTTTTCAAAATGAATATTTTTAAGGTTTTATGTATGGTAATATTTAACTAATACATTGTTATAATGTTTTTTAAATATATATTCTTCTAAACCATTCAGATTAATATCCATGTTTTCAAAATGGTTTTAAAAATTTATTTATATGGACATAAATGTTTCAAAATGTTAATTCATTTCAAAAGATTCAGAGTGGAATGAGAAAATTTAATTCAAAAATGTCTTTTAAAATTCTTCTTTTATAAACTGTGTGACTTTTAATGTTTTCAATATAAAAAAGAATATTTATCTAAAATAGTTTTAAGGATTTTATTGGAATATTTTCATCTATGTCATCGTCCTTTGTTGGATTTTATGCTTAATTGAGATTGATTTATTATGATACAATCTTCCATATTATATTGAGGGGTTTATGATATGTTTGACTATATATGTGCTATTTTAATACCATTCATGGTTTATGGTTAAAGTATTAACATTTCATATGCGAGTTTTAATAAAAGTGTTTATGTTGTGTTTCGGCCTTTTCTTATGAGGAATGTATTGGACTTAGTAAATGACGGTCAGAGACCTCTATAACCCATCGATGCATCGATACATCTCATGAGACAAACTAGTGTCTTGGTATAATTCCATGACAGAATATTTTTGTATGGTTGTAAAAAACCGAATCCTCATTTTATGTATGGATCTTGATTTTGGAGTTTTTAAGGAAAATGGGAGAATTTGGAAATTTTATGAGTACATGTCATGTACATAAAAGTACATGCCATATACTCAATTGCTATAGGTAGCCGTGTACTGGACGTGTAACAGCTGAGACATGGTCATGTTAGGTGACCTAGAGACCGCCTAAAGCAGGGGTCGGTCGAGGCATCTACACGACATGTAGATTAAATGAACATGCCTTGTACTTTTTCTTTTATTTGACTAATCCGAATCGGGTCGCGTCTAATTCCATGAAAAATATTCTTCTAGTCATACCACGTGTAGGAGCATCTTGAATCTTTGATTCTTCTCCAAGCCACCATTTCTCTATACAAGGTCTGATTCGATCTCTAAAGGGTGTGTTGGAATCCCCCTAGTGAGTTTAGAGCCTATGCTCTTGATTTCTTCCCTCCTTCGAGTTATACTAGGTTGAACATTTTTTACCTTTTTATATATCTACAATGTTCTAGGCTTATTTAAGGGATGATTTTCAAGAGTGATCATCATACAATGTCTAGGTAGGTGGTTTGTTTCCTTTCATTATTTGTCTTTCAGTTTATATTCCAAAGTGCATATTACCCATGTTTTAGGTATATATGGTTAAAGAAATTAAACCCTGTTTTTATCTTCCTTAGATTGATTTTTAGATTAAGGGTTTTTTGATTTGATTTTATGTGGATTTTCATGTTTAAGGAACACCCCATGGGTGTGTTTCCTTGTTTGAATGTTTAGGGTTTTGGTCTGGGTTGCCTATGAGGAAAACCTTGTTTTCCATGCCAATCTTGATAGGATGGAACTGTTTTCCATTTCCATCTTGATAAATGATTGTGATATGCTTTGGAATTGTTTAGCCATGTATTAGATGAGATTAATTTGGGCTTCTTGATATCATATATGCATGATTGAATTGCACAGGGCTGTTAGAACCTGGTGTAGTTAGAACACATGGTAAATTGATGTTGAGTGCTTTCTCAGAGTGTCTGTTACATTTCATGCTATGAGAGCACATGGGGGATTTAAGGTGAGTTCTCCATCAGAGTGTATATAGATTACGTTATGAGACCACAAGGGGAATTGATGTTGAGTGATTACCCAGAGAGTCTGTTGTTATTCTTTAAAGACCACATGGTGAATTGACAGTGAGTTTTTCCTCAGAGTGTCTTTTCATTTTATTTCATTACTTGGATAGAGGGGTTAGACTGTGTGAGCAACCAATAGGGTTAACATAGATATTGAATGTTTGTTACACGTCTTCCTATCTAGCTCACAAGATTGGATTCGGTTTTTTATGTAGTTTTCTAAGATACCTTTTTTGATACTTTATTAAATGATGAACATTAAATGATAATGAATGTAAATGGAAACTGTAGGATTTGGTTAATTTTGTATACTCTAAGTTTCTTTATGAATTTCCATTATTACCTATTATATATACTCATTGATAGTTAGGCATATATCATATGGTGGTTGCCTACTAGGATTCATCTCACACCATGTTTGGGTCATATTTTTGGAACTAAAAAGATTAGATGGTTGCAGGTATAGATAAGGGAAAACACCCTTCGTCATCAGGTACTTGATTTTTGTGGAGCTAGAGAGCATGAGACCAAGATGAGGCTTGTAATTCTACAAGATTTTATTGGTTTTCTTTTTTTACTTTGGTTTAGTACTGTATTTTCATCATTGTGATATGTTTGGATTTTTTCCTAGACATATGTGACATGCATCATTTATATATTTGCTCCAATGGTTTATTTACTTTTAATCTTCCATTGTTTACTTGTTGTTTTTTATTATTACTTACACTGATATTTATTATTGTTATTACACTGTGCTTACTCTAAAAATGAGGGAATCGTGTCCCCACTATCACACCCAAGAAACTTGTTGCTAGTCAGTAGCCTCTGGTATTCAGGGAAATGCGCTTGAGTCCATGTGACCAACCAAGTATGGGGCACCTTTGGGTGGCACCCAGATTCAAGACGTTACAAAGTGGTATCATATCAAGTTATTTTGTTATTTATCTTACTGTTTGGAGCCAATAGAAAGGGATAAGAAGTAATATGTAGTTGGTAATAAGTTGTGCCTTTGATTATTTATCCCATGTATAGAGAAAAGCCAAGTTACCTCGAATATTGCAATTTTTCTGGTTTTGTAATTATTACAGTTGATTTGACTTTACTGTTGGGTGAATCACTTGTATTGTGTGGATATCATTCATATTATTGAGGTTTTATTTCTGTTACAACCCAATTAGATGAGGTTATTCCATCTCTTGTATCATATAGGCATTTGATAGGGATCACATGTCAAGCATTCTTTTCATTCCATTTAGGGTGAATTACTAATTGCATGCTCTTGGGATAGATGTTGTGCTACATATGCATGCTGTTGTGATAGATTCCATGATAGAATACCTACTATTTTAATATGGTATTGGAATATGAAAAGTTTCATTTTGATGGATGCCAAACTTCGGTCCTGAGGTGTTATGGGCCCTCTTATATCGAAATTTGGCATATCATATTGAACATTAATTGAATTCTGTTATGATATGACATGAATATTATGTGAAGATTTGTTTAGTGGGAGTATGGGCCCCCACAGATCAGAATTTTTCACTTTAATTCCTATTTCAGTATTTTTATGGGGTTCCAAAGTATCTTATGAGGATTACTGTCCGTAAAAACCCAAAATACATAGTGTGTGATGATCAATACACACCATGTATCGTTCTGTTCGAGAAGAAAATTTTTATCTTAAGTACATGCCGTGTAATTTTTCTATACACAGTGTAGATGATGACAATCTGAACAACCGTGTTTGTAGAGACATGGGTTGGAAAAATTGTTTCTTGAACACACTGAGTACTAGGTATGTATTCCAAGTTTTGGTGATCCATGTATCTAGCCGTGTTACCAACAATACGGGTTGGGGAAATCCTTCTAGTAAATGTCGTGTCTAGAATATACACACTATGTAGTTTTGTTCTAAGAGAACCGTGTAGTTCGAGCAATGTAGAAGTACTTGGGCAGGAGGGAATATTCCAGTACATTCCATGTATCAAGGAGAACATGTCGTGTGTATGGATGTTACATGATCTGGTTTGGTAGAGGTGCATGCCTTATTAAAATCTTAAGGGAACATGTTGTGTATGGGTTGTACATGCCGTGTACCCCTATTTGGTAAAACATGACTATTTTCATCCTCTTCTCCTTTATTTCACTTCTATGTTTCAGTCCTTGATAATCCTGAACTAAGGTGTGTGCTTGACCTTGTAGAGTCATGTCTCCTAGACGCCCACCGGTTGTATTCCAAGTTTGAGGTGATGATCAGACACCAAAAACGATGGACCAAGGACTATCTACAGATCCTCCCATCATGCCCTTAATGGAACCATCCATCATTCCAGATACATGTGTTGATGAATAGTTTCGAGAAGGATTTATGAGGATGATGCAAAAATTTCAGGGAGCACCACATCCTTCCACATCCATGGTAGAATTGATGCGGGGGTTTTAGCAGCACCATCCTCCCACCTTCTCAGGGGGTGGAGGACCTCAGGCTGTAGAGTTGTGGTTGGAATCTGTCTTGTCTATCTTCGAGCATCAAAAGACACCTCTTAAGAGGGGGTGAATCTCGCAACCTACATGCTTCAGGATTCTTCCAAGAGATGGTTGGATGTTAGATCATTGACAAGACGCCAGTGAGTTCTGGCTGGGGATGAGTTCCAGTGTACCTTCTATGACAACTTCTAACTAGAGACCTTGATGTCCAACTGATCCCGAGAGTTCGTGAGTTTGGAGTAGAGAAATCTCTCAGTCATGGAGTATTCTTCTATATTAATAGATCTGTAGCACTTCACACCCATTCTGGTGTGTGATGAGTTATTTTCGGTGAGAATGTTTGAGGATGATATAAGGCATGACATCTGATCCCAGGTGAATGTCTTTGTGTTGACTGCCATATCATCTATAGTCAACCAGGAACTAATCACCGAGCACAACCGGAGGGATTATAGAGCTATGGGCCAGGGTGGTTCATCATCTAGAGTTGCTACCCTTCCAAATGATAACAGGAAGCACCAAAGGGAGTCTACACGTGGAGATCCGAGTAGGTGGGATTTTATTTCTAGTAGTCATGTGGTGTGCTACCAGTTCAGTAAGGGAGGAAATAAGAAACATCAGTTCCCAAGAGACCCAGTTGAGTTCTAATCTTGCAGAAATATGGGACATCTTCAGCATTTCTACAATTCCCTCCTTCCAGCAGCTAGTGAGGGAGGATCTATTTTGACTCATCGTACCAGAGAAAGACCACAAGTTCCACATCAGACTAGGGATAGGATTTCTTTAGTCTGTTCAGGCCAAGGTTGTGGTCATGACCGTAGTGGTCAGACAAAAGGATTTAGACAGCCATAGGGTAGATCAACTCAGTGATCTCGGACTGCTTCACAGGGCTGCAGCATATTTTAGGATTTTGCGTTGAAGCATATCCAACAGAAGCAGGATCCCATACCCTCTACAGTTAAAGGTACGATTTTGGTTTCCTTGGTTTTAGTTTCTACTCATTTTGATACAACAGATTCCCATTACATTATATATGTAAAAATTGTAGAGAGCCTTGGGATTTATATCTTTACTTCTGCTAATATCATGATGTTGGACACTCTGTTGGGGACTAGAACAACTATTGTACGTCAATGCAAGGAGTGACCTCTTTAGGTTGGTGGGTGTCACTTCTTATAGGATCTTTATGTCATAAAGATGATGGGATATGAAATTATTATCATAATGGACTAGTTAGTTCCCATCCTGGCTATTGTTGATTTCTATCATAGTAAGTTGAGTTTCATGTCACCAGAGGGCAGATTGTTTCTACATAAGGGAGAATGGGACATCCAGGCGAGTAGAGCTGGACCCGAGCATCATGGGTTGTGAGGTGTTATAACCCAGATAGCTAGTTTTTATCTTGATGACCACGGGACTTCCCAGAACAATTTTCCTCCAGTGGCCGATCATTTTTTAGATGTTTTTACGAATGAATTTTCAGGTTTTCCTCCAGAGAGAGGGGTAAAATTTTCTATTTATCTTTTGTCAAGGGAAGCACTGGTGTCCATTCCTCCTTATAGGTTGGATACACTAGATTTTAAGGTGATCAAGAAGCAGTTATATGAGTTATAAGCAATGGGATTCATCTGAACGAGTACTTCTCCTTGGGGTCCTACTGTCCTATAAGCGAAGAAGTCATATGGTGCCCTTATACTTTGCATTGATTATTAGAAGCTGAACCATTTGACTATTGAGAACTGATATCCCTTACATAGGGTTGATGATCTATTTGATCATCTTTTAGGATCTTGAGTTTTCTCAAAGATTTAATTTAGATATGGTTATCTTTAGTTGCACGTTAGATCATCAGATATATCTCTTACAGCCTTTCAGAGAAGGTATGTTCTATTCGAGTATGTGGTTAGGTTGTTTGTTCTCACGAACACACCAATAGTTTTCATGGAACTGATGAACTAGGTGTTCCATCATTACTTGGAATCTTTTGTGGAAGTCTTCATGGACGATATCTTGGTGTACTCTCACACTCGACACGACCATGAAATCCGTCATGAGATCATTCTGAGTACACTGAGAGAGAATCCTTTATATGTTATGCTCCCAAAATGCCACTTTTGGATGCACCAGATTCACTTCTTAGGTCATTTAATCTCAATGATATGAGTATTAGTAGACCTAGAGAATGTGAGAGAAATACATTCTTGAGAGAAGCCAAAGAATGTCTCTGAGAGATGAAGTCTTCTAGGGCTGTCTAGTTTCTACAGGCATTTTATAATGTATTTTTTCACACATAACAGTGTCACTGACAGACCTGAATAAGAAGGGTGCGAAGTAATCATGGAAATATTGTTGTGAGTCAGACTTTTAGGAGCCGAAAGGGAGGTTTACATTAGCACTGACACTAGTTATATCAGATTCGGTCAATAGTTACACTATATACTATGATGAATTAGGTATTGGGTTGGGAGAAGTGATTATAAAGGAGGATGGTGTCATTGCGTATGGGTCTTGGAAGTTGAGTCCACCTGAGAGGAATTAACTAATGCATGATATAGAGTTAGATGTAGTTATAAATTCTTTGTGCTGTTGGAGACATTATATTTTGGGAGAGTATTTTGTATTTTTCACTAAACATGAAAGTATCAAGTACATCTTTACTCAGAATGAACTAAATTTGAGACAACGAAGGTGGGTTGAGTACATTCATTATTTTGACTTTAATCATTCCTACACATCGGGGAATGGAAACTCCGTGGGAGATGAATTGAATAAGAGGACTTAGATACAGGTAGTTCAGGATTCCAACAGAGAGTAGTAGCTTATGGAAATATTCTTTTATATGAATTTAGCGACGCATGATAGATATGGTCATATGTTTATTTCCTCTATAATTGTTACTGCTACTCTTCCGGATCAATTTTGAAGCAGGCATCTATTAGATTCTGAAGGCCTTGTCATACGAGAGTGTGCATTAGGAGAGGACCTTACTCCTGGGTGGGATGTAAACAAGGATGAAGTCTTATGTTTTCATGGATGCATATGGGTGTCAACATACATAGGTTAGGAAATGATGTGGGATTTTCATTCCACAGTTCATTCTGGTGTCACCAAGTTGAATTGAGATTTAAACCATCAGTATTGGTGGAAAGGTTTGAAGAGGGATGTTGTTGGGTTTTTATGAGATTTTCCACCTTCCAACATGTGAAGGTGGATCACCATTGACCAGTGGGACTTTTGCAGCTATAACTCATTCCCGAGTGGAAGTGGAATGATGTTGTGTTGTATTTCATGATAGGATAACTGAGGTATCTTTGAGGGAATGATGTGGTTTGGGTTGTGGATGAAAAACTCACGAATGTGGCACACGTTTTATCGATCAAGGAGACCTTTAGTGTTGATGAGAATGGAAGGTTTTACATCCGAGAAATTGAATGTTTTCATGGGGTTTTGTACTCTATCATTTCAGACAGGGACACCCTATTTACTTCACATTTCTAGCAAGGTCTATAGAAGTCTTTGATTACACAAGTACTTTTGAGTACAACTTACCATCCCCAGACAGGTGGACTGTCAGAGCGCATGATTTAGGTGTTGGAGCACATTCTTCAAGCATGCGTCCTAGATTTTGGATGTTCTTGGGAGAAACACATACCTTTGGTTGAGTTTTCCTACAATAATAGTTTTTTGGCGACAAATCAGATGGCACCTTGTGAGGTTTTGTACTGTAGATCATGCCGATCACCCCTATGTTGGCTGGAGGAAGGAGATACAGCAATGTTGGGACCTCATCTTTCCCATGAGACTACTGAGAAGGTGTAGTTGATTTGGAAGAGGATGGCTACTGAACGATCTCAATAGAATTCATATGCTAAACGATGGAGATTCCCTTTAGAGTTCGAGGTCGGAGATCATGTTTTCCTACATGTCACACTGATGTTGGGACATTGGAGGATTATAAGATAGGGAAAGATTTCACCAAGATATTTCTGGCTATTTGAGGTTTTGGAGAGAGTTGTTCCAGTTCCCTATTGGTTGTAGTTACCTTAGAGGTACTGAGCTATGCATGAAGTCTTCCATGTTTCTCAGTAATGACGTTACTTATCATACTTGTATGATGTTTTTCGACCGGAGGAGCTTGAGTTGGAGGTGGATGAATCCTTCGAGGAGAATAATATCCAGATTATTGATCTAAGTGCTATGGTTCTACAGGGATAGTCTGTTCCTCTGGTAAGGGTGTTATGCTAGAACGGCTGAGTGCAGGACGAGACTTTGGAGAGGGAGGTCGATGTGCAATCGCAGTGGACGGAGTGGTTCAAGGAATATTTTTGGCCGCCATGTTAAGGATATCCGGGGATGAATTTCTTTAAGGGGGGGAAGTTTTTAAGAACATGAATCTTCATTTCAGGTATGGATCTTGATTTCAGGTGTTTTTGAGGAAAAAGGGGAAAATTTGGAAATTTTATCAGTACATATTGTGTACTTAACAGTACACATTGTGTACAAGGTTGCTTCGGGTAGCTGTGTAATGGCCAAGACAATGCTGTGTGAGGTGACTTGGAGACCTCCTATGGTAGGGGCTGGTTGAGGCATGTTCATGGAGTGTACATTAAATGAACACATTGTGTACTTTTTCTTTTATTTGACTAATCGGGTTGGGGTTGCATCTAATTCCTAGAAACATATTCTTTTGTACATACCTTGTAAAGGAGCATCTAGAATCGCCGATTCTTCTCCAAGACACCATTTCTCCATCCATGGTCCAATTCAATCTCTGGTGGGTACTTTGGAATCCCCTTAGTGAGTTCTTCCTTCTTCTAGAGCCTCTCCTCCCGATTTCTACTTTCTTTCGAGTTATTAAAGGTTGAACGTTTTTGACCTTTTTGTATATATACAATGTTCTAGGATTATTCAAGGGTTGGAATTCAAGATTGATCATTTTATGATGTCAAGGTAGGTGGTTTTTTTCCTTTCGTAGTTTGTATTTTAGTTTATATGCCAAAGTGTTGATTACCCATGTTTTTGGTATTTCAGGTTAAGGAAATTAAACCCTGTTTTATTTAACTTAGATTTATTTTTCGATTAAGGGTTTGTTGATGTGATTTTATGTGAATTTTCATGTTTAAGGAACACCCCTTGGGTGTGTTTCCTTGTTTGAATTTTTCGGGCCATTTGGTCTAGGTTTTCTATGTGGCAGACCTTGTTTTCCTTGCCTTGCTTGATAGGATGGAACTAATTACCTTTTGGTGCTTCTTAAATACTTGTGATGTGAATTGGAAATTTTTAGCCATGTAGTAGTTGGTATTACTTTGGTATGATTGATATCATATATGAATGATTTAATTACACAGGGCTATGAGAACCTAGTGTAGATAGACCATAGGGGGGATTGACATTGAGTGCTTCTTTAATGTGTCTGTTATATTCCACACTATAAGACCACATGGGGGATTGCTGGTGAGTGCTCCCTCAGAGTGTATATAGTTTATGTTATGAGACTACAAGGGGAATTGATGTTGAGTGCTTCCCTAGAGAGTCTGTAGTTATTCTGTGAAGACCATAAGGGGGAATTAATGGTGAGTGCTTCCTCAGAGTGTTTTCCTTTTATTTCATTACTTGGCCATATGGGTTAAAATGTGTGAGATAACCATGGGGTTAACGTAAATATTGGATGTTTTTGACGTATCTACCAAGAAAAAGAACAAGCTTGGATTCGATCCTATTAGGTAGTCTTCTAAGATACCTATTTGGGATACTTGATTAACTAATGAACAATAAATGCCAATGAGTGTAAATGGAAACTGTAGGATTTGGTTACTTTTTTGTACTCCAAGTTTCTTTGCTACATTTCCATTATTACCTGCTATATATACTCACTGACTGTTAGCCACAAATCATGTGGTGGTTGCCTATAGGGATTCGTCTCACACCCTATTTGGGTCATGTTTTTGGACCCAAACAGATTATATGGTTTCTAGTATAGATAAGGGAAACTCCCTTAATAATTAGGTACATTATTATTGCTGAGTTGGAGAGCATGTGACCTAGCTGAGGCTTGTGATACTGTTGGAGTTTATTTTTTTCATGTGTACTTTGGTTTAGAACAGTATTTATAGCATTTTGATGTGTTCAGATATTTTCCTAGACATATGTGACATGAATCATTTATATATGTTCTCCAGTTGTTTATTTACTTTTACTATTTTGTTGTTTACATATTTTATGGTATTATTGATTCTTCTACTATTTATTTTTGTTATTCTACTATTCATACTCTGCCAATGATGGCATAGATTCTCCACTATCACACCCAAGACCCTCTCTTCTAGTCAGTAGCCTCTGTCATTCGGGGAAATGCACTTGAAGCTATGTGACCAACTGGGTACAGGGAACCTTTGGGCGACACTTGGAACCAGGATGTTAGAATGGTCTTGGAACAAGTTCTTGACATAGTGGTTATGATTCCAACATTATGAATTCCCTCACTATGAGATTAGTTATTGACTTTACATGTGATTATTCAACTAGTAGAATATCCATGTGAATGTTTAAATGGAATTATTTGATTTATTTTTTCCATATTATGCTAAAAATAATGTTATAATGGGATTGTGTTTTAGTTTTGTACCTTTCCTTAAATGTTTATTCTTCTTTGTGATAGCTTCCACTAAATTATTTACCCTTACTGAGCATCTGAGCTCACGCCTTTCTTATGTTTTATTTTCCTAGGATTCTAAGAAGTTTATTATGATTTATTTAAAGGGTTAATCTATTATAATAATGGTATTCTCATAGGATTATCTACATTGTATTTTGGGTTATAAATTGTAATGAAAATATCATGTATGAAATATATTTTTCAGGACTGTTAAACTAATCGATCCTTTGGGATATGATTCCTTGTATCATTCCAGTGTATTAAAATAATGGACTAGCTACTGGATTCTGGGGTTAGGGATTTACACTATCACCATTCCATTATGGTATATAAGGTGGAGTGAGTTGAGATAAAATCCCAAACTCTCATAAGAAGTCTATGAACTATTGGTAATGATATTCACCTCCTCAACCCGATTAAAGATTATTTATTTTCTTTCTAAGTTGATTCTATTCTTTATTATTGAATTTCATGAATCTATCAAAGGACTCATACTTATCCCACATCAAGTAGATATATCCATATCTAACCAATTCATCACTAAAAGTTATAAACTAAGAATATCCACCTCTAGGTTCTTCTGAAAATGGTCCAAACACATCCGGGTGTACCAATCCTAGAAGCATTGTGGCCCTTTCACCCTATCCACCGAATAAAGGGTTTTTAATTTTTCCTTATAAACAAGCATGGCATCATTAAAGTGGTTTTATCTCAGATGAGTCTAAATAACCATCTTGACAAAGCATCGTCAAACAATTCTCATTTACATGACCGAGATGGTGATTCCATAGCTTGGTGTTATATAAGTCATGTGAACAAGATTCATTATTGATTTCCAATACTCATTTCTCATAATTTTATACATAAAGACCATTATTCAAATGTTCCATATCATAAAAATTGATATCCTTATAAAAGAAACAAATTTTATCTCCAAACATGAAAATAAACCCATCTACATCTAGGTATTATACAGAAATTATGTTATTGGTATCCGTCAATACATAATAACAATATTTTTATACCAAAATAATTAATATTGGTAATGAAAGGTGGTAGTGACCAATGAATAGGGTAGTCAACCTCATACTATTAACATCTCTCAAATCCTCCTCTCCTCTAGAAATATTATGAAATCTACTTGGTTCCTGCATTTGGATATAGATTTGATCATGAAAACCTATATTTAATATCCAATGTGTATATATTTAAAGATTTCTCTCAATAATTAATGCACCTTTTGCATCCCCTTTCTTCTAGGATTAGTTCCTCTTCCAATGTATTGTCTTGACTCTTGAAAATCATACCACCTTCCTTTCCTTACCCTATCTTTGGATCTTACTCTTATTGGAAGGACGGTGCTCGGGAGATTTAGGATTGTTATGAGTCTTGGGCCCTTTTCATTGTTCTTCCTTTTCTTATTCACTATAAGGATCATAGGTTTATCACACCCCATGTACTTGTCCACTTGGTGAATCAAAGTAAGATGATCAAAGAGAATCGTATCATTATTTCCATATTTTAATTAACAATAAAATTGGAGAAGGTCTTGGGAAGTGATGAATGTATGATATCTATACACAACTCATCCAGAAATTTATTCCCTAAAATTTATTACCATTCAATATAGTTGATAAGCATGACTACATGATTCCCATATGCCGTAGAATCTCTAATATTAGTATTAAAAAAATCATTTGAGATCCCATAACTATCTTGTCTCTCATTATCTTGATATAGATTATGACGGTGAGACATCCTATTGTATGAATCCATGTCATGATGTTGCTTCAAAGTCTCATTGGACATGGATGATAGCATGAAACATTTAACATCAATGGAATCTTTCAAATGTTTTTCATAGATTGGTAACTCTTCATCACTTTCTTCATTTTTAGGTGCATGAGGGATAACTTCTTCCACCAAATAAAATTTCCTTTTATAGCGAAGGATAACATGTAAGCACCTTTTCCTCTCTTATAAATTTGTGCTAGTGAAAGGTTATCCTTCTCAAGTTTGGATCCCAATGATATGTTTTAATTCATTTTAATTTTGTTTCCACAAATAATATTAGCTGAATTTTAGTGATTTAACTAATAAAATTTAGACAAAATAATAAATATTATATTAATTAGTCTCCCAATATTTTATTGAAACTCAGTAGCCCTCTCCATTGGCTTCAGAATATCCTTTTGCTTAGACATTTTGGTGGAAAGGATCTATATTCACCTTCTCATTAAACCAATATTGGTTGGTCAAGAAACATGAATGGTTTTAGGTAGGCATTGCAAATTTCAACTACATTAACTCACAATTCCTTGATTTGTTGAGTGGACACCCCAATCCGGAAATCCTTAAATTTGATTTCATCAACCCTTGCCTTACTGTTACACCAAGTCTTACTTTGGTACTCAACCTTCATGTGAACTAAATTAAGTCATCCCAAACCATCAAGTTAGAAATACCTAATAACTGAAAAAACCCAAACATTGGCTGGTCAATCACATTGAACTATGGATTGATTTTAACTAAAGTAGTCAAAGGCTATGCCGACTAAATATATATTGTTGGGGGATTTTATCATTTTATGAATAAATTTAAAAATATTTGTTTTATAACATACTTTTTAATATTAAGTGGATTTACTTAAGTGATTAATCATTTATTAGGCAATATTTATATCTAATACAATTTTTTCTTATATTGCATGGTCATTAATTTCATTAATTCACGTGATCACGAAAAAACTTTCATAATTAAATAACCATGAAACTTGATAGAAATAAAATAATAAAGCATTACGATCATGAGTTTTTACTAATTGTTCATTTATCTAGAAGTTGATAAAGTAACCATTGAACTAGGGGAAATACCTTAGACAATTATGGTTTTTGTTACAACTTTCCACCTATCCACTTATGTATCTCTCTTGGATTGGTTTCGTCTCAGCTTCAAACTTGAACTGTCTCTACTAGCATGGGATCTCCATCCATTACATATGCTTTTACTCACACGTAGGTGAGGGGAAAGGGATTTAAAAAAAGAAACCATGGTCACACATGCCATTGCATTATAAGAGGACAGAAGTAATGCATGCCAATAAATTAATTTAATAACAAATTAAATGAAACCAATAATATAAAACTGTTTTGCCTATGCTCATGATCATCCACACGAATGAAATGAATTACACATTTAGCGAAATGATCATTCCATTCTCAATAATATTATTTAATATAAACCGTTGTCCAATGAATTAAGTATTATATTTTATTAATCAATTATTTTATCTCAATTCTCTTCCAAATTTCCATGAGAATATCATACATAATAATTTTATAAAAAGTAAATAACTTTATTTAAAATTAACTGTGTACATAAATGTACCTTGGAGGTAACATGATTAATACATGTCCAAATCTAGATGAAAGCTATTATAATCGTATATTGTTTACTCTTGTGACATATGGAATACACGAATTATCATATACTTTTATAACATGTACTATAAACATAATGATTACATGAGTTACAAGATTTTTTGGTCATTTATTATGCTTTAATTCCCATAAGAGCAACAACAGTAATAAAATTCATACATGACATGTAGATCTGAACATTAAAAATATATTAATTAAACATATATATATATATACTTATATATATATTAAAATCTTATTAGATGGCGTGTCTTATCAACTTAATGATGACACGAATGCACATGTAGATAAGGTTAATATAGTATAATAAATAAATTTTAAATCTTTCTAATTTGGTTTAAGGAAACGATGTGAAATGGAGATCTACACAGTGTGTACATCTCTCATCATATATCAGAGTCACATGCCTTGGGTCTCAACATGTAAACCATGCATTGGATAATTGGATTACAAGGTGTGTATAAGTGACTACACGATGTGTGAGATCCTTGTTACAAAGTAACCAGTCAGGTAGGCAAAGTATGGTGATACATAGATCATCATTGACTCAAAGGGACTACATTCCATGTACGTGGGCTACATAGAATTTAATCAGACTGACTGTGTGCCCCCCTTTTCCGGTCAAAACATGGTGTAAGAAATAAATTCATCACATCTCATCAATGCACACCGTTTTAATTAATTTCCAAATTAATTCTTGATGATTTGAACACAGGTACACAATGTGCGACTTCTGTTATAGGGAATTTAATCCTATGTTATCCAACAAAAATCCTCAGAACCTTCAAATGAGGTCTTTGATTTTATTTTTTTCATAAGATTAATCATATTAATTAGTTATATGAGAAATGAATTGTGATGAATCATATCACTCAATTCATATTAAAATAATTATTAAATGTGAATTTAAAACAAAATAATAAATTTTTAAATAAATCAATAAACTTTAAATAATTTTAAATAATTATGTGACTGGTGAAATACTACTTGAAGGTTCTGAGTGAAAATCAAGAATGGGGTAGGTCATGAAAAAATTTTCTTTTTTCCATGATCAATTATTAATCTGCGGTTTTACACAACATTTAATGTCGTGATAAATAGAATGAAATCAATGAATATAGACAAGGTATAAAATGATTGAAGTAGAGATAGAATCATCAAATATTATTTATAATTAATTTAATTAATTAATAATTACCATGCTATAATTCCTTCTTTATTGATGAATCTAAAAATATATATTCATTGTATGATTGTTAAGTATTATGAATCAATGTAAATTCCCTCTATCTTTGATCCACATGTGTTCTAAAAATCTAAAAACATCATCATAGGAATATCTGGTTGCTAGTATGGTAGATCCTATCACTTGCGTCGTCCTTCGATGATCATCCCATAGACCGCTTCCAAAGCATTCTCTTGGATCTCTCTTGACATGAGAGTGGTAGGGGGAGGAATATTTAACCCTATTCATGAGAGAGTTCTTGGAGAAGGGAATTCTTTAGGTCTTGAGAGTATTCTCAAAATCCATTATGCACCACCAAAAAAATTAATTGGCTATTTGAGAAAATAATATAATTGGGATTATATATCTCTAGTGTTAGAAATAAATAATTTGACAAGTTACCTTTATTATTTATTTAATCCTTGAAACCACCATATCATATAATAATAACAATAATATTATTTTTTGACATGCTCTTAACATGAAAATTAAATTAAATATTATTTAACAAAATAATATCTGATATTTTTTATTTCTCACCAGACCATTAAAATCTATATATTATTCCTCCACAATATTTATTGGGACTTTAATAATGAATATTTACTTATTAAATAAATATCACTACATTATTCACCAATAAATAAATAAGTATTATATTAACTAAATAAACCATAAATTTTTATTAAATATTCCACTCACATTATATTCTCTCAAATAACTTGTGATAGAATAAATATGATAAAGAAAATATGAATAAGTACTAAACCATGTGAGGGAATAATATTTATTCAAATTTTTAAGTAAAAAATATTATTATTTTTATTTAACTGAGATTCTAGATACACTTAGTGTGTGACCCTCTAGGCCTATTTCTCAGTGGCATTAGGCGAAGTCGCCTAATTTCCAAGGATATCATCTAAAAATACTCCAAGGCACCCATAAAGAAATAATTTAATATTACAATGAAATAATACCTCATAATTATTTTTACTCTGTAATATATTCCCTTTACCGTGATATATCTAATCAAGCTGGTTGCATGCCGGTGCCATCAACCAATGTGCTCGATGTCTCTTTATTTGACATCACAGAAATTAAACTTACCTATAGAATACCATATCCATATATTTATTTAGGATATATCATTCCATTAAATATTCTATGATATAAACTTCCGTTAAAGAATATAATGTACAAATCCTATCTTGCATTAGTCATTAATGCAGTATTACTTGTGATGAACCCAATGTATCCTACCTCTAAGTGAACATATTTCATCATGGGTTTCATCAATACATCAAAGTATGTGCCTCATAATAATCATTAATAATAATCATAATGCTTAAGGAATAATATACACATTCCCAATTAGGAACATCCAATGACACATATAAATGTAGATTTCCTATCAGCATGTCTCGTTCTCATAATATCCCCTTAAATATTACCATGGGCATACCCAATGAGAAGGTGCCTCAAAATCCTATGAGTATCCACCCCTAATATGTTTTATCATTTTCCCCCAAAATGATAACATCTAGATACATGACATATATTTATGAAAAGGTTCATAACATTTTTGGGTTATCATCATAGCGGGGAACTATTATGATCTTTTAGTGTGATAACAACTCATGCGACATTATCACATACTATGTTGCATAGAATAATAATCTTTTTTTAATAATTTGTTTATTAATATTAAAAACTATGAATACAAGTTGTCATAATGTTCATAGAAGGTGGTTTTAGGGAACCAAATTCAATAATAGCCTATGCTTCTGAGCATTTGAAATTTCACGAACATAACTTCCCAATACATGATTTGGGGATGGTTGTGGTAATATTCAATTTGAAAATATGGAATCATTATCTCTACGGAGAGAAGTTTGAAACATATACTGATCAAATAAATCCTCAAGTATATATTAACAAATAAGGAGATGAATATGAGCCAATGAAGATGGTTAGAGATAATCAAGGACTATGATAGCTCAATTCACTATCATCCTAAAAAATGAATATAGAGGAAAATGCTCTTAGTAGAAAGGATATATAAATTTTATCACTGATGAGAATTGAGAGGGGTATGATATTGTTAGAGTTGAAAAGGATGGACATTGTAATCATAAAAGAAATAAACATCATTAGTCCTTTCAAATATGATATCTCAACTATCCCTTCTTGGGATGTTAAAGGATTCTCAAAAAGATGTTTTGGGAATTCAAATGAAAGTGGAAACTATAATGAATGAAAAATCCTTGGGGTTTAATTTTAATGGATATGGATTTCTGAGATTTGTGCCACTTCTATGTGTGCCATAAAATCATGAGTTAAGAAGAACTATTGGATGATGAACATATTTTGACTTTCTCTATTCACCCAGGATGTACAAATATGTATTGAGATCTCTAAGAGTACTATTGGTGGGAAAATATGAAGAATGATATTATTGAATATTTATCACAATTCCAAGTTTGACATAAAGTGAAGGATGAAATTAAGAAATCTAAGGGGAGGACTCTACCATTACCCATACCAATGTGGAAATGGGAAAACATCACCATAGGCTCTGTCTTCAAAATTCCAAAGACATCCAGAAGAAACAATTCTATATGGGTTGTTGTGGATCATCTTACAAAGACATATCACTTTATCACAATTAGAGAGGACTTATCAATGGATCAACTTACACATGTATACATTAGATAAGTGGTTAGGATGTATGGAGTGCCACTATTGATTATATATGATTGAGATCCAATATTTACCTCCAAGTTTTGGATAAGTCTCCAACCTACTGTAAACACAGAGATGAACTTCAGTATGGACTAACATCCTTAAATTGTTGGCCAATCTTAGCAGAATATTAAAACATTAGAATACATGTTATGAGCATGTTCTATGGACTCCAATATAGTATGAGACCTAAATCTACCTTTCTCTAAGTTCTCTTACAACAACAGTTTCCACTCAAGCATAAAAATGGATCCTTGTGATTCCCTTTAAAAGAAGAGGCATAAAACACCTTTATACTGGGATGTTTTTGGGGAATGAAAAATACTAGGTCTTGAAATGGTTGAGAAAATGGTGGAAAATGTTAAGACTATTCCGCATCATGTAAAAGGTTCTCAGAGTCAATAGAAGACACTACTACCAAAACATGATTTATCAGCGCTCAAAATGGGCTTTAATAGTGATAAAAAGCATTGTAAATCTCAGCACTAATGGGGGGGGGGGTCCCCTTTATTATCACTTAAAAATAACTAATAAAGGTAGACTTTATCAGTGCTAAAAAAGCACTGATGAAGGTATCCTTTATCAGTGCTAAACGGGTGCTGATAAAGGGATGCTTTATCAGTGCTTAAAAGGCGCTGATAAAGGTATCCTTTATCAGTGCTAAAAAGGCAGATAAATGGATCATTTATCAGAGATTATTTAGCACTGATAAAAGAATCATTTATCAGCACTTATTTAGCACTGATAAATTTCCTGCCAGCTGTAACATAAAATTCTATAGCAGCACACCCAAACAAGACCTGCAAAAAAATCAGCATATCAACAATTATACCCATACAAAATTAACACGTAATTCAGAAGGTAATTATTACAATTATACCCATACAACAAGTATACCCATACACCATTAACACATAATTCATAAGTTTATTAAATACATAAATAATTCAATTCATAATTCAGTGTGTTGGGGGACTATTCAGGGGTTTGGGGTTGCTGTCCAAAAAAGGTAGGGGTGTCCAGGGGGTGGGGGTGTCTGAGGGGATGGGGGTCTCTAGGGGGATATGGGTGTCCAGGGGGTGGGCGAAGTCTAGGAGGTTGGGGGCTATCCAAGGGGGTGGGGTGGGGTCCACGGGGTGGTAGGGTTGTCCAAGGGGGTGGGGGTGTCCAGGGGGTGTCTATGTGGTGGGGTGGGAAGGGGGGAAACCAAGTGGTGGGGGTCGTCCAGGGGGTTGGTGGGGTGTCCTGGGGGGTGGGGGTGTCCATGGGGGTCCCCAAGGGGTGTCTAGGGTGTTGGAGGGGCTTTCCATGGGGTGGGGGTGTCCAGGTGTGGGGTGGTGTCCAGGGGGTGGGGGAGGTCTAGGGGTTGGTGGGGCTGTCTAAGTGGGGTGTTGTGGGGTCCAGGGGGTGGGGGTGTCTAGGTGGAGGGGGGTGTCTAGGAGGGGTGGGTGTTCCATCCAGGGTTGGTGGGTGTCTAGGGGGGTGGGGGTGTCCAGGGTGGTGGTGTCCAGGGGGTTGGGGGGATTTCTAGCGGTGGGGGTTGTCCAGAGGGGTGGGGTGTCTAGGGGGTGAGGAGGTCTCAATGGGGGTGGGGGCGATCCAGGGTGGTGGTGGGGCTATCCAAGGGGGCGGGGTGGTGTCCAGGGGGTGGGGGTGGATGTCCATGGGGGTAGGGGTGTCCAGGGGGTGTCCAGGTGGTGGGGGCAGCTAGGAGGTGGGGGTGTCCAGGGGTGGGGGCGTCCAGGGGGTTGGGGGTGTCCAGGGGGGTGGGGGTGTCCAGGGTGGTGGTGGTGGCAGGGGGGTGTCCAGGGGGGTAGGGTGGTGTCCAGGGGGGTAGGGGGGCTTTCTAGGGGTGGGGGTGTCCAGGGGGTGGGGTGTCCAGAGGTGTGGGGGTGACCAGGGGGTGGGGTAGTGTCTATGGGGTTGGTTAGGTTGTCCAAGGGTGGTGGGGAGGAGTACAAGGGAGTGGGTGTGGTAGTACATGGGTTGGGGGTGTCCATGGGAATGGGGTGACCAGGTGGAGGGGTGGTGTCTAGGAGGGGTGGGGGGCCGTCCAGGGGGTTGGTGGGTGTCCAGGGGGGGTTGTCCAGGGTTGGGGGGGCTGTCCATGTCGGTGTGCAGGGGGTGGGGTATTGTCTAGTGGAGTTGAATATTACACATCACAAAGGAACCATGGATCGTTTCCCTAAAGTATCAACACAATCTGAATGTGTTTGGTCATATTTATGTATGTTAGTTGTTGTTTTCACTTAAAATTCTTTCCATTTTAAACAAAAGAGAGACACTTTGAGTGATACCGGCCACACCGTGCCTCTTATTGAGGCGGGGTTGACTCGTACTTGTCAAAAATAACCCATGGATCGTTCTCCTAATGTATCAACACAATCCGAATGCATTTGGTCAGATTTCTGTATGTCAGTTGTAGTTTTCACTTAAAATTCTGACCTGTTTTAACAAAATAGAGACACTTTGAGTGATAACGGCCACACCATGCATCAGAATGTGGTAGGGCTGACACTTTCATGTGAAAAATGACCCATGGATCGTTATACTAGAGTATCAACACAATCTGAATGTGTCTGGTTGGATTTCCGTACGTCAGTTGTTGTTTTCACTTAAACTGTTGTCCATTTTAAACAAAACAGAGACATTTTGGGTGATACCGGGCACACCATGCCTCTAATTGAAATAGGGTTGACTCATAAACGTCCAAAATGACCCATGTATCTTTCCACTAAAGTATCAACACAATCCGAATGTGTTTTTTCAGATTTCCAAACATCAGTTGTTGTTTTCACTTTAAATTGTGTCCAATTTAAACAAAAGAGAGACACTTTAACTAATACTGGCCACATCGTGCCTCGAATTGAAGTCATGTTGACTTATAAATGTCCCAAATGACCCATGGATTATTCCCCCAAAGTTTTAACATAATAAGAATCTATTTGGTTGGATTTCCTTATGTCAATTGTTGTTTTCACTTAAAATTATGTCCATTTTAAACAAAAGTGAGATACTTTGTGTCATACCGGCCACACTGTGCCACAGATTGAGTAGAGGTTGAATTTAACATGTCAAAAACCACCAATGGATTGTTCCCCTAAAGTATCAACCTAATACAAATGTGTTTGGTTGGATTTTAGTATGTCAGTTGTTGTTTTCACTAAAAATTATGTCCATTTTAAACAAAAGAGAGACACTTTGAGTGATAACATCCACACCATGACTCAAGTTGAAGTGGGGTTGACTCTTAAACACCCCAAATGACTCATGGATCTTTCCCCTAAAGTATCAACACAATCTGAATGCGTTTGGTCAGATTTCTGTATGTCAGTTGTTGTTTTCACTGAATATTTTGTCCATTTTAAACAAAAGAGAGAAACTTTGAGTGATACCAGCCACACCGTGCCACAGATTGAGGAGGGGTAGAGTATTACACATCAAAAATGACCTATGTATCATTATAATAAAGTATCAACAGAATCCGAATTTGTTTGGTCTGATTTCTGTACGTTAGTTATTGTTTTCACTTAAAATTCTGTCCATTTTAAACAAAAGAGAGACACTTTGAGTGATACTTGAAACACCATGCCTCGTATTGAGGAGGGGTTGACTCGTAAACGTCAAAAATATCCTATGGATCATTAAAATAAGGTATCAACACAATATGAATGCATTCGTCCAGATTTTTGTATGTCGGTTGTTGTTTTCACTTAAAATTCTGTCCATTTTGAACAAAAGAGATACACTTTGAGTGATACCGGCCACACCGTGCCTCAGATTGAGGAAGGTTTTACTCATACACATCAAAAATGACACATGGATCATTCCCATAAAGTATCAACACAATCCGAATGTGTTCGGTTGGATTTTCTTATATTAGTTATTGTTTTCACTTAAAATTCTGTCTATTTTAAACAAAAGAGAGACACATTGAGTGATACCAGCCACACCATGCCTCGTATTGTGGCGAGGTTTACTCTTACTGGTTCCAAATGACCCATGGATCATTCTCTTGAAGTATCAGAAAAATCTGAATATGTTTGGTTGAATTTTCATACGTCAGTTATTGTTTTCACAAAAAATTCTATCCATTTCAAAAAAAAAGAGACACATTGAGTGATACCGGACACACCGTGCCTCAGATTGAGGACAAGTTGACTTTTACATGATAAAAATGACCCATGGATAGTTACCCTAATGTATCAACACAATCTGAATGCGTTTGGTTGGATTTTCGTATGTCAGTTGTTGTTTTCACTTAAAATTTTGTCCGTTTTAAACAAAAGAGAGACACTTTGAGTGATATCGGCCACAACGTGCCTCATATTGAGGCGGGGTTGAATTTTACATGAAAACATGACACATTTATTGTTCTCATAAAGTATCAACACAATAAAAATGTGTTTGGTCAGATTTCTGTACTTCAGTTGTTGTTTTCACTTAAAATTCTGTCCATTTAAAACAAAAGAGAGACACTTTGAGTGATACCGGCCACACCATGCCTCGGATTGAAGAGATATTGACTCATACACATCAAAAAATGACCCATGTATCATTCCTATAAATTATCAACACAATAATAATGCGTATGGTCAGATTTACGTACATCATTTTTTGTTTTCACATAAAATTTTGTCCATTTTAAACAAAAGAGAGACACATTGTGTGATACCGGCTATACTGTGCATTATATTGAGGTGGGGATAACTCGTACATGTCAAAAATGACCCATGTATCATTACCGTAAAGTATCAACACAATCCAAACACATTTGGTCATATTTACGTACATTAGTTGTTGGTTTCACTTAAAATTATGTCCATTTTAAACAAAAGAGAGACACTTTGAGTGATACCAACCACACCATGCCTCAGATTGAGGTGGGGTAGACTCATACATGTCACAAATAACCCATGGATTTTTCTCCTAAAGTATAAACACAATGAGGATTCTTTTGTTCAGATTTATGCACGTCATTTGTTGTTTTCACTTAAAATTTTGTCCATTTTAAACAAAAGAGAGACACTTTTAGTGATACTGGCCACAACATACCTCATATTGAGGCGGGGTTGACATGTAACCATCAAAAATGACTCATGGATCGTTACACTAAAGTATAAACACAATCTCAATGCGTTTGGTTTGATTTCCATATGCCAGTTATTGTTTTCACTTAAAATTCTGTCCATTTTAAACAAAAGAGAGACACTTTGAGTGATACCGGACACACAATGCCTCATATTGGGGCAGTGTTGACTCATACATGTAAAAAATGACCCATGGATAGTTCAACTAAATTATTAACACAATCCGAATACATTTGGTCAGATATCTGTACGTCAGTTGTTGTTTTCACATAAAAGTTTTTCCATTTTAAACAAAAATGAGACACTTTGAGTGATACTGGCCACACCGTGCCTTATATTGATGTGGGGTTGAATTTTACACGTCAAAAATGACCATTGGATTTCTCTCCTAATGTATCAACACAATAAAAATGTGTTTGGTTAGATTTTTGTACGTCATTTTTTGTTTTCACTTTAAATTATGACAATTGTAATCAAAATAGAGACACTTTGAGTGATAACAGCCACATCGTGCCTTGAATTATGGAAGGGTTGACTCATAAATGTCAAAAAACGACCCATGTATTGTTCTTATAAAGTATCAACACAATCTAAATGCGTTCTGTCAGATATGAAGGTATTTTGGTGATTTTAATGGGTTTTCTTATCCAAAGCCCAAAGAAAAGTGGTTCATCATTCTTACATGTTGTTGGTGAATTTCATCTCTTAAAATGGAAAAATGACCCATTGTAGAAATGTTGTTTTATTGAATAACAATTAAAATTTTCCTATGAACATTTACATACAACAATGTTTCATCTTTTGATCCCCTTAACCCCTCTCAAAAATGAACGCCAATTGTACACGTCCCCAAGTCAGATCTGCATGCTATTTGTGTACAATCTTCCATTAGGTATGTGACCCACTTGCTTCTGAAAAAATATATATTTTATTGTGAGTATGAGGCTTTTCAACAGTCATAATAATACTTCAAAATATATAAATAAATAATTAATAAATAATTTAAATGAAATTGTAGTTGTTTTTAAAAATACCTCTTTGGGATGTAAGTTTGTTGATGAAAAATGATCTATTTCATAAATATACAAACATAATAACTGCAATCACTATAATTTGTTTGTTTTGGACTCTTAAAAAAAATTTATCATTAAGAGAATAAGTAACTTGTGTTGATATGTGTTTGGATAGTGAAATTTTATTATATATAACCTGATATTTGTCCATAAATAGTACTTTCTCACCTTCTTATGCTTTGCCCCTGTCCTCATTCCTTTTTTAAATGATAATGATACACTACCCTATCATAGAATAATGCTCAGTAAAAGATAATATAAATTATATTACTTGATGTTTAGACCTAAAACGTTAGATGTATTGTATTACATATTTACAAACTCTATCATGTGTGGTCAGTTTATGGGATATCAATGCATTGAATCCAGAAAATAAATCTTTGGAGTATCCAAGTTCACCGCAATTAGTATCCAATGTTTCCTAAAAACAAAAAAAAATGAATAAGGAATAAAAGAAAGGAAAATATAATTGATTTTCATTAATCGTGGAGTTTTACCCCTGCATGGTTGGTATTAGGAAGAGTTTGTCATCCATAATCTAGCTTTCAAATGTTTTCAGCATGTCGTTCTTTATTTCATCCTTTTTTGATGGCTCTAATTTCATTAGTTGTGTTGATGTGGTATAAGGACTAACGAGTTTGAATTTTGGATCATGGAAAAATTTCTTCAACTATTTTTCATATATACATCTCTCAATAATATAAAATGCATTTAGTCATAATTTCTACATTATATCAGCCTTTAGAAAATCAATTCATGAAAACATACCTCATATATAAATTTACAACTGTGACACCCAGCCAACCGTATTCAAGGATCTCATTTACATTTTTAGCAGCAACAAAATCTTGAATTTCATCTCCGAATATATTCTTCTCAAAAACCACTATATGAATACTAACACCTCTTAGCTTCATATCCACATGAGTCTTATATTCTAGTAAATGTGGATAGAGAACAGATGGTGTTATTATGCTTTTTGTAGCTCTTTGGGATCAGTTGGTTGATCCTTTAGATGCTTTTGAGCCAATGTTTCTTGTCACCCCCTTCCATTTTTCCTTCTATAATAACATTAATCGGATCAGACCCTTTTTTCATTAATTGTTAAAGGTTTATCATGAAACAAAATGGAAATAAATACATCTTTTTCCACATGTACTCTTATAAGTTGTGATGTCCATGCAATGAATGTTACAATATCCTTTTAGAACGTATGAATATCATTGTCATAAAGTGGAATATGTAGCTCTGCATTTGGATCATGATCTATAACAATCGTCACTTTTAGATGATCTTTCAGAAGTGGTCTATTATGAATCTTGTCTTCTGGGATGTTGAACATTGTAGCCCTCGCTACAAGGTGGTAGGTGGGTGTTGACAGATATAAATCACAATCATTATCACCCTATAGAAGACCAGTACATGAAAATTATTAGTGTTTTTCTGATTCACATTTCATGGGAAGAATGATTAGAATATTTATTACAATAGATAAGAAAGATCTTTGAGGAGGATGGCTTACCTCAAAGTTGGTGGTGGGTGGGGCGGGGTCTTCATGCACTGGTTGTTCCTGAGTTGTGTCTTCTCCTTGCATCCCACCTATAAAAGTTGCTAGCAACTCTCTATTCTATTGAAATCACTCTTCAAGAGTTTCTAGTCTTTCACTCATTTGTTTCCTTTTTTCATCTCTATCATCCATTTGTTTTTTTCTCAAAATATACTCGGGTTGTCACCCCAAACCCCACACCTCTGACATGACCATATTGTTCTGGCCGCCTCAAAGCTGTCAATAATAGGTCTGCATCCGCTACAGGAGTAGTTGATTCATATGAATGTCGTATATAGGAAAATAAATAATTATTTTTATGTAATATAAATTTAAAAGAAATGTTTTTATCGTGTCATACTTACACACATTTCCCAAACTTTTTGTGTGTTTCCATCTAATAGCTTCCCTTACTTATTCACATGTGCATCCTTCCATATCACATGGCGTGAGATGGAAGTTTCTTTGTTTTTAGACTAATCAATCTACATATAAATATAGAAAGATAATTATGTCATTGTTTCATGGAACCTAACAATATTACAGTAAATTTAAAATAAGTACCATTTTCTTTTCTAGTGAAGCATACCCCATCCTTGATTTACGATAGGGGTATGTTAGTTTTGATGCACATTCATTATTTTCAGTATTGATTTACTGTTTCATAAATAAATTATTAATAATAAAAGTGATGAATATACGTATCCTCCAACAATGTATTATCAGCCACAATGTACCTAAAACTTCTCATCCCCACAACAGCCAATAAATGCATCCCATGCTTTTGGGATATCAGGTCAGCATAGACAAGGGGTGGGTGCAGGTTTATTTTACATTTGGAAATTTTCAGGTGAAATTTTGTTAAAATAGTGTGAAAAACATGATGAATTCTTCCTACAAGACTTATTACATTATTATTGTGTGAATCATCTACTATAAATGTACTCTAAAAGAGATTGAGATGAGTAATACATTGTTTCATTATTTTATTTTCTAGTAAATTAATGAAATAATATCATAATGTTACCATAATTTCTTCTTAGATCACATATTTCAGCTTGGAAACAACATAGTGCCAAAATCTATATCAATCCGAACGCATTACAGAGTGAAAATTACAATGTAACTACTAAACATAGCCTGGTTAGGATTCACAAGTTGTCCTCATGCATTACATCTAACATCAAATTTGATGCATTTGCTTTTCGCCTTAAGAACTTTGGCTAACACTTTGAAACTACGATGCACCTGTGTTTTCTGTGACGACTGTCCTTCATCCCCGACCATTTCATCGATATCAACATCATTTATACGTTCATATGAAATGATAGAAACCACATGGGCATATGGTTGTTGGACATCAACACTAGGAGCAGTAATAGGTTCAGAAACCTGTTGTTGCTCTGCACTGTAAGCAGCCGTAGTAGCAGTAGCAGCAGCAACAACAGCTTCAGAGACTTGTTCATTCTCAAGGATAGGAGCACCAGAATGTTCAAGAAGTCATTATCTTCAAAAGTGGTTGAATAGTAAATTTAGATTACATAAATTCAGTAATGATAAGATAATAAATGAGATAACAAGATATATATTACAAACCAAATATAACCTGTTTATTGAACTCTCTTTCTTTTTTTCAAAGGATTAAGGGATTTGAAACCTCTATCGGTTATCCAAATCCCTTAATTATGGTTTCCTCTAAAATACTAAACTTCATCTGCATTGGAACCACTGTGAAATAATTACAATGTACCACTGAAAGGATCTTCCTCAACTAAACTTTCATCTGACCCTTCAGTCGTTTTGGATGATAACATAACAATTGACCACATTCAGTTTTCGGGATCTGGAACATAAAATAATTGTATCGCTTGTGATTCCATTATATATTGTTCGTATTTGTACCATTATTTACTAAAATCAACATTCAAAAATTCCAATTCATCTATTTTAACACCACTATTGTTATCAACCCATTTTCATTGAAAAATCGACAATTGTAATGTCATATAATCCAACTCCCATATTTGTTTGATAATGCCAAAGTATGAAATATTTTCATAAATTGGATTTTTTCCCTTACTACCAGAAACATGCATCGCTTCAGCCACAAGTGTAACTTTACTATTTTTCATAGTAATATCTTCATCATGTTCATCTGTATAGAATTTATATCTATTAATTACATAACCATTGTAAGATAATACACACACACACTTGGTCTAGCGGCTAGCCATCAAAGTCATTCCGAATGTGAATTCGGATTTTCATCTAACTCCATAAAAATATGGTCATGAAACTATCCTATAAATAAGTGATTATGTGTATTTGATATCCATTTTTCAGCCCTTGATGGATTCAACTTCCTAAGAATTTCTTTGTGGGTTTCAATATTTGTAGAAACCTCCCAACTATTATGCAAAACATAAAGGCGGGCCTGCTCCTGATCTATAATATTGATTTTCACAACATCTCTTCTAGAAATTCCCTCACCCTCAATGCGTCCAGTGTGATAAGATTTCAGGAGACCAATGCTTTCCACGTTAGATATCTATTCGGTACAAAATTCAATGGCTTCCTCAACAATATATCACTCCACTATACAACCCTCTGGCTGGCTTCTATTTTTGACATACCCTTTCAAAATCTTCATATACTGTTCAACGGGGTACATCCATCTATAGTGCATAGGACCACAAAGTTAATTCTCTCTCACCAAGTTAAGCATCAAATGGACAATCATATTAAAAAATGTAGGAGGGAAGAACATTTCTAATTCACATCTTATGATGAAAATTTCTCTTTCCATAGATGGAAATTTTTCTTGGTCTAAATCCTTGCTTCATATAGCTTCAAAAAAGAAACAAAGTTTGGTTAATATATGGCGAACATTATTGGGAAAAATGAAAATTAAAGCTATAGGAATGAAATCTTGCATCCAAACATGGAAGTCATGTGATTTCAAACCTTTTAAATTCAAATCATTCATTGACATAATGTTCTTGAGATTTGATGAATCCCCTATAGAACCTTTACATCATTTACGAAGTTTTAAAACTGATATCTCTCCTCCCTAGAAAGATTGTAAGAATCTGGAGGAAGAAACATTTGATTTTCACCCTTCACAGGAGCCAACTCTTCTCATATTCCCATATCAACCATGTCTAACCATGCATTAATTCTATCCTTTGTTTTTCCAAGGGCATTTAGAAATTCTTCCACAACACAGCCACATGTATTTTTTTTCCACATGAATCACATCATGAAAAAGTCTGATGTATAAACAATTCCAGTATAATAATTCAAAAAAAACTGATATCTTTTTACAACATATTTTCGTAAGGTTTCTCGAAAATAGATTACCAAAATCAGTGTTCACATCTTTTACTTTCTCAAATAGGTGATAACATGTTAGTGGATGTGATGTTGTGCATTGTTCTAAACATCCATTGAATGATGTCGTCTAAGAACAGTACTTATGCAGATGAGGTACAAATCTATAATGTCCTAAAAACACAGATTTCGATTAATGTTTCAACCTAATTGATTCAGTATCTTCTTCGCACAAGGGAAACCCTTGAGATCCATTAATTCTATAGCCTGAAAAATTTCCCTAAGTAGGGAAATCATATATCATCCCATACAACATCGCTCTCAATGTGAATTATTCACTTTTATAAGCATCATACGACATAACACATGAATCCCACAATAACATATAATCCTTGATCAAAGGATACCAATAAACATCAATATTGTTATATGGTTGTTTTGGTCCTAATGTATGCATAGATAACATGATGAATTTCTACTTCATGCATAACCAGGGTGGCGAGTTGTAATTTTCCAACATAATAGGCCATGTACGATGAGTGTTGGTTTGAAAACCAAAAGGATTCACTCCATCTATAGATAACGCAGGATGGATGTTTCTAATACCTTTTCCAAATTCAGGATACACATGATCAATTATCTTTTATTGAGGATAGTAAGCTGGGTGACATGATTTCCCATATTTATTTCTTTTATCTGCATGCCACAAAAATTTTCTTTCAGTTTCACCACTTTCATATAGATACCTAAACATTGTAATTATTGGAAAGTACCATACAAATTTGGTAGGACTAGATTCATCATTCTTGTATCGAGAAGCAGAACACTTTGGGAATTATATAAGTGATTTGTTCTCCTTGAGAAATAGTATACAGTCTTTCGGGTAGGCATGTATTCTTTCAGAAATCATACCCATTGAGGGTAGCATTTTTTTTAGCTTCATATGTCCAGCTGGGGAGCTCATTATCTTCCGGGAGAATGTCATCCAAGAGAGAAAGTAGTTCCGTAAAACTGACATCACTCCATCCGATGCCTGCTTTCAATTTATACAACTTCAGTACAACTTAAAATGATATATATTTAGTGTAACTAGCATACAATGGCATATTTTCACAACTATTTACCTTCTCAAACAATTTTTGGAAATCACAAATTTCATATTCAACTACCTTGTCATTTACTCAGTACGATATTAATCATAATTGAAATCTATATTCACATCCTCCAAACATCATTATTCATTATCCATATTTGTATTCATATATGATGATCCATAATACACAGTTTTATCTCATCCAGTAGCTACATTCGCTTTTTATCTGTGTTTATTCCCACATTTATAACTCCGATATATTCCGTGACATATCAAATGTTCTTCCAAATCCTCTAGAGTAATTAGTCTTGAATAAAAACAACATAAACACGGACAAATTATTTGAGAATGATCCTTTGCATGATCCTTTGAAATCATGACAAACTCTTTCACTATGTTCTTAAACTCTATTGTCAAACGATTGGCATCCATCCAATATTTATCCATCTGCATCATATTTGAATATAAAATATTAGTATTTATGATTCAAATAAACAAAACAAGATATCCAAATTTAGTATAAGAGAAGCACTTCCTTATAGAAATAGAGATTAATAGAGCCTAACCATTTCCAATAAAGATTTTGGAAATCAACAGAACCAGGATAGACCCCCATCAAAATCAACACACCTTCCAACCCACTTACCAATATTTATAGCACCCACCACCCTTGCAGAAAAAAATTAAAAATCCTTTTAACCACCACTACCAGCCACCTCATTCATAATAAAATAATCACATTAAACAGCCCAAAACTAGTGACCATACTCAAAAAAATGAAAATAAGGATACAATTTTGATGAGAAAACTTATATAGTGATACATTTCCAAACACAAAGGGGTTCTCGGGGGAAACTATAACCAAGATTTATCCAAAATTACTATGGAATATCATAGGTTCTGTTACCAAAATTATCATAAGAAATAGAAAATTAAGGTTAGTGAACATAAATTCTGTCATGAACATCTAAAGAATATGCAATAACTCTCTCTCTCTAACGCGTGACTCTAGCAACGCCTGCCATATACTGAGAAAATAATTGAAAAAATTAGGAAAAATCATTTCTTGTACCTATTTCGAATATTACTACAAGAAAAGTATAATGAACATAGATATTACCTGTAAACACTCCTGGAGCCTCATGGTAAAAAGACTCTAGTGACTATAACTATCCGAGATTCTAACCACTAACTTCCCAATATAAGAGCGGTCTACATAGGGGTAGTATTAGTAGAATCAAACCAAATTTCCATCCACCTCATGCTAATCCCCGATCACCTCCATCACTCTAGTGCTGTATAAACCTCCTTTCTCCAGTTCCTTCCTCTGCCTAGGCTATTCGTCGACTGCCTCTCTGACTGTAGCATAAATTTTAAGAAAATGAAATGTGATATGTCTATGCCCATCATAGTCATATTAAATTACTTGGAGTAATGGGTAATACTTGAGGTACTTATGAATGACAGTTCCTCCTGATATGAGACTTGCATCACACACCTATTGTGGGTGGGTACTGTTAACCCTACATCCCAGAAGATCACTACCTTAAAAGATTATGATATCAACTAAAACCATATGCATAATCATAGAGCACTAATATATCCATCCAAATCGTAGTATTACATGTTTACTTCCCCCAAACCACTAGATGTAGATCTATGAATTGATCAACATAAATTTAAGGATTTAATAAAAAGAGCTGAAATAAAATCCAACCAAGTGAAATACATTTACAATATCTTGAGAATAAATCCATCCCCCCTCACGCAATACGGTTCTCCATAGTGTAGGTGTACTTAACCAAAATAACTTGGCTTGACACACCATGGGTAGTTCTTTACTAGATTAGTCTCCAATCAAAATAACAATCTTGATACTCATAATAGGTATCAGGAAATAATCACTATCTACCCAATGAAGTGCATGGTGTCTCCCCATTTTCAAGAAAAAACCTTATAGACTAGTGCCTAGGATCAACTGGTCATAGAGGTTCACTATGTTGACACCACCCTTAAATTATCCTTGATATGAAAGAAAGATGTGTGGAATTTACCATTGATCGACGTCAAGAAAAATCCCGCTTTCCTAAAAAGAATTAACCACCCAAATAAAACAGCTCACATGTTCAAACCACTATCTAAACCCAATGTCCTTTTCCAAAGAATACCATTCACAATTCCATGGATGCGCTTCTCTAATCTCCTCATCTTATGTGGCCCTTGTGCATGAAGACTGGAGGCCACTCCATGAATCATGGTTTAATAATAAATGAACCTAAATGGATATAGGCTCCACTATGAATCGTCTCTTGGAGAGATTCAATTTATAACACTATAACTTCACAAAGACACTCATCATCTCTGGTATATGGGTTGATGCATACACTATATCCTTACTAAGAGTTAACCATAAGTCTCCCTTCTGAAGCATTTCAGAATTCCTTAACATTCATAGGGAAGAAAAGTATTCTTCTTGAACACATCACATAAAACCATTCTCACCGACTAAGGGAAATATAATGTAACATCCACAGGGTTGGATACACATTCTATATTTGAGGGGTCCAAATCACTATCATAAATAGAACCTTCCCCATAATCAGAATCACCAGCACATCATGAAACCCACAAAGTGTAACCAATTAATAATGAGGCAGGTACTACTAAAATTCTTTTTTTCCTGAAGGGGTTTACAAAAAGACCACATTCCCCAGTATAGATAAACCCACTCTACCATAAGGATGAGGAAAAAAATCAAAATTAAAAGAATATTCATGTATAATAAAGTCTAGCTTGAGGTTGCATGAGAATATCAAACCCTCATACATATGACACTTGGAGAAAAATAATTTCTAGTTCCAAACATCATAAGGACCCATGGGGAATCATAAAAAAGTCATAATTTAGTTCAAATCACATGGTAACCAAGTATTATAATCCACTACATGTGTTATTTCGTGACATATATTTTTTGAACAGTATGTTAGTTAGAATCTAATCAAATGGTGGTGATCATGGGGAAGAATCCAAAAATCACCCAAATGAAAAATACTCTCACAAAACCTATCCACAAAAAATAAACCTAAAAGGAGAAGTGGGAGACTTACCTAGAGTAGATCTCACCCATGATGGAGTGAGAGAATAAGGGGCGAGCGGTTAGAGATCCTTCTGTGCTACATCGAGAGGGGAAGGTGTGACTGCCAGTGGGGGAGGTGCACTTGAGGAGTTTCCAACCATTGAGAAATAGATTAGTAGGGTTCGCAGGGAGTAGGGTCCAAGGGATAGGAGGAGAATTAGGGTTTTCTGGGAGGAGGATCCATAGAAGGGGTTTTAGGGGGAGGATAAGGAGTAGGGCTAGCGGTGGAGGCCCGACAAAGAGAAGATTGGGGGGGAGTTGTCACAGGGGTACAGTACCGTGAGGGATTGAGGGCGCGATAAACAGAGGATATTGTTCACCTGATTTTATAAAATATGGGAATATGGTTTTGTGAGCGCTAAAAAGTGCTTATAAAGCATACCCTTAATAAGAACTAAAATTTTAGTACTGATAAAGGGCTTCTTTATCAGTGCTAAAATTTTAGCGCTTATAAAGGTTTGCTTTATCAATGCTTTTTTATTAGCGCTGATAAAAGGTGGCACTTCCCTTGCCTATTTTTGCAGTAGTGAGAGATATGCAGACAATAATCGATGAGACCTAGAGTTTGACGTTGGAGACATTATATTCCACTAGATGTCTCCATGTAAGAAATTTATGAGATCTAGGAGGAAGGGAAAAATTAGATTAAAATAAATCGACCCCTTTAAAATCCTTGATCGCATCAGAGTGGTGGCCTATCAACTTTCACACCCACCAAACCTATATCAAGTACATGATTATTTCCATGTATCTCTCTTGATAATGTAAATACCAGACCCTTTACATCTACTCAATCTAGAGGTGGTACCATTTTATAATTACCATTCTTATAAGGTCCAACCAATGAAGATATTAGACCATAGAGACAAGTTCTAAAAAATATGAAAATGCACCTTCTCAAAGTGTTGTGGAGAAACGAAATGTTTGAAGATGTGATGTGAGAAGCAGAGGAAGTGATGAATCAATGTTACCCTCATCTATTTTAGTGTGGGAAATGAAAATTTTGAGGGTGCAATTTCCAAATTGGAGAAGCTTTTAATGACCCAAACTATTATAAATAAAATTTTCCTTATGATTTTATTAAATGTCTTATAATGTAATATGATTATAGAAAGCATATGAACCTATTTAGTTTTATTATATTATTTGAAATTTTAAACTAAATTAATAATCGTCACCATTTATAATATATCCTTTGAACATTGATTATATGACAGGTATATATATTGGGTATTAACAAATCCAATAAATACAGAAAAAGTAATTGATGGCCTCAAAAAGTAGTATAGTACCCTATGAATCCCATATATTAGAGAATTTGAGGGATATAAAATCACAAGTATTTTACCTTGAAAAATCCCAATCTGAGATCAAATAACTTAAGCATAAGTGAAACTTTTTACAGGAGAAGTTCAAGCTCAATGATATCATGACCGAAACCATATATACTGAACCACTCCATGACAGTCTCACAGTTACACACCATACTCTAAGGGAATTTGTAGGTGTATTAAATGGATATGTATCAAGACCCTAGTAATATTATTATTCAATTTACTTTTTTATATAATAATGAATATAATTTCATCCTATTATTTTTACATTTTAAATAATTTTTATTTTGATAAAACACAACACAAAGTGTATTTTTCCATAATATTCAAATTCAATTAAGAAATTTATTTTCATTAATTATTGGATTTATGAAATACATAATACATTATAAAGATATTATTATTAAATAATGTTTATTAAATATAAATTATTATATAATTTTTATGAATTCAAATGTAATTTTTATAAGGGTTCATAAACAGTTATTTTCAAAAAACCAAGCATTTCTGAATAAATGTAAATTTTATTTTAAAAGTGAAAATTTGAATATTTATAAATCATTTAGATACAATTAATTTTATTTTTTAATTATAATTATGAAATTATCCAATGGTTAATTTTTCCAAATTCTTTAACAGAATAATTTTCTGGTAAAAATGAAATATCGTATAAATATAATTTTTCTATTATGACACCAGAATGACCCAAAAGTGATGTAATAAATAATATAAAGGGTATCCATGACAAAATATATGTTTTATATTTAAAATAATTATAATTGAGGTTTATTTTATTAACTTTATAAATCCATTATGATTCCTCCATGATAATTAATATATTTTAGGTTTTTCGAATCATTTCTTTAAGAGTATGACACACCTCTACATAAGCAATAGAATTATTTTATTAATTTTGGCCCTTGAACATGTTAAATAATTTAAACCACTCTCAATTATTATAAACCATGGGAATAAACATGGTATAGTTTGTGGTTTTGGTTATTTTATTATATAGAGTCCAAAACCTATGTATGATAAATAATAAAGTATTTCCCACACATTTCCTATATAAACCCAACCATGATCCCAATTATCATCACTAAAAATACTAGAAGAACATTTTTACTCTTCCTTACCCACTATATTTTCCTCCCAAGGTGTCCCCAACATCTCAATAAGATACTCTCAAATATTTTGAGTCACACACTCAAGTAAGTGATTTCTCTCTTCCCATTTCCATTCAAGAATTTTGTTTATTAGTTTCTATTTTTTGTTGTTTTGGTATGTTTTCTTAAAATAATATTACCTTCAATTTTATTTATAAATGATCATATACCACTTTCACTCTCATTAATCCCTCCCATGAACCTTTATGTAAACCCATTACCATGAAAAAATTTTGTAATGGATTTCTCTCTTCACATTTCCAATGAAGAACATCTTATATGTTTTGGTTATTAGTTTTAATTTGTGGTTTTTTTGGATATGTTTTATAACAACCCAAATAATTTAAATATGATTTATAAATTATGATATACCCCTTTAACTCTCATGAATCCCTCCCGTTAACCTTTATGTAAACCCGTTACCATGATGAATTTTAGTATGGGATCTCCACCTTCTCTTCATTATTCAAGTCTCTTTTTTATATTTTTTCATTTATTTTGAATTAATTATGTTGGGATATGCATTTACATGTTCCTATTACTGAATTTATTACTCAGAAATTATGAGATAACCCTTTCTCTCTCATTAATCCAATTTTTTTATGTTTTTAAGTGATGTTATTATGCTGCTGAAATTTCGCCACAATTTTTCCATGCCAAAACAATTGTGTAGTGAATACCATTATAAAGACCCAGAAATTTGAAGGAATGTTTTTTAAAAATTATTTGGAATTTTACAAGTCCGTAGTTTTTGACGGAACCTGATTCCGAGGCACGATGTGCCCGAAATCAATTTCTGAAGTTTTGTTCATGTGTGTTCAGTGAATGTACGTGCAAGTTTTTCTATCTTTTGAACCGTTGCTCGGAATTGAAATCCAAGGAAATCGATGAGCTCGCAGAGTCGGTATTCGCATAAAGGGACCTTTACTTCATTTGCGTTTGATTGGTAGGATAAGTTAATTTTTGGATATTCATTAAAATAATAATAATAATAATTTGTACATAATTTTTATTTGATGGTGGTTATTTCCTGGAAAGAGGAGTTTGGTGTGGGGACAACACCACACATAACCTCCCATGGGAGGATAATGGTGGTGGGGCCCACAAGAGTCCCTAACCCTTCAAATCCCCTCTTTAACTCCATTTAACCACCTATCTTAACTCTCCATCTCCCTCCATTAATTGTTCCAACTTCATCTTGTTAATTAATTGAGCACCCATAATTAAATGGATCATTTAGAAATAATTTTAACTGCTTGGAATTATTATGTTGGGAGGATTTTATTATATTTTCATTGGAAAATATTCAATAGAGGAGGCTCTGAAGAATCATAAGAAAGGTGTTCCTCTCCAACGAAGAACACCGTTCTTCAACGAAGAAAAACTACGACGAAGAACGCGAAAGACTTCTCCAACGACGCTTCCCTTCGGACACACCCCAACATCAAAGAATCTACGTCGTCTTCAGATTCTCTTTCCGCTTCATGACAATGACCCTTCCTCCAATGTCAACGAGGTGACACTGGTCTTCTACGATGCCTGACTACCGCGACCCTCGTCTTCCGCGGCTCGTCGATGTGCGACGTCAATTACAAGGTTGGGGGATATTGTGTTATTTTATATATGTGATTTATACCATAGAACTTGGGCGATTATTTGTTGGGTGATTGTTTGAACCACTAACGCGGTGGGTACGAGCTAACGAACATGTCCAGACCCACTACCAACTTGTTCGTTATGCGTGATTTGTTGGGATATGGGTGAACAAAAGGGAAATGATGTTTGGAGGCCTTCACAGTGAAGAGAGGGACCTAAGGAGGCCTTAGGCGCAGACGAGAGCTAAAACGGACCACCGGAATGACTCCGGTTGCCCGCGGATGATTGTGGTGGCGCTGCGGCGCCCTAGTGCGCCGCTGGCAGAAGACCGCCGCGACCCCGGCCACAGCGTCGTTGGAGCGGAACCCGTGGCACGTGGGTTCCGGGAAGGCTGTGCAACGCCAGCCTAGAACCGCCATTACGTTGAATCGGGGGAGCCCCCCCCCCCCCCCCCCCCCCGCTCAACCAGCCCAGCCGAGCCACGGCCAGCCACCGGGCCAGACTGCTTGCGCACGGGCCGGGCCGCCTGTTGTGCGGGCCGGACCTAGACCCGGGTCAGGTAGACCCAGTTCGGGCCAACCCTAGGTGGGTTGGGCCAGGTCGTACCAGGCCCAGACCCGCCTCTTCGGACCTTTTTTCGGTTAATCACCCATAACATGACATACGGATCTCCGATCGACTCACCGTCAGTTGCGTAGGATTCCTCGGATCGAGGCGATCGTTTAGGTATACTACAACGAAAGATTTGACGAAGTTTGTGTATGGTTGGGTTGGTTCGAACCCGAAACCAACCGGTCCCTCAGAGTGAAAATTCTTATAACATAAGGACTGGACGTCTGATTGACGTGCCTCCATTGAAGTTGGATTTATTTTGATGAGACAGTTCTTTTGGCATAATCCAATTGAGGTTTAGACATAGTTGGATAATGGTCGGGTTGGTTTTAGCTTAGAAACCAACCAGGCCCCGGGAACGGAAAAGCCAATAACTCTCAAATCAGACGTCCATTTGACGAACCGTCGGCGGCGTTGCTATTTTTTTTAGAAACGGTCCCATTGATTATACCCCATGGGAGTTCGGGGTACATTTGAGATACGGTCTGGCAGGTTCGTACACGATACCAATCAGGACCCTGGGAAAAAAAGGTTAATAACTCACAGACTGGGCGTCTGATTGACGCGCTGCCTGTTGCATTGAGACCCCTATGAAATGGAAGAAATTTGAGATACTTCTTCATGAGAATTCGTGAAACTTGGAGTATCGACCAGTAGCTCGTAGAGAGGATCCTCCTGAAGATGATCATACGGATTACAGAGACCTAGTAGCTGGCTGAGACATGATGATTGCTTGTCTCATTCGTTTTGGAGTGACTTGACTAGCCTAGTGGGGAGAACTACTGTGTGAGGTGGCAGACCCATGGTGGAGGAGCGCTACTATGTGAGGTGGCATACCCGTAGTACTTGATAGGAGGAGTACCTCTGTAGGCTATTAGGGGGAGTGATATTGTGTGAGGCGGCAGACCCATGGAGGGGAGCGCTACTGTGTGAGGCGGCAGACCTGCGGTACTCGATAAGAGGAGTACCTCAGCAGTATAAGGTTAGTGAGTAGAACCTCGAAGTCGCAACAAGATGACTATGCTTAACAGAGGAGGAGTTCTCCAACAACCATGGTTTCGACATCATGAATAAAATCCTGGTTTGAGCTGAGTCAATGACCTTTGTGTTTTCCTCCTAATTGAGATGAGTTACTTGATAACATAGGTATATGAATGGGAATATACCTAAGTAATGGTTATATGTTGACATCATACTTAGTGGTTATCCTTGTTGGTTTTTTGTGAGACCTAGAGGGTCTCGGGGTCCTTACTGAGTATCGTTATACTCACCCCTGCACGGGCTATGTCTGCACCTCGTTGTGTTGGATGCAGACGACAGATAACGCTGACAGAGGCCGAGAGCACCAAGACTAGATGGTACACAGAGGAGGAACTTATGACGTGTCGGTACATGGTGGACTTTGATGGATGTGGAGTGCTGAGAAGGTCATCTGTACCTACCCTCCAGGTAGAAACCCCGAAGGACGATCCAGGAGTTGATTCCACCTTTCAGTTGTTTGTCCCTTTTAGTTGTACTTATCTTCAGTTGTATTTGTACATTAGAATTGGGCTTGTATTCTAGCCCCTTTAATTTTAGTAAACTTGTTATACAAATTTTACTTAGTGTTTACTTCTGCTTGTACTCTGGTTGTGTGTGTTACGTTTTATAAAGGCATTTCCTTCCCAGTTTTTAGGGAATTACGCCTTTGGTGCTAGTCGCCAACCCCTGGCCTATGGAAGGTGGGCTTGGGGCAGTCACGATGCAGGACTTGGGGGACGGGTCGTGACAAATTGGTATCATAGGATGACAGTTCTACCACAGAACTAGGACTCTGATATTTTCTTTCTATGAAGCAATATTGTTAAGGGTACGAAGTGTGGTTTTTAGTTCAGGGAGTCCAGTGTTGGTGTGAGCGGCCAACGTATTGATACACCAGGACCTTGACTTCTGATTTCCGACTCAGTGCACGATAACACAGATTGTGTGTGTGTTTTAAAAAGTTTTCTTTAAGTCAGCTCAAACCAGGTCATCTCATCGGGTATAATCTTTGACCGTTTCACATCTATTTTTTTTTCAGGATGCCTCCCCACGGACAACCAGCTAGGGCCCCGAGAGTTGTACGTACTGACAGGCCACCGAGCGATGAGGCCTCAGTACAAGGACCTCTTCTAGTTGAGGCACCAGCGGTACTACCACCCATGGGGCCACCGATTCCACCAGCCTTAGTAGCAGGCGATGCACACCGTTTGAGTGCACTCCACGAGTACCAGCGCCAGAGGCCACCCAGGTTCCGGGGAGAGACAGACCCACATGAGGCTGAGGATTGGATGGAGGCTGTGGTGAGAGTTTTCAGTCTAGTAGGGACACCAGAAGACTTCATGGTGATCCTTGTTTCCATCCTCCTTCAGGTAGAAACAGGAAGATGGCGGAGCCTGGTTCTCCAAATGTATGATGAGGCGACACTTCTATGTGAAGACTTTGAGAGCATGTTCCAGGCAGAGTTTATACCAGCCACCCTTCAGGCGGTGCAGATACAAGAGCTACTATATCTACAGAAGGGTAGCATGATAGGGGCACAGTACTCAGCGAAGTTCACTGACCTCTCACACTATTCCACTGATATAGTACGAGACCCGTTCTTCAGGGCCTGGACCTTTGAGCAGGGACTCGGGTGAGAGATCAGAGCTTCAGTTATCTCTCACAACATCTCGACACAAACAGGGGTGTTGGAGAGATCTCTCTTAGTTTAGAGTTTCCTTACTGAGTTGTCTCCAGTAGAGGGACCCACCACTAGCCGACATGCAGTGGAGTCTTCTGTAGCTGGAAGTAGACATATGACGTAGAGGTCCAAGAGGACCAGAACTACAGGTGGTAGACCACATGATTTAGGGTCGGTAGTGTGGGGCACCCAGGGTGGAGACAAAGCCGGGCCTTCCTGGTAGTGTTACTCATGCGACAGATAGGGTCACATGGCTCATGACTGTCTGACCCGCCGCTCGGACGATTAGAAGATAGATGAAAGACCTCCCAGGCAGAGGTAGAGGTTCGATCATGACGGACTGCAAGGAGTAGGCAACCGTGGCAGAGGAGCTGGTCGTGCAGCTGGTGGTGGACGATTCTTCGAGGTGTTTCCACCACCACCACCAGGAGGTCCACCCTGACCGTAGGGAACATGTGGACAGGGGAGAGCACAACTTCAGGTAGCTGAAGCATATGACTATGGAGCTCTAGAAGAAAGTGTATAGTAGAGGGACTAGTTCCAGGCATAGAGGCCTTTGTTCATGATGCTTATAGATTTGTTAATGTCGTTGTTTGTGGTTGCTTTGTGTATTTGTAACTTGATCTACAGTACTAAAAGACACTTGCCCTTATGACGTTTTCTTTCCTTCCTTTTTATGTGGTTAATACTAAGAGGTTCTAGTTTAAACTATTGACTTGACCCTCACTTTTGTGATTTCTACTAGAGGAGACCTAGTAACCACACACTGAGGCCGACAGTGTGACTCAACCCTTGGAGGCGAGAGTAACGATTGGATCTCTTGGTAGTAGCGTCGAGGGCTTACAATGTCGTACATGACATGAATTAGTATCATTCATGCCAGGATTGAATATATTAGGAAAAGGATGTGGTTCATCTAGGGGACGAGACCAGATTTCCCTTTTCGGCAAAGTAGAAATCTTAGCAGCTCTTGTACAACATAGGAAAATAAGGGTGAAGTCGAGTTCTTACAATTGGCTAGTCTCACCCATTATTCATTGAGCGAATGGTTTAAAGTTCACTCCAATATCAATAGTCTCATGTGTGTCTTCTTTTAGAATAATCTGAGTCTGAGATAGTGGTGATGGCTTGAGTTCCTATAGGATTATGACTTTGAGATAGTCTATACTCCTAGAAAGGGGAATGTTGTTGCAGATGCGCTCAGCAGGAGGACTGGTATTTAGCTGTTAGGAGAGGCGACAGAGCAGCTGGCTGCCTTACATATATCCTTTGAGGATAGAGATGGTTCATCCTATCTATAGTCTCTTACAGTCACTCCTCCACTTCTTCAGCAGAGTAGGTGATGTGGCATACTGCCTGGCTCTTCCACCTCAGTTGCACTGGGTGCACGACGTCTTCCATGTATCTCAGCTGAGGATATGGGTGCACGATCCATCCCACAACATCATCCATGGGGAGTTGGACATCGATGATGGGGCGACCTTTACAGAGGTTCCAGTGGAGATTGAGCATCGATAGGAGAAGGTCCTGCATGGACGGTTGATTTCTCTGGTGTGCATTTGCTGGCAGCACTGGAACCTCTAGGAGAGCTCATGGGAGGGAGAGGTTCAGATGCATGCTCAGTGCCTCTTTTGTTTTCTCTAGTGTGTGTTGTAGCTTTACGGGGACATAAATCCCTAAGGTGGGGGTAAAGTAAAGACCCGGAAATTTTAAGGAATTTTTTTTTCTTAAATTCTTTGAAATTTTACGAGTCCACAGTTTCTAACGGCACCTGATTCCGAGGCCCGTTGTGCCCAAAATCAATTTTTGAAGTATTGTTCAGGTATGTTCAGTGAACGTACATGCGGGTTTTTCTATCTTTTATACCGGTGCTCGGAATTGAAATCCGAGGACACCGATGAGCTCGCAGCGCCGGTATTCGCTTAATGGGACTTTTACCATAGTTGTGTTTGATCGGGAGGAGAAGTTAATTTTTGGAGATTCATTAAAAAAATGATAATAAAAATTATGTGTACATAATTTTTATTTGATGGTGGTTATTTCCTCCAAATAGGAGTTGGATGTAGGGCCCACAACCCACATTACCTCCCATGTGAGGATAATGGTGGTGGGGCCCACAAGAGTCCCAAACCCTTCAACTCCCCTCTTTAGCTCCCTTTAACCCCCTCTCTTAACTCTCCCCCTCCCTCCATTAAGTATGCCAACTTCATCTTTTTAATTAATTGAGCATCCTTAATTAATTGGTTCATTTCAAATTAATTTGAAGTGATTGGAATTATTAATTTGGGTGGCTTTTATTATATTTGTGTTGAAAAATAATCGATAGAGGAGGCTCTGGAAAATTAGATGAAAGGTGTTCCTATCCAACGATGAACACCATTCTTCAACGAAGAACAACTCCGATGAAGAACACGAAAGACTTCTCCAACGACGCTTCCATTTGGATGTAACCCGACGTCAAGGAATCTACGTAGTCTTCGGATTCTCTTTCCGCATCACAACAACTACTCTTCCACCATCATTGACAGGACGACACCGGTCTTCTGTGACGCCCATCTACCGCGATGCTCGTCTTCCATGACTCGTCGATGTGTGATGTCAATTACGAGGTAGGTGGATATTCTGTAATTTTATATATGTGATTTATACCCTTAAACTAGGGCGATTATTTGTTGGGTGATTGTTTGAACCACTAACACGGTGGGTACATGCTAACGAACAAGTCCGAACCCACCGCCAAGTTGTTCATGATGCGCGATTTGTTGGGAAAAGTGTGAATAGAAGGGCAACGACGTTTTGAGGCCGTTGTAGTGAAGAGCGGGACCCGAGGAGGCCGTAGGGGTAGACAAGAGCTAAAACGGACCACCGGAATAACTCTGGTGGTCCGCGGAATATCGCGATGGTGTGGGTCGCTGGCATGGTGGCACCAGCCACTAGAGGGGGTGTCCGACACCGGCCGACAGCCTGGGGGTAGTGGCGCCCTAGCGTGCCACTAGTGGAAGACTGTCGTGACACCGGCCGCGACGATGGTGGAGTGGAACCTACGTCACGCGGGTTTCAGGAAGGATGGGCGGTGCCAGCCTAGCGCTGCCATTACGAAGAACCGCCCCCCCCCCCACTCAACCAGCCAGGTCGAGTCGCGGCTGGCCACTGGGCCTGACCACTTGTGAATGGGCCGGGTCGTTGGCGCACGGGCCGAGCCGCCTACCGCGCAGGTCGGGCCGCCCTCACACGGGACGGGCCGCAACCGCTAGGTCGGGCGTTGCCTGCTGGGCAGAGCTGCGCCCTACCGGACCGGAACCGGACCTGGTTCTGGTCGACCTGGTTCGGGCCGACCCAGGGTGGGTTGGGCCGGGTCGGACCAAGCCCTGACCCTCCTCTTCAGACCTTTTTCTCGGTTAATCGCCCATAACATCAGCTATGAACCTACAATCGATGCACCGTCAGTTGTGTAGGATTCCTCGGATCAAGATGGCCATTTCAGTATATTACACACAAGGTTTGTTCAAAGTTTGGGTATGGCTAGGTTGGTTCGAACCCGAAACCAACCGGGCCCTCGGAGCGGAAACACTTATAACTTATGGACCGAACGTCCGATTGATGTGCCGTCAATTACGTTGGATTTTTTTGATGAGAAAGTTCTTTTGGCATACTCCACTTATGGTTTCTATATAGTTGGAGTATGGTCGGGTTGGTTTTAGCTTAAAAACCAATCGGGCCCCTCGAACGGAAAAACCAATAACTCTCAGACCGGACGTCTGTTTGACGAACCATCAGAGGCGTTGGTATTCTTCATTGAGAAACAATCCCTTTGAGTATAACCCATGGGAGTTCGGGGTACAGTTGAGATCTGGTCGGGTTGGTTCGTACACAAAACCAACCGAACCCCCGGGATAAAAAGGGTAATAACTCACAGACCAGGCGTCCGATTGACGCGTCGTCTTTTGCGTTGATACCCCTATGACATGGAGGACCTTTGAGATACTTCTTTATGGGACTTCTTGACACTTAGAGTATCGACCAGTAGCTCATGGAGCGGATCCTTCTGGAGACGATCATACGGAGTACAGAAACCTAGTAGCTGGATGAGACCTGATGACTGCTTTTTCGATTCGTTTCGGAGTGACTTGACTAGCCCAGTAGAGAGCTCTATAATGAGAGGTGGCAGAACCATGGCATAGGAGCGCTACTATGTGAGGCGGAAGAACGACGGTACTCGATAGGAGGAGTACCTTTGTAGGATATCATGGGGAGCACTACTATGTGAGGTGGTAGACCCATGATTGGGAGTGCTACTGTTTGAGGTGGCAGACCCACGGTACTCAACAAGAGGAGTACCTCAACAGTATAAGGTTAGTGAGTAGCACCTCAGAGTCACGATAGGATGACTATGATTGACAGAGGAGGAGTTCTCCAGAATATGTGGTTTTGACATCGTGAATAAAATCCTGGTTTGAGCTGAGTCAATGACCTTTTTGTTTTTTTCGTGATTAAGATGAGTTACTTGAAAACTTAGGTAAATGTATGGGCATATACCTAAGTAATGGTTATCCCTTGAAATCATACTTTGTGGTTATCCTTGTTGGTTTTTTGTGAGACCTAGAGGGTATCGGGGTCCTTACTAATTATTGTTATACTCACCCCTGCATGGGCTATTCCCGCACCTCGTTGTGTTGGATACAGACAACAGACATCGTGGATGGAGGCTGAGAGCACCAGGACTGGATAGTACCTGGAGGAGGACATTACAACATGTCGATACACAGTGGAGTTTTATGGACGTGGAGTGCAAAGAAGGCCTTTTGTACCTACCCTTTAGGTAGGAACCCCAGAGGACGTTCCAGGAGCTGCTTCCACCTTTCAGTTGTATTTCCCATTTAGTTGTACTTGTTTTCAGTTGTATTTGTAATTTACAGTTGGGCTTGTATTCTGACCCCTTTACTTTCAGTACACTTCTTATACAACTTTTACTTAGTGTTTTCTTCTTCTTGTACTCTGGTTGTGTGTGTTACATTTTATAAAGGCAATTCCTTCCTAGTTTTTAGGGAATTATGCCTTTGGTGCTAGTCGCCATCCCTTGGCCTATGGAAGGCGGGATTGGGGTAGTCACGATGCGGGCCTCAGGGGATGGGTCATGACAACCATACCCATTTCCTATCAAGGGTGTTAAGTTCTATTCACATAAAAAATCTTTATGTACATACATGTATTTATTCCACACTCTATGTTAATGGAATAAAATGTGTTGATAAATGATTCCATGTATTATGATCTTTCTAGAACACTTAAGAATGAGAATGAAATTAAAGTGATGGGTATGACCAGAATTATAGAGCACTCCAATACATTGGGTAATGTTTAGTCTCATTAGATATCATTTTGGGATACGTAGTGGACCTAATTCTTTTATAGGACTTTATATATCATGATTTCTTGGAAGTTATCCTTGACCTATGTTTATGATAAAGTGTTTTAAGTTGTTTCCATGTATCATATATTATGATTATCATGCTATACCATTCCTTATTATTCACGTTCCTTTTATTCCCAATTTATATGCCTATTTTATAACATGTTTTATCTTATTCCATGTTTATTCCCCTATTGGGATTTAAATCTCACCCCTTCCTTATGTATCGCCTCGGGTTATCACGTGAAGATTTAAAATCCATGGAATATTATGATCATGTTAAGGATGTTTTCAATAAAGAAGATATATTTCCTATTCTATGATGTTATGTAATGTACCTAATTACTAAATACACTATACTTATTGATATTCCAGATTTTATTAATTGTAATATTATGTTATAAATCATGTTTTATTTGGAAATAAAATAGGGATGTTAAATTTCACTTTATCTCTTACTATATGAAATGAATATTCAAGATGAATTTACCTTTCCTAAAGAACCAGAATGAAATTTAAATTAATCAAAATATCTATATTTCATTAATATTCCTCAAAATTTTTTCCAAAACCAGAATGGTTATCACATGTTATCCATTATGGATAAATATAGTATATTAATCTATAAAACCATCACAAAAAATGACCATAGTTTGTGATAATATTTTCTATAAATAGTTAACCAAAAGACTTCTCCAAAAATATATTTCACAATAATAGATACCTGAAAAAACAAAATATTTTTCACATGTTTTTTTATTTAAGATCAACTTTTACATTAATCCCTATAAAACTTGATGTATCGCATAATGTACCAGACTAGACAAGTGAATACCTTGATTCTATTAAAGAATTATACTAAACTGAATGACCATAAAACCTTAATGAAATCATATAAGATTACACAAATTGAAACTATCCTTAATACCAAAATAATATAATAAAACTATTGAATATATATTATAAATCCAAAAATGCAGTAAACTTAAATCAAGATGACCTAAGTCACTTTTCCAACAAATAAAAATTCAGTTTCTTGGTTACCAATACTATCACATTTACATTATCAATGTCAATAATCTATTTGTCCCAAATAAACATTTTTAACTCAATATTAGTCTCATATTAATGGTTATCTTTCATTCGATAATCAGTTCACCAAAATTATAACCTTTCCCCTAAATTTCTTTTCATGGTTATCAATACAATTCAACATATAATTTTAAATACTTATATAAAAACTATTGTGTAAAAATCCTTAGATGATTCATAACAATAATAACATAAATATAACACTTTTTAAACATAATTTGCAAATACCATTACATAAACACTTTAATAATTTCTATTCAATGATTGGTATAATATATGTCATTCTTTGGACTAGGATTTAACCCTTGGATTAAGGCTTTGAATTATAACGTAACCATGTTCCCCAAAAATAATACATTAAATAACTTGAAAATTTGTTTCAATATGTCTTTCATTTATTCATTGAAAAAATATTCTCATTCCTTTGAGACATTTTCTGACGTATTTCTTCCTACATTCATGAAAAAAAATAAAATTTAACTTTTTCTTGTATGGTCATTACCACATGATATTTTGTAAAACCTCATCTTCATCTTATTTAACTAGTTAGAAAACTTACCGAAGATTCTATTATCAAAATATATCATGATATATAACTAAGAATAAACTCAAGGTTTTAAATTCCAATTTAAATTTCATTTAGATTCTCATGAGGTCAATATTTCCATTGTCCATCACATTCACTATTAACATGACTCCTCCTGGTTCTATTTATTGTCTAAAACTAAACACCATATTGTGAGAAACAATAATCACTTGGATATATCATGAAAATAATTTATCTAATTTTTAAATCATGAAATCATCTTTCCAATCTATGACACCTTTTGTTTAAAAAGGCAATCATTAGATTTCATCTATTCAATTCCATTATAATGGTCTATATTGAAAATGTGAATTAAGATGTGAATGTCCCCTTGGAGTGGAATACAAGGTTCAAATTAAGGTAAAAATTCACCATTCACAAGAATTCTAGTCAGGATATACACGATTATCTCTTTTTAGGGCAGTTACCCCTAAATGATTCTATACTAAAACTATGTACTATAGTAGTATCAAAACAATGAGTATTACTAGGAAAACCTCATAATCTAGATAATAAAAATACTTTTGGATGGTACCCTATTCATTAGATTATCCACATTGTTGTCACTAAATTTCTATGAACCTAACCTCCAATGATTGACTATACCCTCCTCTGATATCAATTGTAGATATTGATGGTTTATATACATAGATAATACAATATTAAAGATGAATATTCAATACATACCAATATCATCCAAGTTAGAACCAAAATGATTTATTATATTTGGAAATATATATACAAAAAACTACTGGATTATAAAATATCTCCAACATTACCCATATAAAACACTTCTTAGGTATATTGTACATAAAACATTTCTTTTAAAATCAGTGGAGGAAAAACATAAAAAAGGGTGAGCTCAAATTCCTAGTAAGGGTTAACATGGGAGATGTTAATCATGGATCATATATGAGTATTAAATAAGAATAATGGTATGATATTATCATCATAAATTACAATGTTCATACCCAATTGGGAATATATCAAAAACAAGAGTCAATAAATAATACTTTATCATAATAAGAAACAATATTCAAAAGAGTGTGTAATCATCAATAATCTGTACTGACACATGAAAGAATAATATATATGTGGAAATATGGAAACAAATAATCATATAACATTATGACAATTTTTAAATAGGAATATGTCCACTCATTAATTTAAGGACATGAAATTAGGCCCTCACATAAACTTGTGGATATAAAACCATGCCCATTAAAAATCATTTGGAAATGAAAACCGGGTCCACAAATCATATTATTTATATTAAAACTATGTCCACACCTATTCTTATGTTCATGAAAAATATGTCCATGCATAAAATGTGAACGTGAAATAAGGTTCATGAAAAATATATTTATAATATCTGTTATCCATATTAACCCAATGAATTGGAGGAAAATATAATTTTGGTCACAACCATCACAAAATCACAATCCATTAATATGTGTTCCATATGGTCATAAAATATTTTTCATATCAATACACCATAACCCATGGAAAGTAAATTATATTTAGAAACATTTCAACATTTCAGCATAGCATAACCCATTGAAGATAAATGAGTTTCAAAAACATCTCAACATAATAATCATAAAAAATCCATATAAAGAATAATGATGGAATAATTTTATAATAAAACCATTAAATAATAATTAACATAAAATAATGTTTTTATAGATGAAAATTTTAACTAAAATATCTCTAGAATATTTTTGAGGAAAATAGAATCTTTGTTTTGAAATCACTTATTTAAAATCTATAACTATCAAAAATATTAGGATTTTTTTATTTGAAATGAAACCTGGAAACATGTAATGAAATCATAAAATCATTGGGCAGTCACTATTAATGCAAAGTAGGTTCAAACAAAGAATCAATTCACATTTTCACTAAAAAATAAAAAGTTCCTCATATGAAAATTGATAGGAAGATTCCATTGAAACATTTATTAGAAAGTTGAAAATTCATAAAAATGGTTTTAAATAAAGATAGGAAAATATGAAAACATTTATTATAAAATTTAATATAAAACAGTTACATATATGAAAAATATTCATGACTAAATTAGAAATAAAGTATGTTTTTATCAAACACATTTTAACAATCATTTTATGTACCTGAGAGAGAAAAAGGTACTATTACATGAAAATTATATGAATGTACAAAGAATAATAAATTGAAAAGAGAGTTCTCACATAACGATAGTTTAATTTCACTAATTTAAATCCAATCATAGACAATCTTAATTAAAATTGTATTGAAACATAAATCACTTACCACTTTGGTAAAATTAGAATCAAAGCCCCATGAATGAGAAAATTTATATGGATAAGTATATTCAAATAATTTTAACGAGAATAATAGTAAAATTAATTCATAGGTTGTATATGAACCACATAACATATAAAATTGGTAAATATTACATGAATCTCACAATAATAAAAGGGGGAAAATCCCTTACCTCAAGTTCAACTTGATTCGCAAGCACTCTAACCTCATTTATAATAAATTTATGAATTTTTATAATTATATAAAATAATTTTTTTTTTGGTTTTAATATCACATATAATCCAATTTTCACATTAAAACACCCATTTGTTATTAATTCCACTCTAAAATCATCATTTCTATGTGTTAACATTTTTTTTTCTTGAGAATTTTGTTTGGATAGTTTTGATCATTGTATATTGATCATGGTTCAATCATATAAAGAATATTTATCAATATATAAATATCATATATATTTATTATATATATTCTTCACAGTCATCTATAAAAGGTAGAGATAGAAAAATGAATTACACTATTTGTGGAGATAGTAGGTCTTACAAACACACGAAAGCTGTTTTCACTTTTAGATGAGTGGAACAAAAGAAAGGTCAATAATAATTCACCCATACAGAATAATTATTAAATAAAATAAATCTTTAATATTAATTTAATCTACAATTGTTAAAATATATGTGAATATGAATTAAAAATGAATAACATCATTTTATGGTGGTGGTATTCCATGTGTACACATGAGCTACATTACTATTTTCCTATAGAATTGATGGTAATATGTTATATATGATATTATAATTAAATATGAATAATAATTTCATAAAGATAATTAATTAACATTCAACCCATTACAAGAAAAATCTGTGAAATATGGTAATGAAAAATGAATTTTATCCCTACATAGAGGTAGTAGTCCACACATAAACATGAGTGATACTTTCACATCCCATTTTATTGAATATAAATTTGATGTTGGTTGTTAAAAATATTTATAATATAAAATTTATGGTATTTAGATTATTATTTTATGATGGATAACAATTTTTTATAGGAGGTACATGAATAAATAAATTGAAAGAGGTTGGGTAGGTCAATTTCCTTTTCTTCTGTAGGCCACATTTTGATCCTTTGTGAGGGACCATTTGAATGGTTTTTTAAGGAGACCAAATCCTTTAAGTTATGTCTAAATAATTTTTTTAATATAAATTGGTAGGCTTTGGTTGTGATATATGTCTCATAGTGTCTAAGGAGTAGAGGATAAGATGTTCCCTTTTATAAGTGAGTAGAGGGTTACTCGTGTAATTACATAATTTATTTAATTACTATAAATTAACTATCAAGTTTAAGTATATATTAATAGATATATTTACAATATATGGTGAGTAAAAATTAAAAATAAAGTCATAAAATAAATTTTTTACTTGTTTAGGTGATGTTTTCACCCTTATCTCTTTTATTTAACCCCCATTTACCCCTTCAGACATTTTCCATAATATCAAAGATTCTTATTCCTTAAGGTTAAATAGAGTTAACATAAAATTAAATGTAACCCATAAATGGATAATAGTTTATATTTACTACTATACAACACTCATTGTCACAAATATAGTTTTTTTATGAATTTTAATCATTTAATAAAATATATTTTGTTATGATATATCATTAATGTCATTTTTTGGAAATAAATGAAATTTTATAATGTAATATGTGTCTAAAACATGTAAGATGGTTCAAAATTGGCATGGATTCAAAGATACAGAATATATGGTCATAATATAATTATACAATAAAATTTTTCACATGTTTATATATCATTTTATACCTTTTCATTTTATTTATCCCCTTAGTTAAAAAATATTAATCATAATTTTTATAATAACTTTTATAATATTAAAGGGTTATAATTAAAATTTTAAGTTAAAAATTGGATCATAAAACTCCAAGAGATGAAAATTTACACCATTTGTCATCTAAATTTTCTTTTTGAATAATTTTTTTTATTTTTAAATAATTTAATTTTTCATAAAAAAGTATTAATTTAATTTTATGAACCAGTCATATAATTTGACTTTGAAAACAACATTATAATAATGGAATATTTATCTAAACATTTATAAAATCCATAATACATTTCAATTATATAAAAATTCATATACCACAATATTTCCCCCAAATTTTATTACATTTGATATTTAGAAATCATTTATTTTATTTGTCTATCAATTAAATAAATATTGTGGCGACATTGCATAGACATTTATGTTCGCTAGTAATCATTTACTTTCTTTAAAGAAAATATGCATGTTTAAAAATAGTTCATATTAAAAGTAATCATTCATAACTGAACGTATCCTCTTTGTATTCTTAAGTAAAATATTTTGAGATATTTATGTTATGAGAGTTTCATTTTCTATTTTTCTTTCTTTTAAAATAATACAATGATCATAATCAAATAAAAATGGAACCAAGATACAATATTTTTTAAAATATGATTGAAATATCCTAACCACACTCATTCTATTGGATAAATTGAAGATTTTTACAGATTTTAAATCCTTATTCAAAAGTTTTAACCCTACTTTATCCATTTTATCGTTAACACAGTGAAAAATATTATCCGAGTTTACTATTCATTAGGACCCAAAATAAAAGGTAACTATTTACAAAATTTGATCCTCTTGATTCAAATTATTCTATACTTTTTTCAATATTATGTTCACAGAAGTGGTAGCATTTAATTTAAAATTATACACCCAAAACATGATGAAAAGTAGTTCTTTGGAAATATGTTTTTGGAAGTATAAAAATTTGTTATTGAAAAATACAACATAAAATTAATAAAATGAGATTAATTGGATAATTATTGATATAAAAAAACTAATATTTATTTTATAACCAACTTAAATAAAATTAATGTTATAAAAAATTTAAGTAAAAGGCAGTTTTATAAAAAATTAGTATTTTCCAAAATTCATAAAAAAATCAATACTTTTAGAAAATTATCAAAAATTAACTCTAATAAAAAGAATTTCACGATGATTTAAATATTGAAGATCACTTTTTAAAATTAAATTTCTAAAACTAGAAAAAATTAACAATAATTTTCACACATTAAAGAAATAAAAATCATTTTTTAGGAAAATATTCTTTAGAAGCTGAAAATTACTTCACTAAAAATTCAGTTCTAATTTACCAATAATTAGTCAATACATTTTATTGTGTAAGAATAATATAAATATATTATTTAATATAGCTACTCATATTTATACTTACCAATTCAATAGTTCGGTCACATTTTAATATTAATATTTTTATAATATATCTAAACTCACTTACATCTCATTATTGTCCCTTAAAAAACCTAAATACTTATTATTATATTAAATAATATTTCCTAGGTGTCGCATTAAAAGGAAACATTTTTTTTCACAAAATTCAAAAAAAATAAATTTTGCATCTCTGTAGGATAATTAATATGGTAGTGTAGATGAGACTCTAATTGATATGTCACAAGAAACAAAAAGGTGTATTTTATCACTAAAGTAAATAAAGATGAAATAAATAGTGAGTAAGATGATGAAGATGGAAATGATTATGAACTAAAAAATTATTCTTTATGAAATTTAATCTGAATGAATTTATTTCAAAAATATCAATTTTGATAAAGAGTATATAGACTTTAATAATGACTTTAAAACTATAATAAGTGATAATTATACCTTTGTGTAAAATGAATCCATGTGTTTTAATTTTAAAGAAAATTTTAGGTGATACTTTCTTAAATTAATAGTATATATGAATCTATATAGGATAAGTTTAAATATAGTTATATTTAATTTAAAGATGTTTTAATAAATATATTTGATGAAGAAAATAAAATTAAAAATCATAACATTATCTTTCAAAAGTCAGTGCATGAAGTTGGTTAAGAACAAGTTAAAGGCCATTCAATGCTTATTAAATGTTTAAATAAATAAAGTAACCATTTAATTCTAATTTATTATATTTTTTTAAAATAATTGATAGATTGAAGTTAATTTATAATAAATGGAGTTTTATGAAAAAAATAAGAAAAAACAAAAAAATATGTTAATTCAAAAATAATCAACATTAATGAAAATTAAAAAATAAATGGAGAGGATAAAAGTTTAGTAAAGAAGCATGATAAATAAGAAAAAAATAAATTATCATCCTAAAATGTTTTTTAATAAAAATTATCCCAAATAGTCATTAATAGTGGCATAGTTGTATGTGACATATTATGTATAGAAAATTGGTTGTATGAGAAAAATTTAATTTTATACCATTTTTTGGTGTTATGTTAACTTCAAGATTGTTTAAAAAAATTTATTTTAAAATAGTATATTTATACGAAATCAAAAAAAAATTAAGGTTGAATTTTTTTGGAGCTTCATCCCTCTCAATGAAAATACATTATAAGAAATATAAAATTTCTATAGTGGAGATGGAAAATACATTTCATATATTAAATCATTATTGAAAGGAATATGAATAACAAGTTAGTGATGCAAAAAATTGTATAAATATTTCATGCACATTTAATAATAAATCAACATGATTAAAAAATCAAGGATGGAGATTGAAGAATGGAAAAAGATATTCTATTGGTAGTCACAATAAAATCTTCACAAGAATATTACATATAAAATTTTTACTCTTGATATTAATCTCATATGATATTAAATTTGAAACTTCTCAATGATTTTTAATATTGAAGAAATTGAATAGTAACTTTAAGTAATGATAAGTCTCTCAAAATTAGTGGATTTGGATTATTGAATATTGGAGAGTACATATTGATCTTAAAGGGAAAACATTATATTTTCGGGTTAAAGCATAATAATATAAGTATCACTCAACATTATAATAAAGGGAATAATGTATTTCAAAAAATGATATGGATATTGAAAAGGATAAAATAAGGTTCTATTATGACTTCGGGTTAGAAAGAAAGAGGTAATTTGTTCTATGATAATGGGGCTGATTATTCAGAATACTTATGTTTGAATGAAGAAAATGATTCTTTTCATCGAATTCATGGCCATTATAGTCAAAAAAACATAAGAAATACCACTCCAAGAAAATTATTTTTGTGACATCATTATAATAAAGAGTGAGAGGAATAATAATATTTCCATATTGAATTGGAAAATATTTTCAATTAGTCACATAATAAAATTTAAATTCATACTTTATAATTGCTGAAACATATTCATTAAGATATTGTTTGTCTATAATGAAGAAATCATTTAATAGAGATAGGTATTTTATCTCTTTTTTAATGTATTTACTTGAAATAAATGTTAAATATTAATTAAATATTAATCAATAGAATTGATATTTTTCAAGAGTTTATAGATAAGTGAAAACAAATAGTGTCGATATTATTTGGAATACATGAGAATTGATAATGGAGATCAATACAATAGTGGGATATTTTAAGATTATTTAGATAATTATTTTATTTTTGAATTATTATTGTGCACTATAAACCATAAAAAATGTATTTTTGTAATAATTAATATAATAATAGTGTATATGTCTCTAAAGTTGTTGGTGGATGATAAGACTTCATGTTTCTTTTAATGAAATGTCATTAGGTCAGAGGTACATATCCAAAATTAATGTTTATACTATAATGTTTAAAAAATATTTCCCTATAAAATATTCTGTATAAATGCTCTATGTTTGAATTATTTGAGGGTGTTTGGAATCCCTTTCATCATCAAATCTAAATTTGTAAATTTTGGGTCCTAGTAAACACGTACTGTCCTGAAAGGGGGGTGAATTGGGTGTGGCCTTTTTACCGAATTAATTTTTCCTTTACAATTCCACTTTCAATATTTTAACCTCTATATTTGTTAAGAGATATGGATCTATTTATGTTCTATCAATTCTCACAATAAAATCCAATATAGAGAATAATCTATAGATTATTAGTATGCTTAGTTTTATAGGGTTTGGACTTAGGGCAGGAATTTGTCCCTTATTTTTTTACTCCTTTTGAGACATAGGTTATGAATATTAAAATTTAAGAAGTTAAACGTTCATGTGAATTTATCATTCACTCTTCAACAAATCCAATGGTTGGTAAGGTATCATAAATTTTTCTATAACATGTAATATCCACTTAAACAAATATATATCCAAATAACATATTACTCTCAAAAGATCATTAGTATCCTGAATTAAATGAGATTGAATTATAATATAAAAAACTTCTTTAATGTTTCTCCTTATAAACTCCTAAAATATAACTAATTATCTACAATTGATGAAAAAAAATCAATAACACAATATCTTCTTCCTTAAGAAGTCATATTTGACTGTGAGAATATACTCAGACACAATATATACACATTGGATTTTTTCATTTACTCATTATAAGAATGGAAAACGTATGCAGATGGTTAGATATATTTTTATTCCATCTTACTTAGTATTCATAAAATGATTAGATACGTAGTAATCATGAATAGAGGTAACAATTTTGATCTTACTTGGTTATAATCATTGATATAGGAATATCATAGGTCATTATCATCTTTTTCTCTTTATTATTCTTGAACACATAAGATATTTTATCTACGAATTATCATTAGATAATATATTTGATATTAATTTTATCAATTTTTTTTAAATCTTTCTTCAATTCAAAAATGATATCTAAGAACTATTGTTTTATGCCCCATTCATTTTTTTCTTATCTATCTGATTAATATTCACCAAATGTTGTGATGGCTATTTCCATAAATAGAATATGGAAAATGCTATTTTGTTTTAGAATGTGATATCCTTATTTGAACTATTAAATATTCAAAGGTTTAATTATGAAGAATATCTAAGTAAAATATATCAGTATTTAATATTCTAAGAGACACTAGATTTTCCTTTCTTAGAAAACACTACAAAATCGGAATATATTTTAATCAACGTTGGCATGAAAGACCACATGAATTGAGATTCATGACTTGGAACTTAATTTTTAGTATGATTTTCTCTTATTTCATAGAATATAATTCATCCAATTCTTTATCATTATAATTCCCTTTTAAGTGGTTCTCTCTTTATAAAATTAATATCATCATCTCTTTTTTTCAACATGAATCAAAATCTCTTTTTTGATGTAAATATCACTAAATAATAGTTAGTTCCATTCAATTATTTAATCTTATGAAAATACTAGTATGTTATGAAAATATCATATCATATTATTCTAAAGCGATAACTCTTACATTTTCACTTGTTTAGATTTACATAAGAATGTGTTACTATTATGAATATCAATGGGTCTTACAACTTTTATTCATTTTCATCATCATCAGTAGTAGTGACCCTTACGATATTAGATTAACCTTATGAAATCATATAATTTAGAAATTCTAATTTTTATACACCATGAATAACCCTTTTTAATTTTTAAAATAATTCTTATCTATACATGGTGATATTTTCCCTTTGATGAATTGGAACACACTAATGACCACTAAGGAATATGTTGGATACTCGTATGATTCTAAATGTATGCCCTAAACAATTATAACATAGGGGTAAAGTTACTATTATATTTATAAATATATTCATGAAATAATTCTTTCACATCACTATAATTAGATAATTTTTAGAGTTACTCTTATGTAATGAGTACATAACTGAATTTCACAATATACTCCAATTTCTAGAACATCCTCACATCAACTCTAATGTTCTTAAAAATTAACTAATTACTTATGACGGAAACCAAAAACAATCTAAGAAATTTAATTAGATTTTTAAAATATTATCATATAACCAAATCTTGTCAAATCCATTTCTAAATCCTTAAATCATTTAAATACTCATATTTTAGTATTTCAATAAACTGTTCTTCCTTAATTAATTCCAGTTTTAACTCAGACTTCTAAAATAATTATCCAAGGAAAATTATTCACTATTTTAATCATGCTTAATTCTCACCAACCCTTATATATATTCTTTATGTTATATCCATATTTTACCTCTTTAATCATAGCTCAATCATGTTGTTTTGATATCCACCTCGATAAACTATCTAAAAACTGTTATTGAATATGCATTCATAAAAAAACAACATAAATCATTTATTCATTAAAAACCAACTCTAAAATCATATTATGGGTATATTATGTTGTATATTCAATCTATTTTGGTTATAATATCAAACAATAAGAGCTTCATCACCATATTATTTTCCATTTATAATGGAAACATCTCATGTAATCATTGGGATCTTCTTCCATTTTATAATTCTTGTATTCAAATATCTTTATTTTACTAATTATTTATATATTGATAAAAATATATAAACAATCAACTAGGAACATAAATAGAATCATTTTTATTTTTTTCCAATACCCATTTATATTTCAATTAAATATGTTTTCTCCCTCTCATTGATAGTAACAGAAAATGTGATAATGAAAGGGAAAGTAATATTCATCATATTATTATTCCAAGATATAGACCTAGTACATTATACTACTTATTAAAAGGTAAAAACAACATGAAAACATGATATAATTTTGATATCATAATAATCATAGCAATTAGTCATCAATTAATCGACTATAGTATTACTTCACCTAACATGGTGTATAAAAAAGCATGATTAACCTAGTCATAAAAGTTTTCCATAGAACACACACCATGTGACACCAAATATAAAATATATTTCATCGGATTGTTTAATAATATTCATCAATAAATTTATAACATTCACTCATCTCCAATAAACACCTAAAAAATATTTTAGTGGAAAAATGTCTCTCCCCCAGTTTACCTCAATGAGTTTGCCCTCTTTTATAAACTAATTTTACATAACCAAAATACTAATAGGAAAATAATCATGATACATTTTCTTTATAATTTTCAAGAACTATCCATAATTTATATATATTCAAGAAATAATTCCATATAGATTCTTCTCTTCATTCCAACAACCCCTTAATTTATTCACATTCACATTTCTACATTATCACTGGTTGTTTTTAAACAGAACTCTTAGAGTATTCTAATATCACTTTTGATACTATAAAGAATATTCAAGTACTCCATGATGGTTAAATTATTATTACTAAATATAAATTATAACATTAATCCAATTCATCCATTTGATTCATCACATTCAATTACCTACACATATTTTTTTGAAATATATATAAATAAGGTGATTTATTGATTTTCCTCCTAAATAGAAATAGGTTTGAGACGCGGTTATCAATCCATAAACCTTTTTATTTTCCATAAAAAATTCATCAAAACACTCCATTTTAGCTTCTACCTTAACTTTAAATAAAATTACCTCCTTTGGAAGTATGGATTTCCATTTGTTTTTTAATTTCCTCATAAAAGTAATAGGCTCTATCATCTTAGCAAGAAAGGAACTATAATCATTTTCTACTTTCTCTAAATTTCTAGTCAATTACAACTACACTATCCATATTGTTAAACACTCCTTTGGGACATGATCAATAATATTTTTGTTTGTGGACTCCCACTTCACATATGTAATATTTTTACAATAAGTCACTACTGATTTCCTTTGATTTAATAACTCATTATATCTAAGTTCCATGTCATTCAATAACTTATTTTATACCCAAACATTTTTCACCTTCTATACTATTTTTTACATATTTCTAGTACACATTTTAGTAAACTAATTTCTATTAACTTAAAGGTTGTATGTTACTGAACCAAATCTTCTATTAATCTATTTAGTAGATTAAATAATTCATTCCTATATTCATACATTGAAACTGATCCTCATTGAATAGTTTCAATTATCTTCAATTTGAACTCTTCTACTATATTAAAATAATACCAACTTTTATTTGAAATCATTTTTAGTTTTCTTCAATTTTATTTTCTCATCTTTACCCTTTTGTTTAAACCTAGGGAATACATGGATTCTTGTCTTTTTTCATTGAATTCTACATTTTTGGACTTCTTCCATTGAAATGTTATGGTACTTGATTAATATATTTGTACCAATAATCCTAAAAAATGTGGCATCCTTTTTTACAGTTCTCATAGAAATACTGAATTGATTCAAATTTGTTCTATGTGTATAGATTTCTCTTTTTCTATGATTTTTTATTTTTCAAAGTATTATTTCTATTCTCATCAGATATACACCCTGCAATTGAAGTCCCTTTATAATATCCAAATGATAACATATTATCAAAAGTTAAATATACATGTTTCCAAACATCCAATGGATTCAATTGTAGCCTATAAACCATCTTTTTTTATATTCAATTATAATACTTCTAGATTACATACCTTTCAAATTTTGGGTAAGAACACCAGACTTATAGACCCTTCATTGAGATATTTACCTTTTAAATATTTCTACATCCACCCTTGAATTGGTGGCATATTGTTCTCCACAATTATTCAAAAACATTTATCCAAATATTGAATTTAAACCTATACTAGTATATAAAAATATATGAGTATAAATATACATTTATGGTATAAGGGTTACATTTTTCATTCCTATATAATCAAAATATCATCTAACTAATAAAATGAGCCTTTTTAAAAGAACGGTTCCATTCATAGAAACATAGGGTAACACTTCTCTTCTTAGGTTCCTATGAAGATTTTGTTTGGGCAATTTCTATATTTCTCAAATGACCCTTCAACTCAAGACAACTTAGATTTAGAGTGTTCTTAAGAATTTGAAGTGATTTGACAATTTTTTCAAACTTACCTCTCATCTTTTCAACTTTATCTTTATACATCATACACATTTATTATAAAGAAATTGTAAGATGTTTTCCCTTTTTCCCTTGATATAAAATTGGGGATTCCTAACATCACAGTCAGATTTATCAGTTTTTTCAAATATATTTATCTTTTACCCAATAAACATCTTAATCACAAAATTTTCAAATAAATTTATTTGAATCTATTCAACAAACAATGATAAATGATCATTTTAATGTAATAATGAATCTTAAATATCTTCTAAACGTTTTTTTGATAATGTTTCACTTGTTTGTACCTATCATCAGTGCATTCTTTATCTCATCAACATTCAACTCAAGTTGTTCTTTTTCATTATATAGTCCTCGTATGAGCCCAAAAAGTTTTGTTACAACATCAATGGATGCATTATTTAGGTAATACTTAATTTTAAAGAATAGGACTTCAATTATTTTAAAGCAACCAACCTTATATCTATATCCACACATAAAGCATGATTCATTTTAAGGATTGTAATAAAAAAATTATACAGATAAATGAACTGTTAGATTTCCTTCAATGGGTGATGAATACTCCTTTATATTTCTTATTCTATAAATTTATTTTTCTCCTTATTCCTATTCTTTAATGTTTTTTTCAAGATCAATATTTTATATTTAATAGGGATGGAGACCATGTTCTCTATATTTTAAACATTGAAATTTTCTTTAACTCCAATTATCATACATATCAATAAGAAATAACAACGATTGATTATATATCCAAATATTGAGAACTCGTTTCAACATTGATACTAATATAAATTCCAAGTGGATCATGTAGTCACATAAGAGACAGTGAATCTGGTGTGTAATTTTTAACAAATTCAATTTTACCTCATAAATCTCCACTCAATATTTGAAATGAAATCTATTTTTGGAGATATGAATTTGTTTATATTCTCTCAATACTAACCACCATAAAAAATACATATAATAAAAAAATAAAATCAACACATCGGTCATTTACAAGGTTAGACCCCAGTGTGAGAATCTACTCCTTACAATGTCGACTCTAATTAAGACACAGATTATAAATATTAATATTGAAATAATTAAAATTTATTGTGATGTTAATATATATTATAAAATTACTATAGTGGTTAGGAATTTATCATTTACTTCCCTAAGGAATTTATTAGTCACTTCCCAAAAGATACCTCAAGATAACAGATTCCTCCCCAAATTCCATCAACCTTCAGGCTGGAATGTGCATGAATTATTCTGGAATCACATAGTATTTCAGTGATCCTCCTTTTAAAAACCTAAAATGTTTCTATTTTATCTCTAGATAACCCTAAATTAATAAAACAATATCATATACCCCAAGAATCTATCTTCAAATACAATAATTTTCTTAAGAAAACTATATGCAAATCTTCATCACTACATAACTCAATGTTAGAATGATCAGTGCATGTAGATGATGAGATACTGCATTTTATATTACTACTTAATTTTTATCAAATACTTTGGAACATAGGTATCATTGTGACACCCCAAGATTTTATGAGATATATTATTTTAATTTATTTGATGTCTTGTGTTGTATGCTACACCAAGATTAGCATACACTATAAAAAACCATTTTATCTTGCGGTATAAGAAACACTATTCATGGATTATGTTACACAAATTTTCAAGTTCTTTTGATATAATTCATTTCATGCAAGTCCAAGTATATGTGAACAACTAAATAGTATAACCTAGTCATTATAATGGAAGGTCTGTATAGTATTATCCTATTTCTAAAAAATTATATAAATGAAAATAATTGAGACTATAAAATAATAAAATCACTCTTTATGGATTCAATATAATGTTTAAAAATAATCTTATATGTTTTCAAGAAATGATATAAGAACAAATTCATTTTTTTAGGACAAAAGAAGTATTTTTCCAAAAATACAGTATTGCCGCCTTTTGATGGCACACCCATTTTAAATCTAGTTTCTGACACTTTTATATATTATATTTAATGAATTATTTTATTCAGACAAGGTATATAAAAATTTTATTTGGATGATTTTTTGATATTTTTCTGATAAGTTTTATATTTTGATAACTAGTAAAATTATACTAAATTTTAATTGAAAACAAATATTTTCACTGAATTAATTTATATAATTAAATTATATTATTGAATGGTTTAAAAGTATAAATATAATATATTCTTATCATTCAACATAATTTATGTCATTATCCTTAATTTTACATTGAATTTATATGTAAAAACATTTCAATATTTTGCAATGTTTTAGCTTTTAAAAACCATTCACTCTCTCCTACAACAGGATTAATTTTAAATGAATTAATAAAACTACTATGTATTGAATTTTGAAAATTTTAATCTATATTTGGATTAATTATGTCCAAATTATGTAAATATATTGCTTTTATTTTTTTCCATAATGAATAGTATCATTGGTATTTTTTATTAATACGGTAAAAGGGTAAATCAAGTAATTAAGGGTGAGAATTCTATTATAAAATTACTCTAACACCTGCCTTAATATCATTAGATGAGTGTGATTCTACCTAAATCATACTTGGGTTGAAAGATTATCCATTTGAATCCTCTTGATGAGATTTGGACATTTATTTTATTTTCTTTAAAGAAAAGTTAAATATGACTCAATCAAATTTTAATAATTATATAATTTTTAATATAAGGTTGAAATAAATATAATTTCAATTATAATTACTCATTTGAAATCTCATATTTTTTCCATCATCATGAAAATTTATTTTTATTTTTTAGGATTTAAATAATTACCTTAATAGCTTATACATTAATGATGCACAAATTAGTTAATTGATGGAAAATCAATAGTATAGTTTTTATTAAAATAATAATAACCATTAAAATATCCAAAACCATGACCAAAATGTGATTTTAGAGTACATCTCGAAAATAATAATCAAAGGGTCATGTTATGAAATTTGTGTATCTTTATATAAGGGATTATGACACTTATATTATTTTATTTAAAGGGATGTTAAATTTGTCACCTTCATAATTTGATAAGTATAGCATTTTAAATATTAAAATTTCCAGAAGAAAAATTCCACTAAAAGTATTAATATTTAATATAGTAGATTTATATTTATTATATAATTTTTTTAATTTTTATTTAAAAAATAATAACATTAAATAATTACACAAAACTGTTGAAGTAATTATTTTGTTAAGAGAAATAAAAAAAATGTTATTAAAAAAATCAAAGTAAATACAATTTCAGAAAATTAACATGTAAAATTAATTTTATATATGAGAATTACCTCCTAGTAATATAAAAAAAGTTTTGGTTAGATGTTATCTAGCTATATTAATATTTTTAAAAATCATTGAATTTAATATTGTCAAAATTGAAACTATTGATTATTTATCAAAATAATGTTTTATTAAATTATTTAAAAAAAATAATTATTTTTAAAAAATATATAATAATTATTATATGGTATATAATTATAAAAATTATTTAATTATTGTATATTTTACATCAACTAAGTAAATATTTCACCCTTTTAATATTGAATTATGTGTCACCCTAGTTAGAAATTAATTAGAATAACTAAGGGTTAATTAAAACATTAAGGTTTAAATTGACATAAAAACTTGTTAAAAATTTATTGGATGATGAGATTACAAACCTATATCATTGAATCTTAGAAATTGGGACATTTTGGTGGTTTTTAGGTAGGGTTTTATTTTATTATAAATTAATATTTATGGATTTTCCAAAAGTGCCTCACACTTCAATTATAAAGGGACACCTCCTCTGACAATATTAACATCAACTTGACCCATAAATCTCAGGCATTATCTGGACTTTTACCTTATCATCTTCTCTAGTTACATTCTATCGGTTCTTGTCTTCTTAAAAGACCAACTCTAGTACTCTAAGAGGAGATTTAGAGGAAGCACGTTGAGAAAGAGGTAACCTCCTCTACCGTTTCATTCAAACTTATATCTTCCTCTACCTCCTCTTCATAATTTGTTTCATTAGAAAGTAATAACTATGTAATAAATTATATAATGAGATGTTATTATAATTATGAATCACCTATATTCCACCTTTTATCCATCCTACGAAAAACTAAATCACCATGCGAGCGTACATACAACTTACTGACTTCACGATGTGATGTGATCTGTTTTTCACCACCACCATAATTGGATGGGTATAATGATGGAAGTAATAAATATATAGGATTATTAAAATATGATATTAATTCTTAAATATTATACACCATCTAATTCAATACCATTCAACAAATATGAGAATTATAGCGTCGCTCATGCGTCTGTACAACCTACCGTCTCCATGATGCGATGTGATTCATTATACATGGTATACATTGAAGAATGATTATATAAATTTATAGAATAAATAATTATGATATTTATTATGTTAATTTAATTTTTAATGATATAAATATTACCTAATAAGGAGAACTATAACTTATTCGACTAAACATGTATAAGAAAATGAAGCAGTTTATACCCGAATAACGAGTAATAATGAAATATAATTACCAAACAGATGATAATATGATCATATATGATATCATAAAAATGTTTAAGGTTTTTTAATAAGTCAATTAATTCATTTAAATCATCATACAAGAGGTTTAGAGACATACAAGAGATATCAGACCTAAGGTAAGGGGCAAATTTTGAAATCTCATTATCATTCGACATTATTTATATATACATATTTATTGGGGTATATTTATCATCTAAAAAAATGTTTCCTAAATATGTAGTATTATTTATAATCTTATTCAATTATTTAAAGTTAATTTTTCTATTTGGTTAAGTTTTATTAAACGGTATGGAAGGAATAATTCTTTCATTTTCCATATGAGGTCCTTTTTGACTTTCCAGTATGAGTATGAGAAGAATGTTTTTTAACTTATACAACATGAATGGGTTTTTACAATGTCATGATGCCTTATTTTCAGGTATATTCCCTTAAAAGTTTTCAATGTTATTTTCAAATAAATTATTTAACTTTAAAATGTTGTGTCATTTTGAGAAAACAAAATGTATTTAAAGAAGAAATGATATTTTACTAAATAATTAATTTCATGTGTTATATCCATAAAAATTTCCATATAAAATTACATTATTTAAATATTGTTATTTTTATATTCTTATTGATATTTTTATTTTATTTTATTTATTATGTAATGTTATTTATGAAATCCATTTTTTTACCTGGATTATGTTATGATGGAATAATGTTTGAGAAACCCATTTTATTCCTTGGTTTATGATATAATGAATGATTTATATTTCTGTGGCACACATAAGAATGATTTCATTATGAGATGGGTGGGACATATATCTCCCTCAAATTAATTGGGTATATATGTATATCTCATGAGATATAAAAGACTGGAACAATAAGTAAATCTGTTTTAGTAATACACGGTTGAAATTGAAAGTACATCTGGTTCAGTAATACAGGGCTGGAACAAGGAGTGAACTCAGTTCAATAATAGAATTTTTCTGCTATGGTGGTCTTTGAAATGAGCCTTGGATAATAAGAAATGGTTTTATATTCTTATTTTTTTACAAAAGTTCACGTATTATGTCAATGCTATGTTATGATGGTTAACGTTCCTTTTTGATTTTTGCCTTGCATACTACCAAGATTTATTTTATGAATTAATATTTTGATATTAAAAATATATTCTCATGTTCTAACATTCTCATGTATATTTATTCCATTTTCCTTAATGAACATTTTAGATCACCCTATTTATGTATTTATTTCCTCAAGGATATAAATAAATCTTTTAGGCATGAAAACTAAAGGTCAAGATATTTGGGGAGATGTTAAAGATCTTTCACCAAGTTAGAAGAATGTGTTATGTGTTTTGAAATACACTAAACTAATATGGCATTTGGGCATCTATTTGAGTAATGTATTAAGTATTCTAAGAAATAAATGCAATTTCTTTGTATGTCAATCTTGGCTCATTAGAGTTGGTATCATAGCGAAGGTTTGGTTAACCTTTGGAAACTAGGATGAAATAACTTTAGTGAGATCCCTATAGATATATATAAGGATTTTCTAGATATTTCCCTAAGGATAAGTCTAACTATAGGTTACTATCCTATAAATATGGTAACAATCATGTATAGACTAGGAATAAACCTATGAAGTTAGATATTGTATGTACCCCCTTGATTATTTTGTTTTCCAAGTATGAATTTTTACTCTCATACTAATTTTTTTGTGTTTTAGAAAATGGTTGGAAATAGAAGGATTCATGCCAAAGGAGAATATGATGAACAATGTAACAATATTCCTTATGATAAACCAAATAAAATTGGAGTTTGAAGGTGAAACATCATTATTATTCCTAATAATCAATATCTTAATATGGTTAATAATCGCAACTTTGGTGAGTTTCCAAACCCACCTAATAAGAGATAGATATAGTTTCATGGTGATTATAGAGGAAAGAATGTTAAATTTTCCACATGAAAATAATTTGGTAATATAAAACAAGGAGAATGTTTCAAAGGAACTAGAAAATGATTTGGGTGGGGAAAAGAAGGACACAAAGCTAGTAATTTCAACGGAGAAGGATAAGTTAACACAATGGAAAAGGATAATGGTTTTTCTAAGAAATCAATGATGGTTAAATGTTTTACATGTGGAATTTATGGGAATTATGTAAATTGATTCTCAAAAGTAAAATATGAGGAAGATAATTAGTGTGGTTATATGGGTAGTACTTATGTTACTGATGATGAAGATACTAAAAATGATATATGAGATGTAAAAAGTGTTAAGGAATAAAATGATGAAGCCCAATCAATTATTTAAAATGATAGTGGAATTATTTCATGTTTATCAATAATAATGTTTTATAATTAATTTTATAGTCATATGGAGGAAAGAAAATATAAGGATTGTAACATAGTTATTTCTACTTAAGTATTTGGAAGTATATATTGAATGGTACCAGTAACCCTGAAATGTTATTCAGATATTTTTGGAAGACACATGAGATGTGAATAATGATGGGTTAAATATACAATGAGATGTTTTATAGTATTAATGACCTCATGAATTATATAATTACAATTGATATCATGATTTGAGTATATATAATTTTTGGGATTTTTTTTAAGAGTTAATTTTTGATAACATGCATGTTTTCTATAAGGTTCTATGGTAATTAAGGTTATTACCATGTTTCAAGAGAGTACATGATTGTGGTATTCACATTTTTGGAATGTGACAACCAAGAACTACCCTATGATATATTGTAGATAAATTAAAATCCAATTTAGTTTTCCTCTTTCTAATGTTTTAGATTTCCAGTTTTTGTAAGGATTGTAATGTCATCCATTTATGGATAGTATAAGTTATAGTCTGGTTGATGTTTGTTAGATTAATTTCTTATCACACTATATGTGGAATTATGAATATTTGATAAACTATGCTAATCTTTTTTGAGATAGATGGAATGATCTATTGTTCTATTTATGGATCACATGATCTTCTAACACATCAAGAATGAAAAACTCAACTTCATTTCTTTGAAAAAGATACGAAGTTGAAATTTTTCGAGGAATGAAAAACAATGAGATTGTACCAATATCAAGTAAGTATTTATTCTCATGAAAAATTATTCAAATTTTGGAAAATGATCTTGAAACCAAAAATGTTATCTTAATACCTTCTTATTTGATGAATCAGATGGACTCATAATTCATCACAGATATATGGATTTCGGTTTGTTAAATTTCTCCAAACCCTGTTCTCTATCACTCTCTGTCAGAACATGATGGTTTGATTTTTTCTTACATATCCATGTTTTCTCTTTCCACCTATGTTATTCTATATGGAATCCCAGTGATGAGTTACTTTGGGAAACCATTTTGTTTCTAAATTTACTTTTTAAAATCAACTTTTAGTATTCATTTTTATGGTTTGGGTTTCTATGAATGAAACTTTCAATTAGTAAACCTTTTATAACCCCAATGAATTTTGAGGGAGAAATTAATTTTAAGTGGGGAAGAATGTGACACCAAGAGAATTTATAAGATATATATTTTTTAATTTCATTGATGACTTATGTTGTATGCTACACCAAGATTAGATTTCGTTATACAAAACATTGTATTAGCTTTCAGTATACAAAACACTATTCTTGTCATGTTTTACACACAATTTCAAGTTGTTTTGGTAAAATTTATTTCATGCAAGACTGAGTATAATTGAACAACTAAATATTATAACCTAATAATTATAATGGTGGGTATGAATAGTATTAACTTCATTCTAAAAACACTATTAAAATAAAAATAAGTGATTCTAAAAAATAATAAAATCAATCTTTCTCGATAAAATCTAATTTTTAAAATTCATGTTATATGTTTTCTAGATATGATATAAGAACAAATTCAATTTTTTTTTCAATAAAAGAAGTATTTTTCCAAAAATGTAGTATTGATGCCTTTTGATGGCACACCTATTTTAAATATAATTTTGGACACCTTTATAGATTATATTTAACAAAAAAATTCATCCTTGTAACCGGGATTTAAAAACATTATTTGGATGAATTTTTCATATTTTTCAGATAAATTTTCATTTTTGATGAATAGTAACATTATACTAAATTTTAATTGAAAAAAACTTTTTTCATCGAAATAATTAAGATAATTAAATTGAATTATTGAATTATTTTAACGTATAAATAGAATATATTTTTATCATTAAAAATAATGCATGTCATTAACATTAATTTTACACTAAATTCATATGTAAAAACTTTTCAATCTTCTGTAATGTTTTAGCTTTTAAAACTCGTTCTACCTTTCAAACATTATGATTAATTTTAAATTAAGTAATAAAACTTATGTGTTATGAATAGTAACTTTAGTAATTTTTATTGATACAGTAACATGGTAAACAAGGTAATTAAGGGTTATAGTTATGTTATAAAATTATACTAAAACATTTCTTAATATCATTTTATGAGATTTTTAACCTAAACCATCCTTGGGTAGAAATGGTATCCATTTGAATCCACTTGGAAGAGATTTGGACATTCAGTTTATTTTATTTTAAGAAATGTTTAATATATCTCACTAAAATTTTAATAATTACATAATTTATAATATAAGGTGAAACTAAAGTTAATTTCGATTATAAATACTCATTTAAAATAAATTTTTTTCCCTTTATCATGGATTTTTTTTATTTCTTGAAAATAAATAATTACCTTAATAGATTATACAATAATTAAGCTTAAATTATTTAATTGAAAAAAAATAAATTATATAGTTTTTATTAAAATAATAATAATCATTAAAAGATATAAAAACTTGAATAAATTTTATTTAATGAGTTTATATTGACCGTAATCATCCATTGGTCGAGTTATGGACCATTTGGAGCCTTAGATAAGGGATTATGAAAATTATATTATTTTATTTAAAGTGATGTTAAAGTGTCACCTTCATAATATAATAAGTAAAAAATTTTAAATATTAAATTTTCAAGAAGATAATGTCTTATAAAATTATTCTTCTGAAATATGGTAGATTTTTATTTATCATTATTTTATTTTTAATTTTTATTCAAAAAATAAGTATATTAAATAATTACAAAAAATTTTTGAAGTAATTGTTTTACTTAGATAAATATGAAATAAATGTTACTAAAAATATTAATGTAAATATAATTTTGGATAATTAACATGTCTAATGAATTTTATATTTTACCTTGAAATCCTAGTAATATAATAAAACTTTTGGTTAAAATTTATCTTATTATATTAATATTTTTCAAAATCTATGAATTTAATAGTGTCAAATTTGATACTATTGATTTTCTATCAAAACAATGTTTTCTCTAATTATTTAAAAATAATTAAACATTTTTAAAAAATATATAATAATTATTATATGTTATAAAATGATCTAATTAATTAATTTATTATTTATTTTACATCCTATAGGTAAATATTTCACCCTTTTAATGTTGAATTATTTTTTACCCTAGTTAGAAATTAATTAGAATAATTAAGTGTTAATTAAATAGATAAGGTTTAAATTGACATAAATACTTATAACAAAATTATTGGTGGATGATATTTCGAACCTAACTCTTCTAATTTTATATATTTTTACATTTTTGAGGTTTTTGGGTCTGGTTTGATTTTATTATAATTATTATTTATGGAGTTTCCAAAAGTGCCCCTCACCTCAATTAAAAAATGTAACCTCCTACCTAATATATTCAAATCAATTTGAGCCTCAAATCTCTTCCATAACTTCCCATATTACCTTAAATAATTCACTAGTTACATTCTAGAGGTTATTATCTTCTTCAAAGACCAACTCTAGTGCTCTTAGAAGAGATTAAGAGGAAACATGTCAAAGAAGAGGTAACCATCTTTACCGATTCTTTCATAATTTTTTCTTCCGATAATTCTTCTTCATAAGTTATTTCACTATAAATTAATAACTAAGGTATTAATTATATAATAATATGTTATTATAATTTTCAAACAACCATATTAAACCTTCTATCCATCCTACAAAAAAAGAAATCACCACACGTGCGTATGTACAGCTTACCATCTCCACACTGTCGTGTAATCTTTTTTTCACCACCAACATAATTGGATGGGTATAATGATTGAAGTAATAACTATATATTATTATTACACCACGAAATTAATTTTCAAATATTATATACCATACAATTCAATAACATTCATCAAATATGGGAATGACATCGTCACTCGTGTATATGTATGGTCTACTGTCTCAACGATGCTATGCGATTCATTATACATGATATCCATTAAAAAATTATAATATTAATGTATAGAAAAATAATTTTGATATGTATTATGTTAATATCATTTTTTAAGTATATAAAGATTACATAAGAAGGAGAAACAAACTTTTTCAGCAAAAAATTCATAAGAAAATGAAGCAATTTATACCTGAAAAAACGAGTAATAATGAAATATTATTACCAAACAAATGATAATATGATCATATATCGTATCATAAAAATTAATATGATTCTATAATAATTCAATTAAATCATTTTAATCACTATACAATGGGTTCGAATACATACAATTGGTATTGTACCTAAGGTAAGGGATAATTTTTGAAATCCTGTTATTATTCGAGATTGTTTATACATTAGTATTTACAGGGGTATATTTATCATCCATGTACATTTTTCCTAAGTGTGTAATATTATTTACATTCTTTTACAATTTTTTAAAGTACCACTTAACCTTTGGTAAAATTTTATTAAACATTATGGATGGAATCTTTCATTCATTTTCCGTACATGGTATTTTTTGACTTTTTTGGCAAGAGTATGAGAATAATGGTTTTTATCTTATAAGGGAATGAATGGATTTTTACAGTTTTATGATGACTTGTTTCCATTAATCTTACCTAAAAATTTTTCAATGTTATTTTCAAATAAATTCTTTCCTTTTAAAATTGTGTGGTATTTTTTAGAAAAGAAAACTTATTTGAAGAAGAAAGGAAATTTTCCTTGGGAATTAATTTCATGTGTTATATCAAAACTACATTCCATCTAAGATGACATTATTTAAATAGGGTTTCGTTTATATTCCTATTAATAATATTATTTGATTGTATTTATTGTGTAATGATATTTATGAAATCCATTTGTTTTACATGGATTATATTATGATGGAATGATGTTTGAGAGACCCATTTTATTCCCCAGGTTATTCTATGATAAATGATTTATGATTTGGTGGATCACAAAAGAATGATTTTATTATGAGATGGGTGTGACCTATATCTCCCTGCATTGCATTAGGTATGGATTAATATATCATGAGACAGACAAGAATAGAATGGAAAGTTAATATGGTTCAGTAATACAGGGTTGAAATGAAAAGTATATCTTGTTTAGTAATACTAGGATAGAATTAAGAGTGAACTCGATTCAGTAATGTACTTTGTCTACTATGATGGTCTTGGAAATAAACCTTAGATAATATAGAAATGATTTTATATTCTTATTTATTTTCCACATTTTCATGTTTTATGCGAATTCTATGTTATCATGGTAAGTGTTCCTTTATGATTTATACCTTACATAATGCCAAGATTTATTTTATGACACAATATTTTGATATTCAAAATACATGTTCATGTTTTTACATTCTTATGTTTATGTTATCCATGTTTTCCCTTACTGATCATTTGATCTCACCCTATTTTTGTTTTTATTTCCCATGGTATATAAATAAATGGTTTAGGTAGGAAACTATAGGTGAATACATTTATGAGAGATATTGAAGATATTTTACCAAGCTAGAAGAATGTGTTCTGATTTTCCAAAGAAACTAAACTAATACCGTATTTAGGCATCTATTTTCGCAATGTATTAAGTATTCCTCAAGATAAATTTAATGTCTATGTATGTCATGCTTGGGTAATTAGAATCATGAACTATAGAAATGGTGTTGTAATTACATAGTCATATTATATAATATAAGAATATCATATGCATTCTTATTATACTTCTAATTATTCTACTTCAATAAATAGGATCTTCACTCATATAATTTTTACCGACTTCTCACATTGATAAAAATAATATTGGATTATTCAAAAAAGTTCTGAATAAAAGTCAGCTTGATATTTGAAACCTCATAGGGTTTTCTTTTGAACCAGACATGCTTATTTTTACTTCTTCTTCATCTGGACACCTCACGGTTAGGGATTATCGTCGTACTTTCATCATGCAGGAGATTGGGGATGATTGGAATGAAACACTCTGGATTAGGAATGTTCTAACCAAACTCAACTTCCTTATTTGGAGGATTAGGAATAAAGCGGCTCCCACTGATGAAAATATTAAGAGATGTGGTATTTGTATTGTTTCCAGATGTGTTTGTTGTAGGGTACATGAGGAGGAAAGTTCTGATCACCTTTTCATCAGATGTGAATGGGATCAGGAGGTGCAGGGTTATTTGGGTGAGTTCAATTCCTTTTCTAATCCAAGTATGGACGATTCTTCTTTCCTTGGCTGGCGGTTTTATGGATCTAACAGGGGGACCATGGAAAGAAAGGCCCGATCCTTGATCTTACAGGTGTGCTGTTGGTGTTTGTGGTTTGCTAGGAATAAATGGGTGTTTGATGGTTTGTATTTGAAGGGTAGTCAGATTTTTGTTAAGGCTAAATGTATGATTTTTGATCTGGTCAAGGTTCTAGGAAATTGGAGGAATGCACCTTCCTTGAAGCATTTGGTTTCTGGTTACATTTTTTCTCAAGGTATTAGTTCTAGTATAGGTAACTTGGTGAGGTGGAAACTTCCTGCCATTGGTCTGAAACTTAACTGTGATGGCTCTTGTATTTCGGGCAGAATTTCTGGCGGAGGGGTTGTTCGAGATCAGAGTGGGTATGAGGTTACATCTTTTTCTATTTTTCTTGGGCAGAGGAATGCTTTGCAGGCTGAAGTGAATATTTTTCTAGAGAGTCTTACTATTTGTAGACAGAATGGATTGGAAATTTTAGAAGATGAAACTGATTATTTACTTCTGTAAAATGCTCTTTAAGATGTAGGTACGGTCCTTTGGTCTATTCTATATACTATTAGGAAATGTCGTAGCATCATGGGGGATATTATTAAGGCCTTTCATACATGGAGAGAGGGAAACAAGGTGATAGACTACTTGGCCTCAGTGAGTGCTAATGATGAAGGCAATATTATTTTTCCTGATATTTTTAGGTTAAATCCAGAAGGAGAAAATTTGATTAGAGGGGATGCCCGCAGTGTTTAGTATTTTAAACCACCTTAGGAGTGTTTCTTTGGCCTGTTTTGTTTTGTTTTTCTATCTGTTTGTACTCTGTTTCTCTGTTGAAAAAAAATAAAATGTTGAATTGAATATTCAAAATTTCATTGATATAGAGATGATCTCTAGGAATTATTGTATATGATCCTATTCTTTTTCAGTTTAATCTTATTCTTTTAATATTCATAAAATATAATGAATATTATTTTAATTAATATAAAGAAATTACCCTTTATTTTGGTCAAGTAGTCTCCTTGTTCAAACTGGTAAATATTTCCATCTTCAATTATCAAAAAAAACCTTGTTGAATATATACAAATTTAATATTCGAAAATAATAACGGTATTCCTTTGTTAAAAAAAATAGAAAAAATGTATATAATTCAACCCATGGTGGAATTCCCTTTCAAATGAGTAGAGATTTGTGGAGTTTCACTTCCATCACGGTGTAACAACATCTAATTTTACAAAAAAACATTTAATTATTATTTATATTAAATATTCATCCCAACGAGGTTCTCTCTTAAAAATATGAATATCATCCCCTCAGTTTCATACTATGAATCACAATCTCATTTGTGATGTTTATTTAAACGAAGAATAATTATTTTCATCATATATTGAATCATATAAAAACCATTTTATGTTTTTAAAATATTATCTTTTATTGTGATCAAATATTGAATCTTATTTTTTCACATGTATACTTTTTTCATAAGAGTAAATTAATCATATGAATATCAGTTAGATTTATAAATTTTCCACATTTTCATGAAAATGAAAAGAATTTTCCATTATTAAATAAAATGAATCTAATAAAACCATACCTTATTAAAATTATGCAATATGAACACCTAAAATGATTCTTAGTCATATTTAATAATGACTCTCATTCAAACATGGTTCTCTCTTACCTTTTCATAATTTCTAATCATTGAATACCCTAAAAAAATATTCTTGATACTCTTAATATTCTTCATGTATTCATAGAATGAATCTTAATCATGAGTAAAGTTAATATTTTCTCATTGTATACTTTTAATGACTCTTACATTTGAGTAGACTTATGCCAATTTTGACGTTCTTCTTAGAGATAATCTTACACAATGAACACATTTCCAAATTTAACAATATGTTTTAATTTTAATAACATAGTAAAATAAACTCAAATCTTATTGGAAATTATTTTTGGCCTTCATATGAAATCAAGAATATCTCTAACCACTTTGAATAAATTGGAAAATAAAAAAATATCTTCTAAGATCATGAACCCCATTTCCAATTTCATGAGTAATTTGAATACAAAATATGAGTATTTCAATAAACCTATACTTCCTCGATTAATTATATATTTAACTAATCCTTCTCAAATATTCATCTAAGTAATATTCTTGTATATTTTCACCATTCTTCAAGCTTGAAAACATTTATATGGTTCCTCTAAATTTCAACAAGATTTTATCTCATTAATAACATCTCAGTCAATTTTTTTCAATAGCCCACTCCTCTATCATTATCAAATCGACTATATATAGATCATTCACCATTAATATAAATTTTTGTTAATTAATTAAAATCAATCTATATATTTATTTCATGTGTATATGTTTTTTACCTTTGAATAACATTAATTTATAACAACAAATGATAAAATAATCATCTCTTTCTTATTTTACATTTATTGTAGTATAAAATGAATTAATCATTGGGATATTTAAATATCACCAAATTTGAATATACATATTTTTTTACTCATGATTGGTATGTTGGAAAAAAATACAATTAACCAATCAGTCACATTAGTGGTATTGATGAAAGTTTCCTTGGTTATATACCATATGGATGTAAATACCACTAATAAAATAATGAAATGTGAAACGTTATTTATTTTTATAATGTAGAGGCATTATAAGAAAAATTTAATTAATGTGTAAAAAATAACAAATTATTTTTAGGTGTTTGAGAAGAAGAATATTTAATTCAAAAACAAATGGTAGTTTCTAAAAATATTGACTATTTGAGTAATATACAATAATAATTTGACGAATCATCCTTATCAAATAAAAATTTAAAAAATAAATTCAAATTATCTAAGTCTTTTATTACATGATGAGGTCCAGAATATCATTGATGATCATGGAAATGTGGTTCAAAGAAGAAAAACTTCTAGGATAATATCATTAGCCTCATTCATTTTACAAGTGATACCATGAAAGTTGAGTGAATAATTAAATATTATAAAATGGTAGGATATTATTAATGAATATTTTAATAATGCTGATAAGAAAACAATTAATATTTGGTTACTAATATAACAAAAAATAATTTTATTTTAAATATTTTGTTTTTCCATTACATTTTAAATAAGAATGGTGATGTTGTGAGGAATAAAATAAGGCTTGTTTGCAAGATTTATTCTCAAGATGATGTTAATATATTTGATGATAAATTTTGTTTAGTTTTATTACATAATCCCATACATATATTTCTCTAATGTATTCTCAAGCAAGAAAAAATATTTTCAACATGAATGTCATGATAGCCATCCTTAATAGTGAACATAAATCCAAAGTGTACATTTTGAAACTAAAAGAATTCGTTCTTGGTTTAGATATAGGATGTGTTTGTAGGTTGAATAAGTTTCTTTAAAGGTTCAAAAAATACCTTAGACCAAGGTATTTCATATTGTATACTTTCTTGATGCTTCTAAAATTCAAGAATGGGAGATTTTGAGATAAACTCCATATAAAATAAAGAAAAGAGATATATCTTGTTGTTATTTTCCTTGTTTCTGACACACTATGATCTCGGGCCACTCGACTCTTTCCAGGACTAGTGGTTACCATGGTACCTTAATTTTGCCTCCCCATACACCAAAGGATAATGAGTAGTATTGAGGGTCTAAGTAGAGAGAATAGACCATGTTATCAAAGTGAAACATAATGAAAAAATAATCAATAAACATCTATGAAAAAAAATTCAAGTATGTATAATAATTTAAAAATGTCATTCTATATAAAATAAATGTATAATCATGTAGTCAAATAGATTCACATTTATTCCAACATATAGTAACCGATCACCCACTAGTTTGATCACATATATAGGTAAATAAAATAAAATAATTATATAATAGGATCCACTTTCATGACTTTGCCTCACCACATGTTATTATCCAATCATTTCTACACTATCCTACTCAACTAATATTCTCTCAAACTCTTCCTAACTAGGACATAAAATCACTAAGGTCTTCATGGGTAACAGTTTTTCATGGAATCCTTAGTGTGGTGTGATTTCAACTCAGAAGTGAAACATCAATGTAGTCCCAAACATAAACAATAAAAATTGTTCACGTGTAGGTGATTTAAGAGTTTATATTTTGTACACTTTTTTTAATTTAGTTTACCTTAATTTACAATTTAATTGAATACTTTTAACTTATTTTATTTGAGTTAGATTTATGCGGGTGAATTAAATTTTGATTTTGATTTTTTTTAAAAGATAAAACATAAGGTTATTTTTTTAAATTTTATTATGGTTATTTTTATAGGTTGAAAATGGGAAAGATGTTTTTCAAGAGTTATCCAAAAAAATTGTCCATACCTAGATAGGCCTCAACAAAATGGGTGTAATCCACATGGCATACCCAAGAAGGTCAACCAGGCATGCATGCCTGAGGGGAGAGCATACTGCGGAAGAAATTGGATTAATAAGTAATGCATAGAGGTGAAACAAAATATTAGTACACAGTAACATGGGTGGGAAGTCTTTGTGGTGGTGGGAAAAAGGAATCACAAGAATTAGGTGGCACCATTGGCACAAGGTGTCCTCTGAAACCCACTCTATATGAAGATGGGAAAAGGGATCACGATGTTATAAATAGTGAAGTCCTACTTGTGGAAAGATAAATGTTTTATTTCATTACATATCTTAACTATTTAATTTTACGAAATTTTTTCCTTTTAATCCTCCACCCACATTTCTTCCCCCTCCAATAAGAGCTGCACCCATGCTAGTTTTTTGTCACTATCGCTAGATTTCAAAAAACTCTGGACGGCCAAAGTAGAGATCAACGCCACTAGAAGATTGAAAATCACTATGTTTCATCCAATTTTAGTTTTCTTAGTCGAATCAAGAGCTATAAGGAAATAGAAACATGTTATGTAATATATATAATTGTAGTTTCATGATCCCCAGTAATTTGAAATGTAGAAAAAAAAGTTCTACGGTGCAGGCTTCTAGTGACATCATGGAGAATACCAAAATGCGAGTCAGAATGTTTTAATAAAAAGAATTTATGTGGAAGTTTTAATGTTGTACCATGAACATATTTGAAGTATATGAGGTTTCTAGGTCATATACCATAACAACACCATGAAAAAATGAAGAAAAATTCTTTTGTATGGGTAAAGTATTACCCTTACGTGACACAAAATGGATTCATAAGGGTAAAGTAAATTATCCTTATGAGAATTTTGGGGAATGTGAAAGGATAAGGTTTAGTACCCTTACATTCACTAGAATAAACATGGGATTACCCTGGTGTAACAAGATAAAGAAACCTACATATTTTTTAGATTACCCTTATATGAGCCCGGGAGCCTTTTTATAGAGACATGTCAACCTATATGCTGAGTCATCACCCACATTCTACATCATAGTACAATGGTCTACGGACATTAGATGAACCCTAATGGTAATATTTACTTGTATCCTTGTTATATCAAGGTTGAAGAAGATAATTTTGTGGCATCAGTTTTTCACTACAATGTAGGGGCACTTCAAATGTTTGTATTGAATATTAGAGAAGAATATGAGGTTGATTCCATGGTAAAAAGTTTACTCAATATCCTTGAATTCCATGGAATTTTTTTGCTACTATAAATATCCTATACAATAATAAGGGTTTACATGAATATTTCAAATTACTTACATATTTAGTCTTACAAACATGGTATAATTTGAGTTCAATGTGTTTGAATAAGGAAAATATACATGGATCCTCTCATATAATGTAAAAATCAAAACACTCCCTAAACCTATAAGATAAGTGGTCGATTCAATATGATTTAAGAGGTTAAAATAGAAGAATCGACTAAAATTATCTGGAAGGGAAACATAAAAGATAAAGAAAAAAGAAAAATTCCAAATGGATCAAAGAGATAATGTTGGAGATTTTAATTTTAAAATGAGAAGAGAATTATCTCTATAATGATAAGGGAAGATGATATAGAAAGGGATGAGAAACCTGAATAGAGACCTGGATACTGGAGCCTTAACCTATTATTACTACAAATGTGGAGTTGTACTATATTAAATATTATCTTTATTTTGTTATCCCTTCTTGAGAATTATGAGGGGGTAAATTTTTGGTTCCAAGCTATATAATTATGGGGGAGTTCATGTGGTGTAGGAGGACATGTTTAATTAAAAAGTCTAATGCATTGTTACATTTTATCCTTTGACATTAATTCTTACCCTTCTCTCTTATACATGACCATTTCTGAGATTTCATAATAAATCCCTCAATTGGATACCCTTCCTCATGGAACATAAAATATAGGATTTTCGTGTACCTATATTTAAACATGGTTTTAAACACCTATTAATAAACTAAACTCTGCATCTATTATGTGAAAGTGTGATCTATAAAATAGAGTTTTGAGTGCTCTCAGAGGTCTTTCACTAGGGTTTGATTCCAAAACCATTAAAATTAAAAATTACAACAATTATCCATCACCAATGGCATCATTCTAAATTTAAAAATTCATGGTAGAATCATCTCATCTTTAATAAAACCAAAAGTGATTGGGAATTAAAGTTTTAAAACAATTTCTTAAAATATTCTAAGTGATTTTTTTACCATTTCCTAAGGATCAAAATCTACTTCACCTTTACTATAATTGAAAAATATTTAGTGTTAGTTTGAGAATATATAATTATATTTTTTCATCGAAAAAGATATTTATTGATGCCTTTTGAGAAAATCAAAACTAGTTTCATTTCTAGGGAAATGGTGATTATATATCATTATGATATTTATAAAAATTTTATTTTTTTCTAATTTTCCTGATTTTTTTCCTTTGTATTATTATTCTATAGTTTTAGGAATAACAATGTTGCATAGGTATTAAAACATGGGAAATAAAAAAATATGTATAATAAGATTTCAATCCAAAGGTTGAGAGGTCCCTTAGAAAGAAAAGTAATAACTCACTAGAAGAATCAATAATAGATAGAAGAGAATTAGTTAAAGGAGAAGTATAACGAGAAAACTAAGAGGTCAAAGAATGGAACCCGAGGATGCAGGCCTTAATCAACAATAGAATACCCTCAATTATGGGGATAAATCAAAGTATCCTGGTCCCTATAGTCACTTCCCATAAATTCAATATCAATCTAATGATTATAAAAAATATTAAAAATTCCATAAAATTTTTCATTCTACCTCATGAAGACCCCAATTCATACATTGGATGGTTCATATAGTTTTGTGGAACATTATAGTTTTATAATGTTAAATGTGATGTTGAAATATTATGTCTATTTATATTTTCACTCATAAATAAATCATGGTATTGGATCCAAAGCCAACACCCACAATCAATCACAACATATAATGATCTAGTAAGAATTTTATTGATAAGGTTTCTCCCATCATCAACGTATACGGGTCATTGGGTATGTATTTTGAATTTTGATCAATTTAACAAATAATATCTATATAATTCTTGGTAAATGTTCAAGAGTATTATTTGAATATTCACTCATCATATTATGGAAACATGGTTGCTAAAAAAAATGTTTTTTATGGATTATCATAGGGTAACCAATCAATTTTAGATGTTTTCATAGGTGGATCACTAATTCAATACTCATTGTTAGAGAGATATGAGTTTTTGGAAGAAATTTCTAGCAATTGTTTTCAATGTAATTTGGATAGATTATTTCTACCTGGAGTAGACAGGGCAGAAAATAGTTGGTTTTCACCCAAATGAAATACATATCAATGAAATAGGTCAAAATTATGGGCTTTGACATCCCCATGGTATGTAATTTGAATGTGTGAATTATTTTAATTATAATTTATGAAATTACTTGTAGTGATGGAGACCACAAAAAAACAAAAACTGAATCAAGGATAACGACATATATTTCAATTGTGGCCACATGGGTTTCATACTAAGAACCAAGCTACATCTCCTAAAAGTAAATTATACTCACTGGAGGAGACTCTATATTCTTTTATGATGACCAAGGAACTGCACTTAATGTGTTGACAACATACACCCAAGATCAATGTGCTTCCATTCTGGAATTGAAATTTTACCCACAAAACCAATAAGAAAAAATGAGGATCCTATAAATCCAAGTAGGTCAGACTTCTAACACACTATAGGAGAGGGAAATATAATTTTATCAGATGAAATGTATTTTTTAGGACTTATGATAAAATCTAGTACCATGTGAAGTGGAATAAAAACCCATAAAAGTGATAAAGAGGTTAGAAGACATATTAAAGAAAAATATGTAGATGAAATTAAATCATTTCAAGGATGAAGGGGGAAAGATAAAGAAGCTGATAAGTTCAGTTGAGAGTAAGAATATACACTATGTCTACCAATACAACAATTTCCAAAACAATCAATACATGTATGTCTTGATGAATGTAGAAAAATGTTTTAAAATTATTAAAAATATTTTTATCACCATTCCATTTTCAAAGGAAATCATTAACATGCCCACATAAGAAATGTTTATGAGGTAATTGGTATAAAAAAAGAAATCTTGAAGAACTGTACACAATACCACTTATAGGAGTATGAGTAACGTTGGTATAAATAAGCCTACAAAATAAGAAATGTGATCTATGTTGTTTTTTAATCCAATTTTTTATTGGTTATAGTGAGTTTTGTAGTGATATAAGTAATTTAGTTACAAGTGTCAATATAATTTAATACTAAACATTAATAATTTATGGATTATTATTGATGAATCTGACATTAGTTATTTTTCAACATGGTGGTATAATAGTGTGATATCCTGGAGGACTACTTGAATATTTCATACTCAAGGGGAAAAATTCAACCTTCTATTAGACTTTCTTTTGAAGGAAATGAATAAAGAGAAGGACCCAATAGTCATAGGAAGACTATTCCTAGTTACTGAATAGGAAATTTTAGATACCCAATGTGGATAGATAATATCATGGGTCGGTGTATAAGAAGTGGTGTTTACCCTACACAAGGTGATAATGAATCTGGAATGAATAAGTGATGAGTTGAGAGAATATATATTTCCAAGCATAGAAGAAACTATCTTCATAGGGAAAAAAGTGATTTAGATACTATAGAAAATAAATAATGTGAAAATAGGTAATAAAGGAATGTTTTTTCTAGAAAAATATAAATATAGAGGAAGTAAGGATGTCCTTAAATTGTTTAAGGATGTACAATAGATTTGGGAAGTCATTAAACATTACTTTAATTTTTTAAGATGTCCCAAATATGAACATATTGGGCCAATAGATGAGGATAAAATACTTCCATTGGAAGATAAAATATTTCTTCTAAAAAAGTAAAATTGACCATGTACATGGAGGATTCAAAGCACTAAAATTTGTTATATATGAACCTGGAAACACTTTACTACCCTAAATTACTTTATTTTGAGAGTTAAGGTCATGATTATCAACCATAACCAAAGAGATTCACTAAGTCAACCTATGTTTTTTTATTCATGACTTTAGGATTTAATAGATTTTCAATTCTATTAAGGAATTAGTTTGGGGGATGATTTCCCTTTATTTGGGAACATTCATGGGAATGGGTTCGCACTTTTACTATTTGATATTTTGTTTTAGGACCGTAAATATTAATGGTGCAATTTCCTATGATAAATATCAGGGAGAGTGAAATGAGAGATTACTGATAAAGGTTAGTGTGTTTTAAAACAATTTTTCCTTTTTTTTGTCCTATATTTCCTGAATCTATTTAGAGATTTAGCGAAAGATACATACAAAAAATTGGGTTTTCTTTCTATTGATCAATGTAACTTAGAATCTTTAGAAACCCAATAATTTCATGTTTTAATTTTAGGTTGATGAAATTGAACAAGAAATATGGTGATATTGAATGATAAAAGTTAGAAATAATAATTTGAATTCAATGAATCAATATTTTTCTTTTCTATCAAATTTAGATGGTTTTTTCCCTTTCATCTTTCATTGTTTGAATTTCATAAGTTCATGTGGAATAAGTTATATATTATTACACATATTATGATTGATTATAATCAATTTAATATGCTACTATTATAGATATATTTGTAGACTAAAATCAGCCACTCATTTCTTTTAAATGTAGAGAGAGAAAAAGGGACATGTTATCTACTAGGATTTGAATTTGATCTTGTCAAAAATGTTGTTGTGAAAATTATTGTGTATAATATGATGGAGTAATTTTATTAATTTATCTATTATCATTGATACCTACCTTACATTGATCCTACTTTTATCCCATATAGAACATGAATATCCTTTGATATGAATGATCTGCCCTAAAAGATGATTATATCTATTCATACACTTAATCTACTATTTTTCATGATTTCCAATGTTCAATTATTTGATAGATGTATTTAATGGTGAAAATGAATATTATTTATTGAGTTTTTTAATTATTATTTCTTATTGGAAAATTTTTAATTCATTTTGCATAATATTTATTGTTTACCCCTGAATGAAATAAAATGAAAATAAAATATGTGTTGTGTTTTGGATGGTTAAAAATCTCCATCACTTAACAAATGATTTTTTCCATTTAGGGTTTGGTGGTGGATGTGATAGAAGTTCTAGATATTTTTTAAAAACTTAATAAATTTGAAAAAATGGGGTTAACTACTTCATTATGAATTTATTATTCATGGCCTTACCTAGAGATTTCAGAAATAGTAGTCACTTTTGGGAGATGAGAATTTAAATTTTCTTTACTTATATTGTCAAGCACTATAAATAGAGATAAAAACTTTTATTTTTTTATTTATATTACTCAATAATTACCATCTATCATTTATCCTCAAAATCATATTATCCTAATTTTTTAGACCTAAATATATTTTTTAGTTTTTCTCTCTTCTATGTGGAGAATGTTGGTAATTTTCACGTTCATGGTTTAGTACATGTACTCAAGGTATAAAAAATCCCTATATTTATTGTTACAATGAGTGATGAGAGAGATAAATAATGGTGAGTTAGATTCGGATTAGAATGTTAATAATAATATATTTAGAGTCTTGAATAGAAGAAAGGATATGTCCCATAATTTTTCATTAGGAAATATCATTTAAATTGTGTCTAGTAGGGAGTTGGATTTTTTTTCATATGTATCATTTGAAAGACATCTCTTCCCCATTGAAATATGTTTATTTTATTAACCTTAAATATAAAATATTTGTATAATGGTTTTTTCAATTTTAATTCGTATTGGATATATATGCTTGAGTAAAATTATTGTTTATGTGTTGGGGATTTAATGAGTGCACATATATTTTATTTGAATTTAATTTCTTTTAATTAAAAAATTACTATAATTTTTCCCAAATTATATTCGAAATTTTTTATGGTGGTGAATATCATTTAGATTTTTACTTTTTAAAAAGGAAAAAAATAATATTAATTTTAATAAATTTTATAATGTTTTTTTTTACTTTCCTAAAATGGAAGTGTTATTTTCCAATAGTTATCAAAAAAATTTGACAACCATAGATAGCCCTCATCCCAATGGGTTCAAGCCACATGGATAACCTAACGGGTTTAACTATCCAAGAACACCCAATGGTAGATATCAATAGGGTAGAAGGGGGACTCATAGCTCACACATGGAAACACACATGAACTAGAGAGAACTAGTGCATGGGAAGATAGTCGATATGGAGCTAGGATGAAGGAATCACTAGTGTGGTGTGGCACTTACATAATATTGTTTCCTCTCACACTCATCCAGCTTCAAACTAGGTAAAGGTATCATGTTATATTAAATATTATAGGACATCATGTGGAAATATTGATGTCGTATGACCATACATATAGAAACTACTAAATTTTACTAAAAACCTATCATTTTAGCAACTGCTTACATGTCATATCTATTATATAGGAGTTATACTCATACTATGTGGTTGACACCATCCATGCATTAAAACTCACCTTGATGAATGTATATATATACACCATTGGATGTTCAATCATCACTACACCACAACTATGGGTATACAGTGACGTGAACTCAGAATCATAAAGGAAGGAGAAACGAGTTATGCCAATGATGGAAGGGTTGTGTCATGGTACCATGTTGTTCTTAATGAAAAATAATTTGTTTGTAGGGTAAGTTTATAGTGATATCATAGAGAATTAAAAAACCACAGCGGTATGGATTTTAGAAGTAAATGGAGCTACACTATAGTTGGAGTGATGAACCATGATCGAATTAGTGTCAGTTACAGTTGAGGTGTCCTAGATCACCACTGATTGATAGAAAAATGAATACTAATGACTATATATATAGCATCTCACTTTTTTATAACATAAACATTCATTTCATTACACAAAACTGAGGATCTTTAAGGTTTAGTGTCTTGGAAACCAGGAACATAAAACATGAAAACATAAAACATTCTTCTTAAACACTTGAAAGGATTCTCCTCATGTTCATCCCAGGTTCATTACTGCATCTCATAACCTGGGGACATACATCAAAAGAAAGGGTGAGCAGAAGGCCCAGTAAGGGAAACAAGAGAAACATTTTGCATGTGAACTTGAGATACTTCAATAAGGTCATGAAAAGAACTTTAAGGCATGAGAAATAAATCATGAGATATATCATAATGAAAATAACATTTTTCATAACTTCAAGATGTGGCTACATCATTTAACATAGAAAATCATGAACATATCACCAAGGTCCATCCCCAAGGTGTCATTGAAAATTACCATGGTTATTCACCAAGATATCGTGAATATTGTAATCTCTAGGGGTTACATCATTAACCAATGCATTGGAGCGCTATCAGGGTGCACCCTTAAATTTTCATTTATTATCATGTGAGACACATATATCATCATCAAACATTTCATAAATAACCCATATAGCATTAAATAAATGGGTTTCATTTCATAATCATAACGTTTTAAAAACTGCTTTAAAGATATGATCTTTACGTCACTTTAAACCCATGGAAGGGGAGAGTGGGTCTCATGTATGTAAATCCCAGAATTTAAAATAAAAAATTTTGGTATATATGTGAATACCCATTTAAAATAAATATCTTTGAGTATTCAGTTAATAAAATAATAGAACTTTTGAAAAAGAGAGGGACATTTTGAGACGGAAATTCTGCATCATAACGGCTATGTTTCGGGGTTTTAGAAAACATTGAAAAGAGAGGGGACATGGGTCAAACAATCATAAATGACCCATAAAACAGTAGAGGGACATAATATAAAGGATTTGAGAACATGGTAATGAAAGTTTGAAGATATTCCATATGAAATGAAGAACATGAAAGGAAGACAAAAATAAGATTTCTCTTATGAAAATTCGGCAGCCCAACGACGTCACTTAAACTTCAAAAAAATGAATTGACGAGATCAAAATAGGGTCTCTAATCATATGAACATAAGGGTTCATTATGATAGATATAGAGATCATAACCCAACATAATAAAAAAGTAACTTGGAATACTTGACATGATAATTGATCTTGAAAACGAGAAGGGTGAAAGAATCCCGAAAAAAATTCGGCAGCCTAATGGCGCCACTAAAACTTCAAAATACTGAATTGAAGGGTTCAAATGAGATCTCTCATCATATGATCATAAAAGATCAGTATGATAGATATAGATATCATACCCCAAAATAATAAAAAAGAACTTGAAAGACTTGACAAGAAAATAGACTTGAAAATGAGAAGGGTGAAAGAATCCGTTACAAAAATTCCGGCAGCCTAACGACGCCACTTAAACTTTAATAAAATGAAATGATGAGAGTAAGAGGGGGTATCTCATCATATTATTATAAAAAGGACATTATAATTAATATAAAAGAACATCCTTCACATAAGAACATGGATCAAAAAAGGAATGACATAAAAGAGATTACTTGAAAAGAAAGAGAGAGGTCGGATCCCTTACCTTAAAACGTAACTCTTAAAACTCAAAGGTTGGGACCTTGAGGGATTGGGGGCACCTTGGGAGGACTCCTTGGGAGGTAAGGAGACCAGAACTTCGTTGAGGATGTTTTTGGAGTCGAAAAGATGATAGGAGGGCTTGATATTTATAGGGAAAGTGAGGGGACAAGGCATTAATGGCCAAGGGACACCTCGAAAGTGGTTTTCTCAAAAGCATGGGCCCTCCCATGGTACTTCCCATAGAGTTAGGCCACACGGGGACCCCCACACAATAATTCATCCACTTTAGTCGACCATCCCTTAAAATATCTCATGACATCATCATGACACAGTTATGATGTCATTAAACATACCGAAACCCTAAAACTGTATTTTTACTATTCACTGAAAATTCAACTTTCTCAGAAAAATTCCAAAATTTCACATTAACCAAATATCAATGCCCTGATTTTAAAAATGAACTCTATTTTATAAACATAATTTTCTAAATATTTTTGATTCATTTTTTAAATAAACACACTATTCACTGAAAATTCATTTTTTTCAGAAAAATCCCCAAAAATTACCTTAACATAATATCGATGCTCTGAGTTCAAAAATGAAATCCATTTTATAAAAATAATTTTCGAAATATTTTTAATTTAATTTTTAATTAAAAAACACTATTCACTAGAAAAAAACTAATACTTGAATAATAATTTATGAAACTGTTATTTACCCATTTTATTGAATCTCATTACTAAATATAGGTGTCTAAATTATATTAAAACATTCTTTGAGTGAAATTACTAATCCATTTGGTCACATTACTAATCCTAAGCGTAAAATCACTATTCATAATTTACTATTCATCAAAAATCAAGTTGATCTTATTAGAATCAAAATTTCGTACTGAACATAATTGTAGAAGACCATTTTTTGAAAATCATTACACATTTTTATTTATTTAACGTTTAAATAAACATTTTTAAAATATCCTTTCTCTAAAATTCATCAAAAATATGCATACTATATTTATCCGGACATTTGAAAATTCATAAACATCATCATAAGAAGAAATCCCAATTTTTATTTAAAACAAAGGATTACACAAGGCAGTTACAGTCTCCTTACATATCCCCTTATCACACCAGCAGAGGACCTAAGTGTAAGGTGTGCTAAGGTGAGAGAATCCGAGGGAGGCTCAGCCAATATCGCACGAGTAGTAATTTCTATCAGTTTGAACTTCTCGCGAAGGCGATCCCGTTCTAGCTTCACACGATGAAGTTCAGCTTGGGTTTGGTCCAGAGCAAAGCCCAGTGGTGCTACCTCTTTCCCAAGTTCTGTTAGATGGGCTTTGATCGGTCCAAGACTACTAGGTGAGGCCATCGATTCTTCTTTCTATATTAATTAACCAAGATTGCTTGTATTTAGAGACAATAATCAAAACGTTTAGTTTCCAGCGGTCATATTGACCAATGGTCAAATAACAGTGAAAACCCAACAGTCTCATTTTAATTATACTCATGTTATCAAATGAAACATTTTTTTTGAGTATAAAAATAAAATACAATAACACATAAAATTAGGAAACAAGATTTATTCAAAATTTCGGGTCATTACAATTTTCCCCCCTTAAGAAATTGCGTCCTCGCAATTTTTAAAATTGGGTTTTGAAATTTCATTGAATGTCCCACATCGGAAAAGGAGTCAGTAAATCTATTACTTTAAAATAAAGAAAGGGAAGTACAAAGCTCACTCGAGTTAACCCACACTAGGATTCCATGTAGGAAAGCACGAACATGGAGGAGAAAACAAAGGGTCAAGTTCTGAGGGAGAGTGATAGAGAACATTATTAGGATAAAGTTAACCATAAGAAAATCCCAAACTTATGATGTGTGTAAACGGTCTTTGATTACCTAGTAGGAAACGTAAACCAAAAAATTTTTTGTTTTACGTTTCTTTTCATAATTTTTTGGAATTCATTTACTACATAGAACAAAAACATAAGAAAATATACCTACCTTCATGTAGAGTTTCATCCATTAATAAGTTTCTACCCAAAAAAAATCTTTTCTCCAAACGATGAGCATTCAAAAACACTTGGTCTCATCAAAACACAAGAATCATCTTCTAGAGAATCACATAATCCATAAAATATTAACTATATATTTCATCTATCTTTAAACATTATCCCAAAAACAGAAAGGGTAAGGTAAAACAACTCTTCAAAAAGAAATAATCCCATAGGAATGGAAACTACTTTTAAATCTTCAAAGTTCCATGGTACTACCCAGAGTTCATCATAGACCATTCCGTAAATAGCTGTCCTTAAAAATCCTCAAAATAAACCAGACTAAGATTGAAACCCAAATACATAAAGGATTTGATAACATAGTCTTCCAAGGTAAACTTTATCATTCATCTCCAAACACCATCAACCACTCCTAACATCTTATAACAAAATTAACTAACCTAAACATATTTACCCCATGATAGGTTAATCATTTCTATAAGTAACCTAAATTACTATAAGTCCACCTTAAATTCATCGATTCTTCAAAATATAAGTCAACCTTACTCCTCAAGGAAAATACCATAGTAATCTATTTACCTCGATCATATAGGGTCCCCAAAATAGTGAACGTCTTCTAAAATAATAATCATCTTTTAATCCCCTAATCATCTCTGTCATATTAATACGACAATCATCGCATTTCCTATCACATTGGTTGTTGGGAAATTTTCTTCCATTTCTCACCATTAACTAAGAAGATAAAGTATAATTAGGGGCTTAAATACTTCGCCAATAATCATGAAAAGGAAACTTTAATCATAAAAGGATAAACTTGTAGAATAAAAGTATATCCTAACTTGTGATCCCCTAGGTTCCAATCTAGGTTATCCATGATTATATATTCTTATGTGAATCTTTATTTTATTTTATCTTTGTTCCTTTAATAATGGTTCATACTAAGCTTATGAATTTACCAAAGCATATCCCCCGGGAGTGTCGTAACCAAGAGTGCAGCAAGACCCGTTGTCGTGTACCAGTTCCCGTTCGAGTCTAGCTCAGAGTGGTGTTTTCGGGGTTTACCCCTATGTAAATTTGTGCCAGAGCCACCTCTACCTGCTCGTATCCATACATGGATGTATTTTCTTGGCAACCCCTTACTCAATACTCACCAAAATATCTGGAAGATTTCCTATATTTAAAATTTTCTATAGGCCTCTTCCTAAAGTTTTCATATCATAATTTCCACAAATAACTAAACCATCCTTTGATACCAACTATAGCATCCCGCCTTTTTATAACATAAACTTTTATTTCATTACACAAAACTGAGGATCTTTAAGGTTTAGTGTCTTGGAAACCAGGAATATAAAACATGAAAACATAAAAAATTCTTCTTAAACACTTGAAAGGCTTCTCCTCATGTTCATCCTAGGTTCATTACTGCATCTCATAACCTAGGGACAAACATCAAAAGAAAGGGTGAGCAGAAGGCCCAGTAAGGGAAACAAGAGAAACATTTTTCATGTGAACTTGAGATACTTCAATAAGGTCACGAAAAGAACTTTAAGGCATGAGAAATAAATCATGAGATATATCATAATGAAAATAAAATTTTTCATAACTTTAAGATGTGGCTACGTCATTTAACATAGACAATCATGAACATATCACCAAGGTCTATCCCCAAGGTGTCATTGAAAATTACCAAGGTTATTCACCAAGATATCGTGAAAATTGTAATCTTTAGGGATTACATCATCACCCAATGCATTGGAGAGCTATCAGGGAACACCCTTCAATTTTCCTTTATTATCATGTGAGACACATATATCATAATAAAAAATTTCATAAATAACCCATATAGCATTAAATAAATGGGTTTCATTTCATAATCATAACGTTTTAAAAACTGTTTTAAAGACATGAACTTTACGTCACTTTAAACCCACGGAAGGGGAGAGTGGGTCTCATGTATGTAAATCCCAGAATTTAAAATAATTTTTTTTGGTATATATGTTAATACCCATTTAAAAGAAATATCTTTGAGTATTCACATAATAAAATAATAGAACTCTATAAAAAGAGAGAGACATTTTGAGATGGAAATTCTGCAGCATAACGACTATGTTTCAGGGTTTTAGAAAACAATGAGAAGAGAGGGGACATGGGTAAAACAATCATAAATGACCCATAAAACAGTAGAGGGGCAGAATATAAAGTATTTGAGAACATGGTAATGAAATTTGAAAGATATAACATATGAAATGAAGAACAGGAAAGGAAGACAAAAATAAGATTTCTCTTAAGAAAATTCGGCAGCCCAACGGCGTCACTTAAACTTCAAAAAAAATGAATTGACGAGATAAAAATAGGGTCTCTCATCATATGAATATAAGGGTTAAGTATGATAGATATAGATATCATTACCCAACATAATACAAAAGGAACTTGGAAGACTTGACATGAAAATAGATCTTGAAAACGAGAAGGGTGAAAAAATCCCTTAAACAATTCGGCAGCCTAACGGCGCCACTTAAACTTCAAAATACTGAATTAAAGGGATAAAATGGGATCTCTCATCATATGATCATAAAAGATCAGTATGATAGATATAGATATCATACCCTAACATAATAAAGAGGGACTTGAAAGACTTGACAAGAAAATAGACTTGAAAATGAGAAGGGTGAAAGAATCCGTTAAAAAATTTCGGCAGCCTAACAGCGCCACTTAAACTTTCATAAAATGAAATGATGAGAGTAATAGGGGGTCTCTCATCATATGAAAATAAAAAGGACAGTATAATTAATATAAAATAACATCCTCCAACATAAGAACATGGAGCATAAAAGGAATGACATAAAAGAGATTACTTGAAAAGAAAGAGAGAGGTCAGATCCCTTACCTTAAAACGTAAATCTTAAAACTCAAAGGTTGGGACCTTGAGGGATTGGGGGAAACTTGGGAGGACTCCATGGGAGGTAAGGAGACCAGAAATTCATTGAGGATGTTTTTGGAGTCGAAAATATGAGAGGAGGGCTTGGTATTTATAGGGAAAGTGAGGAGACAAGGCATTAATGGCCAATGGACACCTCAAAAGTGGTTTTCTCAAAAGCATGGGCCCTCCCATGGTACTTGCCATAGAGTTAGGCCACATGGGGACCCCCACACAATAATCCATCCTCTTTAGTCGACCATACCTTAAAATATCTCATGACATCATCATGACACAGTTATGATGTCATTAAACATACCGAAACCCTAAAACTGTATTTTTACTATTCACTAAAAATTCAACTTTCTCAGAAAAATTCCAAAATTTCACATTAAACAAATATCAATGCCCTGATTTCAAAAATGAACTCTATTTTATAAAAATAATTTTCTAAATATTTTTAATTCATTTTTTAAATAAACACACTATTCACCAAAAATTCATTTTTTTCAGAAAAATCCCCAAAAATTACCTTAACATAATATCGATGCTCTGAGTTCAACAATGAAATCCATTTTATAAAAATAATTTTCTAAATATTTTTAATTTAATTTTTAATTAAAAAATACTATTCACCCAAAAAAACTAATACTTGAATAATAATTTATGAAACTGTTATTTACCCATTTTATTGAATCTCATTACTTAATCTAGTTGTCTAAATTATATTAAAACATTATTTGAGTGAAATTACTAATACATTTGGTCACATTACTAATCCTAAGAGTAAAATCACTATTCATCATTTACTATTCATCCAAAATCAAGTTGATCTTATTAGACTTGAAATTTCGTACTGAACATAATTGTAGAAGACCATTTTTCAAAAATCATTACACATTTTTATTTATTTAAGGTGTACATAAACATTTTTAAAATATACTTTCTCTAAAATTCCTCAAAAATATGCATACTATATTTATCCGGACATTTGAAAATTCATAAACATCATCATAAGAATAAATCCCAATTTTTATTTAAAACAATGGATTACACAAGGCAGTTACGTTCTCCTTACATAGCCCATTATCACACCAGCATAGGACCTAAGTGTAAGGTGTGCTATGCTGAGAGAATCTGAGGGAGGCTCGACCAACATCGCACAAGTAGTAATTTCTATCAGTTTTAACTTCTCGCGAAGGCGATCCCGTTCTAGCTTCACACGATGAAGTTCAGCTTGGGTTTGGTCCAGAGCAAAGCCCAATGGTGCTACCTCCTTCCCAAGTTCTGTTAGATGGGCTTCGATCGGTCCAAGACTACTGGGTGATGCCATCAAATCTTCTTTCTATAATAATTAACCATGATTTCTTGTATTTAGAGATAGTAATCAAAACTTTTAGTTTCCAGTGGTCATATTGACCAATGGTCAAATAACAGTGAAAACCCAACAGTCTTATTTTAATTATACTCATGTTATCAAATGAAACATTTTTGTTGAGTATAAAAATAAAATACAATAACACATAAAATTAGGAAACAAGATTTATTCAAAATTTTGGGTCGTTACAATATAAGGGTAAATACTTACCCTTATATGTCAAAAAATATATAAATAAGGGTAAATTCACTTACCGTTACCTAAATTCCAAGACCCATGTAAGGGTAAATTTCTCTACCCTTATGTGAGTTAGAATAGACACACACTTATCCTTACAAAACAGTTGGTAATAAAATTTTCAATGGGATTATTACCTTTCTGTAAGTCATGATAACTTTAAGTATCTCCATTATGACCTAAAAGAATAATTTTGACACATATTAAATATTATATCCTTGTGGCCTAAGGACTTGAGAGGAAAATAGGGTTGTGTCGTAATAGGAAGATTTCCTTATAGCCATATTACCCTAATGATTAATAAAATATGGATTAGGTGTAGGGTTTCTACAACGATGTGTAGGTGCTTCAAATGGAAGTAGTGAGGGTGGGAGAAGAGGATGAGTTTGCAGCTGTGGTGCCCATGCTGCACCATATCCATGTATTCCATGAAATGAGTTTGTTTTGTAATAAACATCCAATTTTGTAATTTTGGTTTACCTAAATATTTAAAATACCTCACACCTTCAGGCTAAACAAGTGTTATAGTCTATGTTCAGGGACTTTATAAAAATAAGCATGTTTTTAGAGCCTCGCCAATAAAGGATTTGTCAAAACAATACATAAAAAAGGTTTAGAAACGGTTGAGCCGTGAAGATTAAAGAGGTTTTCAAAGAATATTCAACCAAAACACTCTAATAGAGATAGAATAGATGGAGGTTTCCAAGAAATTGAAATTAATAATAAATATTCAAATTTTATCAAGGAGAAAATGAATAATCTTTGAATTTGTAAATGATAAATAAATTCTACATAAATGGACAATGGAAGATGTTTTGGAAAGGGAGGTGGACCTAATTTAGGGACTTTTATATTAGATCCTATAACTAGTTTTACTACTACCATAGAGAAAGGATGCATTGGTTATCATTTACATTTTCCCATCCATTCATTACAATATTGTGGGGATAAACATTCTAATAATAAAATATGTGATGAAGGGGGAGTGCATGTAGTGTAAGATCCTCTTTTGAATTAAAAATTTTAATGGGTTGTTTCATTTTCTCCTTTTATATTAATTATAACCCTTCTCTCTCATGAATTACCATTACTGAGAGTGAAAGATCTACTTACAAAATGCATCAACTAGCTACACTTCCTCATGGAACAACCAATGAATCAGTTTGGCCTAGCTATGTTTAAAAATGTTTTGAAAAACATATTTCTAAAAAAACAAAGTAAATGATAGGTGAAATGAGAAATTATAAGATAGAGGTTCGGAAAACTAAGAGGGTATCACAAGAGTTTGGTTCCAACACCATTTAAATTAAACGTCACAACACTTATTCCTCACTAAGTTCATGAAAATGAATTTAAGAAAGTTTGGTCCACTCATCTCATCTTTATAAAAAACAAAACTAATTTAAAATTATTATTTTCAATCCATTTATTGAAATATTTTATGGAATTTGTACAATATTATCTTTGTATCTACTTCAACATACACTCTACTAAATTTAAAAATTAGTTAGTGTTATTTTGATATTATAAATTTGTAATATGTTTCCACAAGATAATTAATAAGGCCTTTTAGGAGGATAATTTATATGACTATAATAATAAATAAAATAATGAAATCATCAATAAATAACCTCTATAGATCCTCAAGATCGAATATGAAATCCAAGATCAACTATACATTCTTTGGTAATTTCCAGATTATCTCAGAGCATGCAACATAACTATGCCAACAAGTAACTTTCTCAAAAGCGAAAAAATAGTAGTTGCATGCACTAATTCTCATTATATGATCCAAGAAAATAAAACATGATCTATATTAATATTAAAATACTAATTAATAAGTAAATTATTTTTATATAGCAAAAAAAATTGGAAACTAAGGTCGTATTCCAGAAATTCCAAACAGGCATATCATCTAAATCCTGGTGAATTTCGCATGGTTTTATAAAAAGATGAGTATCCAACCAAATCCAAGGTTATTTACCAAGATATTATATATCAGTAGTAATCAATATGAATCCATGGGGATTTTCCTAGGCATTATAAATCAATATTTATAAAAAAGAATCCAACGAGATTTCCCATAAAATTATTGTCTGATAGATATAATTGTCGAATCCAATTAGATTTACCAAGGAATTAAAATTAGATAGAAATAAAAGATAAATCCAAGGGGATTAGCTATGGAATTTCATATAAAATCAAGAATTAAGTCACTAAAACTCAAGAGAAATAAGTAAGTACCGTAAAATATCATGAACTATGACTTATAAGGGTTGGTCCTCAACCCATACACATCTCTCATAACAAGGTATCCCTCTCTAGGTCATGACCTGTAATCATCATTGCAACCAATATGTCTTAAATCACTGATTTGGGTTATAAGGTGACATGTGAAATCAATACCATCTATCAACCTTGAAAACCCATCTCTCAGATTGATGTTAATTTGGGTAACTCACTAGAGTCCCCTAGGTCATATTATAGAATGAAAATCCTACATGGGTTCCCTAATCTCCATATAATATCTCAGGCCTCAACCTATCACTCAGAGGGTTTGGAATCCCATTATAATATTCATATAAAGTACACATTGGCCTTTTAGAAAATATATACCTTCATTGCTTCATGGGTAAGTTATAAGGACTATCTGTCTTCCCAAGGTCCTCCTGAGTCTTTCCTCGTACACTCAACCCATCCATAGAATATCCAAGACATGGTCATCAAGACCTCATATACCAATGGGGGAGGAACACATGCCCCATAATCATCCCACTATAATAATATTTTTAAGTAAACTCATAGTCAAAATAGGTCTTACTCAATCGAATTACTCCTTTTAATCTCTCATATATTCCCACAAGAACCAAGCTCGCTTATCAATGTTCCATATTTTCACATCAACCATTTCATCCAGTTCACACCCTAATGGGATTACTATTTATTAAGAATTGTGTTTATAAATAAGTATGAACCATACACCCCTGAGGTTCCAAGATAGTGTTCAAGGGTCGGTGGTGGCCCTTTACATTTTTTCCATCCCATTCAAAGGAGGAAAATTTTAATTAAGCAATGTATGTAATTTGAATTTACCAATCACCTGCTGTAGTGAAACATAGTATCTCATGGCGCATAATGAAATGCATAAACCATAGGTGTAATCAAAGGGGACGATAAAGAGTTATTTATTTTAAATAAAAACAAATACATCAGTGTCTACGATCACCGAAGTTCTTATTAAACTTCTAACCACCTGATCCCTTAAATCACAAAAAATAACTTAATTAATTAATTATAATCATTTTATAATTATTGAAACAATTTAAAAATAATTTTTTAATTTAATATAGAGAATAATAACTCATAAAAACTCACCATGCCTCAACCACTCACTCAAAATCTCAGGAAATGGGGTGTGGTTAACTCCTAAAGCACACCCATAATCGAACTATCGAGACCCCTAATTATCAAAAAAAGATATTATATCATTTTTTATTTATATTAATCACATTACACAAATACATGCCTAAGGAACATAATATTTTATTATCTTTGAAAAAATGGAAACAATGAACACTTTTCCATAGGTAAACTTCATCATCTACCACTATGATCTTCATAACAAGCACCAATTTTATACATATTATATGTAATACATTTATTCATAACAAGGGTAAAGTGATCCAAATAAAGTGCAACCTAAAATTTCTAGTAAATGTAAAAAAGGGAGGTACATAAGCCTAAAATGGAGATAAGGGTATGATAACATGATCATAAAATTTTTAAACCATACACTTCATATCAAAGTTCATAATTCTATGTCATGGAAAATAGATTGGAAACTAATTAGACAAGAATCATAAGGAAATAAAAGAACATGAGATATGATAGAATAACATTGGCATAAGTCATAGATTATTGGAATACACATAAGAATAAAAAATGATTTCCATATTATTAAAGACTCATTTCCAAGTCTATCATAGTGGAATGGGTTCACACCCCATATCATCATAGTAGTGAAGGTCTACACCCCAGACAACCATGGTGGACAATGTTTCTTATTATGTTTTGTTCACTACCCATTCCATTCCTGTCAAGATCATGATTTTTAAATCATCACCTAATTTATTAAAGGTAGATATAGGTCCCACCTATATCTTAATGAAATTCATATTTATGTGTACCACAAGATGAGGAAAAATTCCTCATATCATAATGTATGAAATAAACTGGGTTTCATAATCATTTCATTGTATCATAAACTATAGAGAAGAGATAGGTTTCACAATCATTTCCTCATTTCATCATAGTCATTATGCAAATGGAGTGGGTTTCATAAGAATTTTATTATGGTATCACCTATGGAAGTGAATTATGTTTCACAAAAATCATACCATCATAGACATAAACCATTCAGAGAAATAATAAGAATATTATCCTTGGAACATATCACCTCTAAGTCATATGTAACATTAACAAATGTCATTATAGATGGAAAATAATTTTGATCAATCATTTAAAACATTTCTTGATTAAAATATCTTTTATGCTATAAAAAACACATTTTAAAACATAAAACATTTTGAAAATATTTTTCATTGAAAATAATCATTAATTTATATGTGGAATCTCAAAATCGAATAATGTTCCTGATGGTTAGAAGTATCATTCAAGTCAAACACATTAAAACAAATATTCTATTCACGTTTTGGTAAAAGTTAAACAATAATTATTGGTAAAAGGAAATGAATATTCCATTAAAAATATTTTTTGTAAAAAGTCAAACATGTTTGAAAATGTGCTTTAAAATTTCATAGGAGGATAATTATCATTTTAATTATTTTTTATAAAATATTGTTTTGAAGAAAATGGATTTCCGACCAAGGATAGAAATAAATTCATATTTTCTAAGAAACATTTTCCCAATTAATTTAAGTATCGAAAAGTGTAAAAAATTGTACTATTATTTGAAAAAATAATGACTAACCAGAGAAGAAGAAAAATCATGAGTTTTTGGAGAGAAAGATCATAATATTTTATCATCATAAACATAATCATAATCAATCATGATAAATAATGAGATTGTATCTTAAAATCATTACCACTTTAGTGACCTTGAAACTTATACCCCTTGAAAGAAAAGCATACTTCGATTCATGCTGACCACATCATGTGAAATATTGTCAGGCTGTCAATCCCTATATGTTTGAAACATATAATGGATCTTTTTTCTTAAATTTAAAAAACAATATGATCTCATATTGTGGGTTTTGGTTATATGATATGAGTTTTAAAATAAAATGGCACTTTTATAATGAAAATAATCCCTTTGAGTCATACCTACCACATAATCTGTCGAATTGATGTGTGGTTTATTCCTAAAAAGCAAAAATATATTACGGATAATTTTCCTAAGATTTGAAAATAGTCTGAGAACATTTTCTTTATTTTCCCTATGTGATACATGTTCTAAAATAAAAGGACACTTATATATTGAAAACATGCACATCGAGTCATATAGACCATGTCATCTATCATATTGGTATGAGGTTTATTCCTAAACCTCAAAAATATATTATTGATTTTTTTCCAAAACATTTGAGAACAACCCAAGATCGTTTTTAGGCTTTAGCTATTCGATGTCTGTGATAAACTAAAATGGAATTTTTTTTGAAAACACGTACTTTGTATCATGTCGACCTCATCATGTGTCAGATTTATGTGTGTTCAATTTCTAAAGATCGAAAATATATTATGGATATTTTTACTAATGATTTGAAACAACATGATCTTGTTTTTTATATGTGATACAAATTTTTAAATTAAATGATGCTTCTATATTGAAAACATGCACTTCGAGTTATACAGACCACATCATGTATTGGATACACATGTGGAAATTCATATTCGATAGAAATATATTATGTATCTTTGCCCTAATATTTGAAAAAAAATCCAATCTTTTTTTTATCATTTTTGGATATTTGATGATTTTCTTACACTAAAAGGGAAATTTTGTGTTGAAAATAGGCACTCAAGGTCATATCGACCACATCATGTGTCAGATTGATGTATGAGAATTTCTTACATGTCATAGATATGTTAGGGATCATTTTCCTAATGTTTGAAAACAATTATATATCTCTTTATCTTTTTTTGATATGCGATACGTGATTTAAACTAAAATGAAACTCTATATTGAAAATGTGAACTTCAAGTCATATTGACCAAATCATGTGATTGATTAACATGTGGCTGATTCCTACACATCAAAAACATATTATGGATAATTTTACTAAAATTTGAAAACAACATGAGATTATTTTCTTGTTTTTTCTATTTGTTGTGTATTTTATACTAAAATGGTGTGTTTGTATTGAAATCACACACTACAGGTCATATCAACCACATCACATCTCAGATTGATGTGTGGTCGATTCCTACACATAAAAAATTAATTATGGATATTTTAAATAAATTTTAGAAATGACCTAAGATCATTTTATAACTTTTTACTATTTAATTTTCATTTTAAACTAATATGGAAATTTTTTATTGAAGACACACACTTCAGGTCACATCAACTACATAGTGTGCCAGAATGATGTGAGGTCAATTTATACATATGAAAAATGAAATATGGATCATTTTAATAAATCTAGAAATTAATTTGTTCTCTTTTTCTTGGTTTTGGATATTTTATGTTACTTTTAAACTAAAATGAACCCATTCTATTGAAAACACACACTATAGATCATATCGAACACATAGTGTCTCTTATTAATGTGAGAAAAATTACTACATGAGAGAAAATAATAATGGATTATTGTCCAATTTTTTGAATACAATCAATTCTTTTTTTCTTAGTTTTGGCTATATTATGTGTGTTTTAAACATAAATTGCACTTTTGTATAGAAAACATGCACTTCATGTTATATTAACCACATCATGTGTTGGATTTTTGGGAAACCAATTAGAAAACATAAAATATAAATTAAGGATCATTTTCCAAAATTTTTAAAAAAATCTATGATCATTTTCTTGTTTTTATATATTTGAAACATGTTTCAAACTAAAATGGCATGTTTGTATTTAATACATGAACTTCAGGTCATGCTGACCACATAGTGTGTTAGATTGATGTGTGATAAATTCCAACACATGATAAATGGATTATTGATTATTATTTTAATGTTTAAAAAAGGAAGAGCTAATTTTCTTAGTTTTGGATATTTTTCGTATGTTTTATATAAAAAATGGCACTTGTATATTGAAAAGATGATCTCTATGTCATATCAAACACATAATTTGTTAGGCTGAGGTGTATTTAGTTCATAAATTTTTTTAAAAATGAAAATATAAATAAATGTTATAAATTTTGAAAATAATCCAAGATAAGTTTCTTTAGTATGGATTTTTGGAACACATTTTAATCCAAAATGAAACCTTTCTATTGAAAACATGCACTTCGAGTCAAATCGACCACATCGGGTCAAATATTTATTTTCAGTGAATTTATAAATATGATATATGAATTATCGATCATTTTCTTTTTGTTTGAACAAAATCCACGTTTTTTTATCTATTTTAACTATTTTATGTTCTTTTTATACTAAACTACCAATTTTGTATTGAAAACACGTACTTTGAGTCACATCAAACATATTGGGTGTACGATTGTATTTCGATCAATTCCTACATATGAAAAATGAATTATGTAATTTTTTCAAAATTTATGAAAAATATATGAGCTCATTCTCATGGTTTTGGAAACATGACATGCATTTTAAACTAATATGGCCATTTTATATTGAAAAGACGTACTTCAAGTCATTCCGAACACATAAAATTTTGGATTGGTATAAATTCAATTCTTACTTGTGAAAAAAAATTTATAGATATTTTTCCTAATTTTTTAAAACGATAAGATCTCGTTTTCTCCTTTTTTATCATGTGATAAAATATTGAACTAATGTCTAAATTTTAAGAAATGATTATTAAATATAAATGATAAAAAAAATTAATAAAAAATTAGATAAAATAATGAGAAAATTCAGTAAATAAGTAGTAGTCAGTCACCTCATCCTGATGTCAGTACAGATTCTAACACCATTTATTCTACCCATTCATTTCTAAATATAATTATTTTCTATATCACAATTATCCTTGAGAAATAGATGTATAAATATATATATATATATATTAGTATAATAATTATATACACCCCAATTATATTTCTAAGATCATATACCATATTATATCCCAAACATAGTAAGTAATACCCAAAATTTGATGTTGAAAAATATTCAGAAAACATATATGATTCTAACTCATCTCTAAAAAAATTACTTCATATTTTGAGTACATAGATTTTCAGAAATCGTGGTTGAACTGATAAAATATTGAAATAAAAATTATTAAGTATTTTTTTAATGAATCTGTAATTACCTTCCAAAATTATCTATTTAGGGATACTAGTCTTTTGATTGTTTAGGATATCATTCACAAATTTGAAAACATAATATCCATAATCATTTTTGTTATCTTTCTTCATACACTTCAAAAACATTGTGTAAAATAAGTAATTTTTTTTAAATATGTTTTGATAATAAAATCATTATATCTATATTAATCTGTTTCCTTTTGGATAAAACCATTGGATTCCTATATTTTGTCACTGACTTCATACCACAATTTAGCATATATTTAGTTGTCACCATAGAATACTAAATTAAATATTAAAACAAAGAGTGAAATATATAATTCAATTTTAATTTTTAAAATATTGATTGAAGAGAAAAAAAATTCAAAATAAACATCATGTGTGGTTTTTTATAGACATCCATGTATTGGATCCAAAAAATAAATATTTTCGGTATCGAGGATGATTGTGATCAACATACATTGCTTTCTAAAAAAAATAAGTAATGAAAAAAATAAAATGTATTTTATATGATTAGATTTTAGAGTTATACCCCTTCATTGTAAGCACCAAAAAGAGTTTGAATTCAAATATTTTCATCTCAAATAGTTTTTTTCGATCATATTTTCTCTTATCAATTAATTTTTACCCCAAATTAATTTCATTGATAGAAATGATAGAGTGATTAATGAATCCAAATCATGATTCGTATGGTATTCACCTTTTATATTAGAAATATAAACATTTGTATGAAATAAGAATAATTATTAGCTTTAATGAAAATATGAGATCATATTTTGGAAACACATATTATAAAAATGTACCTTATGTTTGTTTTTACAACTGATACTCACATCCAGTCAAACATGAGAGTCTTATTTATACTCTGGAGACCAACCACATCTGTAATGAAATTTCCAAATGATTCTTCTTCATATGGAATTTTGGATGCATATGCATCATTAAATTTTGTGTCTAAATGATGTTGTAATGATAATATAACCTTCATTGGAATGGGTGGGGAAAAGGTACTCCTAAAAGCTCTTTTTTTAACTTGGTCGATTCACTAGTTTTTCTTGATTTGAACAATTGTTTCCCCATCATTTGATCCATATATAACACCATACCTCACTTTATGCATTTTTCATCAAATATTATAGGGGTTTCTTTTGAATAAATTTTTTAATTAGATACCTCATGTATCTTTATAATACTACATGGCCATTCTACAAAACTTGTAATAGAATCATTGAATGTTTTAATATCTGGATCATCAAGTGAAACATGAAACTCAGTTCTTAGATCTTCACCTCACTAAATCCCCACTCTCATGTCATCCTTTGGGAGTTCTTTATTGTGTAGGATTCCTTTTGGGATATTATACATTGTATCCCTTACAAAAATTCATTTCATGCATGTTGATAGATAGAAATCACATAACTTTACCTTGTAAAGTTTTAGTAATAAATAGTTATTAGATGTTGATTGATTCATATTTAGGAGAAAGAGTAATGAAAAAAATATTAAATTGGTTATGGTATGTGGTTTAGGGGAATTACTAGCCTCTAAGATAACAAGATAATTTGGCTTTTTACATACTAAACTTTATTCCGCCTCTAGTTCCCTTTGATCCTTTTTCATTTATTGGTATACTAAACTAGTCTAGATAATAATATATTTCAAAGTGTATATTTATCCTAAAATTATTTTATCATATTATATTTCCCTTATTATGTTTTTTCTTCTCCAAATATGTTATAGGAGACACTCAAAAATCTACACCTTTAATGCAGCCATATTTTTTGAGCAACTTCAAACCTACTGAATGTAGTTTTTCTTACATTTTAGTCACTACCGAATCTTGTTTCTAAATTTTAGAAACAAATGTAAATATATATATATATATATGTAATATTATTATAAAGATTATATAATTAATATTATGTCATAATTATATATGTTTCCCATAATTATTTTTCTTTTTTATCAACTATTCCTCCCTCTTTATTTATATGGGCCTTCTTCAATAGCATATGGAGTTGGATAGAAGCGGATTCAGAAATTTATTCGTCATTATGAATATAATTAAAATAAAATATTTTTTTTAAATAACATAAAAGTGTCATTCTTGATTTAAAATACATACCAATTTCTTACCTAGTTATGTGTGCCCCATTATTACTTTGTGAGAGGGGAACAGTAGTTTTGATGCACATTTTTTATTTTAAACACACCTTTAATATTTCATAAATTAACAATTTTGAATCAAATTTTATGAAATAAAAAATTTAAATATTATATTATAGAATACAAAACACTTGAAATGATTTCTCATCACAAAGACTGATGAGAGCATTCCATGTTTCCTACTTTATAATTTCGTCATAAGTAACTAGTGGGTGGGGATTTACTTTCCCTTTAGCATCCCCAAGATAAAATGTGATGAGAAGAGTTTGGAAGCCACAATTAGTTTTTCCAACATCCATTAAGACATTTTTTTATTGAGGTCAAATAAAATAAAACAACTCTACAATTAAGAATTAAAAATATATAAATTTTTTATATTATAATTTTACTGAAAAATAAATAAAGTATAATGTAATATTACCTTTATATCTTCCAAAAGGGTGACCTTAATTATTGGCTAGATATGGAACCATAAATCTATATCAATCAACACAGTCATCGTCATTGTCACCACGATATAACTAAAGATAATTGAGTTTTTGGGGTTTACATGTTGGTCATGTTGATTCCAACCAACCCCAAATTTTATACCCTTACATCTTTCCTTAATAATTTTAGTCAATAGTGTAATGTTGTATCATTATTTTTTTTATCAGCATGATGTTTATCCCCTAATAATTCTATTGTTTTATCATCAAACACTTGTTCTTCCACGATATTGGTAACATCATCATCTTTCTAAGACATCGTTTGCTTGCGTAGACAAAAAATTAATTTATATTAAGTTAATATATTATATAACACATAATATTATAAGAACATAATAGTATATTAAGAAAAACTTTTACCATCTCATTTAACTCTATTTATTTTTTAATGGTTTGTGGGATATGGGTACTCTATAGAGAATTAAAATTCCTTATTTATGGTTCTAGAGACCCCAAACATGATGTACATGGACATTAAATTACTTTTTCGGAATTCAAAACAAAAACATACACCAAAGGACCGTAATAGTTTAGTGTCTTTGGAAACTCAGAATATAATCTTCTAATCTTGGTGAAAGATCTTCAACATTTCCCATAACGATCATTGATTTTTTTTCTTACCTAAAACCTTTATTTATATCCTGGGGAAAAGAAAAAAATATAAAGGGTGACCTCAAATGCTCATTAAGGGTAAGCATGGAGAGAATAAAACAAACCATATACATTTGAACTTCAAAACATGAACAAGAAGTTTACACATCAAAATCTTGAATTGTGAAATAAATCTTGGTAGTACGTAAGGAATAGGTCATAAAGGAACATCGGTCATGATAAAATAGCACGGGAATAAAACATTTAGTTTTGGCAAACCATTAAGCACATGATATGATTTCCACAGTGGCTAAGGCATTGCTGCCAAGACCATCTTAGTGGACAAAGTCCCTTTCTGAATCGAGTTCACTCCTCGTTCCAGTCCTATATCACTGAACTGGATTAACTTACCATTCAATCCATGTCTATATCATGAGATATAAATCTTTACCCAACGTATTGGAGCGAGATATTGGTCCCACCCATCTCATAATGAAATCATTCGTACGTGTTCCACAACATAAACATAAATCATTCATCAAAACACAAATAATAAAATGGGTTTCATAAACATCATCCCATCATAATATAATCCATAGGAAACAAATGGATATCATTTCATAATAAGATAAGTTAAACCATATAAATCATAGAGGTATTATACTTGAAACATACACATATGAAATAATTTCATCATAGATGGAAAATTGTTTTGATAAAACACTTGAAATGAATTAATGAGGAAAATATCCATTCTTTTTCAAAATAATTTTATTTTCACAAAATTTAATGTAATTTTAAAAGAAAATTATTTGTTGAAAATAATCATGAAATATTTTAGAGTAATATTCATGGAAATAAGGTGTTATAAAACCATAAAAATTCATTCATTCCGTATAAGTTAAAAAAATATTATCCTCGTACTTTTGTCGGAAAAGTCAAAAAGTTCCACGTATGGTAAAAAAATAAATATTCTTTTCATAACATGTGGAAAAATTAAAAAATGGGTAAAAAGGAATTTAAGAATACATAAAAACACTTTTAGAAAACATGGATATGGAATGATAACAATAAGCCCAGTAAATACTTACGAATAAACAATCTCGGATAAGAACGAGATTGGAATAATTATCCCTTACCTTAGTTCTGATGTGATTTGTACATATCCGAAACTCCTGTATAATGATTTAAATAATGTCATTAACTTATTAAATAATCATATTCATTGTTATGATATCATATATGGTTCACTTATGACTTTATATTACCCGTTCTTTTGTAAATTTCATGTCAAAGCAGCGTTTTGGGTAAAATCATATTATTTATAGTACGTGTTTGGACTTGTTGTTCTTGATATTATTATTACTTATATCATGATTTACTTACTTCCCAAATGTAAATAATGATTTATATATCATATATATTCATTATATATATATATATAATAGATATATGATTGAAATTAAATACACCATTCATGGAGACGGTAGGTCGTACGTACGCATGAACGTTGTTTTCCTTTCCTCATTGACTTGAATGGAAGTAAGTAGATGAAATATATATATATATATACATATACATATGTCCATTAGCTTCATTATGTCATATACTTTATTATTATTCATTATATATACTTTATAATCATTCTAGAATTGTTAACATGGAGAATGAATCTCATCGCGTTGTGGAGATGGTAATCTGTACGTACGCACGAGCGATGATATCATTCCCATAATTATTGAATTGAATTAGAGTGGATAATATAAAATTTTAGAATCATTATGATGTTATAATAACTATATATAGTTATTATTTACACCATTACACCCATCCAATTAAGGTGGTAGTGGAAAAACAGATTACACCACGGCGTGTAGACAGTATTCCGTACGTACGCACGCGTGGTGATTTAATTTTCCGTAGGATGGATAGAAGGTAAAATGGGGTTGTTTCATATTTATAATAACATATCAGTATATTATTGATACTGATGTTATTACTTTATTATGAAACATCTAAATAATAAGATGTTGAAGAAGAAATAAAACTTGAAAGAATCGGTAGAAGAGATTACATCTTCTTCGACGCACCTCTTTTAAGCTTCCACTTAAGGTTCTAGAGTTGGTCTGTTGAGGAGACCAGAACCACTATAATGTTTCTATTGAATTTGATATGGGAAATCTTCAGGGTTTGGCCTAGCATGAAATCTCAAAATTGTGTAAAGAGAAGAGGGAGGAGGTGCCCTTTTATAAGGGAGGAGAGGGCCACCTTAGAAAAAACTTTAAATATTATTTTATAATAAAGTCATATTCGGTTTATAATAGCTCCAAATTGATTTATTTCAAAGCAAAAGTGGGGATGGGTCGAAATAATCTCAACAAATATATTTTAGAAAAGTTTAGGTTACTATTTTAACCTTATCATTTAGATTTAACTCTAAGTTAAATAATTTAACTTTTACCGTGTCTTCTTGTTTTATTACACTATATGGTTAATAAACTTACTATAACAAGACAAACGAACCCCAAGTGGTTCATTATTAATATATATAACCTTATATTAGTCATTTTTCTGAACCTTAGATTTTTTGGAATAGAATAACAGTTAATAATATAATATATTGTTTAAAAAACTATTTTATGTCAATTTTGACACTATTTGGTTATTGATTTTTTTGAAACTCATAAAAGAATGATTAGTTCACAAAAATCTAATTAAATAGATAATAACATGTCATATTAACATATAAAATTAGTGGAATTCATAAAAGGTCTCAAATTACATTTATTTGTGTATTTATAACATCAATTATGTTAATATTTTATTAATAAGGTAATTACTACATCATCATTGTGTCATAAATAAATTAAATTATTTAATGTGTAAAAATTATAAATAAAATACCATTATGTATAAATTTATTTTATCTTTCTAATGAATATTTATTGTCAAATTTATCTTATGTATAACCCTATATTAAAATTTTTTTAGTTATTAAAATTTGATTTTAACTCTTTTAACTCTTATTTAAATAAAATTACAATAAGTGTCCTAATCTAATCCAAGTAAACCTAAAGGGTGATATTTTATTCCTAAGGTTTTTTTTGTCGAATTACACTTATTCAATAGAATTAGGACATGTGTTAGGGTAATAATAATATAATTTTTACCCTTAATTACCTTATTTACTTTTAACTGTGGTAAATAAAAGTAAAAAGTTACTATTCACCTAAAATTATTTTTATCTTATTGAACCACATTTTACTCCTTGATATTAATCATTTCTCTCAGATTTTTGAAATTCCACTGAGAGAAGCGGTAAAATTATGTTTTATTTCAATTTTCAAATTCTCCTAAGAGGTGGGTAAAAGAGTGTGAAAAGTTCAATAAAATTTTTATATATCTAAAATTATTATAAAATTACTCCAATGAATTACATTTAACTTATATAGGTATTATGTATCTATTTTGACCTAAAATAAATTTAAATAAAATAAATAACTATGTAAATAAAAAGTCGGTTATTAAATAGTAATCTAGTGTTTTCACTATTCATCAAAAATTGAAAGTTTTTCGAAAAATAACAAAAATTCACCCTAGGCTAATTTTGATATTCTGAATCCAAAAATGAAGTCCATTTTGAAAGATAAAATTTATAAAATTTCAAAAGGTGCGTATTACTATTCATAACGGCTAGTTTATATAATATTTTAATAACATATCGCTGTTTAATGAAACTCGGTATCTCATAAAACACACGCTATCATGGAAGGTCGCAATTGCGTGTAAAGTAAGCCAAGTCAGGGTTGCGTGTAGTGTAAGATTCTTTTGTTGTTGTGTATAATATAATCCAACCATATTTCATTTATACATTGAATATATATATATATACACACTCAATGTTGCGTAGAATAACTTCTATTAAACGAACTTGAAATTTTGTGTAACATGATCCAAGAATAGTGTTACGTATACTGCAAGCTAATACGGTTTTGCGTATAGCGCAAGATAATCTTGGTGTAACATAGAACACAAAACATCAAATAAATTATATAGAATATTTCTCATAAAATCTCAGGGTGTTATATTCTTCCCCCCCTTAAAATGAATTTCGTCCTCGAAATTCTTCGGGGTTATAAATCATTTACTACTTGATAATTTCTATCATAGAAACCCACATCGTAAAATGGAATACTAAAACATAATTTTAAAAACTAATGTATGAAACATAACGGTTACCCAAATTAACTCATCACTAGGTTTCCACATAAGAGAACATATGTGAAAATATGGATATGGAATAGAAATATAATCATCAAATTCTGATGAAGTGGTAGAGGACATGGTTATAAAAAAGCCAACAATCACAAAGCCATAAATTTGTGATGATCTAGGGTACCATCTGATTCATCAGATATGAGGGCAATAGGAAAAAAAATTTGGTTTTCAATATCATTTCCCAAATGATGAAGAATTTTTGAATTAAAAGAAATACTTACTTGATTTTGGTATAATCTTACCATTGCTCGTGCCTTGAACAATTTCTACTTCACCTCTTAATGAAATGAAGTTTAATTTTTCTTTTAAAAAGTTTTAGCAGATCATGCGATAGAATGATAGGTCATTCCAACTGTCTCAAACATAAGGTTAGCAAAAGTTATATACATAAGTCCATATATGGTGAGATTAATCGTATATGGTTCTAAAAATGGACTTATACTTCATCTATCATATCGCTTAATAAAATAAAACTAGTTTATAATAACCAGGTACTTACTGTAGGTCAGAGGTAGGTGATAAAGGCATGTCTCACTTCAGTTGTGGGGTCGATTCCCACAACCTTGTCCGACACAACGAGTTGTTGCTCGTCCTACGGGCTGTCCTTTTTCTAAAACTATACTATTATAACATTCCAGAAATAATATCAAAAAACAAGTTCTATCCTTAAATAATACAATCATATGTCCAACATAATCCATTCCAATATTTAGAATTATCCAAAATAAATTTGTCCAATCTCATAGTATAAAGAAAACGATTACTTGAAAGGACACATAACAAGCACATGAATACCATCATTTATCCCCCATATATCGGAAGATATATCTTGTTGCTCACATTCCAAACATGTGAATACCTTAATCATGTATTCTTTTGAAACATGAATTACCATATAACCTTAATGAAAACAAGAATGCTGTCAAAAGTTAACTCTTTCCACATACCAAAATCCCAAAATTTCTATATACTCAAACCATGATATCACTTTGTCCTTATATCAGTCATGATCTCATGAATACTATCAAACATTTCATTTTCTTCTTATCCCCTCATTATGCGCATATCATCTACTTTCTAAAAATAATTCAATCACATTTTATGGTTACCTGTACCATATAATTATTGAAAACCACAATAAACCATTACATAGATATTCCAATGTCCCACAATACTATAAATGAGATCCCTTTATATATACACATAATCATTCCACCACATTGTTTTCATACTCGACGTTGCTAATAGTGATCTCATGTGACTTCCCTTTGACCTTTGACTTAAGAGGTTGTTGATGTTGATCGTCATTAAAACTTGGATTAGGGCATTGGTGAGAATAATGCCCCATTTCTTGCACATGTAGTATTGAGGTGTTGGTGGAGCATTCTCGTTAGTATTTTCTCTATCCACGTCATTAGAAACCTTTGTCCCATTACATTGGCACTCAGTTGCTCGATGACCTTCTTTTCCACACTTGAAACATTTTCTAGTAGCTTTTAGACAATCTACAACATGCTTCCTTCCACACTTTGATCATAAAGAAACATTCATCTTCTTTTCACCATTGTTATGAGATTTCTCCTTGAAATCTATCTTTTGTTTCTTGTCAAAACCATGATATGGATATGTTACACCAACTTCCAGTTCTACCTTGATTGCACAACGCACAATGTATTCATAGCTACATAAGTCTCTTATTGTTAATGCCATTCGATGACTTGGTTTTAAGCCATTGAAGAATCGATCAACATTACTTTCAGGTTGGATGATAAATCCAGATGTATACCTTGCAAGCCTTGTAAAATTCACATCGTATATACCAACAGATTCATCATCCTTTTTCTTAAGCTCAAGTAACTCCTTCTCCATCTTTGTTTGAAGAATACGAGTGAAGTACTTATTGAAAAACAAGTTCCTGAACTCATCCCATTCCATGGATGCAATTTCATCTTGGGGCCATGTATTCTTAATTAGAGTCCCCCACTGGTCTGCTTCAACTTAAAAATAGTAAATAACTAAAATGACTATTTCATGTTCTGAACAGCGAAGTGTGTAAAATATCTTTTCAATGGTACTGATCCATTGTTCAGCAACAAGTGGATCAGAAGACCCACTGAAAGAAGGTGGATGTTGCCTCGTGAAGGACTCAATGGAATATTATTCCTTTCTCTCATCATTTGGTAGTCCAGAATGATTCATAGATTGTGTAAGTATAGAAATAAGATTTTTCACTCCATATCCCATAAAATAGGTTTGTTCATAAGGACAATCATTGCATTGTCTATTACATTGATCAACACGTTTCCTTTGGGTTCCATCCATTGTCTAAAACCCAAAAAGAAAAGCGTGAGAGGAAAAAATCATGCTATGAAAACAGCATAACAAAAGGTAATTACTTTAAATATACAACATCTTAGGTTTAATTCCTATATCTTTACCATAATTCTAGTACTATTACCTATACATCCTTAGGGACATCCCTAGACACTCCGTAGAAATATCTCTAGGGATTTCACTAAAGTTTTCGCATCCTAGTTTTCAAAGGTTAACTAAACCATTCCTATGATACCAATTGTAGAGACCCCAAACATGATGTACATGGACATTACATTACTTTTGAGTAATTCATAACAAAAACAGACACCAACGGACCGTAATAGTTTAGTGTCTTTGGAAACTCGGAATATAATCTTCTAATCTTGGTGAAAGATCTTCAACATCTCCCATAAAGATCGTCCCTTTTTTTTCATACCTAAAAACATTCTTTATTTACTGGGGAAAAGAAAACATATAAAGTGTGATCCTAAATGCTTAGTAAGGGTAATAATGGAGAAAATAAAACAAACCATATACATTTGAACTTCAAAAGATGAACATGACGTTTACACATCAACATCTTATGTTATGAAATAAATCTTGGCAGTACGTAAGGTATAGCTCAGAAAGGAACATAAATCATGATAAAATATCATCATAATAAAAAAATTAATTATGGAAAACCATTAAGCACATGATATGATTTCCATAGTAGCCAAGGCATTGCTGCCAAGACCATCTTAGTGGACAAAGTCCCTTTCTGAATCGAGTTCACTCCTCATTCTAGTCCTGTATCACTGAACCAGATTAAGTTACCATTCCATCCATGTATATCTCATGAGATATAAATAATTAACCAATTCATTGGAGGGAGATATAGGTCCCACCCATCTCATAATGAAATCATTCTTACGTGTGCCACAACATAAACATAAATCATTCATCATAACCCAAATAATTAAATGGGTTTTATAAACATCATCCCATCATAAAAAAATCCATATAAAACAAATGGATATCATTTCATCATAAGAAAAGTGAAACCATGTCAATCATAGAGATATTATACTTGACACATACACGTATGAAATAATTTCATCTTAGATGGAAAATTGTTTTGATAAAACACTTGAAATGAATTCTTGAGGAAAATATCCTTTATTCTTCAAAATAATTTTTTTTCACAAAATGCCCTATTATTTTAAAAGAAAAATATTTTGTTTAAAATAATCATGAAATATTGTAGAGTAAGCTTCATGAAAATAAGGCATTATAAAATCGTAAAAATCCGTTCATTCCATATAAATTTAAACAACATTATCCTCGTACTTTTGTCGGAAAAGTCCAAAAGTTCCTCGTATGGTAATCAAAATAAATATTCCATTAATAACATGTTGTTAAATTCAAAAATGGGTAAAAAAATTAATAATACATAACAAAACTTTTAGAAAACATGGACATGGATGATAACAACAAACCCAGTAAATACTTACGAATAAACAATCTCAGATAAGAACGAGATTGGAATAATTATCTCTTACCTTAGGTCAGAGATGCTTAGTATGTATCCGAACCTCCTTTATAATGATTTAAATAATGTCATTGAATTATTACAGAGTCATATTCATTGTTATGATATCATATATGGTTCACTTATGCCTTTATATTTCCCGTTCTTTGGTAAATTTAATGTTAAAAAAGCGTTTTGGGTAAAATCATTTTATTTATCGTACGTGTTTGGACTTGTTGTTCTTGATATTATTAATACTTATATCATGATTTAATTAATTCAAAAATTTAAATCATGATCTATATATCATATATATTTAGTATATATATATATATAATAGATATATGAATAAAATGAAATACACCGTTCATGGAGACGGTAGGCCGGACGTACGCATGAATGCTGTTTTCCTTTCCTCATTGACTTGAATGGAAGTAAGTAGATGAAATATATATATATATATACATAGATCCAGTAGATTAATTATGTCATATATTTCATTATTATTCATTATATATAATTTATAATCATTCTTGAATGGTTAACATGGAGAATGAATCTCATCGCGTCGTGGAGACGGTAATCCGTACGTATGCACGAGCGATGATATCATTCCCATAATTATTGAATTGAATTAGAGTGGATAATATAACATCTCATAATCAGTATTATGTTATAATACCTATATATAGTTATTCTTTAAACCATTATACCCATCCAGGTATGATGGTGGTGGAAAACAGATTACACCACGGTGTGGAGACAGTATTCCATACGTATGCACGCGCGGTGATTTCGTTTTCCGTAGGATGGATAGAAGGAGAAATGGGGTTGTTTCATATTTATAATATAATATCAGTATATTAGTGATACTGATGTTATTACTTTATAATGAAACAACTAAAGAATAAGAAGTTGATGAAGAAAGAAAACTTGAAAGAATCGGTAGAAGAGATTACCTCTTCTTCGACACACCTCTTTTAAGATTCCACTTAAAGAACTAGAATTGGTCTTTTGAGGATACAAGAACCTCTATAAAGTTTCTAGGGAAGTTGATAAGGAAAATCTGTAGGGGTTGGCCTAGAATGAAAGTTCAAAATTGTGTAAAGAGAAGAGGGAGGAGGTTCCCTTTTATAAGGGAGGAGAGGGGCACCTTAGAAAAAACATTAAAAATTATTTTATAATAAAGTAATATTCGGTTTATAATAGCTCAAAATTGATTTATTTAAAATCTAAAGTGGGTATGGGTAGAAATAATATCAACCAATAGGTTTTAGAAAAGTTTAGGTTACTATTTTAAACTTATCATTTAGATTTAACTATAAGGTAAATAATTTAACTTTTACCGTGTCTTCTTGTTTTCTTACACTATATGGTTAATAAAATTACTATAACAAGCCAAAATAACCCCAAGTGGTTCATTATTAATATATATAACCTTATCTAAGTCATTTTACTTAACCTTATATTTTTAAAAATATAATAATAATTAATAATATAATATTTGTTTTAAAAACTATTTTATGTCAATTTTCATACTATTTGGTTATTGATTTTTGTGAAACTCATAACAGCATGAGTAGTTCAGAAAAAGTTAATTAAATCAATACTAACATTTCATATTAACATAAAAAATTAGTTTAATTCATAAAAAGTCTCAAATTACATTTATTTGGGTATTTATAACATCAATTATGTTAATATTTTATTAATACGGTAATTACTGCATCATCATTGTGTCATAAATAAATTAAATTATTTCATGTCTAAAAATTATAAATAAAATAACATTATGTATAAAATATTTTTATCTTTCTAATGAATATTTATAGTCAAATTTATCTTATGTATATCCCTATATTAAAATTTGTTTAGTTATTAAACTTTGATTTTAACTCTTTTAACTCTTCTTTAAATAAAATAATAATAAGTGTCCTAATCTAATCCAAGTGGACATAAAGGGTAATATTTTATCCCTAAGGTTTTTTGGTCTAATTACACTTATACAATAGAATTAGGACATGTGTTAGGGTAATAATAATATCATTTTTACCCTTAATTACCCTATTTACTTTTAACCGTGGTAAATAAAAGTAAAAAGTTACTATTCACCAAAAATTATTTTTATCTTATTGAACCACATTTTACTCCATGATATTAATCATTTCTCTCTGGTTTTTGAAATCCCAATCACAGAAGCGGTAAAATTATGTTTTATGTCAATTTTCAAATTCTCCTAAGAGGTGGGTAAAAGACGGTGAATAGTTCAATAAATTTTCTTTATATATATAATTATTATAAAATGAATCCAACGAATTTCATTGAACATATATAGGGATTATGTATCTATTTTAACCTAAAATAAATTTAAATAAAATAAATAATTATTTAAATAAAAAGTCGGTTTTTAAATAGCAACCTAGTGTTTTCACTATTCATCAGAAATTTAATGTTTTCAGAAAAATACCAAAAATTTACCCTAGGCTAATTTTGATATTCTAAATCCAAAAATGAAGTCCATTTTGAAAGTTAGAATTTATAAAATTTCAAAAAGTGGGTATTACTATTCATAACAGATAGTTTATATAATATTTTAATAATATATCGTTGCTTAGTGAAACTCAGTATTGCGTACAACACACGCTATCGTGGAAGGTCGCGATTGCATGTAAAGCAAGCCAAGTCAGGGTTGCACGTAGTGAATGATTCCTATGTTGTTGTGTATAATAGAATCCAACCATATTTCATTTATACATTGAATATATATATATATATACACTCAATGGTGCGTAGAATAACTTCTATCAAACGAACTTGAAATTTTGTGTAACACGATCCAAGAATAGTGTTGCGTATACTGCAAGCTAGTACAGTGTTGTATATAGAACAAGATAATATTGGTGTAGCATACAACACAAGACACCAAATAAATTAAAAAGAATACTTCTCAAAAAATCTCGGGGTGTTACAATGGTCCCCTCTAACGTAAAATAAATTGTCTATAATGGGACCTCCATGAACTGATTGTGATTTCCAATGAAAAGGTCATCATTGATTGAATTTTCATCTAACCCTGTTGTTTTTTAGTCACTATTAGAAAAATAAACCAATTTTTGTTTATTGGATCTGAGACATAATATACTTTCACATCTTGTGATGCCATTTTGAATGACTCTTCCTTTTACCCTTCCATACTAAAATTCAACCTAACGAATCCTATTTAATCATCTTTCTCTTTATTCCTATTATCAACAAAGTTTCTTTAGAAAATATGAACATGAATTTTTTTAACATATAAGTCATATATCTATTTGATAATGAAAAAATATAACATATTCATATAAATTGGTATTCTATCCTTCGAGCCAGATATGAGAATCACTTCGGCCACAAGCATAACTCCAGTATTTTGCATCATACTGTAGTCATATTGTTCTTTTCTATATAACAAATATCCATTTATTACAAAACCAGTGTAATATAAATCAGTTTTATTTGGTCCCCATGTTTTCCATAAATGTATTTTGGCATTTGAATTTTAATTTTAAGATAAATCCATAGATAAATGATCTTGTAACCATTCTATAAATTGTTGATTATGTGTATTTCATATCCATCATTCATCCCTTGATAGAATCTAAGAATTTATTTCTGTTATTAAAAATATAGATCAAAATCATATGTATTATGTAAAATTTAAATGTGTTCTTTCTCCCGCTCTGTGATAATAATGGTAAGAAACATCTCTTTTGGAAATCACTTTATCCATAAGGTGTTCATGATGATGAGATACTGAGAGACTAATTATATTAGAATCTTCTAAGTAATCAATATGGAATTCAATAGCTTCTTTTATAATATATTGTTCTTCAATACAACCTTCTAGATGAATTAAATTTTTTACATTCTATTTCAAAATCTTTAAATATCATTCATTGAGGGTGTATCCATCCAAAATGGTTAAGACCACATAGTTTAACATCTCTATCCAAGTGAACCGTCAGGTGGACCATAATATCAAGGAATAATGATTGGAAGGAAATATCTAATTCACAGAATATGACTAAAAACACCTTATTCATGATTAGAAAATTCACCTAGTCAATATATTTAATGAATATGAATTGAAAAAGAAGAAGATTATGGTTAATGTATACCATAAATATTTATGAAGAATGCAACATAAATAGTCGGGCATCAATTCTTTCATTAAAACTTGATAATCTTGTGATTTGAGTCCTCGTAACATAAAATTAGTCATCTAAACGACAATTATTATATTTTAGGAATACCCCTATGAAATTTTGAAGCATTAAGGAGAATAAAAATTTTCCATTCTTCTTATCTGTATATTGTGTATGCTACTAGTGGAAGAAAAGTCATCCCTTTACCCTTTATGGGTGCTAAATCTTCCCTTATCCACATTTCAATCATTTGAAACCTAGAATTGATGCCATATTTGTTTTTAGTAAAATTTATTAATGTTCCAAGTTCACTATCAAATAATTATTATTCAACATATATGAAACCATTAAAATATATGATGTACAAAAAATTCCAATATGGAAATTCAATGAAAATTGATCCATTTTTCCAAAATAATTTCATAAGTTTTTTTTTTAAATATTTTATCAAAAAAGTTTCAACATATTTTACATTATTGAATAGACGATCATCCATTAGTGGAGATAGTGTTTTAACTTGTTTAGTATTCCCAAATAATGATTTTTTCTAGGATCAGAATTTATTTCATCAAGAAAAATATTTTTGATGTCTTAAAAATACAGTCTTCAAGGAATGTTTCAACCTAATTGAGTATGTGAATTCTTCACAAATGGTAGAAACCAACATTCCTGTAATGCTATAGCCATAAAAATTTTTATATGAAGTAATGTCATTTATAATCCTATAAAACATAACCCCCAATTTGAATTCTAAACTTCTAAGAGAATCATACATTTTAACATTTATACCCCAAATAAATTTCAGATCATTGATCAATGAACCTAAATAGACATCAATATCCTTACCATGTTGTTTTGGTCTAAATATAAGTAGAGAAAATATAATGTATTTTCACGTCATGAAAAACCATGTTAGAAATTTATAATTTAAAAACATGGTAGGCCATGTACTATACATACATACACCAAAAAGATTTATTGCCTTTATAGATGATGCAATAAGTTTTTTGGGATCATTTCTAAATTGAGGATACTCTTAATAAATATTCTTCCACTAAGGAGAGTTTTATAGATGACATTGTTTCCCATATTTAATTATTGTATCTATATTTACCATCAATTGTATCATAGTTTATAGGCATATATATAGTATTCTAAATCATGGAATTATAGAAATTTATCATACAGTATTCAATGGAATTGATTCATCTATCTTGTATCGGTCTACACCAAAGTTAATTTATTTTATAATTGATTCACGTTCCTTGTGAAAAAATATAAAATCATTTGGAAAAGAATATATTTTTTAGAGACAATTCCCATTGAACATATAATTTATTTTAGTGTTATATATTCATCAATGAAGTTCATTTTCTTCTAGTATCATATCATTCATAGGACTAATTAGTTTTTTTATGATTGTGTTGCTCCATCCACTTCAATGTTTCAAGTTATATAACTTCAATACAGCTAATGATGTTGTTTATTTAGTAAAAAGAGTATAAAATAGTCATTTTCCCAAAATATTTCACTTCTCGAGTAACTTTAGACAGTCATGAAGGACATCATCAATTTCAATTTTCATTTCTACCATAAGATATCTATAATAATTTACACTAGTATTAAAATTAAATTATTTATAAACTATAGTATCCTCCCAATATTTGTACACATTTAGTTATTCCTGTTTTTAATACAATATTTTTATCTCTAATCTATTCTGTAACAAATTAACTATTATTCGAACTCTTAAGAACAATTTTTTTTAATAAAAAAAAGAAAAAAAAAAGAAAACAAGATTTTATAAGTGTTGTATAAATGATCAATTGAAAACATGATGAACAATTTCAAAACATCTTCATAATCTTTTTCCATATGATTAGAATGAACCTATTTTCGATTCATATCTATCCTATTTATTTCATAAAATATACATTTTCTATAAAAAATAAATAAATACACATAAGATATTCAGAATCAAAGGATAAAGTTATAGACAATTCTAAAAAGGGGAACCCAAAAATGGAATGTAATCTGTTATGATTCCTAACAATATATCATTTCACATAAGAGTGACATGACAAGAAACAACACATGGTAAACTTGTAACTATAATTATAGGTTCTCGATTGGATGTTGTGTGAGGAATAAATGATTTAATTCTAGGATAATTTCTCTAACATTTCTATGTGTGATTCCAATAAGTTTTTTGATTTGATTTTTAATAATTTCTTTACTTAGTATGTCAAGGGACATGTGGTGTTTCATTGATAGTATGAGTAGAGATTTAATGGAGTTGGAATGCTTAAGTGACTATCACCTATCAGTGGGAAATTATTAGGTATGATTAATACAAGGATATAGAAAAAGAAACAAGAAAAGGAAATCATATCAGACATTTGAACATTGAAGAGTATCAGTCTTCCCTTGATCTTTTTTTCTGTTAATTATGATTTCATTCCAATGATTGGTATCCACATAAAGAATAAATAAATCAAATACCATTTACTATCATTTACCATGTTCTAATACAATGTACATCATAAATCTAGGGCCTTTGTATCATTATTTCATGTATAATTATAAACGATCTTATTGAAAATAATAATAAAATTGATTTATTACTCAACAAAATCACTTAAACCCATATAGTAATATAATCCTCACTAATAAATTAGTTGGTAACAAAAATTAATTTTTTTTTGGATGGAGGACATCCCCTGGAAATTCTTATATCTTTTATTTTATTTATTTGTTACCAATCTTTCTGATTTTTTATAAAATTATCTTTACTCAGAACATAAAAGGTCATGAAATCCCTAGTTATTGACACAAGGTCAAGGAGCATAGAATTTCATGAAGCAAATGGTTAAATCTGTTATTGAATATATAATTGATATTCTATTCCACGTAACTTTATTTTTTGTAGATTATTCTAGACCATGTATTGTAACAATAAAAATATATATATATTTATTATAATTCATTAACTTCTTGTTCGTTATCACAATCCATAAATTCATATAATGATTAAAAAAATTGTATTTGTTTATATTAATATACTTTTGAATAACTAAAATATATAATATTAATCATTCGTGTAGTAATATTAATGATGTTTCCTTTTTCATCAATAATAACTATTATAGGAAGATAAAATGTTACATTCCATCCAGACATTAGTCAACCATTTTATAAATTTATAATATTTATATTTTCAAAAATACTTTTCCACTCATAACTAAATTGGTCATTTTTTATACACAATTATCTCTATATCCTGGTTAATTAGTTATATATTTTCATTTATCTTGTTCATCTTTTTTTGATATTATTCTTTATATATATTCATCCATATTTATATACCTTTTTCAATGCATTGATGATCCATACCATTCTAAAACTGTTATATTACTCTATTTGAACAAGGGTGGGTATATGTATAATAAAACATATTGAACTAGACTTTATAAATTTTAGTAATGTTTACAATAAACCTATAAATATTAGACAAATTAGATATCCTCGCTAGTTGTATTTCCCTATACACATCTATGATTTGATAATTATTTATTTTTATAGATGACATTCTAAACATAATATTGTAAATAAAAATATATTTATACATCCCATTAAAGGTATATCATTACTTTCATGGGTGAACAATATTCATTTGACTCTACCTATGAAATTTTACTATCCATGAATTTGCATCTTATTGAAATGATAATTCATTAGTAGTTAACTGTATAACCCTAATTATTTTTTTAAAACTAAATAAATTATTTAGTCAATAAATATTATTTCATTCACTATCATTCGTTCTATATAATTTCCTCTTAAAAATAATTTTTATATCTAAAAAAATTAATGTTACCCGATAGAGTATTTTTAAAAGCTTCACTACTCAAAATGGGTAGCTATATCCTTGGAATGATCAGATAATACCCATGCCGATATAGTCAAATAGAATTACTATATAGATTAAAAATGAGATTGGATTATCCAATAACTCTCCTAAAATAAAATTTTCCCTAAACTATGTAATTTTCTATATAAAAAACACTGATATAGATTTTAAGCATTAATCTAAAGTGACTCTTCAAGAATAGACTTACTTTATGATATTTTCATCCCTTATACTAGTCTTCCTAATATTCTTATTCCTACAAATCCTCTTCGTTATATCATATCTCTATTATTATATACAATGTAAATTCTATAATTTTTTCCTAACACTATCATGGAAAAAGACTCAAGTGTAGGTGTGGGTTAATTGAGTGACTTAAAATGTTATTAAAAAACCAAACACCAATATTCTTATGGGTTTAGTTTTATCCTTTATCGAATATTTACATTATAAAACAAATAAAATGTAAATAATGTTTATGATAATAGTGGGTTTTTTAGTGGTTCATTACTATAAATACTATCCTCTAGTAAATTCCATCAACAACCAATGTAGTTTTCAATAATATTTATTTAGATCAATTTCCATGTGATCTCACTACTGAGTGAATGAATATAAAACCATGTAGGAGTTTCATTGATTTTTTTTCTATGATCTCCATTACAATGACTATACATGTCCTTTAGATACTTTTCTTATGGATATTATAGATGAGTAAAAGTAACAAAAACATTATCTCTTACAATTTATACTATAAGTGAGAACTGAAAATAGAAATAAGAAATGATAAAAATGTTTGATATAGTTGGAAACACATAATTGAATACATTAAAAGAATAATTAATGTTTCATAATTGTAACAAACTTTTTTCTTCTTTATTATCAATTTTCATTCAAATGAAAAGTTATATTAAATTTTAAAAGTTTTAAAATAATCATGATATTCATAATTTTTAAATATATTATATTGTTTATCAAACTAACAAAAATTTATATATATAACTTAAAAATAATTTTGACTATTCCATTATCCCTTTATTAAAAATAAATTAATTCATCAAATTCTATTAAAATATCCTTGAATGTATGAAAAATCATGATTAATAAGAAATATGATTTTTTTTCTTAAAAGGACTTTAATATAAATATGTATATGTGTGTGTGAGAGAGTGGGAGAGAGTGTATGTGTGTGTGTATCTGACAAAAAAATTCTGCAAATAAATATGAAAACAATCCTAGAAGAAATACATTTTATAAATCTAAACATGTCTTTTAAAAATTTAATATCTACAATTTATCACAACTTTTAAGGTGGGATTTGGACTTCCATAAAATTAGAAACTAAATCAACCCGGTCATACCTCTTTCAAATCAATTTAACATTTATTGTATTCAAATTTAAACAATCATCTCAAATAAATATGAAACATAAAAAAATAATACATTTTAATATACATAAATTTAACCAATATATAATACGTAATGGTAAAAAATTTCATGTTGAAGGATACATTAAATGTATCTTATCTGAATATGTAATGGGGAATTTTATTCTTTTAGTGTAAGTAGACAATAATAACCACATTAGTGAAATGTGGCCTAATAAAGAATATATGAAATAATTATTAAAATATATTTCATCCTTATGAAATTCATAGGAGATATGATCTTCCACCATTAGGATGCATCCACACTCCATCGAAGGAAGCTTATGCACTGGAGAAGTGGAAGAGAACCTGTACGAGGTTGTGCTAGAGAGCTCTGAGAATGGGGTGACACTAAGATTATAATGAAACCAATGGTATTGGACTATTTTGGAAATACAAAAATAAAAACAAAACAATCTAATTGAGTAGGACCTATGCAATCCATAGTAGGGTAAAATCAGGAATGCAGGGACCCACAAACATGGAACCGGAAGAGGAGGATAAATGATGGTGGGGACTTTATTAACAGAGATTAGGAACATGGAACCTTGAGGCCATCGACACAAAATAATATTGAACTATCTCACACTACACAACCCAAAAAAAAGCAATGAGAGAGGATGAGAAAAAAATAGCATTCCTTAGATTTCCGTCTTGATTCATTTGAGAGAAGTTTGTGGGAGAGCAGTGGAAGAACTGGACATCCACGAGAGATTGAATGGTGTGACTGAAATTAGTTCAGTTAGGGTTATTTTTAAATTATCGAGGAGTTATTTTATTATCACTTCTAAAAAAGAACTGATAAAATCAATTTTTTAGCGCTAAAACCTTAGTGCTAATAAATTTTACTTTTTATTTGAATTTAATTATAATTGACTATACATCATTAAAAATTTATATAATTATATGTATATTTAATAAATATATATTAATACAAATATAAATATGTTAAATATATTTTTTATTTCAATATATTTATTATAATTTTATATTTATTTAAAAATATGATTATTTATTTATAATTAAATAAATAATTGTTTTTAAAAATTATACATTATTATTTATAATTATAAATATATAATTTAAAAAATAAAGTAAATATACATTTATAATTAAATATATTATTAAATATATTTTTGATTATAAATATATTGATATCATAGTATATATTTATATATTTATATATTTATTTAATAAATATATATAAATATTAATGTAAATACATTAAATATATACATTATTTAAATAAATTTATTATAATTTTATAATTATAAATATATTTATATCATTTTATATATTTATATCATTATATATATTTATATAATTATTTAAATATTTTTAATAATTATATATAAATATATTAAATATATTCATTATTTAAATATGTTTATTATAATTTTATAATTATTTAAAATTATAATTATCTATTTTTAGTTATATTAATAATCCTTTTTAAATATTATATAAACTTTTTTTGAAATTATTAATATATAATTTTCAAAATGTAGTAAATATACATTTAGAAATATATTTATTTGTAAATATATTTAAAATTATTTATTTATAATTATAAATATATTTATAAAATAATATATATCTATGTTATTGTAGATATATTTAATATATAAATATAAATATAAATATAAATATAAATATAGTATATCGATTCTATATTTAAATATATTTATTTAATTTTATAATTATAAATATATTTATTTCATTTTATATATTTATATCATTATATATATTTATATAAATATTTATATTTATATCATTATATGTACACTAATCCCGTGAAAGGGTGAGATGGACGAAGATGATACGGGAAGCGACACGAGGGAACTATGGCGGTTGTTAGGGTTTCTGATCGGCGATGGATTTACCTCACTTTCTCGGATTCAATCGACTTGACGTGCGATGGATCTGTGCGAAGGATGTGGTTTCAGAGGAGGATGGGTTGAAGGCTGCTACGATGGCTGTGGATTGCGCAGAAGCAAAGCCTCCTTCCAGCAAACCATCTGATCAGTGTGCTAGGGTTTCTTCTTCGAACATGGAATCTTTGAGGGCTCATTGGTGTTCCATCATGTGGTCAACGCTCTTTTGTTGATGTGATTAAGGATTCTTTATCATATCAGAAAAGGAATGAGGACCCCTATCATATGAAGATCCTTCGAAATGGCTCTTTGGCTCATGTTGTGGCCAAACCTGGTGTGAGTGCTGAAAGATTGGCATTAGGTGATAACTCATTGATTGATCGTGTTGTCCTTCCTAAAGGTGTGCTGCCCTGGAAATGTGAAGAGTTATCCCATATAATATCTATGGTGTGGGGATTTTATAGTTGGAAATGTGTCTCCCTGGGGCGGGGATTCTTTCAATTCCTATTTCCATCAGCTGACTTGAAGCTAATGGCTTGGAGTTTTGGCTCCATGTTTCTAAAGCCGGGGTGGATTCATCTGCATGAATGGTCACTAGAATTTAATGTCTCAAATGAAAAATATTTCTTCGCTTAGGTATCGGTGTGCCTTCATGGGCTTAATTGGGTTCTTTGGCACCAATAGATCTTGCATGATATCGGGACGTCAATTGGAACACCCATCAGTCTTGATAAGGAAACAACAGATGTTTGGTATGGGAACTTTGCTAGAATGTTGGTGGTAGTTGATCTCAGCTCCACTATCATTGACACGGTAACACTTTCTGTTCCCTCTGATCAAATTTTGATTGATGTTGAATACGAAAACAAACCTCTCTTCTGTACTAAATGCATGGTTGTGGGGCACTCTTTGGATTTTTGTCGTAAGAACATCACTTGTATGGAGTGTGGGATGCGAGGACACCCCTCCAATCTTTTCCGACGTAAGCATAACATGAAGGATTCGTCCTCACCAAAGCATGTCATCAAAGATAGTGACCCTCCTATGAAGTCAACCCCGCTTGAGGAGCTGACTCCAAGGAATGGAAAAGAGTTGATTATTGATGCTAGTACGACAATATCTTATAGTGTCCCTTCTAGATCTCCAGAGTCTGAGAATCAGAGTCATGTGCTCGCTTTGACGGAGAATGATACTACACAGCTGAATGTCTAAAAGAAACCTTTTTCTTCTGCTGAACAGAGGAACATCTCTGATGAAGGAACAGAAAGGGTCGAGGCCTAAACTCCGAGAAATGGGGAGTCGATCCCCTACAAGTGTGGGGACACTCGTGATGAGGGTAAGGAAAGTGATAAGGATATGAATAGAGTCTCATACAATGATATTGTTCGAGGATAAAAGAAAAGAATATCTAACAGTGATGGTGTCATGACTGCCCCAGTTTCAAGGAAACCAAGGAATGATTACTCTGCAGTTCTGAGGACGGTGACCACTAGGTCATTTTCTAAGAAGTCTAAGGAGAAGTTATCCATTGAGCAATTGGAGCGGAAGAAGAAATATATCAAGATGCTCAAACAATATGAGCCTCAATCAGAATGGGAATCAGCTGATGCCGATGATCTGACCAGGTATGAATGTGGTGATTATGACTATTCTGACATGTAATCTCATGCTCTCTCTCACTTGTTTGTCTCTATAGTTTTTTTATTAATAAAATTGGGGGTCCAAGCATGCTTGGATCTGGATTTTTGGGTATATAACCCAAGCCAGTGTGACCATGGGCTGGCCCGTGGTTCAAAAATTTATTTAAAAAATACATACAAAGTATAAATGAAAATGGAAAATTAAAACCAACGACAAGTCACATCACATTACAAGAAACTCATTTATGAAATCTGGCATTACCTCTGCCTCTTGGGTGATGCCCCCTTCACCATGTTTTAGGTTTCTCCCATGTCCCATTACCAATATCATCTGGTGGGGATGAATTATTCACTGGACCTGGACCTAATGTTGACTTGCCTATTTCAATGTCTTCACCTCAATGAGCATTCCTGAATAATTTAGAAAATACCTCTTTTCTATTGGACCTATTCATGATGTAAAGAAAGCTATGTGGCCATACCAGATTCCTCACTTACTATTCATCTGAAGTGTCTTTCAGCATGGATGTATGCATCACATAATGATTTACAATGATAAATTAAGGATGATCACCCTATTGTAGCATTATTCCACAATTATGTAGAGGAGAATTGAAGGAATTGATATTCACCACATTTTTCGTGTCATGACACTTATCTTTACCCTTCCTTCTCAAGGAAGAAAAATCTTTTTCTATAAGAAAATTCATATCCACTTCATCTTGAATAGAAGTTTAGAGTTTCTCTGATTCATAATAATGATTAACACCATCAACTGGATCCTACTCTCTTATATTGTCATGCTCATTTTCAGCAGGTATATGTATGCTAGGTAGTAGAGTTCCTCCACTTAAGGATTCCACATACTGCCCAAGTTGCATCTATAAATTAGTATGAGATGAATAAATTCCTTGTTGTTTCACACCCTCATGATCCCAAGCCTTACTCTTATGACTACTATCCACTAGCGGAGCAGCACCTACATGCAATACATTACTTGAACCTGCTTCCATGCCACTGGAAGCCATCAATGTAGCAGCGCATAAGAAATTCTCAGCATCACCAAGTCTATATTCTTACCTAGGAACATCAGAAGCTTTTTCTAGGAATTCATCAATAGGATCTGGTTTCTCTTCATCTAAAATCTACACCCAAGACATGGAAGTATTCACACCCATCTCAATACCCCAATGAAACTGCAGATCTGAAGTAGCCCTCCCATTCTGACCGAGCTGCATAGGTTCCTCAGTAGAGGAATCCTACCAAGACCTACCAATTGCCTTCACCTAGCATCCCATAGGAACCTTTTGCCTAATGGGTTTTGAGTTTTTATGGAACAAATTAGCATCATGTCATCCTGTGAAGAAAAGGTCACAAATAATCATTCTTCTATGATTCATAAGTTCATGCCCGAGGACCCTACATTCTATAAAAAATTTGGGAATATTTTTATATTAAATACTTGGTGAAATATCCTCATCGTCAGTATTAAGAAATATCTTGTTAATTAAATTAGAGAACAAATCAACCTCAACTAGAAGGTGAGTGAAATGACCAAACCTCGACATTTCAGTTTCTTTATACATTTTGATTGGGATCTCAATTGCCATTGAGATATCCGAGAATATCTTAGGATGTTATAGAATCTAATTCAGTGTATATACCTTGACCCATAGCTACACTGAAAAGATTTCAATCTCTATATGTTTGAATTGCCTATCACATTCACGAATATGAAGAAATAAAAGTTGAAGAGAAACTAAACAATACCCCCAGGCACACATTTTCAGACGAGGTGAAGGGAAAAGTAATTGAAATAACCCTAAACCTAGAGTAATACACTTTGAAACACCAAACTTTTCCAAGCTATTCAACCAGATCAGATATTTTCTATGGCATCGACCCCTTAGGAAAAATTAAGAAAGGAATTAATGAAAACTCAGCCATTACCATGAACTTCAAAATCAATGCTAGATTTGCCTTTATATGAAAAATTGAACCCTTATTCTAGATGACACCCATTCTTGAACCCCTGAAGAGGGAGGGAGAATGATTAACTGTACAATCTTTCACCAAAGAAGCCTCGTCCCAAACAATTTTCTTAACCTAAAAATTTACAAAATTCTTGTGAGAGTCGAAATAACCCTATATGAGGAATTCATCCATCGAATGTGAAGAGACTATCCTGCAGAAACTCTAGTTATCATCGATTCAAAGAGAATGGAGCTCTTGAAGAACCCACCCATTTTCCTGCTCTCATTATATATACACACATAATAAATATAGAGAAATAGAAATATAAATAGAAATATAAAAAAATATATTTATTATTTAAATATATTTATTATAAATTTTATCATTATTTAAATATATTATTAATTATTTATAATTATATAAAAAATTTCAAAAAAAATTATTTATTTATTTTTATTTATAAATATATTAATTTATAAATATATTAATTTATAAATAATATAAATATAAATTTATAAGTATTTATTTATAAATATATTTTTAATATTATTAATGAATGTATAATCTTAAATTCTGGAATATTAAAAATGAGTGAAGTTGAATAGTTAAAAATGAGAACACTTTAAAAATATTGAAAAAATGATAAGTTTTATTAATTAAATAAATTATATAAAATATGGATGTGTATTCAAGTGAAGATGATTATATATTAAAAATATTAAAAAATAGTAACAAAATATATATTAATAAATATTAGAAAATGGTTAAATTCAAAAAAAATAGAAATTTACAAAAAAAATAAATATGAATAAAAAATACTAACTGTAATTATATTATAAATAAATAAATAAAATTTACGGATTAAAAACACAATATATTAAATATATTATGTTGTTAAATGAAATTATAAATTGAATATTAGAATTTAAATGAATGACAAAAATATTAGGTTCGTGTGTTTATATATAAGATTTCATTAATTGCATAAATATTTGTGGGGGTGAAATTAATTAAATTGTTTAATATATAGTTTCTATTAATGAAATAAATAATAATAATAATGAATAAATTTGGATAAAAATTATAAATTAATAAATATTCCATATTGAATAAAAATATAAAAAATGATAAAATTTACCTATTAGAAACACAATATATACTAAATATATCATTATATAGATATAATTCAAAAATAAATATTAAAAATTAAATAAATTAAAAAAAAATTATATGTCTATGTTTTTGTGAATGAAAATACATTAATTACATATATATTTGTGTGAAATCAATTTAACACACATTAAGTATATGTTTAATTGAAATATCAAAAAATATTCAATTAATTGTCAAATACTTTATACAATTAGTCAATATTTTTAATTAATAATAATTATTCATTATAAAGATTTTTCCTTAAATATGTCTTTTTTCATGTAATCATATTCTTTTTTGTATTATATAAATTATATTTTAGGAAATATAATATATATATTGAAATATATATATATATATATATATATATATTTCAATATTAAAAATATTAAATACATTATTGAATAATTATGTATAAAACTATTAAAAATGAATATGACATAAATATATTTTTTAATTATTACATGTTTTTGATTATCTATATTTTTATTTGATATATATTATTTATTAATATTTATAATTAATTTATATATATTAATAATTATTTTGTTAATAAACTTTAAAGAAAAATTATTTATTTATTATTTTTTGATTAATTATTACAATTTTGTCGTTTTTACAAAAAAAATATAGTATCTAGGAAAACCTTATCCTAACAAATTTATTGAAAAATAAAGATAATACATGAAAAATATAATGGACGCGTTCAAACAATGGTTATTACCTCATCCAAAAAAGAAAACTACAAATGAGGAGAAACAGGATCATCCTTACACTCAACATATTCCCATTCTATCTATGAATTCTTCTGATTAAAAAGTGTGGATTATATTTCACTAAGCTTAACCTGCTCTAGAGTGAGCTCCATACGAGTAGACCTGGAAGCCCGACCATGCCCATCATTGACAACGAATTATTCTGATTAACCTTCTCCTTAGTAAAAGTTTTAATTTTTTTACTTACTCATTTTTTATGTTTATTTATTTAATTATTTCGATTTATTCATTTTATATATGTATATGTAATATATAATATTATTTATTATTTATAATATATATATATATATCTATTAAAGTTATTAATAATTATTTAGTTAGAAAAACATTTATATTTTTTTTAATTTAATAATTTTAAATTTTTTTGGTTGAAATATTTCAATTTTTTAATATGATTAATAATTTTTTTTAATTTTTTTGTCCTATATAAAAAAATAGGGGTTATGGGTTAATGGGTCGAGGCATCTATAAGCCCGAATGGAGGGGGAGGTGGGCTGGGCCGAGTAGGATTCAACCGTTTGTATGCAAGTGGGTAAATAATATATGATGCATATACTGGGCCAAGGCCCACATGGTCCTATTCTCCCATATGTGTTTTTGTAAAATGAATGAGGGAGCCCATCCTAGTAGTAGGCTTCTCAGGTACGGTTTTGGTTGAATCATATATTTAGAAGCGGTCAAACATCCACTATTTTGATGTGGGACTCCTGTATACATAAAGAACTTTATCAGCACTTGAAAAAGTGCCCATAAAGATTAACATTTATCAGTGCTAAAAATACGTCATTGATAAAGGTATCATTTATCATCACTAAAAACATTGATAATGGTTACCCTTTATATGAACTAAAAAATTCCACTATTAAAGGTTGCCTTTTATCAGCCCTTTTTTACTTGAAAAAAGGTATCCTTTATCCGTGTTTTTGTGCATAGATAAAGGAAGCCTTTATCAGTGCTTTTATCTAGAACTGATGAAGGATAATGCATTATATTGCACGTTTTATGGTAGTGAAACCTCTATAAAATCATATATGTGTAAAAATTAACACAATCCTTATTCCATAAATAATATCTCAGAATAGTGTATATATTCCCTAAATCCTATAATACAATAATATTTACCAAATATTTCCTAAATCACTTAGTTATCAAAAAACTAAACAATTTCATGGTTACTAATAATATTCCACTTTATAAATTTCAATCATATACTAATGGATATCTCTCCCTTAATCATTTATTCTCTAAGAAATTATCACTTTACCACTAAATCACTTTTCTTGGATATAGATTCCATTCAATATATACTTTCAAATCATTAATTTAAATCTACTATAGAACAATCCATAGATGTTTCATGATTATTATAAAATTAATATCATTGATATGACACATATAAAAATAATTCCACTTCAATGATTTACATAGACTAGGTCCTTCCTTGGTATAGGAATTATCCTTGGGAATAGGGCATTGACTCACATAATTCCCATATTCCACAAACACAATACATTAAATTATAAATGGTTTCTTAATATAAAATTTATTTACTTCAATCATAATCTTAATTTTTCCTCAATAATTCATTGATCCGTTCCCTTCAATTCCACACATATAACATTTTACCTTTTCTTTGGTACATTCTCAGGGGTGCATCTTTCAAAAAACCGGAGTGAAATTAATCTTTATAACCTCCATTGTCTCCACCACCCATGATCTTAGTGATCTTTATACATATCTTGGTTTGGAGAGTGTGAGAGTTGGTTTTGATTCAAGTTGTTATTAATATATTCTGATAAATGATTGTGTGTAATCACAATATCTTTCAACCCAATAATCATCCAATTTAGTTGTTCATGATCACGATATGGTTCATCACATTTATTGTCCACATGGTTCCATATTATTTTATCCATACATTGACAAACACCAAAAAAAATATTATATCTATAAATAATCATAATGGTAAATCATGAAATGTCATTTATAGGATGTATAAATCATGACACATTCTTTTTACTCAATGATAACTTAGGTTTAACATAGGTCATCCACAGATATCATCTATTCAAATACTCTATAATGGTTTACATGGAAAAACGTGGTTTCAACCATGAATAACCACTAGGATTTTCAGAGTAGGTGTGTAGTAAGGGAATGTTCACCATTAACTATAATGTAGGTTGATATAATGTCAAAATACCCATTTTAGTGTCATTACCCCTAGATTCTTCTATGCCAAAACCACTTCCAGTAATAGTATTGAGAAGTTGATATATTTCTTGGAAAACTATATAATCTCAAACTTATAAAAAAATTTATCTTCTTACAATTAGACATATACATAAAGTCTATTGTCGGGTTATTTTCCTTAATATATATTTTCCTATAACTAGTTCTAAAGGTTTTTATTAAACTTCCTATAAAACCAACATTAATAACCTAAACTATAGTAAACTACAATCGGGTTATAAATTATTAGATTGGAATAAGAAACAAGTGATCTCACCCCTATGGACCAATTGGTTTAGTAGTCTTGAAGAGCTAGATACATATATGATTCCCATTTTTACAATGTAAATAAAATATAAAACATAACAAAATAAAATTTTCAACATCCTTGAAAATCATTCAAATAATTATTCTAGATATCATTGGGAAATGAATAAAAAATAAATGTTAGATAAAATGATCAATAAATTTTAAGTACCATAGAATCAATCAATACAAAATAAGGCATAATCAATATGATAATATAAAGAACCGAAAAAACATTCTATTTAATCAATAACTTGTGAATAAAGAGCATCTATTGAGACTATCAAAGTAATAATATCATAGAAAATAACAACAAAATTATTAATGTAGTAACTGATTCATATCATATGTCATGATCATAGATATCATGGTATCTTTATCATCAATACATTTCTCCGAGACAGTATAAACATCAGGTAGACATACCATAAAATTGAATTTAATATAGATATCAAAGTAGTTTTTCTCAGGACACCTGTTGATGAATTGAATGGTTATATAATTTAAGGCTCCATCCATCACATCATGTCTAATTCATTCTTCACATATTTAATGATCAATTTAATTCATGAAAAATATACCTTATCAAAATATATCTATTTGAGTAATGAATAAAAAATATCAATATTTCCCATGTCAATCAAATAACCTGAAAAGTAAAACACAAAATTTAAATGTTTTATATGGTTTAGGAAATAAGCATATTCAGGATACAAAGAATATGGATATTTAATATAAATGAAATTTTCAATGTCACAAGAAAGTGAATGTTTTAAGATAAAGTTAACAATCCAAAAATTAATAAGAGATAAAAGTTGACTTTTAATTTATAGAAAATATAGGTTTTGAAATTAAATTATGCCCATTAGAAAAATATTTAAAATAAAAGGAAATATTTAAGCAATAATAATGAAATAGGATACAATGAAAAAACATTGGAAACTGGTAGATGTAGGTAAGAGTTTAAAATGGTTATGGTTGTGGTAAAATCCATTAACATTGTATATTTTAAAAATCAAATGAATATTTGTAAGAAACATTTACAAAAACTTTTTAAAAAGAATTTAAAGTTTCCTTTAAATTTGTTTAAAACTTCAAAGATAAAAAATAATTTAATTAATAAATTATTTTTGTAATTAAAAGGAATTTGGTAAACCAATTTTAAAATAATTAACCTGGAAGAAATACATACTCGCTCAAAAAAACAAATACAATCTTCATTTATTCTAATTATTTATTTTCATGATTCAACTAAAAAAATGGTAAAATGTTATAATAAAAAGTGGAAACTCCTTATATATATTAAGGATATGATTTTTTTTATTTTTTAAAGTATATATTATAAATTTACTTTAAGTGAAATAATTGTAATCCCAAATAAATGAGATTTAAAATAAATTAATTCATCTTCAGTAACATTAAAATTATATACCAATGAATGTGTAAACATGAAATGAAACATTCAGCACCATTAATAAAAAAATACTCTTATTAAAAACCTTAATGAATCAGTATATACATCACATATAAATAAAAAGGTTCGTAATAAAAATTATTTATCAACCGGGGAAATCGAGATGAAATCCCTTTTAGTGATCATATAACTTGGGAGATAATTTAATTAATGAAGTTATTATGTAAAAAAAATTGAAGATACATAAAAAACTAGTGGAAATATAATATAAGACAATAAATTTATTTTTTCCACATAATCATGGCATAACCTAGTTGATGAGGTAGAAGTATAACCCAATGAATGGTAATTGAATTAAGAAACCTCCTACCTCACAATACCCCTTAGTAAAACAAGACTAAAACTAATGTTGTAATGGTTTTAAAAAAGTTATTAATTTATAAAAAAATGATATTAATATTTATTATATCTTATATTATCCTCTTATAACAACTTATAACCCATTCTATAAAAATATTTCATTATTATCAATCTTTCACATGTTAACTACTTTATTTTCTCACGCATGCTAAGAAGCTCTTGTCTGTGTACTTTGATTATAGTTCCAAAATATATATAATGTTAATAATTATATAAATATCATATATATTCATTAAATATATCCTTACCACCCCTGAAAAACATACATGAAAAACATATCACATCGCTTCATGGTGGCGGTAGTCCATATGTTAGCATGAGCAACGTTATCATTTTCCAACAGATTGGAAGGTAAAATAGTATATATTATATTATAATTATAAAAGAATAATTTTTTCATAAATATCAAATATATTAATTATATTCATTGTTATAACAATCCTAGTAAAATTGAGATGAAAAACGAAAAACACTACTTCATGGAGATGAAAAGTTATACGTACGCACGAATGATGTTTTCACTTTATATAGGTTGGAAAAGAGCTGAAAAATGGTTATAAAATAATCATAATAAAATCTAATTATATTTATGAAACTATAGTAAATATTTTATAATGTTTGATGTTGATTTATAGGATGTATAATAAGAAATTAATTTTAATGATTTGTTTAGGATGATTTCCACTTCTTCGGTAGTCTTCCATTATTCCTCTTGTAAATAGTCATAGGGTTTGTATTTTTGAAGGAAAAATATCTATAACATGTTTCAGTATTCCAATAAGGGATCTTTTTAGGGTTTTGTTAATATACATTTCTCAATGTGGTGTTAAGAAAAGAGATAAGGGGTCACCTTTTATAGTTGAGGGAGGTGGATTCTTGGTATCTCTTAATGTTATAAATTAATATAAATTATTTTTTCTATTATAATGGTTAAAAATTAAAATAATTTTATTATTTGTCAAAAATATCTCATATAATAAAATTTGGATAATTTTAGTTGTTGTTCTCACCATTATCTTTTTGTTTTAACTCGCTGTTAACCTTTTGGACAATTACTGTAATAACAACATTTTTTATACTATAAGGGACAATAATGTTAACTTAAAAGTAAATTTTTTCACTTAATAGAAAATGGATTTCATTTTAGATCATATATCATCCAAATTTTCTTAATTTAATAGTTTTATGATTTTTAAATAAGTTGATAAAATATTCTTTTTGTAAAATATCATAAATTTATTCTTTTAATAATATTCATTTAATTTGACTTTAAAATAACAAGAAAAATATTGAATTTGAATATAATCCCTTAAAATATCCCCAAATAGTTAAAATTATCTATAAAATTAAATTGTATTCAATAATTCAATAAATGATAATAATATAATATTTTCAAATTCATTCATTTATTTTTTAACTAATCGAATAAATATTATGTCAACGTTGAGGAAAAATTTATGAAAATTGTTAGATCACTAAAAATTAAAAATAAATTATCATGAAAAATTTTAATTAATTACTTTATAAACAAGTTTCTAGGTTTTTTCAAAACATATTATTATTCGTAGGTGAACATATAAAGGATGTTAAAAGGAAGAGAGTGATATTTAAGAATTTTCATTACTTAAAATAATATAAATTTCATTACCAATGTCAATAAACCTAAATTAAATATATTTTAATGTTTTATAGATATAAAATAATAAATCCCATATAAATAAATAATGGTAATCTTTGTTTTGATTTTTGATGCATTGTCATATTATTTTAAACATTATTTACCTTGTTTACCCTTTACTGATGAGATATATATTACCATAGTTTTTATTCATAATAGATAATAATAAATGGGAAATATTAATAAAATAATAACAACATGATTCCTAATTTTGTATCATTTTTTCAGGATTATTTTTCTAGTACTGGTTGAAATTAATTTTAATCTAAAAGCATAAAACGCAACGAAAAAACATTTTTTAGAAAAATTAGGTCTAAACATAAAATTAACATATATGAAAATAATGAAAAATATTGATTATATTATTGCAAATTTTATGTATAAAATGTCACATTATGAAAAAATCCAAAACATAATTGGACATTTAAATTTAACAATTTCATGAAAAATAAATAACAATATTTGAAAACTTGGTATTTTCACTATTCACCAAGAGATCAATCATTTCATAAAAATATAAAAATTAAAACATAAATTTGAATTTATATGTTTATTTATAAAATTATATTAATTTATTAAAACATAATTTCTATATTTGTAAGGAATTAATAATAATTCCCATGTAAAAAATGAAATTAAACCTATTTTTGAACAAAATTTATTTTTTATGTATAAAACGATTTTACAAAGAATTTAATACTTATAAATTATATAAAACCTTTTTATATCTTTTTAATAGTTTTATTAACCCTATTCATTACCTCCAATAAAAAATATTTGAAAAAAATATTTTATTAAATAATTATATTTTAACAGTATATCATGATTCTCTTAATGATCGGTGTTCCGTGTTAAGAAAGATATCTCACATAGTATTCTAAAGTTTCTGGGTGTTATAATTCCAAAACAATTTTGGAGGTTTATAACACTCTAGATTTAAAATAATGTTATTATTTCCCTTTTTCGGGTGACCCAAATTCTTATTAGTTGGTCATTTTCAAATTTTATCTCTTTTTCCTATTTTTAGAAGTTTGCATTTTTTTTCTTTTTTAATATTCAGATCACTTTTAATATTGGATGATACAGTGAACAACTTTTTCTAATTCATATACTTATATTTATGTTTATTCATGGAATCTTCAGTCATATACAATTCTTGAATAGTTATTCATTTTTCATTTTATATTATTATAAAATATCCTTACAAGAAAATCTATATGTTGGAGTTTGTACTTGATATGTAGTTTCCCTAAAATATAGGATTTTATTTTTTACTTTCATCATCTATACTAGAGTCATAATCACTAGATCCATCCTCTAATACATTCAAAGTATACTTTCACTTCATTCCTTACTTTCTTTTTTTTTTATTTTCTTCCTTATTTTTTATTTTAGATTAGGAAAATAAACACTGAAGTGTCTTTTCCTTTTACATTCATAGCATGTAATTTCATTATTAAAGTCATCATTTTTTCAGTATTTCTTTTAGTTTATTTTTAAATCATATTATACTATATAATATGAAATTTGGAAAAACATTTTTAATGTTGGTTTTTTGAGTCTCTTGGCTAGGTGATCTATAAAAACATGAATTTAAAAATCAACTTCACTACCACTAGAGTTATCATCTTCCATACCATTTATTAATATTGTCTCATATTTCCTAAATGCTATGAGTTTATTTCAATTTTTATCATATTCACTAAAAAAATTTATATCTTATTTTTACATAATCAGATTATGAATCAGTTCATTAACATTCATGTTACTAACATAATATGATTTCTAGATCGAAAGACCAATACTTATCCATCAATCATAAAAATAACTTAAAATTATTTTCACTTATAGTTCGTATTCCATAGATTGTCCATGTGCCTTTATAATATTGATATCTTAATTAAATATTCAATAAATTTTATAAATATACCCACTAGTTTTCATTTTAATAGAGTCATACTTCTTGTCATATGTTTTCAATTTCAGTAATTTAACAGTAGACGTTGGTTCATGAGAAACTATTATGATGTCCTAAAATTTCATATGCAGTAGTAGAAGAAAATAATTTGTTAAATTCAACCTCCCCTAAAGAAAAAATAAATAATTAAAATATTTTTAGTTACAAGCATAATAAAGTTTATTTGGGGCATTGCAGTCATTTATTGTAGCCTTGTGTTTTTATAATTATCCTTAATAATTCCCTAAATATAAAATCTCATACTTTATAAATATAATTTAATTTTGATTTTCCACTTATAATGGTACGTTAGATTAATGAATGTATAATGTATTAAAGTGTAACACTCATTTTTAGTATCCATAATAACATAGTATTTAAAAAATATAAATTAAGAGATCTTGTTCTCAAGACATTATAAAGGGTAAAAGTACACAAAAAGGGAGATAATCTCGTGCTTTGATTTCAAATTATGGTCCCATTGGAATTCTCAAGAGGTGGAAAATAGTTATTCAAATAAATTATTTCTTTTTTTAAAAATAATTTACATTAAATATTTCAAATTAAATTTACATTCCAATTGTTGAATATATTAGCTATATATTTTTTGGTAAATTGAAATATTTTTCCCATATATTGATGAGAAACTAGTTAAAAAATAATTAACATTATCTTTTGAAACAATTTTACTCACACAAAAAAATATATATTTTCACATATAAATGTATTTTATCAATGAAAATTTTATAGACATGGTATGAAAGACACTAAATGAAAATAAAAAATTGCAATTTTCAACTAAATCTAAAAATAATTAATGGGAAAACAAATTAAAAAGAACAATAGAATTTAAATAATGGGTCATCTCAATGATGGGTCACAATCGCCTCCAAACTACAGTAAGCCACTTCCAAGAACATTTATAAAAACATTATAAACATATCTAAAACTTAAACATAGATTTACATTCTCAACTACGCACAAGACTGTCCAGAATACCCCAACATTTTTCATAGTTTTATGTGTTAAAATATAGGTAATTGATATAAATAAGTGTTATAAAGTTCTCTTAATTTTATTATATAATATGTTCTAACTAAATGTATGAGAAACTCAAGAATAACACAATATATAAAAGAAAAACATAGCGAGTGAAAAATTTTCTGGAGAATCTTTATGTATCTCAATATTCAATTGAATTTTATTGTTCATCATGTATCTCTTATTTGATGTATCATTCATCATGATTTGAAAAAATTACATTAGTTGGTTTTTAATTAAACTTGTTTTTTAAAATTTCATAAATAAAGAGATGATCACAGTATAAGGGAATGAAAGATTTAGATAAAAAAAATAACTAGAATCTTGCACATTAGAGTCTTCCTCTTAATTTTAGAGAGACCTTCTCTAACTATACATTTAATAATAATCATAAATAATTCATCAAGATGAGTGTGGGATCTCAAAATATCCATCTACTCTAAAATTCATTAAATATTACAAAATATTGTCATTAAACTATTTTAAAGAATTATAATTTTTTAATTTTACGTAGTCGATATATCTTATAAATAGACACTTAGAAATGGTAACATGATCCTTGAAGTCAATGTATTTCACATCAAATGGATAGTTATTTAAAAAAACTAATCTAACCAACTTTTGATCAGAACATGTGGTCAATCGAATTTGGACTTGTGGTCTCTTTATCATTCAATATACGAACAATCAAATTTCTTAGTATGATAGCCTCAAAAGAAAGAGAAATATAAATTCTGGCATGATCGGTTCAATTTCATTATATATTAGGTGAATTCATCAGGTGGTCTCTTGATTTTATTTTTGTGGTTGGTAAAACTCTAAGAATTATTATTTTTATCTCCCTTATAGTCAATCATATAACACATGGAATATTGACATACATGTGGGGGCACAGAACTGTAACATGCAATTAGTTGAAAATTTTAAATTTTTTATAAAATTTTATTACATTTTCCTATGGTTTATCATCTATACTCACTTTGTCTGCTAAGATTAATCCATATTCAAAATATTTTCCCTAAAAATATTTTTTGAAAAAAAAAATCATTTGAATTATGAGAATCCTATATTAGGATCATTAAAAAGGTATTGTTTACACAAAGAAAACTTTAATTAGAGGGTATTTTTTTACCATGATAATACCATATTTCCTCCTTGGTAGTTGGTAGTGTCTAGCATACAGTGAGGCGTATATTAGTGTAATGTGAAAATTGCCAAACCAGACACTAGTCAAGTGGTTAGGAGTGTGGAGCTATGATAATGATTATTATATTATTTTTTTAAATAAAAAAATGTGTTTTCATAGATTTTTCTTCTCAAATGGTGTAGTTATTTGATATTTCGATTCATTGAGAGATAATTTATTTCATAGACCATTAAATTTCTCAAGATAAGCATGTCCAATTTTTTTGAAAATTTTAAAATATATGGTAAAAAGTTATTTTATGTACTCTAATTGTAGTGGGAATGAATATCTCAAGAGATAATGAAGATGAATATGTAAATAAAATAATTTTTTGAAAAATAATTAGGGTTTAAACTTCATGAATTATTCAAGATCATATATCATCTATATAATTATTCCATGTTCTCGTTATCAAAGTAAATTGAATGAGTGTAACTTCATTTTAATTAATATGATACTATTATATATCAAATGTAGTTTTCATTATAATTTATCCTAATATAGAAAAGTTAATTTACACGAATATAGATTATTTTATTTGGATTATGTTGGAATTATTGTTGACTTGAAGTTTACCTTTGGTGGAGTTGTCTTCATAGGAGGGAAGTTTTTGGCTTGGTAGACAATGAAATAATGTTTAATTACATTTAGTATAGATAATATAATGTATTTTTCCTCAAATATATCCAAAACACAATTAATGTGTATGATAAGATAGAATTTATTTCTGAAGGTATTGTTCAATTTCCAATTTCTTATTTATTGTGATAATCAATCTGTGATTAATCTTTTGTGATTTATAGTACTTCTTTTTTCATGAAAGAACGTAGATATAATGTATATCATGATATATCAGATGGTTTATAAATTTTCTCTTAAATTGGAGGTTTTTCTTACAAAATGTGTATGTTGATATATATTTACCAAACCATTATTAAAGGATTCATTTCCAAGTATGAGGTTGATTATGGGAGCTCAATCACATAATTATCATGGATAAGGTATAGTAAATTATCCCCTTTATTCTTATATTTGGATTTTTATCAAAGGGGAATACAAAAATATTACTTAAAATAATATGTTTTTTATTAAGGATGTGAATATATTTAGGGTTAGTTTTCTACTAAATGAAATCTATGAATTGTTCATATGTGTATAATTTATGTGTGAACTATTCAAGTGGTTTATTGAGTATGTTTTGTAAGAAGTTTGTTTAACACATGTAATGGGATAGTTCATGGCGAAGATAAAATAAATTTGTATGCAATAGTGTATGAAGTTTTACTATAAGCTTTTATAGATAGTGTTAATATTATTATTGGATCATTGTAATATCCTATTGTAATTGTGCTTTTGTAGGTTTGGAATTTTTCAAATGATATCTCTTTGCTACTAATTAGTGTGTATGGATTGATGTATAATTTTTTCATGGTTAAAAATAAAATAAAAATGGAAATATTGTGGAATCTAAGGATGATTTTGTTGAAATCATAAAATTGTTCAATCCGTGGAGGTTGTGTCGATTCAATCGAGAGTGTGTTGTCCCTTGTTTTCAACACATGTAAACACATTTACAAGATTAATTAACATGTATTAAAATGTTATAAAAGATTTTTTTAGATATTTTAACTATTATGGGAAGATAATTTTGGTGGAATTTTGGATCTAGAACAAGGTTAAGTGAAGGAAAAGCTTAAAATATGCATTGGTTGATCACCAAACATCAAATAAAAGACAAATGAATTGTGTTGACCATGTGATTATTTGATAGAATAAATATTTACAATAATAAAAGATTTTATATCCATACTATAATGTTTTTATTGTATTTATAGATGAGTGGTTCTGAGGAATTGTTATCAAAATCTTTCTGGGGGTACATAATGTGTTTATGATAGGTTTTGAAAAAAATAACGCTGTAATATGTGTATAGAACGACATATAATGATTAGTGAGATGTTGGAGAACATGAATAAAACCATCATAATTTAATATAATAATATATTTTGTTTTTATGACATGGGATTAACCAAATGATAAAATTTAAAGAGATTTTGATAATGGATTAGATTTGTATGTTCTTTCTAAATTTGAAATTCAAAATTATAAGAGGGAAATTGTGTTAGAGGATTTATGTGTGTGTTTGACAATTTTTGGGTGTGAGTAACATATATAGAGAATGAAATAAAAAAACTAAGATTGTGTATCATTATATATAACATTCACCAAATTAATTCTTGAAGTTGAAACACTTGGAGTTTATAAATAAAGTTTCCATTGAAATTGGATGGGGGAATCTGTGGATTTTTTAGCGGATGTTTTAGTTTTTTCTTGATAATTAATGTTCATTGGATTGTTTACTCATCATGACCACTCATAATAATGTTTAAAGAAAGATTAAATTTAATTTTTTTTAATAGTTTTATTTTCAAATTTAGTATGAATATGTGATGTAAAATTGGAGTACATCAAATATAAGTTCATATTCTAATTTGGAGATGAAAGGCACATTTTTTTCTACAACTTTAGGATTTAAATTACTTTTAAATGGGATCATGTTACATAAAATGAAATAAATTTCATTGTGATATTAGTTATGTATATTATTACTTATTATTTTTCACATGATGATTATGTTAGACTATTTTGTCTCAAGTTATTAAGATCAAACTAAAGATATGGCCATTCATATTGAATAGATAACCATGTAAATCACTATATGGATTATATTTGTTTTTATTAATTTTTTTATTTTAGAATTATGTGATTAAAATCATATATATTTAATTGAAAAAAATATGTGAAGTTAACGCAATAATATTTTCAAATTTATTTAATGGTGATTAATGTTGATTGGATGAAAAACATAATAATTTGGGTTCGTATATTAACCCACCTTATGAATAACATGTTGGAATCAATGTGTCCAAACATATCATAAAGGTTATTCTTTCATAATTTGGGATTAGTTCATAGATTTTATAGAATTCTTTAAATCATTCTTGTATTTATCTTTGTGGATATTTATATTTGGTTATATGTTTAATTAAATCGTTAAAATGTTTTTATTAATTTTTATTTTTTGGTCATGTGGATGGAAGAGAAGAGGGAAATGATAATATAATGGTTATGATTATTATATTTTGAATTTATAATTAGATTTAGGAAAAATTATATCTATTTTTAATTGACTTAGTATCTTATATGGAGTGTTTTTATATTCATATATATCAATTATTATTGGAATATTATTATTTATTTATGATTAACTTAAATGAATTGTTTTTATTAGGAAAATAATACATCATTGGGATATTTTGGTGGTGATGACGAGGATATATTTTATGGTATGATAAATACATATATTTTAATGGGATTGATATAGAATATTTATGGATTTAATGCGGTTTTGAATTGGATGATTTAAAAATAGGTAATAAAATATTTAATGTGTGGTTATATTTTGAATTGAGGGAAGAGAAGTTAGAGGAATTTATTTTTGGGCATATTCATGGGACACCATTGAAATTTACTTGTAAATCAACTAATCTTATCTACTATCTTAAATGATAGAACTGATAGTTTGGGTTGTTGTAGATAGAATAGAGAAGAAGAAAAGGTTTTATTGGATGATCAGTCAATAGGGTTCATTTGAGTATCAATGGATAACATTAATTATGGAATCAAATCTGATGAATTTATAATTATTCTTCATACATGGATTATTTTTAGAATTTCAAATAATTTATTATTTGTTGATATTGGAATAAAATATAATAGGAAATAGATATCATACTTGAGAAGGTTAAGACTTTCTATGGTTGATTTATTTAAATTCATGATTTTAGAATTTTCATGAATGAAAATAGTAAAATATATACTATTAATTAAATATTTATAAATTATATGTTTTTATGATTGTTATATATTGTTATAAACCCTAGTTATATGAATTATTTATATAATTCAGGAATATAATTCATGTGTCAATACATTAATATGGTGTTTAGGTTGTATTATATTTTTGGAATTTTAGTATTTTGATTTTGTGATATTCATTAGGTGATAAATTTAAAATTGTGTTTCTGGATTAGTAAAAACATACTGAAAACCTTTTATAGATTAAAGGATAGAAATTATACCAATGTAATTACTTGTGAAAATACTATATAGAGGGAATGAAACTTTTTGGATGAGGTGTACAAATGACAGTGAGAGATTAGGGATAAAGTAGAGAAGAGTTTCACGGTTCAATACACGTATTCATGACATCATTCTAAAATATTGAGCTTGAAGACTCTATATAGTAAGTTATATAAATTGGTATAATATTTTACACGGATATGTATCCTTAACACTAGGGTAATGAAAAATAATTCTTTGGGTTATGAACTATTCAATATTCATCTAGTTTTCCCTCAAATTATTTTCGATACATATGAATATTTTAGATAACAAGTTCATGTAGCTAGGAGGATAGGATCTATGTTTTGTTAGCCTCTAGGACATAGAAATTAGTGGTTCTTTGATGATAAAATTTAATTGGTTAGGGAAGTAGGGATGACACATGATGCGAGTCTTACTAGAATATTCTATGATAGTTGAAGTACATGTCATGTACTCATCCATGTCATGTATATTATTCGTCATTTTACCTGAGTGATGGTTTTAGACATGTAATTAGTTGATTTTATTTTTTTAAAAAAATTGATGCAAAATTGAATTTGTTTTCAACATTAGATGTCATTTATAAGATGATTTTGAAATATTTTGTGTCCTTTCTCTATAGAAGTGATGAATGTTTTCGACATAGGTTTTTAGATCTAACATGGTGTTAGAAATCACCTAGAGGAATACATACCTTTACCTGAAGATCACCTCAATAGATTATAGAGTTTTTACTCTCCCATGTGTTAGGGTGTGGTTATTTAATTTCAAAATTTGTGTTCAGTACTCCCTAGGAAATTTACTCATCTCGTCATATGGGTTCCCTATATGGAAGATAGAGTTTCAATACTCCCCAATGTGTCAGGTCATGTGCACTCCCTCTATGGGTTCAATACTCCCTCAATCAATATAAAAATCACTCAACGATGTTTGGGTATTACATTTGGGTTAATAACCCATTGATTGATATATGTTTCCCTAATGAGGTGTCGGTCTCCTACTACATATTCTAGATGGTGACATGACAGTTATGAATGAAGAATAGTATTAATGCTTCAAGTCCTTCAATTTTCTATGTTTATTAATTTTCTAATTTATTATGGTATTTTTAGAGATGATCTATCATATTGGGAATTTAATAATTTTAATATTCCAATATTTAAATCATACTTTTTTCCTTAATATTATATTTCCTTTATCTTGGTTTTTAGATAACTTGTCTTTCTATACTCCCTTGTTTTAATTTGTCATATTTTACATTCTCATAATCACCCATATATAGGTGTTTTTTCCCATGCATGTTTTGTTTAATGAAAATAATATCACCTTTTTACTGATTATAGTTGTTATGGAGTTGGTGGAGCTAGAGAGTAGTGGAACATTATGATCATAATCACTAGTGGTGATTACAATAGGAAATAGTTTAATGCATACATTTTTTCATTCCTATTGTTTCTAGTGTATATTTACTTTGGGATATTAATTTTATTTTTATTTTTATTTGTTTATAGAGTTTTATTTATCATATAATTCTAGTTATTTATAATTTATAACTTATAATATTATTCTAAAATTTGTATTTATATCTATAATTCATTTTTTATTGTTTTTCAGATATAGCTGGTTTGAATAGTTTTATTATGTTAATGAATCCTAGGATAATATTATTCCTTCTTGGTAATAGTCATTGGTCCCTCTCCTATTAGAGGTAGGCATGAGAAGGTACAATTTCCAAAACAATTAACCAAGGTGGCTCCTAAATTGGTTGTTTCATGTTAGATTGTTTTATGATGTGGTTTTTATATCATGAATTGTTCTGAACTATACACTCGATCTGGTCTGTGACATGGCCCGAAGGTCATTCCCAATACTTATGGGTGGGTAACTAGTTTAGGGGCATCTAGTAACACCTTTGGGAAAAATTTAACCCATGAATAACAAGAATCAATAATTCACTAAGATTACATCACATGATTTCCAATAACCATAACACAAGAGATCTAAGGAAACACTACAATCATGGGGTAGACATCATCATTTACAACCAAAAAAAATAATGACAAAAAACGGGAGGTGGAAAAACTAGACAACCATGCCTCCATACAACATATGGGTTGACACCTCATTCCACCACCGTGAACACCTATCCAAAAGGAATCAACTGTAACATGGATCTACCATAGCTACCATGGAAGGCCTTTCCTTTTGTAACATCTTGAACCCAGAATACACTCAACATTTCCCTGAGCCCAATTGGCCACATGGCCGCATGAACATCTCCTCAAATTCCAAAGGCTGCCAAGTAGAATTTTGGACCTAGGTGAGTCTACGGGGACACTATTTCTTTAATACCATAGTTTAAAATCGTAGAATAAATATCTTTCAATAGAGGAAGTATTATAATAACTGGTCAGTAAGTAAACAATGGAAGACTAATAATACAAACAATCCAGAAGTCATCTAATTTACAAAATGATGAACAAGTAGTGTTTGTTAAAAAAACCAAAATAGGTATACAAAGAATATGTACAATAAATATATAAAAGTAAAAAAAGGCCAAAAATAATCCTAGCAAGCATCATGAGCCTCAGCCTCGTCCCATGTTTCCCTACTTCTAAGAAGCCATCAACAACAAGTATTGAGTCACTTTCCCCTACCAACACATGCAACCCTATAGTATATTTGGGTACCCAAAGGTTTTCCAAATAGGGTGTGAGATATAATACCTGTATGAAACCACCCATGGTCCAGTTCCAATCATTCAGTGAATATATATAAAAAAGTGTGCAGTCAATAATAACAACAATTCTAGGAAGTACTCAAAAGTAAACATTCCTATAAGTCTAGGTTCTCAAATTAGTTCATAATTCATTTAATAATATTTATTTAAAATTTCAATTCAATTTAATATGTATATCTCAAGACACAACAAAATCCTGACATCCTTTGTATAACACAAGCATAGCTGATGCACAAGTAAGCCATCAAAAATGTATTGGTCAAGATCAAATCCAGGATTGTGATTTAGTTGGGTAGATACATCACAGTCAATTTCGTTGATTAATCCATTTAGAACCGGATTTATTCTTTGTAACTCCTAAGTTATAATCCAAGTCTCACTCTAGGTGTAATATAAACCAACACGCTATGATCCCCTCTATGACAAACCTCTCAAGAACCCAGGTATCTATCTAGGTGAGGTATAACATCAATACAATTCGAGTCTATCCTTGGGGGTCCACTAAGGGAGCCCAAGTATCACACATGGTATATAATATCAATTCAATTTGATTGTGTCTTTGGAAATCCACTTGGATTCCAAGTTTCACTCTCCATATAACAGTCAATCCCATTAGAGTCCATCCTTGTAAAACCAAGTATCACTCATGAAAAAAATTTAATATCCTAAAGAGTACATACATTGAATTATCATTTGAAAACATGGTTATCCCATGTATAATAATCATTTATCCAAATAAATCCCATTGATCAACTTCATTTAATAATATCATTTAACAAGACAAGTTTAAGAGAAAGAGCATCTAATTTATCGCTCACCTCAAAAGGTGACTTAAGTCATAAGGGCATTCATAGAAGGTTTTCCACTCATTTACTCACTTGGTAAAAATAATTTAAATAATAATTAAATTCTTAACAACTATTACATGGCACATACATCATTTATTTCACATGGGATGTCAAATAAGAGAGAAAATCATCCTTACACAAGCATTTACATACTATGATCCACGTTCCAAGTCATTCATCCCTCCCTATTAAACTACTTCACTAACATTTGATATTTCAATTCAACTCGCATATCAATTAATCAATTAAAAATTTAATTACAATTATCAATTTTGTAATAAAAGTCCCAATACATTGGTAAAATCACACCCATGAGAATTCATGAGTCGAGGCCACCCATGGTGGTCCATTTATACAACAAACACAGTCAACAGGGTGGTTCCATTTAATTTAAGTTTTTCAACCTATAAAAAAAATTGTCTTTAATTGAATTGGTCTTGCATAACAATTACAGGTTTTAATTTCATTTTAAATCAACACCCCTAAATTGGGCGCACAACATAGTGGTATATATATAAACAAATTAACATGAAGAGAAAGGAACGAGACCACCTACCTTAGGTCTGCAGTCAATAGCTCAACTAGTATCAACTCCCGATTCATCTCAGGTCAAGAGAAAACTGAATAATGAACGAAGAACATAAAAATATGTAATACTATCTTTCACCTAAATTGCACAGTTGGTGTCATGAAATAGAAAGAATAACTAAAAATGAATAGGGATATTACCAATGTGCATTTGATGAGACCAATGAATTTTGATTTAATGATTCAATGAAAAAGATACCTCAAATCATACCTTAGTCTTTAATGAGATATTCCATATCTTAAAGGTGATGTGTGGGAGAAGAAACAAAAATTAGGGTTTTAAAAGGTTTTTAATTTAATTTAAAATTGTTAAATTTCCAAAAATTAATGTCTCGAATGGTTTAGACACGGGTTGGAAATCTGTGTGCAAACCATGTGAAGGTTTCCATAGGGTCGGGGTTCCCACATGGTTTTTCTACACAGTTTTACTAACCATGTGAAAACTATTCCAAAATCCACTATCAAGATTGTAGAGTTAGTCACATGGCCATGATACTAAAAGTGCATAGTTTTTTTTTGAAACCATGCAGCCTATTCCTACTCTCTTCCCCAACCACACATGGTATGTCAAACTGTGTTTCCTACCCCGCATGATTTTCATTAACTATGTACCAAGCTATTTTCTTCCCAAAAGTTGGGTTATGGGATTTGAATGATCCCTAGACACCCCCAACACCTCAATTACCTTAAAGGGTATTCATAATATGCCATTATTAAACATTTAAAATGAGAATTAATGTACAAAAAGGGATCTATATATCAAGGAAAAATCATATTCTTACAAAATTCCCCCATTAAAGTTATTCATACTAGAATTTCTCTTACAAGGGTGGGGAAGCATGATTTGTGAATAAATCTGGCCACTACCATCATAGATTGGCCTCTCACTCCCATGCCTCATCCTACACCTAGTAGTGTTGTCATAACACCCATACAAGCGGAATAGACTGGAATCATAGAACCATCATTATATAATCAAAAATATGAATAGGATTATCCTCAAGGTATTCATCTATCTATAACTCAACATCCTTTGCCTGAAAGGCAGGAGACGGGTTATAATAGTAACATCACAACTAAAAAAACATGGAATATATCGTACATGGTTAGGTACCTCCGAGTTAACTACAACCTATTGTCTATTGGCCCAACTCTCTCAAAAATCTCAAACTGCCTGATATACCTCAATGAAACCTTACCACATCCTTTGATCATCTTCTATCACGAACTCACTGAAACACATATGAAAACCTGGTCCCTAACTTAGAACTCTAGAAGTCGTCTACGGTGATTGGCATATGATTTCTATCAAGACTGCACAGTAACCATCCAATTTTGATTCAACTAAACCTACTATGTGGTCTCCTAAATAAGACAAGGTCTAAGAATAGAAACCTCTCCTTCCACTAACTAATCTAAGGGTGATAGGCATGGCCTACCGTACAAAGCCACATATGGTTCCATCTGAATAGTAGGATCGAAGATATTATTGAAGAAGAATTCAACTAGGGGTATGTGCTTCTACCAAGATCACATAAAATCTCAGATTCATGCCCATTGCATGTCCTCAAACACTAGAATCTTGCAGTATGATTAGACTTATGTCTAGGAGTGTTATATCATGATCAGAATCCCCTGTGTACCAAAAACCCAATGTATCTTTTTCCAGAATCATGAATTAAATCAATAATCCCTATCTGAAATGATAATATGTGGGACCCTTTGAATTCATACTACCTCATAGATATATAAACTTATATTCTAATCAACACTAAGGTCTCCTTAATCAGAAGGAAATGTGAAACCTTTATTAGTTTATTAAAGACAACCCCTATGAAATCATTACATTAAGGATACCTTGGTAAACCTATCCTGAAATTAATGAAGATGTCCTCCATTTCCACTTGGGAATGGGTAGCTATTTTAAAAGTATGGTTGGTCACTAATATCGGCATTCACCTACTGATAGGTGGAACGTCTGATGAAAAATCCAGATATATCTCTTTTCATACCTAGAAACTAGTATTGGAAACGTAAATCCCAATAAATCTTGGTGAACTCGAGGTTCACTACCCAGGATGAATTGTGAAAACCCTACATAAGCTCCTCAATCATGTTTGCTAAAACCCATACATGACCTTGTACTTACAGGATCTCATTTTTTCCCATGGTCTAAGCAAGTGGTGGGTCCTCACCTACTGCACTCTCTCATAAGACCAGGATCTCTAAATCCAATAGATGCCTTATCCTCACCCTATCCATATAGGAAGAGGTAAATGTTAGGGATGGTAGAAACTTTTGTCCCTAACTTTCCTGCACCTCCAAGTGCATCTTAGAGAACAAATCCATGAGCTGTTAGTCACTATTGGCCTATTGAACTGCCTATTTCTAAGCCCTCAGTCACTGCATTTCCATTTCTAGGTTTGTACTCTAGCTTTAAATCGAAATACTTAAGTCATTCCTCACATCTTTGCTTCTTCAGATTCAAATCACACAGTATAAAAACATACTTGAGACTTTTTGGGGTTTTTTGACACCACAAAACACTCTCTAATAAATTAATTTAATAAAAAAACATAATTCATGAACAACTACATCTATATTGAGATTTTGCCTCAGGTAATTCCTATTATGTGGCCTCAACTATCGAGAATCGTATTCCACGAATAGATCCCTTTGTATATGAACTGATCCTAGTCTGATGACTGATGAATCATAGTACATAGTATAAGTATTTTCCATATTTGGAAATATTAGTATTAGTGCTAATTTCAATATCTCTTTCTTATCCTAAAAGGCCATTTCATAGGAATCTGTCCATACATACTTCACATGCTTCTTAGACAAGTCCATTAGCTACAATTCTAATCATGATAATTACTGTATGAAATTCATATAGTAACCATCCATCCATAAGAAACTTCTTACATTAAATAAGTTCGTGTTCTTATCCCAAGAAACTAATTCTCTCACCATCCTAGGGTTAATTGATACTCTTATCTCTGAGATGATGTTACCCATGAAGTGACTTTGATTCATCCAGAATTAGTACATTTGTGAGGTTAGCATAAAACTGATGCTCTCTCAGTGTATTCAAAATGATCTCAAAATGTATGTCATGGTGATTTCAATTGTGAGAATACACCAAGATACCAACCACAAAACCACTACGATTGAATCCAAATAAGGATGAAAAAATTGGTTCATTAGTATCATGAACACTGCTGATGCATTCATGTGACTAAAAAACATAACCAAATACACATATAGATTATACCTACTATGAAAGTCTTTTTTGGGTAGGTCTAATGGTATAAAATGAAGTTAATGATAACCACACATTAAATCAATATTTGAGAAAACCCAATCTCCTCGAAGTCAGTTAAAGAGATCATATATCTATAGAAGATGATAACTATTCATAAATATCAACTAGTTAAACTTATGATAATCCATGAATATCTTGAGGTTTATATCATAATTTTTCATAAAATTATCCATCGAACACGATGGATAAGTATTGGGTTGGATGAAACTCTTTTCTTCTAAAACCTCTAGCTGTCTATTGGTCTCTAGAAACTCTATTATAGCCATCCTAAAAGAAATAATAGATAGTAATGTAGCTATTGGAACTAGCTTGATAGAGAAATCTTCCTCTCTCACTAGAGGTAATCTCGAAAAATCATGAAGGAATATTTCCCTGAATTTATCAACCACTGGAGGTAAATCAATTAGAAACATTTCCTGATCAAATTGATATAAACTTGAAATTTGGGATCTCATCCCCCCAAGTCCATGATTCATGGGTCTAGCTCGGCTCACCTAGACATCCCATTCAACCTTGGGAATAACCGAACCATATTTTGGTGACATTAAAAGCACTCTACATCAATAAAAATAAACGAACACATGAATGGGAAAAAACAAGTCGAACATGAGAACGATATCAACACTTATCGTCTCAAGAATGAAGAGATATCATATGAAGTGACACCCACCAACCTCAAGGGGTGTCTCTCTACACTGATGCATATCTTTAATTCTTATCCCCAATAGTGTGTCTAGCATCATCAAACTAATAGAATTATATATAGAGATCCCTAGGCTCTCTACAGTGGGCACTAATATAAAAATATGAGAGCCCCCTATATCAAAAATTTTAGAAGTAAAAGTTGAGGCTACACGAATAGTACATCTTATAGTAGAAGGTCAGGGATCCTTCTCCTTAAGTTTCTGTTTAATTGAATATAGTTATAATGAACCACAACTCTGTGATACTACATGTCTACCCTAATTTGATCCACCCTTATACTACAAAATTTGGGTCTAACTACAATGGCCATGAAGACGACCTCATCCTAATCAGATAGTTGTACCCCATCTCCCCGAATGATGATAATTTTTTGGCCTTACTCTTGAATGTGGAGTTAGTGTAGACCCCCTATCATTGGTTGTTGGTGGAAACATTCTATAAATGTTTTGTAGATGGCCCATCTCACCACAAGATTAAAAATCAACTGGGTCCCTCTTACAATGTCACCTCGTATTCCCTATCTCACCTCACTAGTATCACCTTACCATACTACCTTACGATGTGTTCTGACTGCTAATATCACTATGTGGAAGCATCGTATAAACTTCCTTCTACCAGTTGATGCAGTACAAGGTCGAGATGTCGAACCACCCTGGCTCACTCCTCCACTCTCTCTCAGGTTATTCTCTATGTTCAACACCTTATTCACTATTCCAAACATGGTACTCATCAAAAACACATTCACCTATGATTTAATATCATACCTGAGACCATACTCAAATCACATATCTTTATATGTCCCGTCCCCCATCAGAATAGGTGTGAAACACTGGAGGTCAGTATAGTGGGCTGAGTAATCCATAACTAATAGCACAGACTCCTCGAGATGAAATAACACTAAGTCTCTATTGGCCCTCAATGAATCTGTATAAAAGTAACAATAAAAAATAATGAAAATCTATCCATGCCATTTCCCGATGCCGATTCTTCTGAGTGATGATATCCCACCACTTTTTGGCGGAATGACGTGTCATATATGAAGTTATATTTATCCTACTATCTAGAGGAATATGTAAATAGTTGATGATATATAGCATGGCCTCTAACTCGGAATCTGTAGCCTATGGTTTTCCAACCTCTAAAAATTTGGGAAGTTGCTGCTGCTAAAACCCACACATCCACTCTTCCATAGTCAGGGAAGGTCGCGGTGCTCCCTGAACGGTCCGTATAAATCACAATAATCCATAGTGAAATTATTCCTCATAACCTATTTTTGGTACATATACTTGTTTCATAGTTGGCACAACTTTAGGATCAACAGTTATCCCATGGACTACCACCACCAGAGTATGATCATCGCCACCCTCCTAGAATATCACTAGAGTTCATCATGGTGGTATTCCTCTATAATGCTAAACATGTGCTTTAGTTCGATAGCATTATCATGGTATAGAACTCAAAATCATAGATATTTAAGTAGGATGGGTAAAATAATTCCTCTATAATAACACACCACTAAATCTGTTCCATGAGTTAGGTCTTGGTGATGTACATACCATATATATGCAAGATACACTACCAATATCCCACTACTATGGTCGGATCTTGTCAAGTTCTCTTCTATAAGAAATGTAAGATTTCATTCCATTTTCACATGAATTCACATATTCATTTCCATTTTCATTTAAATTCACACCCATTTCACAATTATATCACATTCAAATTCCAAAGGATAGACCAATGCTTCCATAAATTTGGATCCATGAGGGCTAATACTCATTAGGGACCAAATCTGGGTGTCTATCTAATCTATAACATAACACATATTAGAATACCTATCACAACTACGAGTTTAACTATCACCACACCTATCAAAACTGCATATAATAAGAAATTAACCCTAAAAAACATGTAAATATGCATCACATGTTTTTTCTAGTAAGTTCCTAATATGATGTATGAGATGGAACGCCATCATATAATCTGGTTACAATACAATAGAACCAAAATCATATCTATAATAACATTAAAAATCATGTACAACACCCAACAGTGGAATCAAATCAACTATAACAGTCCAAATCCTAAAAACTATAATTTAATTCATGTTAATTTTGGATTTATCCTATACACAAGTTAGCTATGCTCAGGCACAATACATTACCAAATTTCATTTCCTTCCAATCCACTTCTATTGCGTCCAAATATTAAAAAATCAGAAAAGACTTCTCTGATACCACATTGTAATGTTCTGAACCTAGAAGCCAGTGAAAAGTCCCCTAAGCCTAGTTGGACACATGACCTCAAGTGCATCTTTCCAAATGTCAGAGGCTTCTGAATAGCAGTGAGGTCATAGGTGTGTCTTTGGGGAGACTATACGTACAATACCACATTGTAGCATAGTGGAATCAATATCATTCAATATCGGATGTATTATACTATCCAGACAAAAAGTAGTCAAATGAAGACTAATAATATAAAAAATCAATATGCCATCTCATATAGAAAATGTTGAACATTTCAAGATTCTAAAAAAACATCCAAAGAAGTTATACATGAAATTATTTCAATATATATAAAAAAGTAAAAAAGGAAAAAAATAATCCCATATAGCATCACAAGACTCATCTTAGTCAAATTATCCCATAATCATAAAGAGTGATCAACAACCTGTATTATGATGCTATGAAATCTCAACACCCAAAACAATATAGTCTATTTGGGTAACCAAAGGTCGCCCAAATAGCGTGTGAGATATAATCCCATTATGAAACCACCTGAGGTCAGGTGCCGATCAGTCAGAGAATAAATATAAAAAAGTTTGGAGGAAATAATAACAATAATGAAATAATTCACTCAAAATTAATCTCCCATATAACTCTAGGTTCTCACTTTAGTTCCTAATTCATTTCATCTTATCCACATAATGGTTAAATTATATTAAATATGAGATTCTTGTAATTTATCAAAATCCCATCATCCCTCATATAACAAAAGCACAATAGAAGCCCAAGAAATCAATCTAAAAATATAGGTCAAGACCAAATACAAGATTTTTATTTCACTTGACAAATGAATTATAATCCATTTTATTTATTAATCTACTTAGAACCCATTTTTGTCCATGTAATTCCTAATTTGGAATCCAAGTCTCACTATAGGTGTAATATAAACCAATACCCTATGAGATCGTCTATGGTGAACCTCTCAAGAACCCAGGTATAACTCTAATAGGGGAATAATGTAAATACCATTTTATTCCATCATTGGGGGTCCACTAAGGGAGCCCTAGTATAACCCATGAAATATATGTTCAATTCCCTTTGATTTCATCCTTGGTAATCCACTTGGATTCCAAGTTTCACTCGATATATAACAATAAATCCCATATGGGAACATCCTTGGTAAACCTATTATCAATCTGGCATAAAAGTCAATAGCCTAAAGAGTATATCTATGTAATTATCATGTGAATCAATGTTTCACCCATGGTCAAGAAGAATTTAACCAATTAAATCCAATTTATAAACTTCATTTAACTATATCATTTAATATTCCATTGTCAAGACTAATAACATATAATTTTTCACTCACCTAAAAAGGTGACTTAATTCATAAATCCAATCTTAGAAGGTTTTACACTCATTTACTCACATGGTAAGAAATAATTTATACAAGAATTATATTCTGAAAAACTATTACATAAAATAGATATCATTTATCTCTCACAAGAATTTTATATAAGATATTAATTCATGCTTACACAAAAATTTACATAATTTGGGCCAAGAAAAATGTAATTCACCCCTTCCAATTGAACTATTTCATTTACAATTGATATTTTAGTTCAACTCGCATATCAAATCATCAATTGACAATACAATTAAAATTATAAATTTAATATTCAACATCATAGACATGGTTAAAAGAATACCCAAGGGCGTTCAATATTCGAGGCTAACCAATGTTTTACATTTATATAACCAACACACCCAAAGGGGTGGTTCCAATTAATTTGTGGTATACAACCTATAACATACATAAAATAGTCTCTTTAATTGAATAGTTCTTGGCTAAAAAATGCAGGGTTTAATTTCATTTTAATTTGATGCCTATAAATTTGCCACATTTAAAAATGGTATATATATAAAAATAGCTTGACATTAAGAGAAAGGCATGAGACCACCTACCTTAGGTCCATAGTTAATAGATCATCGATTATCATCTTCTGATATGGGTTAGATCGGGAGAAAATAGAATAGTAAATGAAGAACCTAATAATATGTCATATTAGATTACTCAAAAATAGTACTTCTGATATCAAGAAAAAAAAACACAAAAATTGAATCAACATCTTACCAATATGGATCTTATGGGATAAATGGATCTTGATTCCATGACTAGTTGAAGAGGTTACATTAAATCCTACCTTAGTCGACAAAGAGAGATTCTAAAGGTCAAAGGTTTTGTGCACGATAAGAAACCCAGATTTAGTTTATAAAAGTTTTTTAATTAAATTTATAATTATTAAATTTCCCAAATTTAAGGGGTCACATGGTTTTGGAACAGGGTTTGGAAAACCGTGTGCCAATCGTGCATAGGTATCTTTATGGTAGGGGTACCCACATGTTTTTTCAATACGGTTTGAATAACCATGTGAAAACATTTTCAAAACCTGGTTTCTTGTTTGTAGAGTTGGTTTTATGGTTGTGCGAACCAAAATTCATTATTTGTCTAAAACTACGTGGCCTTTTCATTCTCTCTTCACGATCCCTTCATGGTTTTCACGAACCACGAACCCAACTATTTTCTTCCCAAAAGCTGTTTTACAGTCTTTTAATGTGACTCAGACACCATCAATACCACTATTCCCTAAAAGTGCATTCATAATAGGAAATTATTAAACATTTAAACATAGAATTAATGACAAATAAGGGATATATACCTCAAAGAAGAACTAGGTTCTTACAACATTACCTTATTCATAAAAAAAAGATCTACATACACTAAGAGTGTATGACTGGTCTGATCTAATATTCCTAGTAACATTCCATTAAAATATTCTATTCAATGAAATTAAATGAATAATAAAATACATGATAGTTTTCAAAAGATTGAATTTTAACAACATTGAAATAAAAATAGTTTTTATTTATATAATAATTAAAACACAGTAAGTGTAATTTTAATTGGTTCAGAACAAAACCAAATCACCATGGGAGACTCCCTAAGTAGCTATGATTTCGGTCCCTAGGATACTTATCACTCAATGATCATATGATTTAGAATATTCCCATAATCGAGATTCTAGAGTCCCAAATCATCATAATTTTTTCCAGATGTTTTGTAGGATGAACCTTTTGTAGAGATTTGGTCAATAACTAGAAAACCCAAATAGAGTACCAGTCCATAGAAACCATCCAAGAATACCTATGGTTCCCTATTTATCTATTTCAATTTCCTTATTAATTGAAATCCCTTTCATATAATTATAATTCCAATAATTGAAATCATACTTGGAAGATAACCATTAAAAAGATAAATTCACCATTCAACCATGAAGACGCACCAAAATCCATGGAATACACCTCTTGAACAACCTAAATAATTTATAAAACCCATTTGTAAACTAAATAAATCATAACAAAATCATTAATTAATGTCATGTCATGGAACCACCTACCTTTTGATTGAAGTCACCTAAAACTGGTTGGAAACCAAAAAACACACTAAGAGAAGATCCTATGGAATGAAAGAACAAAATAATAAATAGATTCAACTCAAAGAAAGGATGTTGAACCCACCATATTTCATAACCCTTGATGGAAAAAATAGAACATAAGAATGAAGAATGAAGAGATCCAGAAGAGGGAAGAAGATAAGAGTGGGGAAGTTCAATTGATGTTTTCATGAATATCCTATCATATATCACCCAAAAAATGGAACCTAAGGGATTAGAGGAGTATAAGGTGGTGTGCCTAGGGATGGAGGGTTCAAATAGGGTGAGAAAGTGGTGTTGGGGTTAAAATCTAGGAGGGAAAAGTTAGAATTTTCAAAAAAATAATTATCTATCATGCTGTAGAGTTTGGTCACATGATTTTCCAGATTGTGGACCAATCATACCAAACTTATTTTCAAAAGATAATGGGGTCCACACATTTTCCCTGGGGGGACATTTCTATGTGCTAGGACATAAATCCCAACTAGTGGCACATTCCATGGAACCTGATATCCACTAGGTTGGATCATGATTTCTACTCATCATGTTTCAACCGTGTTCCTCTTCCAATATAGAAAAAATACCCATTTGTCTAAAAAACTCATTGGAATTAAATTTAATAAAGTTAAGGAAAAAATAAAAGAGAAAATACCTCAAAATAACACCACATATGTAACAATTCTCCCCACCATGAAAACTTTCTACCCCCATAATGTCATAGTGATGTCTAATGATAGAATAAATGTGGATACTACTTCTCCACCCAAGTAATTCACTCCCATGTATCGTTCTCATCATTTTTATTATACTAAGGGTCCAAAACTAATGGTATGTATTTTACCCAAATAAATTTCATTTGTGAATCAACAATTCCCACTAGTCATAAAAACATAGACAAATCAAATTCCTACTCGAGCTCTTCCTAACTCATCACATGAGAGGAGATCGGGTTGTAATCATTCAATTGTGAGACATAGAACACATCATGGATCAACATTATCTGGGATGGAAAAAACAATCATTATGACACCATACTTACTCTATAGGTAATCTCAAAAGTTCTAACATACCTCGACATGAGATTCCCCTACTTATTAAGATGATAGTGACCCATGTGAGGTTCCACCTTTAGAAAAACCTAGTCATCCACTAAGAATTCCAAGGCCCAACCCCACTGACCAACATAAGACTTATGGCAGCTGTGTTTCAACAACCACCACTTCCTGATCTACAAAACTTTATCAGATCTCTCTTGCACAAGTCTTAGTCTTATCAAAGAGGTCTCATCAATCTCCATCCCTCATAGATCTGAATGACATTACAAACTATAAATTTGTTCAAAGGAATCTATTTTAATAGATGATTGGAAACTATTATTATTCCAAAATTACACCAATAAAAAATGTTTATCCCAAAAGCCTCTAAAATCCAATGTATATTCCTGGAGATTGCCTTCCAAAATTTAGTATTCACATTCAGTAATACCATCCATTTGAGGATGTTATGTTATGCTGAGTATGACCTATGACCTCATTCCCTTATGAAGGCCTTACCCAAAAAAAGTGGTAAAATGAGGTTCCCATTCTTAAAAGATAGCTAACGACACACCATGAATCCTCAAAATCTTCTGAACATACAACTAACCCATCCTGTATTCTTTGTTTTAATCCTTAATCATAATAAAATAGGTGTTCATTGTAAGGTGATCAATAACCACCCAAATCATGGTCTTTATCAGGGGTTACATTGAAACCCAATGATAAAATCTATGGATACCTCATCCCACATATAGATAGGTATGGGGAGTGGTTGAAGAAAATGTGTGGACCTTTGGTGCTCGGCTTTAACCTGATGAAAATTACAGCACTCTGATATCGATTTATCCATATTAAACCTCATACCTATCCACCAGAACCAATGTTGGATGTTTTAAAAAATATTAGTTGTCCTTGGATGAATGAACCACTATTATTGATGGCTATCTTGAACCATTACCTTTTAAAAATATAATGACAGCATTAAGCAATCATTGAAACAAATTAATCCCTCATATAATAATGACCACTCACTGGGAACCTCCCTACCATTTATAAGCTTCCTAAAGTGAAAAAAACACTCATCATTATGCTTCTCTACCTAAAGTCTCTCTAACAGGGTGTGGGTTAACTGGATTCTAGCCGAGAACATTCCTCTTATATGCTCCTTGGTTTCTAGGCTCATCTGGTAAAAATATCCATAAAAGTATACTCATCACTAGACTCCATTATAGCTTATACTGGTATATTTCCTATTATGCAATTCACTACCAAATTACCATTTAATGGTGTCTACACATTATCAAAGTCGAACCCTTGAAGGTAATTGAACCATAAATGATACCTCAGATTCAGTTACCTCTATGGGGAAATGTAGAAAAAAATCTTATATTCTGAGTAGAGTATGAATTTCTCCCTAAATAGATTGTGACACCATGTTTATAGGGTGTGAATCATTACTTCTAGTTCCATGTAATGATTTGTAAAATTCATTTCATGTGGTTAATTATGGTGAGAGTCATGCACCACCACATGGTCATCCTGTATCAACACACACCCAAGACTCATACATGAAGCATCAAAGAGGTCAATGTACCCCTTCTTCTATTTTGGTATAATAAAAAAAGGGGTCATGGATAGACACCTAATGATATCCTAAACACATATAAAACATTTAATGATCCATTAAAACCTTACCCATTTTGGGTAAGCACAGTCATGGGAAAGGCGTGCTAAGAAAAATCAATGGAAAATAGCCTTTAATGTCCTGCTTGGCCCAAGAAGCTCCTGATCTCAATGAAAATCCTCAGTTTCTCCCATGAAATCACTGATAAAATATTATCACGGTCTATTTAAACTCTAAATTCTAAGATCGTGTGACCTAGAAACATGAATTACCATATCAAAAATGTTTACCTGGAGAGCATTGAAAAAAGCCAGTGACCCTAAAGAGTTCCAAAAATTATACTAAAGTTCTTCCCATTCTCTTCTTCTATCATGTTTTAGAGTATGATGTCATACCCAAACCACATGGAAATTTTATTTAGGTACTAATGGTACACCAGGTTCATAAGATCCATTAAAACCATTGTATAATTTTCTTAATCTAAATACAATGACCAAATACTCAAAGTGGACATACTTTCTTTGGAAGTATGTCTTAGGAATGTTAGCCTCTATAAATATGACTTGATAATACCTATGGCAGAAGTCAATTTTGGGAAACCCCCCTTCACCCTTGAGTTGATCAAAGAGGTCATTAATATAGGTAAAGGAAAATTTATTTTGGATTGTAGCCCTATTCAACATATGTTAATCAGTTTAAAATCAAAGGTATCCATCATCCTTTTTTAAAAATAGCACTGGGGCGGCCCAAGGTGATACACTCGAGAAATTTAATCGATTTTCTTCTAAGACATCTGAATATATATTTAACTCCCACATCTCAGTGGGGGCCATACGATAAGAGGGAAGATATATCAACTGTGTTCCTAGTGCCAATTCAATGGTGAAATCCACAATCATATATGGGGGTAACCCTAAGAAATCATCTAAAAAACATTTGTAAAATCATATAATAAAGTATGAAACCCATTCATAGAACTTATACCATCATCCTCTAACATTAGAGTAGAGACCTGTAAAACGAGGTTTCCTAACTCTTGAAGTGTTGGTATAGCTCGTCCTAATTGGGGATCCCATTCAACTTAGAAGACCCAATTATACCAATCGGGTACCAAAAAAGACACTCACTAAATATAGTGACTGATGTACACCTTAAAAAGTAAAATCCAATCTAGTCCCAAGATCATGTTGAAAATATCCAAGTCCAAAACCAAGAATTCCCTTTCAAATTCAACCCCTAAAAGAGAGAGTTCCAAAAAGACATCTGAAAACTTATTCCCTATTATTTCCAAGTGGTCTAACCTACTCCATTATAGAAGAAAAAATATCTATTTTCAATTTCAGAAATTCTAAAACATGTTATGAAATGAAATAATTATAAGCACCCATATCTTATAAAGAGACGACTATAAACAATGAAATAAAAATAGTACCTAAAACATTAATAGGTCCTACATCTCATTTTTTTGGTTCTTGATCCATGGAATGAAGGTTCCTTTTCTCTATATGATCCTGGGAAGGACTATTGAATTATGGGTTTTCCTTAACCTGAATCTTCTCAGTAGTAGGCCTATCTATTCAACCATGACCACCAAAATTGAAAACCCATGGTTCTGTATGGTTCTGACTATGTTTTCATCCACTAGAGGCTGCAGAACTTTCACTAAACTGATATGGGAGTGCATTCCTTCAAAACTATTTCAAGTTCACAATATGTACACACCTGTGTAATCACCTAGGTGAAGCTGAATAGGAATTATATACATGTATGGGGGATCTACAAAGATAGCACATGACCAAACTACCACCTGTGATTGCAGATGAAGGTGGTCAGGATATGTAACCAAATCTATTCCCTCCCTTCTTCTCACACTCTTCCATATTCCTTTGTTTCTCATACGTTCCATGACTACCTTATCCCACTACTAAAACATCCCCAGAGACAATAAATTTTCCATCACAATTAATCTACTCCATTAGTTCTCAATCAAACCCTTTGGTATAAGTATTTAACTTGAATAGGGATATCTGAGATTGAATATCTATCCAAAACCTAATTTCAAATTAATGACCTTTAGCTTATCATTAGAAACCACCTTGGGTTTCAAATGGAAAATTTCTGCAAAAATTTTGTCATATTCCAACACAGTTTTATCCCTCTAATAGATATATAAGAACTCCTAGGTCTTGGAGAGGGACATGGTATTAGAGAAATACTTTTCATTAAAGGTAATATTGAAATATTTACAATTGATATGATCTTGATTTCTGGCCTACCCCACTGAGTTGCACAACCTATGACTGGGATCATTCAATAGAAATTATTCCCATTTAACCTTAACTTCTTCAACTATATTGAGAAACCTGAATATCCTTTTGTTTTTTTCCACCTAATGTTTCACTTCGTACAAGACATGCTACCCTAGAAAGAAGGAGGTCTGTTTCTAAGGAGCTCATGGTATATATCCATTTACACACCTGGGTTTATTTCCTCATCTTGAGTAGTTCTAGATCCCACTCCCATATCCCAATCTCAGATAGCCCAAACCAAAACATCCATGACCCTCTAATCAAATGCTGAGGGATAATTCTCTCCAGTATCTTCCTAAATTTAAACAGGATGTCTCTAGGAGGCATGATGCTATATCAATTAAAAATCAAAATGAATAATCAATACATTATCTATAAGAGTTTGTGAAAATAACTTGATTTAAACATCCACATAAATCAAAATAAAAACATAATAAACAAAAGAAAAAAATTAAGTTACCCTTCCCTAGATCAATGTCCATGTGTAGTTTTTGGCCTATGCCTCACACTTGTAGGAAGAGTTAAAAAAATCACAAACATCCCATTGTGACTCATGGACAATCATGAGGTGTGTTTGAAAAACACCACACTCATAACAAAAAATATAAGACCCAATATTCCATGATTATATATATATACCTTCCAAAATAACAAGACCCAAATAAAGGAAACAAGCTACCCTATGGTACTTTTTTTATGATTTGGTCTGGGATTCCATCTAACTTGACAACTGACCCATCCTGTAACATGTCCCCAATAGTGTTCCTGATCCCCATGGGATGGTAACTAGTTCCCGGGATTCATGTAACACAATTGTAAAGTATTTTTTCCATTAAAATCATCTATGAACAAATTCCAAAATATTGTATCACATCATATCCAATAACTGTTACACAAGAGATTTTAAGAAACACTACAAGCATGAGATAGGAATCAACATTTACAACAAAAATAAATAAATAACTAAAACATGATGGGGGCCAAAAAGACAACCAAAACTCCATGAAACTTGTGGTTCAAATCCCTATACCACCACCATTAATACCTGACCCAAATGAAACCATTAGTACATAAAACCATTTTCACCACCACAAAAGGCCTTCCCTTTACTTTATGCAGAAGAAAAAAAATCTACATAAACATGAGGGTGTATGTTAGTTGTGAGCTAAAATTACCATTAATATTCCACCGAAATATTCCATGAAATGAAATTAAATGAAAAGTTATTATTCTAGTTTTTAAAAGAAAAAATATGTTAAACATTGAATTAAAATCAATTTTTATTTATATAGAAGGGAAACATTTTAAATGCAATTTTAAACAGCTAAAAAAATCCAAAGAAGCATGGTAATATCCCAATGAATCTTGGATATCAGGGCCCTAGTGTCGGTATACCTTAGTGATCATAGAATTTAGAATGTTCCCTTGAATGATTCGTAAGAGAGGTCACATGAAAAGTCCTAAAAGTCCCCAAGTCATTATCATTTATTTAGTTAGTGTTATAGAATGAATTTAACAGAGATCCTGGTTCATTTATCAACTGAAAAAATAGCATACTAGTCTATTGAAACCCACATAATATTCCCAGGGTTCCCAATTTCACTATTTTAATTTACATATCATGCTAAATCTCATTCATATAATCATGATTTCAAGAATTGAAATCCTAGTTTACCAACATCTATTTAAAAAGTGTAAATAACCATTAAACCATAAAGACACACCAAAAACCATGGAAAAAGCCTTTTCCCCTCCCAAAAAATTAGAATCCCCATTTGGAAACAAAAACAACCATAATAAAATCATCAATTATTGTCAACACATTTAACCACCTACCTCTTTCTTGAAATCACATGAAATAGGTTGGAAGCCGCAAACCACACAAAAAAATATACTAAGAAAAAAATGTGAAACTAAAACTATATTAATTCAATAGAAATAATATTTATTCAATGAAACATAGGTAAAAATACTTTCATTATAAAATAGACCATAATAAGGATGGAAAAAGAGACCAAAAAGAGGTAAGAAGAGAAGAGAAGTTAAGATTACATGATGTTTTATTGAAGTTCCTAGACCAAATTAACCAAAAATATAGAATAAGGGAGTGGATGAGGAGTGGGAGATCCACCTAGGGAAAGAGGAGTCTAATGGGGTGAGAACGGGGGGTTTAGTGTCGAAATTAGGGATGGGGAAATTTATAATTTCAAAAACATAACTGATATGGTAGAGGTAGGATTTGGACGCATGATCCACTAGACTGTGTGTCAACCTTGTGGAACCTCTGTTTAAGTGGAAAAGGTAGACACATAGTTTGCTGGGGAAGTATTCTTGTGCACTAGGTCATGTGTCTTGGAATGTTACATTGTCCCAGGTGCACATGTTGCCATGGGATGGTGCACGGCTTCTATTAACTATGATCCTACCATGCACCTCATACTGTCCAAACCCAAATCTAGCATTGTTTCTCAAAAACACCTAAAAATCCATTAAATATAGGTTACACAAAAAATAAATGAGAAAATACCCAAAAATAACACCATGGATGTGACATGTTCCCTAAGGATGGAGTTTAGGGTTAGGGTTCTTATGAAGATTGTTTTATAAAAGTAAGAATGATGGTTTTAATAGGTATTTATTACACTCATAAGAATATGCAATCCATCATTAGTGAGGGTGTTATATATATATATATATCCTTTTTACAACACTCTGATTGTTCATTAATCAACTCAAAACATTTAAAAATTATTTGTGGGGTTTGAATAGTGTGACACCTTCACTAGGAAACATGGTAGTTTGAGATCTTTTCCTTTTCCTTATAAAGTATTATCACCTAGATAATATTTAATATCCATTAAATAATCATGAAAATTCTATGATATGAGACAATATATATCCAACTATAATATCAAGTTTGGTATTTGATGATCCATCACTACTGTATAGGGATCCTAGTATTGATTAATTTATGAATTGGGCTTTGATTAGGGGGCTCGATCAAGAGGAATATTTTCTATGTGGGTAGTGGATAAGTCCTCCATTCATTAACGTAAGAAAAAATTCTTCAAATGTTTTATATGGGGGATAATCCTATACCTTTTGAGTTACTGATGATTCTAAATGAGTGGGTTGAGATAACTTATAAGTTGGGCACATTGCATGAGTTTCAATGAAATATCTGACTATGTTTCTAAGGTGAGATTGGCCCTCAAGACATCAAGGACTTGTTTAGGGTGGTGAGTTAGGAGGTAAATATATCTTTAATTACAACCTATAATATGGTAATTATGGAATCCATTCTCCTCCATGGTGTAGTGAGTCATTGGTGTGATCTGAACATGTGTGTGTGTTTATACATAACAATGCTACTTTTTCATAGTCAGAGTTTGTGTACCTATTAAAATAGTAGTAATGCATTATACATTAGAGTTTGGTTTGAGTATAGGAAACTATTGAACCCACGATAAAGAATTATGGTTGTATCTTGTTATGTATCTAGGTTTACATACATCATGAGTTACTCTCTTGACATGGTACGTTAGGGGTATTTGTGAATGTGGATTTTTGAGTAATGCCTCCATAAAGATAATTGAGTAGGGTTTATTACTTACTATGTATATGACTATACTATAGTCCCAAATTAAATCTTTTTGATAAAGGGTTTTCAAAGAAGTTGTATTCAAGCAGTGGCCAGGGTCCAAATTTTATTGGGTCGAGTCTTCATTAGTATCTAGTCAAATATAGTTTTCAAGATCCCATTAGTGGAAGAATGTGTATTCACGATCCTAGAATCATGGATTGGTAATAAAAAAATATTTTAGAATATTTATGTAGTATAAAGATATAATATTCTAATAATGATATGTTAAAGGAAACATGGATATAGAATATATAACTAAAATTATAGTAAAGCGTATCTAGGGTATAATAGTGGATGAACCTCCATGTTAAATATAATGTTGGGATCATGGAAATAAACATGGTAGAATTTATGGGACTCTAGAAGGTTAATTTAATAGATGATCTAGTGGTATATATGATGGTGATATAGCTGAAGGATGCTTCCTCCCACATCCACCAGCACCCCCTCTAGGTGATATGTGCCAGGATTTGGGTATTGGTGGCTATGACCAAATATAGATGTGCACTTTGTAGATTTTTGATTAAGAAATATATTTCATGGTTTGGGTAATGATATTTATCTTTTTCAAATTGTCACCCATAATTTGAAATATGATTTTTATCCATTATTTTTTTCAACATCGCTACTCTCGAAGTTAGAGGTTCTAGTAGATCCCTTATCCTAGCTTGTCTTGAAATATACTACTAAAAGTGGAAACCACATTCGCACCCACATATTTAGAAATATTGATCTTGTTCTTAGTGGAGAGTGGTTTTTTGGGACCTTATAATGGTCATGCTAAATCCCCAATGCTTCATCCTTAGTATGGATTGGTTGTCCATTTCCAGTTCAGAGAAAGACTAAAACCATTATAAAGTGGTGTGCTTTGAAGATTATGCGTTGTAATTCTCTTTCTTATTTTATTATGATCCATTGTCAAGATGAGTGAGGCTTTTGTATAAGTAGTAACAACCAATCATCATCCATTTTGCAAGACTACTTTTGTGTGCAATTAATACATTTAGGGTTCAACTTTATATATTCATGGAGGAGTACATGAATATATTTCTATAGGATATTACAATATTTCACCCTAATAAATATAATAAATTATTTATGAATTTTTATATTCTTGAATCATATATATAACCAACAAAAAATTAAATGGATCTGATTGAGCTCACAGAGTTGAAGGTGTAGATTGAAAAACTTTTACTGAAATTATTTTCAAGGAACATTGTGTCCAATATATAGTTTCTATTATATTTTCCAAGAAGGTAGATAAAAAACTAATAATTGTACTTTACTATTAATGGATAAGCCATTTGATAATAAAAAATAAATACCGGGGTACTATATGATCAAAAAAGATATTTATTATAGTTCTATGAAAATATGATATGAATTTATCTAATAGAATAATAATAGTGAGAATGTATTTTAGTGTCGAAAAAGGCGATCTAGGTGGACTCAAATGTATTTAAAGAATAATCTAAAACAAGTTTTCTCATTAATACTTTATGTGAAAACTAAACCTATAAATCTATTGGTTCCATTTCAAAATAACTCAAAATGATTTCCCTAATTTGGAGACTATATAACTAGTGATGTATTCAGCATGTTTTTTAACTCATTGAATACTTTTCTATTAGAATCATAGAGAACGATCTCCGTGTATTTTTGAAGTAAAATTGGATAGTGGTAATTCTATATTATTTAAATCTTTAATAAATAAACTATGAAAACATGCATGTACCAAAAATAATATTATATATTTAACACTAGTGGTGTCAGAAAATGTTGTGATGAATTTAATATTTTATTTTTGAACTTCAATTCATTTCATTGTAATCACACGTCATTGGATAATTCATATTTTGAATTGAAATGTAATTTTAATTTTTTTTCTTAAGATCATTTTTAATACATGTTTTTAAATCTTTTTCCATATTTGAAAATCAATGAATAAGTGAATTTTCAAAAATAATTAAATCATCTAAGAACACTTAAATTTATAATTTAATAAAATTATAAATAATTGATACCATACATATTTAAATTTACCTTAGTAATTATTTATCTAAGTGTTATCCTCTTATATAAAAGGTATCTTCAAGATGGGCTAAAGTGGTTTCATACCTGTTAATAGAGAAACTGGGTAATTGTAAATACCTTGACAATATATTCAGGAGATTTTAATGTGTATTTTAAAAAAACTCTTTCAATAATTTAGATAATTAACAGTATAGAAAATAGTCTTTCCTAGTCACTATGTTGAATCTTATATACTATATTCACATATTATAGCTATCTTTTACTTTCATATAGATGAAATATATTTTTTTGATTCTCAAAATTAGTCGATAATGTCTCTCTAGGTATAATGTGGATTGGGTTAACCCATGATGTGTCCAACATGATGTAGATTAATCATTCCTTTAACAGTTTCTTAATTTTCTTTTTTATTACCTCCAATATGGATGGATTTATCCTTTTGTGGTTTTAACTCTACTTCATCATCATTTTCAAGAAATATATGGTGCATATATATCAAAGGTCTGTGTCTTGTTATGTAACCAAGACTCCATCTTATGGTTTTTACATTTTCTCTTACAATTTTATTGAGTTTCAATTCTTGGTTAGAAGAAATTTTTTTATGAATGGTCATGAGGAAAATAATTTCTCCAATTAAGTATAATAACTTCAATTATCGTGGTATTGGTTTCAAGGCTATTTTGGGTGGCTGAATTACATATGGAAATCTATTTGGTTGACTTACATCAATAAAATTATGTTTTTACACAAAGGGTGAAGTATTATTTCAATATTTGAGAATAAAAAATAAAATACACCAAAGAATTTAATTATTATGTCATCCTCAAGTTCATGTACATGGATTGTAGATTTATAAAAAAAATCAATTAATTATGAAATCCTAACTTATTAACAATATTTTTTATTTCTTTTAATAGATTAGTTTCCTTAGGTACAATCAATTTTTTAAAGTGTGTCAGTAAAAAAAGTGATTTTCCATAATAGTTGTATTTTAATGACATGAAAATGTTCAATTGTACTGTGTTTCCCAATAAATTCTATCATCAATGTTAATTCATATACATTGATTATTTTTCTAGAGATCATTATGAATGGTCTTATTAAAATTATATGTTAAATGAATTTTTTTTCTCCTACTCCAAGTTAATTAAAATGAACTATCTTAGAAGTATTATGATTTGATCTATTTCTATAACATCTTAATATACTACAACAAAAAATGTAGTAACATTGTTATTTTTCTATAATAACACTCTGAATGGATTTATAGTCTCCTCCTTCAGTATTTTCCAAATAAACCCTAATCCATTGTTCTACTAGACTTTAATATCACTTCACCCTATCCTAAGGACTTATGAGTAGTGGGTAGGACCTAGTTATTGATAGTGGGAAGATTCAAGACTCATTCTATTGAAAATAATGAATAATAGTGGAAACATATCAATAATAGTCAACACAACAATATATGTACAAGAATAAAAACATTAATACATAATGGGATCCCAAAATTTTGTACAATTCACCCCAAACTAGACGAGACCACTTATAGTAAATTCATTTAAAACAAGACCAAATGATAATAGAAAAACCATATTAGCTTTGAGGATCCACCTAGTCTATCCCCAAATTTATTTAAAACTCCACATATTTATCCACAACACCATCTAGTACTAAGCTATAAACATCAGGACCTTGTAAATTCATGTGTCATGAACTATAATGTATGCACAAATCCTGGTGGACCCATGTAGGATGTGAGTATGGAATTAGTAGAATGACACTAATGTGTCCCTATATAATACTCATATGTAAGCCTGTCTATAAATGTGAAATAAATAGAAACCAAAATGACTAACACAAATTTCTCCAGATTTTGGTCACCACATTAGATCATTAAACAATTTTTTCAATTCCCATAATAAGATGATGTATTCATAGTCTATCATGCCAGAAGTGACATTGTCCATGCAACCAATTACATATCACATGGAAAGACATTCTAACTCATGTCACATTATTTTATTACAAAACAAAAGAAATTATTCCTCGAATGAATGTCCAAATATTATTCTATTACATCTCTGGTAAGTAGATTCCCATTTGAAGTTCTAGCACAATAACCTAATAAGTCCCAATTATGATAATTAATTAATCCCATCTAGTGATCTCAGTCACAGCCCATGTCTCATGGACATAAATAAAAAATTTCATAATTCTGTTGATGATCAACATAATCTAACGTTAGTCAATCATATTGGTTGGGAAATTCTAGATAAATAATGGTAAACAACACCTATTAACATCTATCATTTGTTTATATAACCCCATGAACTCATACCCACAATGAGTCAAATAACTATCAATATATTCCCACAATACATATGGTAAACCTCAATCACCAACCAAAATAATGATCATAACCACACCACATATTACTACCAATCCCCTCTCACCCTATAGCCACATAGTACAAACTCGTTATGTTCTCAAGGCACCATATAGAGAATCACATTATGGGAACTAATAGTTTACACCAGTGATAACCCATCAGGAAATCAATAAATCCATCATGAAATAAAAATCCACACACATAGAAAAATTCATCATCTTCTCACATGAGACCTCACTTAGGCAACACACATGTAAAATGAAAACCCCATGTACTCCCACATTTATTCACACACAAAACCCTACTTATTCCCATAAACCACACAATATATAAACATATATGTGTATATGTGTATATAAAATAAGAAAATTTTATAAAACACATACCTAGTGCTAATAAAATAATGTATGTCATACTACATAGGTTTATTAAACTCGAGGAGGAAGTGACCGATAAACCAAATAAAAATACCTAAAAGAGAGATTTTGGTCAAAATTTATCATAGTGAAAGAAAAATAGAAATGTGATGAAGGATGTGGTGTCATAGAAATAGTGACTCTTAGAGACCAACTGCATAAATATATGAGTAATATCAAGAGAAAACCCCACTTGAGAGGAGATATAATAAAGGATAGGGGTGGCTTAAGCACCCTTAGATGAATGGCCACAAATGAGTCACCCTTTTTTGAATTAAATTAAAAATTAATTAAATTAAATTAAATTTTATAAAAAAAAATAAGTGAATTAGGTATGGCATACCCAATCATTGGGTAACCACCCTTGGGTCACAATCCACCCTTGGTACTCTAGATAGTACCTCCTCCGACACCTAGCCTACTAGTCACTTGGTACCAACCCATCAGGTACTCTGTTTATGAAAACCCATATTTTAATACACTTTAATTTGTCAATTATTACATAAAAATACACTTAATAAAACCTCATAAGATCATTAGGAATGAGGTATTTGGGTTATTAGATACATATGATAACAATATTTGAAATAAATACAACACTATTTAAAAACACCATAACATGCTCTTACATTCCATGGATTTTTTTTTTAAATTTATCGAGATAACTTGTCGATGTACATAAGAAAGGGGTGAGATATAAATCCCAGTCAGGGAATAAAAAAATCATAGTATAACATAAATTAGTTCATGTGAACCAATAGGAATATCAAGGTAACATACTAGGGGTAAATATTATAATCTTGAATAACAAAGAATGATATAACATGATAACCTAAAGGTAGTATTGGAATGTGGTAATAACATAAAACATGATGTCATAAACATATGTCAAGTTTAACTGTCATCACATCATAATAGAGCATTTTTAGGATAACCTGTAATGATCCATACTTGGAATCTCATGAGATAAAAACATTACAAAAGGTAATGGAGGGATATGTAATTTGGGGCACACCTGTCACTTTCAAATCATGTACATGCATAAGTGTGCCACATAGATCATACAACATAAGTATGTATTTCATAAATTTTAATCCCATTATTAAGGAGTGCATGTTAAATTCCTGTAAATCCTAAATAAAATATATATACTTAAGACTATGTGAATACCATTGAGGGTAAATGGTAAGGGATATTCACTACAAAAATGATTGGAATGGAAAACCATATAATGATTTTTGCAGCATAATGGGGGTACATAAATACACATATATGGGTCAAATGATAGTAGAAGTGGACTCTTATCACCTGTAAATCCTAAGTATATTAATAAGTATATGTAGAAACATATCAAAACATATTTTTTTAAAAAAATAAAAAATTTGAAGATTGTTTTTGAATAAATAGAAGAATGGAGGATTACTTACCATGGTTGGGTGCTTCTTAAACCATGGGATGATATTTTTAAGAGTTTGGGGTGAATTTAAAGGGGATATAGATATGGAAGGGAATATTATAATCATTATCCTATAGTTTCTTAGTGAATATGGTTGAGATTTTGGATGGATTTTTATAATAAAAGTGAGAATAATTATTTATTAATTTTGAAAAATAGGATTTGGAGTCTATATGATAAACTAAAAAACCATAAATCCATCCCATGGTTTCTATAACACCCCAAAATTATAAAGTAAGAACATTGTGTCTGATAGCATGTATCACGTGCATCACCCAGTGCGTAAGGGAATATAATACACTTGCTCTTTAAAATATATTTAATATTTAAAATATAATCAAAATATTCTATATTTTTTAATGAACGCAACCCCATGTAACCTTACGTTACTCGCAAGAGTGACATTCTTCAAAATCGTACATCACATGCAAGACTAAGTTTTAAGGAACAAAAATATATTATTAATATATTATTATTTAATATAATAAGACTTTACATAGTCGTTAATATAATTTCCAACCTTAAACATTACATAATCTTGAGTTAAATTTGGAATTAACGTTGAGGAGCTTTTCAGGTTTAGAGTTTAATAGAATTAGGTCACAACTATTACAAAACATCATGATTATTACATGTAGACACTCATACTCAGTATCCATTTTTTTCATAAAATAAAAACTCATAAAAGAAAAAAATAATTCTTTTCTTGATATAAATCATTTTGAATTATTTCTATCTCTTACCCTTCCTTTTACACTGTGAAAAAAATTTCAAAAAACATCAGATGAGCGTAAAAAGCTCAGTAAGGTTTATAAAATAATGAAAGAATTCATTAGACAATAAATACATAAAAAACATAATCTATTTAACACACCTCATGATATCCTAAGATTTAAGATTAACACATAGAAATAATAAATCATAAAGGTAAATTTTGGGATCCATAACATACTTACACTGTAGCTTTCACTGCTACTTAGGGAGTTACAATAGGAATAACCATCACAATATATTACCTAAATCTATTTGGAGAAACATTAATGTTTACCTCCATCATCATACCCAATGCATTGGAGAGATATCACAGGCTCACCTGCCATAGTTTTATCACTGAACAACCTGTATATGTAAACAATTCCCAACAACTATAACATAATCATAACACATGAACAAACATAAAGGAAAGATAACATTTCCACATTGCAATCACAATTTAAAATTTCAATATATTGAATTAATCAATCAATTCTCAAAACCATTTTCAATACCAAAATACGTAAAAAGTGTATATGTTATTTATTTTCCTTTTATAAACATTATATCTTGTTAAGGAAGCCAAATATCAAATAACGCTCGCGGTGGCGGAAAGGTCGTTGTCACCACATACGCTTAAAAGAAATAGTGTTTTTTTGTTTAGTAAAATGATTCGCAGAGAAAATATTTCATTCTAATAAAAGTAAAATTCAAAGGGGTTTATTATACAGTGTATAAAAGAAATTCTTGTATAAATCAAAGTATGCCTCACTGAAAGGAGATTGAGACGAAGTCCTTTACCTCATGTCCCACTTGACTCATTCATTATTTAATCTCCTGAAAAATAAAATAAAGTTAATTTCTACTTGATTCAGAACATTTTTCAAGTTTATTATTCCTTTTATATCACTTACTACCATGTTATAAACATTAAATAATCATTTAAGTTAATAACGGTCATTTTGTCTATATTTGGTACTTGAGTAAAAAATGAACTTCTTATAATTACAAGTTGTCCAAGTGGTCAAAAGTCCATTATCTCTAGAATTATATTCATGATTTAGTTATCATATATATAATATATATCCAATATATATATATATTTATAATAGTACAAAACATTTGAAGATATGAAATGAAATGCACCATTCATGGAGACGGTAAGTCGTACGTACGCATGAACGCTACTGTAATTTCTATTTAGTATTTAATGGAATGAAAAATTAATGATACATAGGTATATTATAATTCCAGTATAATATCATATATAATTTCAATAAAACCATCCTTTATATGTTCCACATATGGAATGAAATAGTTATATCACTTTGAGGGGGCAGCAGTCCGCACCTCCTCAAATGAAATTATCGTATTTACCCATTATGGAAACCATAATGGTATACTATAGATGAAAAATACAGAAGCATATAGATAATATAAATATTATATATATCACATATAAATAAAGTTCCATAATAATGGACACCATGAGAGGTCCGTGGAAGTTTATTTTGAATTATTCTCAAAAAAACATTCTAGTATATTTTCTATACTATTTTTGTTATAAATTAATTGAATAAATAGTGTTTATGAGGTTGGATAAGGAAAATAAAAGAGAAGAACTTGAGAGAAGATGTTACCTTTAAATAGGGTAACTCCCATTCTTTTGAACCAAAAGGCTTTCTTGAATTGCCTTATGTCCAATTTAAAGCTTCTAGAAGGAATATAGGGATGTTGAGATCTTATTGGAGTAGAGTTTGGATGAGTTAATGGGATTGAGAGCTGCGAGTAATGGGTTAGAGGTGGTGTCCTTTTATAAGATGGGGGATGGGCTCTTTAAGAATGTTTGAATGTATTATTTTATTATAAAATGGATTTCAGTTTCAAAAGGACAAAAAATTATTGAATTCTAAGATAAGGGGAATATAATATGAAATAAAATAATCCAATAAAAATTGGACAGGTTTTGATATTTTTTATTCCTTTTCTGTTTTATTTAACCCTTTGTTAATCATATTTAACTTTTACCATGTCCTCTTATATATTCATACAATGTGGTTGATATATTTACAATAAAATTACTAGAAAACCAAAATGGATCATTCATGAAATTTTTAAAATCATATATGATAGTTGGCTGAATCTTTGATTTTTAGGATTATTTTATCATTTAACAAAATATTAATTATTTTAAAACTCATTTATATCAATTTATAATATATTCATATCAACAATTTGAAAAATCTATAACAACTTGATTCTTTAAAACAACCTTAATTAATTCAAATATAACAAGTCATTATTATCCCTAAAATTTGTGTATTGCAAAAAAAGTTTCAAAATAAATTTATTTTAATATTTGTAATATCATTTATTTGAATCCTCTATTAATGAAACAATTACTGCCTCACTACTATGTCATAATTAAATTTATTTATTTAATGTCTAAAATTTATAAATAAAATACCATGATGTAGTAAATCTTTTTACCTTTCTCATTACTATTTATATTCTATATGATCACTTATATATCGCATTATAAAAAAATTTTTAATAAGAGACATATGTTTTTATTACATTTTCCTTAAATTTAAATAAATTTTTATAAAGTGACATTTCCGCTTACAAGTGGCTCCATGAGGTCCCAAAATCGACCTAAGGATTCCCATGGTCGATCATGTATTATCCAATAGTATTAGGACACATTTTAGGGTAATTTAATATTATTATAATATTACCTTTACACTTATTTACTAGATTTACCCTTTAATCATGGTAAAAAAAATATTTACTGAAGTTACTATTCATAACGTCTAAAAAAGTTACACATTTGTACAATTTGGACCTCCTGATTCTAAATATAGAATCCATTTTTTCAAATTCAAAACATATAAGTTTCAGGAAATAATTTAAAATTAATCCCAGTTCTCAAAATAATATAGTGTGTTTTTAAAAAATAATAACTATCAAAATATTGACATTTAATTATGTTCAATTTCGAAGTGAAATTTCTTACAATGACTAAAACTGGATTACATGGTAAAAATATAATCTAATTATAATTTAAAACTAATTAAAAATATAATATTACTATATAAATAAATTAGATTAAAAGTAAATTTTGAATTAAAATGAAGTATTTTCACAATTCATTAAAAAATAAACTTTATCAGAAAAATACCAAAATTTCATCCAAATTAAATTATAATGTCCCAATTATAAATAAGAATTTTATTTCTTCCAATAGAACATATAAAAGTGAAAAAAATAGATTTAAAAAGGGTTCGTCATCAAAAGGCGGTAAATCGACATTTTAAAGAATAATAGAGTATTTATAGTTAAAATTGGATTCATTTACATTTGAAGCCACTAAATTTTATTGGATAAATGTAAAAAATATTTAGAAACATATATAATAATATTTTAGTTAGTTCTATTCATTCTTGGCAATACAACGGCAAGACATTAACTTCCATTTAAAATCATATTATATTATTATTTTTCATTATGACTCAGCCTTGTGTGAAACATGATATTTCAGAGAAACCAATTATTGTGTGTCTGGTATGCCATCAAACATAGCATCCCGTTTAAATTAAAATTAATATTTTGTTCAAAAATAGTAATAAATATGAAAATTTCATATTATTTATTTACCTGGGATGTTACATCCTTCCCCCTTTTGAAAATTGTGTCCTTGCAATGTTATTCACTTATCAAATAAATTGGGGTATTTATGCGTCATAGAATTCTCAGATTCCCTCATTGCCTCTTTAACCATATGGTTTTTTCATAGAACTTTTACCTAATGGAATAACTTATTCTTCAAATCTTGCTCTCTGCGGTCAAGAATCTGAACTGGTTGTTCCTCATAAGAAATATTCTATTCCAACTGAACTACCTCTAGACTCAAAACATGAGATGGATCCAGCATATAGTTTTTCAATATTGAAACATGAAAAACATTGTGTACTTAGGATAAACATAGAGTTAAATCCACTATGTACATAACTGATCCAACATTCTCCATGATTTCGTAGGGTCCAATGAACCTCTGACTCAGTTTTCCCTTCTTACCAAAACACATCACACTTTTCCATGGAGAGGCATTGAGAAAGACATGATCACTAACCTCAAAAGAAAGATCCTTCCTCTGGTTATCTATATAACTTTTCTATATGATCTGACCTGTTCTCATGTGCTTCAGAATCAACTGAACCCTTTTTTCCATCTCTTCTACCAATTCTGGTCCCATCAACTTCCTTTCACCTACTTCATCCCAAAAAATTGTGGTTCGACACTGTTTTCCATATAAAGCCTCAAATGGAGCCATATGTATAATGGAATGAAAACTGTTATTATATGAAAATTAAACAAAAGAAATATGTTGGTTCCAACTTCCTTAGTAATCCATTGAGCAAGCATGTAGCATATTATTCCAATGTCTTAATTGTTTGTTCTGACTTCCCATCTAATTGAGGATGAAAAGATGTACTAAAATTAAATTCAGTACCTAATTATTTCTAAACGCTTTTCCAAAAGATAGAAGTGAACCTATTATCACGATCAGATACAATGGAGAGGGGAACTCCATGAAACCTGGATATATCTTTAATATACAACCATGAAAGTTTTTCTAGAGATAGAGTATCTCAAATTGGGAGAAAATCATCAGATGTAGTCAATCGATCAACAATAAACCAGGATGAATTGTTATCTCGACATGTATTTGGTAATTTCACAATGAAATCCATGGATATATTTTCCTATTTCCACTCTGGCACTGATAAAGGTTGAAGAATTCTTTTCGGTAACTTACACTCTACTTTAACCTATTGAAAAGTCAAAAACTTCATAGCAATGTCATCAATATCTCTTTTAATTCCATCCCACCAGTAATACTCCTGAAGATCAGTGTACATCTTATTACTGCCAGGATGAACTGTAGACGAAGAACTATGAGATTTTCATAACAACTATTTCTTTAAATATGAATTAAAAGGCAGACATAATCTCTTCCCAAACCTGAAAACACAATCTTTATCAATGTTAAATTCATGTAACTTAACTTTTGAACCAACTATACCTTTTTCTAGAACTCACTATCATCTTTCTACTGTTTCTTTATTCTGTATTTTTTGGACGATTGTACTGAAACCTGAAATAAGACAAAGGAATTTCCTACACCAACAACTTCGATACAAAGTTTATGATATCATTAATCAAATGATCATGTTCCAAATTTAACATGGTTAATGTAGAATTAGTTTTTCAACTCAAATCATCATCCACTTTATTTTCCTTTCATGGATGGTAATGAATTGTGCAATCATAATCCTTGATTAATTCTAGCTATATCCTCTCTCTCATGTTCAATTCTTTCTGAGTGAATATATACTTAAAACATTTGTGCTGAGTATATATTTCACATTTTACTCCACACAGATTATACCTCTAATTTTTTAATGAAAAAAGATCAACAGCTAATTACAAATCATATGTAGGTTAATTTAACTCACGAAGTTTCAACTAACGTGAAGCATAAGCAATTACCTAATCATTCTACATAAAGGAAAAACAATGTTCTTTCAATGAAGAATCACTATAGATAAAAAATTGAAAATCTCTAGAAGGTAATTCCAAAACTGGAGCATTTACCAATCTTCTTTCCAATTCCTAAAAACAAACCCCACATTCTCTTGTCCAGATAAACTTAACACCTTTTTGAGTTAACTTAGTTAGTGGGATAGATAACCGTGCAAAATTTTCAACAAAAAATTGTTAATAACATGATAAACCAAGAAAACAATGGATCTCAGTTATATATTTCGGTGTTGGCCATTTTCAACAACTTTTTTTAAGCAGGATCAACAGTTATTCCATTTTTTGAAACAATGTGACCATGGAATAAAATTTATTATAACGAAAACTCACACTTGTTGAATTTACCATTCAGTTTCTTTTCATTTAAGGTTTTCAAGCCAACCCTTCAATAAATTTCATGTTCCTATTTACTTTTAGAATAAACCAAAATATCATCAATAAATATAACCACAAAATTATATAGTAACTCACAGAAAATTCTATTCATAAGATCCATGAATACAACAGGTGCATTGGTCAACACAAAAAGCATAACAAAAAATTCAAATGGCCATATCTAGTACAAAATGGGGTCTTTGTAATGTATGTTTCCTTTAATTTCGACTGATGATACCCCGAACCGAAGTCAATATTAAAAAAAACCAAGCTTCCTGGATCTGACCAAACAAATCATCGATATGAGGTAAAAGATACTTGTTCTTAACAGTAATATAATTCAAGGCTCTATAATCAATGAAAAGTCTCATTAAACCATATTTCTTTTTAACAAGAACGATAGGATCAACCCATTGTGAAGTTCTAGGTCGAATGAAACTGTTATCTAATAACCACTGCAATTGTTTTTTAACTCTAAAAGTTTAATTTGAGCCATTAGATAATGGGATTTTGAAATTGGTTTAGCAATAGGAAATAAGTCAATAGTAAATTCATATTCCCGATCAGGTATTGTACCAGGAAACCCATCAAAAATAACATGAAGATACTTATTTACCACAAGCACATCATTAATCTAAATAGTTCTTTTATTTTCAACAATATGTGCAAGGTAACATTCATTTCCATCTTTTACTAGTTTCTTAGCTTCGTGATATGTTATCAATTGTAAGGGTTCATTATTGTACACAAAATAATATTATTTTTACAAATAAACCTCTTTAGCTCTTCATTCAATCTTATCATGATAAAAGGAAATCCAATCCATACCCAAAATAACATCAAACTCTACTATTGAAAAACAATAAGGTTTGCAGGTATATTATTTCCAAACACAAGGAAAAGAAGGTACCTATAATTTATTTTTGTCTCAAAATTTCCTCTTGGTGTTTTTACCATAAGTTCAGGAATAATATCTTGATATGGAATTCCAAATTTACGAGAAAAATTATCTGAAATGAAAGAATGTGTAGACCCTGAATTATACAACACATTAGTATAATATGAATAAAAAAATAGTGTACCTGAAACTACTTCATTTGATGGACCAACATCTGCTGAAGTAGCTGCAAAGGATTTCACCACCCCTTTCTCATTGTAGTTTGGATGATTTCCCATAGTTGAGTTCTTCACTGGACACTCATTTTCATAAGGACCCATTTGATTTCACTTAAAACATTTTACTGACTATAAATCAGATTTTATCTTACCATTATCCGTATCTTTTTCTGTGCAATAACGAGCCTTATGTCCCATTTTACCACATCAGTATCACTTACCAGAATTCAAAAGACATTCCCTGATGTTCTTTTTAACACAATTTTTGAAAACTGTAAACTTAATTTTCTTACCATTATACTTTTTTGAAGAGTTCATCCCTTTCGTCTTCCACCTCGACCACTTATTCTGTTGTGTGTCAAAGAACACATGATTATCAAAAAACTCTATTTCCACCTTCTCTGCCCATCGAAAAAGTTTTTCATAAATTTTGAACTCCCGATAAGCTAAAAACCTTCAATACTTTGGCTTTAATCCTATGTTAAAATGATTTATTTTACAATCAATAACCCCTAAATAATTTGGAGCATACTTTTCCAGTCGAGTGAATTTTTCTTCATAAGCTACCACTGAATTATCCTCCTACCTCAATTCCAAGAATTGTTTTTCCATCCTATGAGAAACCACCTTAGGAAAATATTTCGCAACAAACATAGCTTTGAATTCATCCTAAAAAGAGTATCAATATCCTCACTATCCCTAACTTTTTTGCCCATCGACCACCACTGATCGGCTTCACCTTTAAAACGGTAAACAGTGAGACTAAAATTTTGATGTTTTGAACACCCCATGACATCAAAAAACTTCTCCAGTGATTTAATACACAATTTAGTTAGAAAAAATCCAGATGATCCTATGAATGATTGGGGATGTTTCCTAATGAGATTCTCCACTACTAACATGTTCCTCTGTAGTTGATCTGACAAATCTCGTCATAGATACCACCACTATTTATAGCCTGAGTCACATGTTCCATCACCTCAAAAAACTACTCAGTTCCAATTCCGACCATCTTAGGTTGTTGATTTGGAAAGTTTTTTTCCTCCTGATGTTGTCCCATCATAGCCACCATGTTTCCTCTATAGAAAACCATTCTGAATATAGAAATATCTTAGGCAAATCAACATAGTAAACTTTAAATTCTATGTCATTTCATTCTTACCATAAATTAATTTATGGATATTAATTTAACAATATACTAACTCCAAAATTTGTCTAAATTGAATTTAATACAAACTATAAGGCCCCATCCTTAAACATTACATAATCTTGAGTTAAATTAAGAATTAACATTGATGATCTTTTCAGGTTTAGAGTTTTAAACAATTAAGCCATAACTATTACAAAACATCTTGGATATTACATGTAGACTCTCTTACTCAGTATAGATTTTTTTCATAAAATAAAAACTCTTAAAAGAAAAAAATAATTCTTTTCTTGATATAAATATTTTTGAATTATTTTTTTCTCTTACCCTTCCTTATACCCTGTGAAAAACATTTCAAACAACATGGGATAAGTGTAAAAATCTTAGTAATATTTATAAAATAATGAATGAAATCATTAGTCCACAAATACCTACAAAACATAATCTCATTAACACACTTCATGGTATCATAATATTTATGATTAACACATACAAACCATAAATCATAAAGGTAACTTGCGGCATCCATAACATACATACAATGTAGCTTTCACAGATACTTAGGGAGTTACATTAGGAATACCCATCATAATATATTACCAAAATCTATTAGGAAAACATTAAAGTTTACATCCACCACATTAACCAATACATTGGAGAGATATCACAGCCTTACCTACCCTAGGTTTATCACCGAACCACCTTTATACAAAAACAATGCCCAAGAACCATAACATAATCATAACACATAAACAAGAATAAAAGAAAGATAACATTTCCACATTGCAATCACAATATAAAATTTCAATATATATACATAATCAATCGATTCACAATACCATTTTCAATAAAAAAATACGTAAAAAAAGTATATGGTATTTATTTTCCATTTAAAAAAATTACGACTTGTTAAGGAATCCAAATATCAAATAATGCTCGTGGTGGTGGAAAGGTCTCTATCACCATGTGCGTTAAAAAGAAAAATTATTTTTTTCCTTTAGTAAAACGATTCTTAGAGAAAATAATCCATTCGAATAAAAGTAAAATTCAAAGGGATTTATTATACAGCCTATAAACAAAAGTCTTGTATAAATCAAAGTATGCCTCAATGGAAGGAGATTGAGACGAAGTCCTTTACCTCGTGTCTCACTTGACTCGTTCATTATTTAATATCCTAAAAATTAAACTAAAGTTAATTTATACTTGCTTCAAAACCTTTTTCAAGTTTATTATTCTTTTTATATCTCTTATTACCATGTTATAAACATTACATAATCATTTAAGTTAATAACGGTCATTCTGTCTATATTTGGTACTTGAGTAAAAAATGAACTTCTTATAATTACAAGTTTTCCAAGTGGTCAAAAGTCCATTATCTCCAGAATTATATTCATGATTTAGATTTCATATATATCATATATATCCATTATATATATATATATGTGTATTTATAATAGTACATAACATTTGGAGATATTAAACGAAAGGCACCGTTCATGGAGATGGTAAGCCTTACGTATGCATGAACACTACTTTAATTTCTATTTCATATTTAATGGAATGAAAAATTAATGATACATAGGTATATTATAATTCCAGTATAATATCATATATAATTTCATTAGCACCATCCTTTATATGTTCCACGTATTGCATGGGCAAGTTATATAACTTTGTGGGGGTGGTAGTCCGCACTTCCTCAAATGAAATTATCATATTTACCCATTATGGAAACCATAAAGGTATTCTATAGATGAAAAATAAAGAAGTATAGAGACAATATAAATATAATATATAACATATATAAATATATTTTCATCATAACAGCCACCGTGAGAGGAGGTAGGAGATAATTGATCAATCATCGTTTCGTGAGGCAGTAGTTCACCGTCCACAGAAACAATATGTTTGTATCCATTAGATGGAGGTGTGTGGAAGTGTAGTTAGAATAATTTTCATCACAACATCCTAATACATTGAATATACTAGTATTGTTATAAAATAATATAATAAAGAGAGTTTAGGTGGTTAGATAAGCAAAATAAAAGAAATGAACTTGAGAGAAGATGATACCTTTAAACCAGGTAACTCCCTTTGGTTTGAACCAAAATGCATTGTTGAATTGCCTTATACCCAATGTATGTCTTCTAGGTGGAAGCGAGGGATGTTTGGAGATTATGGGACCAGAGTTTTTATGATACAATGTGCTTGAGAGGTGTGAGTAATGGGTTAGATGTGGTGGCCTATTATAAGAGGGAGGAGGGGCTCCTTAGGAAATTTTTGAAAGTATAATATTATTATAAATTGAATTTCGGTTTAAAAGGATAAAAACTTATTTAATTTGACAATAATTTCCATATAAGTCAAAATAAAATCATTCAATACGAATTGTATAGGTTTTGGATATTTTTTAATCCTTATCTTTTTTATTTAACCCTTTCTTAATCTTATTTAACTTTTACCATGTCCTCTTATATATTCATACTATATGGTTAATATATTTACAATACAATTCCAAGTGACCCAAAATGGATAATTAATGAAATCCGTAACATTATATATTTTAGTTAGATAAATGTTAAATTTTTAGGATTATTTTATCATTATTAAAATATTAATTGTTTTAAAAAATCATTTATGTCAATTTACAAACTATTCAAATCAAGACATTTAAAAAATATATAACAACATTATTCTTCCAAATAACCCTCATTAATTATAATATACCAAGTTATTATTATCCTCAGAATTCATGGATGACATAAAAAGTTTCAAAATAAATTTATTTTAATATTTGTAATATCATTTATTTGAATCCTTTATTAATGAAGTAATTACTACATCACCTTTGTGTCATAATTAAATTTATTTATATAATGTATAAAAATTATAAATAAAATACCAAGATCTGTTAAATATATATATATTTCTAATGACTATTTATAGTTGAAAATATCACTTATATAACCTATTATACATTTTTTTCCAAATAGATATATATTTATTTTACATTTTCCTTAACATTAAATTAATTCTTTTAAAGTGACATTTTCAGTTACAAGTGGCTCCATGGGGTCCCAAAATCGAGGCAAGGATTCCCATAGTTGGACATGTATCATAAAATAGGATTATAATATGTTTTAGGGTGATTTAATATTATTGTAATATTATTTTTTACCCTTATTTACCATATTTACACTTTAACCATGGTAAATAAAATATTTACTGAAGTTACTATTCATATTGTCTAAAAATAAAATTTACCTATTTAAATAATTTTTATCTCCTGATTCCAAATAATTAATCCATTTTTCAAAATTCAAAACACAGAACTCTATTAAATTAATTTAAAATTAATTCCCATTGTCAAAACAAAAAAGCTTGTTTTTAAGAAATAATAACTATCAAATGATTGACACTTGTTTATTTTCAATTTAAAAGTGAAATTACTTACAATGACAGACATTGGATTAAATGGTAAAAATATAATCTAATTAAAATTTAAAACCATTTAAAAATATAATCTAACTATATAAATAAATTAGATTAAAATGCAATTTTGAATTAAAATGCAGTATTTTTCACTATTCATTAAAAATGAAATTTATTAGAAAAACACCAAAATTTCCTCTAAAATAAATTTTGATATCCCAATTCTAAAGAATAATTTTATTTTCTCAAATAGAATATAAAAAAGTGAAAAAACTATATTTAAAAATAGTTTTCCATCAAAAGGCGGTAAATCGACCTTTTAATGAATATTAGAGTATTTATGCTTAAAATTGGATTCATTCACATTTTAAACCTCTAATTTTTTTTGGATAAATGTAAAAAAATTAAAAAAACATGGTTAGTCATATTTTAGTTAGTTCTGTTCATTATCGCCAATACAACAGCTAGACATTAACTACCATTTAAAATACTATTATATTATTTTTTTTCAGTATGACTCAGCCTTGTGTACAACATGAGATTTGAGAGAAACCCATTATTGTGTGTCAGGTATTCCATTGAACATATCATCCCCTTTAAAGTAAAATTAATATTTAATTCACAAATATTAATAAATATAAGAAAGTTATATTTTTTATTTAACTAAGATGTTACAGTTAAATTAATGGTTATAAATTAATGGTTATGAAAATATATGGGTTATAAACATAAAAAATTAATTAATTGGTTAAAAAATAATTATAAATGAATATGGAAACCAATTGAATATATGTGATTTTTTTATTTTTATGCCCACAAAGCTATTTTCTCCTAATATATTAAATTAATTACAATAAGTGAGTTATATTAATGTTATGTATATATATATATTATATTCAATAGAATATTTTTTATATTCATCCAATATATTTTATATGCATAAGATAAGAACAACCCCAATATTACACATAAATATTATAATTTTATTAAGGCATTTTTATGACATTTTATGGATAAACTATTTTAAATAAAATTATTGAAACTTTTATATAATATATATGTCAAAATAAACATCATCATTGAAATTTATTCATAAAAATTTGGTTAGAGTAATTTTTTTGTATTTTTTTATGAAGTTTCATTTTTAATGAATAGTGAAAAAATAATGAAATTTAATTCAAAACTGATTTTTCATCTACTTTATTTATAAGTGGAAATTAAAATTTTAATTCACTAAAAAATTTAATTATATAATATTTTTATAATTTAATCCAATTTTTGTCATTGGAATCAATTTCACATTCAAATTTACTATAAAAACATTGCAATCTTTTAGAATTTTTTACTTAAAAAATCTGCATTAGCATCCCGTCTGTGAGATTAAATTTAAATTAATTTATTCCACTTATAAGATTTGAATTTGTAAAATGGATTCAATATTTCAAATCATAATAATTTATAATGTATAATAAGGTCAACTTAGTTTTTTACCAAATTTATTAGTGAATGTAATGAAAATTAATTATAATTATTAAGGAAAAATTAAGGTTGATACCAGACTAAACATTTTACTTAAGGGCCCAAATGACACAGAAACATGTAAAAACCCATTTTATGGACATAATTCATCTTTTAAACTTCCATTATTGATTAGGGTCAGTTTTTTTATTTCATTTTTTAGGTAAAAACATGGATGCACCAAACTTCTTTCCAAAAATACCAAGTGAGTCCTTTCCTCCCCTATAAATGGCCACCGCCCCTCCAACTTCCTCAAACCTCTCAAGAAAATTTGGATTGAACAATATAGAAGTAAGTAGCTCCTAAAAATGCATCCCTCATCCTAGAATCATCCAATTAAGAAGGAAGAAATCCAAGGAATCCTTTTTGTACAAACTAAAAGGAGTTACCTGATTAAGAGGTAAGATCTTTCCTTCAGCTCTCTAGTTTTATTTATTTTTAAAATCTTTAAATTATCCTTATTATATGATAATATAAAAACACAAGTATAATAAATATACTAGTATTTATTTATGATAATGGTTTTTACAAAAATTACATACACTCCCAACAAATTTTTAATGAACATACTCTTTATTTGAATAGTGAACTACCACCTCACAAAAAGACGATTATTCGTTCTTCCTTTACTATATCTCATGGTGGTAATTATTATGGAAGCTATATTTAGATATTATATATATTATTTCATTATTCTTATGTAATTCTTTTATAACATATACCCTTATACTTTACATCTTATGTAAAAATGAAAACATCATTTGTGGAAGTGTGGACTACTGCCCTCTCAAAGAGATGTGATTCATTCACACTACACATGGAAAAAATAAAGGATGGTTTTAATTAAAAATATGTGTAACACCCCAAGATTTCATAGTATTTTATTTTCATTAAAGAAATTCAATAGCTTTCTCTATACGCAACACCGAGTTCGAGCGCACCACGACTTTCCAACTAGCCGTTCAAAAAGCAATTATGAATAATATTAAATGAATTTTGAATTTTATATACTTCATATAATTTTTTAATACATATTATTTGTTTCTTAGACACAATATAATAACAAATTTATTTTTCAGATAAAAGAAGTATTTTTAAAAAAATGCAATTTTACCACCTATTAATAAAAAATCCTTCTTAAAACCAATATTTGACACTTTTATGTATTCAATTTAAGGAAATTAAAATTTTCCTTAGAATCAAGACATAAAAATTTATTTTGGATAAATTTTTAGTACTTTAATGATAACTTTCATATTTTGATGAATACTGAAAAATACTAAATTTTAATTGAAAACTAATTTTTTAATTGAAATAATTTTAGTGTTAAATTATACATTTGAATGGTTTTTCAGTATAATTATATTATATTTTTGTCATTTAATACATGGAAGGTCATTATAAGTAATTTCACAATTAAATTTGACATAAACATAAGTCAATATTTTTATAGTTTTTACTTTTTAAAAAGCCACTTTTTGATTTTGACAACGGGAATTAATTTTAAATTAATTAATGAAAATTATATGTTTTTAATTTTGTAAAATAGAAATCATTTTTGAATTCATAAAGTCAAAATTATCTTAGGGTAATGTTTTGGTATTTTTCTAAAAACATTCAATTTTTGATGAATAGTGAAAAACACTACATTATATTTTAAAACTGACTTTTTATTTAAATAATTATTTATTTTATTTTAAAGTATTTTAAGTAAAAATATATATATAATACCTATATAAGTTCAATTTAATTCATTAGGGACATTTTATAATAAAATTTGATGTATAAAATTTTATTTAACTTTTTACCGTCTTTTACCGGCCTTTTAGGAGCATTTACAAATTTGCATAAAACATAATTTTACCACTTCTGTGAGTTTAATTTCAAAAATACTAGTGAGATTGATTACATCAATAAGTATAATTTTGTTCAATAAGATGAAAATAATTTTTGGTGAATAATAACTTTTAACTTTTATTTACCACAATTATAAGTAAATAGTGTAATTAAGGGTAAAATGATATTATAATTACAATAACACAAGTCCAAATTCTATAGGATAAGTGTAATTAAAAAAAACAACCTTAGGAATAAAATATGATCCTTTTGGTCCACTTGTATTAGAATAGTACATTTATTATTATTTTATTTAATGAAGAGTTAAAAGTGTTAAATCCAATATTTGATAACTAAATCATTTTTAATATAGGGTTATACATAAGATAAATTAGACTATAAATATTAATTAGAAAGATAAAATTACTTCCAACATAATGGTATTTTATTTATAATTTTCCGACAATAAATAATTGAATTTATTTATGACACAATAATGATGCAGTAATTACCTTATTAACGAATGATTAAAATAATTGATATTATAAATATAAAAATAAATGTAATATGAGACTTTTGATGAATTACACTAATTTTATAGATTAATATGAAATTTTAGGGTCGATTAAATAATTTTTTCCCTATGTAATCATGATGTTATGATTTTCACAAAACCCAAATACTAAATAGTGTCAAAATTGACATAATTGAGTTTTTAAAACAAATACAATATTATTAATTGATATAAAATTCCTAAAAATATAAGGTTCGGCCAAAGGACTTAGATAGTGTTAAATATATTAATAATTAACCATTAGGTGTTCTCTTGTCTTGTTATAGTATGTTTATTAACCATATAATATAAAAATACAAATATACATCGTAAATGTCAAACAATTTAACTAAAAGTTAAATCTAAAAGATATGGTTAATATGGTGACCTAAAGCTATCTAACACCTATTTTTTGAGAGTTGTTCAAACCATAACCACCTTATTATAGAAATAAATTATTTTTGAGCCAGTATAATCTGAAAATGATTTTATTATAAAATAATATTTCATGCTTTTCCTAAAGTGACTCTCCCCTCTCTTATAAAAGGGTACTTCCCCTTCTCTTAATTTCACACCTCCAAATCCAATTGGCTCGGGAAACTCCTGCCCAAATATCCTACAAAATTTTCTCCCTTCATCTTAGATGCATTACTTTGGTCATAAAGCCAACCTAAGGATTCATTTAGATCAAATCAAAAGGAAGAATCTGGAGAAGAGGTAAATATTCCATCACCTCTTCAAAGTACTTCTATTATTCCACTTCCTCTCTCTTTGTTGTTTGAATTATAAAATAATAAATCCAGAATATTCTATATACTTACATGTTATTATAGAAATGGTACAACCATATTTATTATTATATCCATTATATGAATGACAAAGTCACCGTACGTGCGTACGTACGGCTTACCGTCTCAATGTCGTGATGTAGTTTTTTATTCAAACACTTAATTATTTGGATGGGTATAATAATGACTATAACTGAGGTAAATAATAAATATAACATGTAAATTATTTTTTATATATTATATACCATCCAATTACATATGATTTCATCATCAATATAATGATATTGTCGCTCGTGTGTAGGCACAAATTACCGTCTCCACAAACACGATCAGATTCATTCCCCATCATAGTCAATCATGAATAATTTTCATTTTATGATTAAAAATAATGTTTAATAACTTAAAAAAAAATTATATATGAATAAAATTCATCCTATCCATAACAAATATGGATTAGGTAACCGATCATATAAAGGAAAACAGATCAGTTAACACCCGAAACGATGATACTACTAAAATATTATTAACTAAAGAATATTAGAGGATAATATATGATATCATATTTATTTATATAGTTATTTTATAATTTAATAACAATTATTTAACTGTTATACATGAGGTTAATTTACCCTTGTCCAAGGAAAAGTACAAGGTAAGGGGTTTTCATCTCACTTCTTATTCCCGTGAGATTCATGCAATATTGTCACTATTTCCTTTTGTGTGGTGTACGTACTACCCATGATTGTATTATATGTGTAATATATTTTAATTAATCTATATTTACATCTTCATTATATGATACTTCATTCAGGGGGTGTATTTTGTGTAAGTTACCAAATCGGTAAGTGAATTTCAAATTTCAATTTCCACTCATTGAGCTTTACGCATACTTTATTGATTATTTTACTCCAAGATTACTATGTGGAATAAGTATTTATTATTTATGTAGTAATATCCACTCTCCTTTATCTGAATATACCTTTTATACACATAATAAATCCATTGATAAATTCACATTCCATTAATATGAACATTTAAAGGGAAATATTAACTCAATTTCCATTCATTGAGTTAAACATCCAAGTCATTGGTTTTGTTTTTACCAGAATATGTGTGAATGTAACCTAATTGATTTTCACTGAATATATAATTATATTGAGTGTATTTATATATGTCACACATAATTATTTCATTTATTCATCCTTAATCTAAGGATATGGTCTTTATAAGGTAGTTTGTCTCAATTTCCATTCATTTGAGACCTCTTTATCGTTATGAACCAATTCACTTTTGTAAGGTGTATATGCTGTCCTTTGACATATTATATCATGAATCCCTTTATTCTCAAGATATTATAATGTTTTGATTAATTTTATTCTTCAATTAATTTTATTTAATGATATTTTATTGGGTTAGGAACTCTTTAACTAAAATATTGTTTTAAATGTTTTAAATATTTATTCTTCTAAATCATTCTCATTAATGTCCATGTTTTAAAAATGCTTTTAAGTATTTATTTATATGGACAAGAATGTATTTAAATCATGATTATTTTAAAAGTTTCAAAGTGTTATGGACACTTTGATTCAAAAATCTCCTTAAAACAACTTATTTGATAAACAGTGCAACACTTAAATGTTTTCAAGAAAAAGGAGATATTTCCCTCAAATAGTTTTAATGACTATTTTATACTATGTCAGCATCCTTTATGGGATATTATTCTTTATCAAGGTTGATTTATTATGATACAAATGTTTCATCTTGTATTGAAGGTTTAGTGATATATTTGACTGTGGATGTGTTATTTTTATACCATTCATGGTTTATGGATAAATAATTGACATTTCGTATGCTAGTTTTAATATGAATGTTTATGTTATGTTTAAACCTTTTCATATGAGGAATGAATTGGACTTTGTAAGTGATAGGTGGATCCCTTTATATCTCCTAAATGCATCGGTAGGTATCATGAGACAAACTAGTGTCTTAGCATAAGGCCTTGAAAAACTCATATTTGTAGTCTTGGGACAAGGACTTAACTATGTGGTTATGAAGTTTGGCATTACGCATTCCATCATTATGAAATTTTCTATTGATATTAAATGTGATTATTCTAGTAGTATAATGTCCATGTGAATAATCAAATGGAATTATTTGATTTATCTTTTCTATATTAATCTGCAGTTTAATTTTAAAAGGCATCTGTTCTAGTTTTATACATTTCCTTAAATGTATATTCTTATTTATGACTATTTCCACTATATTGTTATCCTTACTGAGAATTTGATCTCACCCCTTTATTATGTTTTATTTTCCCCAGGATGCAAAGAAGTATATTATTATTAACATGCAGGAATATGCTAAGGGATATAAGATTGTTCAAAGGGGACATAATGTTTTTTTATTTCATGATGTAATGTAAAACGTATGTACATATCTATTACTTCCAATGATTCTAAACTGATCGGTCTTTTGGGAGATGATTCCTTGTATCATTCCAATGTTATATAATAATGCACTAATTCTAGGTAACTTGGATCGGGGCATCATAGTTGGTATTAGAGGAAGTGTAGTACAAACATTGGAAGGTATATTTTGAAAAACTTTGATTAGAAAACACTGCCCTAAGATAGACTTTGAGGATTAGTATATAAGAACATCCAACAAAATTGGTAATATAAATATTATGTGTGTTATCCAAGAAATAAATCTCTATCTGGATATGAACAGGTAGAGGCGGCTCTGACACAGATGTATCTAAGAGTAAAAACTATGACAAGGAGTTTCGAGCTTAACCTAGGGTATCATGGTACACAAAAATGGGCCCTGCTACACTCTTGGTTATGACACTCACTGGGGATATTCTTAAGATAACTCACATTTTTTTACAATCCGGTTTGATAGATTTTAATATAAGATGAGAATAAATAACCTTGGTTAATACTAAGGTGTTTTATATTCAAAATAAGGTGTTATCATATTCTCTAAATTATTTTATGACTCACACATTACATTCTTGTGTTAGACAATGGCTGGATTCCAAATAAGTCATAGTAACATTGAACATGATGTACAAGGTGGGTATGGTGGTGGAAATAAGCAACAAAATGGAATGTTGAAAGGTGTAAAAGATATCATGATCATGCCAAATCATTTTTTCAAATATATGATCAACAACATATATATTAACCGACTCCCGAACTCAATAAAGAAGAGACAGGCGCTGAATGATAAGAGATCCAGTAGTGGAGACCATGTAGAAAAGAAATCTCAATTTCCATCATGCAGGAAATGTTGAAGGAGACACCTAGGAAAGTGTCTTATTGGAAGAAATAAATGCTTTATATGTGGGGAAAAAGGACATAAAGTAGATAATTTCCAAGGAAACATTAAGAGTACTATGGGAGAAAATAAAAATGATCCCAAGAATCCATTTACAGTCACTTTCCGTAAATGTAGGGGACCTGGGCATTACCTAAGTGAATGACCTATTCTATAGGATAACCTCTTTCTCAAGGAAGAACCTATATTGAAATAAATGGATGGAGAAATGTTTAAACGTATTATTTCTCTTTGTTGATGGGATTACTTTGGAAGAAATTTCTTTTGTATGTGTGACCCTGAATTTTGTTAAGTGAAAATTCTATTTTAGGAAGAATTATCTTTTCTATTATGGATATAGTTATAAATAACCATTTGGGTTTATATGATACTTTAATTTGAGGCAATTACATGTTATTAAATTTTGGGATGAAAATGTGAGGTATGAGATAACATTTGTGATGAAATTATGTTATGGTTATTTTGGAGAATTTATCTCATTTTGGGAATGTTATAAAATCTAGTTTTTGAAAAATGACAACACATAGGCTGTGTGACAACTCGTTGAGTCAGACAAAGCTGCGGGAATGGAACCCACAACCATATGGTGATTGGTATTTATCTCCTACCACTGGACTACATGATGTCCCTAGTTAGTGTGACTAATTATTTTTCATTAAATGATTTTATTGATCAATAACAAGTCAATTTTGGATCTTATGTCTTATCAAATGGATATCCTTAGTATAGGAAAATGATTTTGTGATTAAGTGATAAATGTTATTTTGGAAGACGTTAACTCTGTTGGAAACACTATATGCCTAAAGAAAATAGAATATTGTGGGATTTCATTTGAGGAGTAATGGTGGATTCTTATCTATGTTTTTGTTGTGTATTTATAGCTATTTGTGTTATTTTTGGAAATTATTAACCTATCATAGAGAATATGTGATTAGGTTAATTAATTTTAAGTATGTGAATTTAAGAGTATTTGATGTTATTTGGAGATACAATTTAATGTGGAAGACTAGGTAATCAAAATCATCTAAATTTTGGGTTTCAATATTATTTTGGATTATATTGAAGGATTTTAAGGAACGATGATTATTGAATGGTATTTATTGAAATTTGGGTATTATTGGTTTAATTTTAGAAATTAAGATTAGAATTTATTTATCTAAAGGATTATCCTTTTTTGGGATCATCTAATCTTGTATTAACCATTTTGGTTTTGGTTAATCTGTAAAGTCAAGGGAAATATATAGTTTATCATTTGTGATAATGTGATTCTCTATAAGTTGATGCTAGCACTTTAGGTGTGACCAATTCATATTGAATACTCACCGTTTTAAAAAAGATGAGTTAGTGGTAGAAATTTATTAATGGATAAAAATCTAAATAAAAATTTGGTATATCTCTTAATGTTCTTAGTCAATCTCATAAATAAATTCCTCAACTTTATAAAATGGAACATAAAACAAAAAAAAAATTTGTCTGTTTACTTTTCCAATTGGGAAACTAATGATTGTTTATCCCATCACAAGTTTGTGGTTTTCTTGTTGTTAACTTTATCCTGATCATGTCTTCTATCACTCTCCATCAAAACTTGACACGTAGTTTATCTTCCATATCCATGTTTTTCTACATGGAATCATAGTATGGTGTATCTCAGGTGACCTTTGTACTTCTCTTTCTTTCGTTTAAAGTGACAGTTTAATTGACTCCTTTTCCGATGTGGGACTTTAAATGAAGTTCTCAAGACCAATTTTAAAATTTTGAGGTTGAAATTTACAAATGGTGGGAAGAATGTAACACCCTAAGATTTCATAGTATGTTTTTTTCTTTAATGTAATTCAGGAGCATGCGCTATATGCAACAACGACTCAAGTACACCACAACTTAACGAACTAACCATTCAAAAAGCAGTTATGAATAATATTAACTGAATTTTAAATTTTATATACTCTATATAATTTTAGAATCCATATTATGTTTCTCTTAGACATAATATAAGAACTAAATCATTTCTTAGATAAAAGAATAATTTTTGAAAAAAATTAAATTTTACCACCTTTTAATGGAAAACCCTTTTTTGGAACCAATATTTTCCACTATTATGTATACAATTTAATGAAGTCAAATTCTTTTTTAGAATCGGGACATAAAAATTTATTTTGGATAAATTTTCACTACTTTTCTGATAACTTTCATATTTTGATGAATACCGAAAAATACTAAATTTCAATTGAAAACAAATTTTTTAATCAAAATAATTTATACTGTTAAATTATTCATTTGAATGGTTTATAAGTGTAATTAGAATATATTTTTATTATTTAATACAATGTCTGTCATTATACATAATTTCACATTTAAATTCGATATAAACACATGCCAATCGTTTGATAGTTTTTACTTTTTAAAAACCCACTTTTCAGTTTTGACAATGGGAATTAATTTTTAATTAATTAATGTGAATTCCATGTTTTGAATTTGGTAATATAGAACTCATTTTTGAATTCATAATATTAAAATTAGCTTAGGGTAAATTTTTGTTATTTTTCTGAAAACATTCAATTTTTGATGAATAATGAAAAACATTGCGTTATAGTTTAAAACCCACTTTTTATATAAATAATTATTTATTTTATTTAAATTTATTTAAAAATAGATATATAATTCCTATATATGTTCAATTTAATTCATTGGAGTTATTATATAATAAAATTAGATGTATAAAATTTTATTAAACTTTTTACCGTCTTTTACCCACCTTCTAGGAGCATTTACAAATTTACATAAAACATAATTTTACCGCTTATGTGAGTTGAATTTCCAAAATCCAAGAGACACTGTTGACATTATTAAGTAAAATTATGTTTAATAAGATGAAAATAATTTTTGGTGAATAGTAACTTTTGACTTTTATATACCACGGTTAAAAGTAAATATGGTAATTAAGGGTAAAAATGATATTATAAGTACCGTAACACATGTCCTGATTCAATTTTATAAGTTTAATTAGACCAAAAACAACCTTATGAATAAAATATGATCCTTTTGGTCTACTTTTATTAGATTAAAATATTTATTATTTAAAAAAAGAATTAAAAGTGTTAAATTCAAATTTTAACAACTAAACTATTTTTAATATAGGGTTATACATAAGATAAATTAAACATTAAATATTTATTAGAAAGATAAAAATAATAACTACATAATGGTATTTTATTTAAAATTTTTATACGTTAAATAATTAAATTTATTTTTGACACAATGATGATGCAGTAATTACCTTATTAATGAAAGATTAAAATAATTGATATTATAAATATACAAATAATGGTAATTTTAGAATTTTAATGAATTCAACAGATTTTATAGGTTAATATGACCTATTAGGGTTGATTAAATAAATTATTTCTAAAGTAACTAGGTGGTTTTGAATTTCAGGAAAACCAAATACTAAATAGTGTTAAAATTGACATAATTGAGTTTTTAAAACAAATACTATATTATTAATTGAATTAATATTCCTAAAAATATAAGGTTCACCCAAAGGACTTAGATAAGGTTATATATATTAATATTTAACCACTTGGGAGTTTCTTGTCTTGTTATAGTAAGTTTATTAACCATATAATATAAAAATACAAAGAGATGTGGTAAGTGTCAAAATATTTAACTAAGAGCTAAATCTGAAATATAGGGTTAATATGGTGACATAAACCTGTCTAAAACCTATTGGTTGAGAGGTGTTCGAACATACCCACCTTATACTCTAAATAAATCATTTTCCATCTTTAGAAACCGAAAATTAATTTATTATAAAATAATATTTCAAGCTTTTCCAAAAGTGACCCTCACCTCTCTTATAAAAGGTTACTTCCCCTTATCTAAATTTCACACCTCTAAAGACATTTGTCTTGGCCAACCCCTGCCCAAATATCCTCCCAAATATCCTCCCTTCATCACAGAGTCTTTTCTTTGGTAAGAAATCCAACCTATGGAGCCCTTTTGATCAAATCAAAAGGAAGAACCTAGAGAAGAGGTAAATATTTAATCACCTCTTTCAAGTTCTTTTCTTCTTCCACTTCTTATTTCTCTGTTTTTTCCATTATAAAGTAATAAATCCAGCATCTTCAATATACTGTTATATTATTATAAAAATTGTATGACCATATTTATTATTCTATCCATCATATGAATGGAAAAGTCACCATACCTTCATACATACAGCTTACCGTCTCCACGTCGTGGTGTAGTTTGTTATTCAAACACTTAATTATTTGTATGGGTATAATAATGAGTATAAATTATATAAATAATAAATATAACATGTTAATTATTCTGTATATATGATATACCATCCAATTACATATGATTTCACCATCAATATAATGATATTGTCGCTAGTGCGTACGTACGAATTACCATCTCCACAAACGCGATGAGATTAATTACCCATTGTAATCATTCAAGAATAATTTTTGTTTTATGAATAAAAATAATTTATAAGAACTTAATATCATTCTTAATATGAATAAAATTTATCCTATCTATAATAATAATGGCTCATGTGACCGAGAAAATGATGGAAAATAGATCGGTTAACATCTGAAACAATGATACTACTAAAATATTATTAACAAAGCAATATTAGAGGATCTAATATGATACCATATTTATATATATAGTTCTTTTATAATTTAATAACATTTATTGAACTATTATACAGGATGTTAATGTACCCTCGACCAAGTAAATGTGCATGGTAAGGGGTTTTCATCTCACTTCTTATTCCCGTGAGATTCATGCTATATTGCCACTATTTATTTTTGGGTGGTGTATTAAATGCACATGATTGTATTCTTTGTGTAATATACATTAATTTATGGGTATTTAAATCTTCATTGTATGATAATTCTTTCATTCAGTGTATGTTTCGTAAGTTACCAAATTTGTAAGTGAATTTCAAATTTCAATTTCCACTCATTGGGCTTTACCTATACTTCATTGATTATTTTACTCCAAGATTATGTGTGAAATAACTATTTTTTACTTATGTAGTAATCTACACTCCCCTTTCAGTAGATATAACTTTGATACACATAATCACTCCATCGATAAATCCACATTCCATTGATATGAACTTTTAAAGTGTAATCTTAACTCACTTTCCATTCATTGAGTTAAACATCCAAGTCATTGGTTTTGTTTTTACCAGAATATGTGGGAATGTAACCTGATTGATTTACACTGAATATAAAATTATATTGATTGTATTTATATTTTCCACACATAATTATTTCATTTATTTATCCTTAATTTAAGGATACGGTCTTTATAAGGTATTTTGTCTCAATTTACATACCTTTGAGAACTCTTTGCCATTATGCACCAATTTTTTATATATGGTGTATATAATGTCCTTTGATGTATTATATAATGAATCCCTTTATTATCATGATATTATAATGTATTGATTAATTTTATTCATTAATTACTTGTATTCAAGCATATCTTATTTGTTTAGGAACTCTTTAACTAAAATATTGTTTTAAATGTTTTAAATATTTATTCTTCTAAATATTTCTCATTAATGTATATGTTTTAAAAATTGTTTTAAGTATTTATTTAGATGGACCAGAATGTTTTGAAATGAAAATTCCTTTTAAAATTTTCAATGTGTTATGGGACACTTTGATTCAAAAATCTATTTTAAACAACTTCTTTGATAAATATTGCGACATTTAAATGTTTTCAAGAAAAGGGGATATTTCTCTCAAATATTTTTAATAACTATTTACAGCTATGTCAACATCATTTATGAGATATTATTCATGATTGAGGTTGATTTATTATGATACGAATATTTCATATTGTATTGAATGTTTTGTGATATGTTTGACTGTGGATACGTTGTTTTTATAACATTCATTGTTTATGGATAAAGTATTGACATTTCGTATGCTAGTTTTAATATGATTGTTTATGTTGTGTTTAAACCATTTCATATGAGGAATGAATTGGACTTAGTAAGTGATGGGTGGAGCCTTAAATAGCTCGTTGATGCATTGGTAGTCTCATGAGACAAACTAGTGTCTTGGCACAAGGCCTTGACAAAGTCTTATTTGTAGTCTTGGCGCAAGGCCTTGACTATGTGGTTATAAAGTCTGGCATTATGAATTCGATCATTATGAATTTGGCTGTTGATATTACATGTGATTATTTGACTAAAAGAATATCCATGTGAATAAGTAAATGGAATTATTTTATTTATCTTTTCCATATTATGCTGAAGTTTAAGTTTAAAAGGCATGTGTTCTAGTCTAATAAATTTCCTTAAATGTTTATTCATATTTATGACAGTTTTCGCTATATTTTTATCCTTACTGAGCATTTGAGCTCACCCCTTTCTTATGTTTTATTTTTTCCCATGATGCAATGAATTATATTACGATTAACCTGCAGGAATAGGCTAATGGATATAAGAGTGTTCAAAGGGCATACAATGTTGTTTTTTTATTTCATGATGTAATGTAAAACTTATGTATGTATCTAGTACTTCCAAGGCTACTAAAATGATCGGCCTTTCAGTACATGATTCATTGTATCATGCCAATGTTATGTAATAATGTACTGATTCTGGGTAAATGGGGTCAAGGCATTGTAATATGTAAAATAGAAGAAATATATTTAATACTCATTAAATAATTACCTTTATGTTAAAATTATATATTCCATTTTCTTTAATACCCTTTCACACACTTAAAAAGTGATAACGTCATTCGTAGACGTGTGGAATACCACCTCCTCGACATGTTGTAATTACTTTTACAAAGAAAAAATACAATATATATGTATAAAAGATTGAAAAATGTTTTTATGATATAATTATTATTCTTAAAGGTTGTCGTGTAACTATCCTTTTTTCGAAAATTATCATTGAAAATGGGAATGTTACTCTTTGTAAGTACAACCTACTGTCTCCCTGGTTGTAAAGTTGGTTCATTTTCCATAGCCATCATTCATGATTGGTTTTAAAATTCTAATTTGTGTACAAATATGATAATTATTTCGTGAATATTACTCTTTATATGTTTCTAAAAAAACCCTTTTGACCTTATTTGACCTACCAAATTCGTTTTAATACATTAAGAAAATTTGGTCAAAACTCTAGATGTAAACTTAATTATTTAAGTAGTTGAATATGATATTGTAATAAGTGAAGTAAAAGTAATGATAAATCTGAAAATTTTCCAAATCTAGTAGATAATTACCATAATTTCATTATTCAGGAATATAACGATATAGATGAGAAGTTAAAACCAAATGTTTGGGAATTTTGTCTCAATTTACATTTCATTGGGAATTATTTGTTTTTACGCAACAATTATCTTTTATTTGGTGGTTATATTGATTTTTGAAAAGATATATATTGAATATATTTACTATCATGATATTATAAGTTTAATTTAATATTATTCTTACATGGGGATCATGATTTTAATTCTTCAAGGTAGTATGGGACACTTTGGAAGGTTTAAATGTCATTTCCCTCAAGAATGTTTTAATGATATTTCAATTGTTTTTAAATTTGTTAACATAAATAAACCTTGTTTTAAATTATCCTCCATTGGTAACTATTTATAAATCCATATCCTTAATTCAATATGAATATTTTATAAGGAAATTTGTTTATTATTTGAATCGATTATTTTATATGAGGAATGATTTGGATATGTCTGTCAAAGGTGTGGTCGTGTTATAGATTTCCCATCGATGCATTGGTAGTCTCATGAGATGAATCTATTGTCCAAATAATAATAGTTTAACCTATATCGAGAATAGTTTTTTAACGGTATTGTGGTTCAGGTTGAAGGACCCTGGAACACCCTAAGATGGGAGGGGTGAATCAGGGTGTAAACATTTTCTTCCAAAGTGACAGATCTTGTTCCCAAATTGGTAGGAACCTATTAAACCTGTATTATGAGAATGATCTGTAAAAAACAATCACAATGAAAGAGTAAACAAATTAATTTTACTTGGTTCACCACTAAGGTCTATTCCAAGGAGCATACACTGATAGTGTGTTGGTCATACCGAAACCATTTAATATTTATAAGTTGTGGAATACAAAATTTTAGGCGCATTCACTATGTTCTAAGAACACTACCTTTGCAATATTTTAGGGATAGATTACTGAATCCCTTAGAAAACTTCTGATAACTCCACCTAGATCACTACCATGGGAGGAATCCAAACACAATTTATTGTCTTATAGGTCCCTTCATCTTCATTAAATCATGCATCCTAAATTGTTGATAGATGATTTTTTGAATTCCATATTTTACTTGTAGATGTAATCCACTTATTTCCACACTGATATATCATGAACTACTCTTCCACGAACTGACATGCTTCCTTCATGAAATACACTACACCTCATATCGTGTGTGCTTTGTGGACCACCTCTCCTCTATGGACTACCTCCTCTTCTACAAACTGTATCTTCTTCCATATATCACCTCTTCATACCACCTTTGCATACCACCTCTACGTATCACCTTTGGGAACCATGTGTACGTACTACATTCATGAACTATGTCCATGTTAAGTATCTGATTCTATGTAATTTCATCTTCAATGGATTACTTCACCCTTCACGGAATCCACTCTTGTGAATGTATTCTTCTTCATAGACTCCCCAAGAAATAATTCTGACTCAGTAAAATTTATTCCTAGAGTAAAATTGTTTTCTGATAAAAAACTCTCTATTTATTTATGGGATTAGTGGTCCTTATATAGTAAAATATATCCAAAAGTCTCAGTAATCTGATTTCCTCAAATCTTTGATGTCTTAAAGCCTTCACCACGTAATGTGTTCCTCCTGGAAACCATTTTCCCTTCACAGTCATCATGGTGTCTTTGTTCTTTCATAGAAGTAGATGTCTTCAATGAATAAATCCATTAACGGCTCCAAAAATCTCCACCTCACTTCCATGACTAACAAGCCATACCATGATTAATTTTCCTCCTGTGAACTATGAAAATCATGTGAACAATTTACCCTACATAGTTCACATACCATGCTTCACGGTTTTCATAACACTGTTACGCATAAATCCCATTCTGTGTACTCCCTTTGCGGTCTGTGAACTATGCTTCGTGGTTCACATACTATTCAATCCTACATGGAAATACATCCTTTTCCAAAAAATTAACTTCTGATTATGAGGCCTAAAAAATTAGAAAACACTGGGAAATGATTCCAACTTCCACATTTTTGTTAGCCTGAAATGTAAGATCAAATATCTTGAAAAATACGATCAACCCAATATTTAATGAAAAACAACAAGAACAAAATGACATTACCATCAAATAATAGTCATGGGTCAAACACATGTTCCAAATATATGATGTAAAAAATTAAAACATTTAATTCATTTAAATTATCATTTTTATCCATGATATTTTTCATCGACATATCTATGGATTCATTTCATTTTAATTTCATTGATTAAGTGGAATTTGTTTTTAGTTCCTTACGTTTCCATATTCATATTTACTTATCTAGTAATTTGAATGGATTTTTTTATTATATATTTATCTTTCCATGATTATTATTCTCTTCAATTAATTATTGCTTCCTCTTTACATACCCTTGATGATCATTTGAGCTCACCCTTCTTATGTTTCCTTTCCCCAATTTGTGAATAAGAAATTGTTGAATAAGAATTAATGGAGGTATTTTATTTTATTTTATTATGTATCATGTCTATATTTTCTATTTCCTACTGTATTATTGGTATCATGTATGTAATATGGATTTCTGAGACTACTAAACTGATCGGTATTTTAGGATTTTATTCCTTGTAATCATGCCAATGTAATAAAATAATGAACCATCTTCGGGATTATGGGGTCGGGGACTTATAGTTGGTATCAAAGAATGTTTAGCAGCACCCTTGGAAATTAGATTTTGAAAAAATCTATTATGGAGCATATGTCTTAGATAAAATTTAAGGATATTTATGGAAGAACATACTATAATTTTGGTAAAGTAGAAATTATGTGGGTATTCCTAGAAATAAACTCCTGTCTGGATACTACAAGTGGACGTGGTTTTAGAAAAAATGTACCTAGGAGTAACAACTCTAACAAGGTGTTCCGACCCTAACTCAGTGTAACCTGGTATAAGAAAACGGTCCTTACTGTGCACCTATTTTTATAGTCCTTGGAGAGACACCTGGGATGGTCCACATTTTCTTTTCCTACCATTATAAATGATTTAGAAGTAAAGATATCCCCGATGAATCCATATTTAAATTATGATATTAGCTAGGCATAAATTTATTAAATTATGTTGCAAAAAATTTAGAGGTATTCAAATTTCATAATTTTATAATATAATCCAGTATATTCAATTATTTAGAAATGGAACCTTGAAGAATGAATGGTATCAGTACTCATGGAAAATGATGACATTCCCCTTTAGAGGAAACCAATACAACTAGAATTGAAACTGAGAATGCTATGAAAATATTAGTGTAGCTTAATTATATTATGACATGTAACCTTACTCAGATGGAGAAACCAATTCCACAACGAGATTCTATGATGTTGGATCGCTTTATGCGACAGAGGTCCCAATCATTTAGTGGGACTACTGATCCAAAGGCTGGATAGAAATGGATTAAGTATTGGGAGAAGATATTCATGGCATTGGGATGTGGTGAAAAGGAAAACGATGCACTTATAGTATATTGTATGAATAGAGATACAAATCATTTGTGGTCTCTGATCCAGAATAAAAGAGAGCAAGAAGAAATAGAACTCATGGAATTGAAAACTTTTAAGGAGACATTATTCAATAAATAATTACCTCGTCGTCACCAAATTGAGATGAAGAGGAAGTTCCTTAGCTTATTTAAAATAGAAAAAATAGAGGGTAATGGATTATGCATCTACCTTTTAAAGTTTATCTATGTATGATACTAATTATATATTCAAGTCAATGTTCATGATCAACCACTTCATTGTTGGTATTAATCCAAATATCTAAATGGAATTGGTTTCTCATAATTTTTCATCATAAGAAGGAATAATTTTTTTGTGCCATCAAAATGAAGAAGTAATTTACTAGAATAAATATATTCAAGGGAAAACCATAGAAGAGGAGTTCATCCGAGAACTATTAAAATTTCAATGATTCAAAGAAAATGGAAGGAAGGATTTTCCCACACGTGATAACTTTAGGAAGGATCACCCTGGTAAATTATTGAATGGAGTGAGATTTTTTATAAGTGTGGGAATAAGGGTAACCATGATAAACAAAAGAAAAGGGAAAAATTAAAAGGATAATATTTGGTGTTATAACTGCAATGATATGGGGAACTATGGAAATGAATTTCCTAAGCATCAAGGTAATATAACTCAGAAGAAGCTAAGGGATCAAGGTCAAGTATATGTTATTGACACAAATTAAGTGGAGTGATTAATGTACTTCTATATTGTGATCGAAGAAATGTGTTGTAACAGTATTTTGTTGATTATATTCTCATGGTTTGATTTATGAAATATGTAAGAGTTGTACTACAGTACTTTCTTATTATAGATTTGAGATATATGTTAAATGGTACCTACAACAATTATTCATTAAATAGTAAAACGTTTTGTAAAATACATGGTTAAGGGAAATAAAAGCCTTAATATATTTCTGATGCTGAAATAATTATGAAGAGATAATTTATTAGGAAAAGTGATGACTACTGTGTAACCAGATAATGACTTGTTGACAAGTCATCTATGCTATTATTGATGGAGTTTACAAATTTTTTTGATTTATGGAATATATCCAATAATATTTTCTTTACATAAGAAATAAGAAATAATGCATGTTTCGAGCAGAGTATTATGGTAATTCAAGTTATTACTATATTTAAAGAGAATACACGATAATTATGTTCACATATTTATTATATGATGATAAAATAGATACTTCATGTTGATTGAAGGATAATGATAAGTTCATGTTCTAAATATAGTGATATTCCTCCCAAATTATTGGGTCATAATATTTTGGAAAATGTTACCATTTATGGAATGGTTTAAGATGATCTTTGGATGAGGTTTTAGATATTGATGTATTACTTCACCCTACGATACAACTGGTACTAAGACATGATGTAGAAATAGTTCATGGAACAACAAAAGGATAATATTGTTTTTATGAAATATAAACAATTATTTACTTATATAGAGTGAAATAATTCCCCAATTATATGAAAATGGCATTGAAATAAAAAATCCTTTTAAAATCATTTTTATGATTTCAATGACCTTTATTCACACCTCTAAAATACAGTTTTGTGGTCTAAAAATTTTGGATTAAAATGTTCTCTATCACTCTTCATCATAACATTGTGGTTATATTTCTCTTCCATGTCATGGTTTTCACTATTGTTCTCCAATTATAATGTCTATCTTTGTGGTGAACTTCACATTTCAATTTCTCTCTTATTAATAATATATGTCATTGAGCCTATTTAAAATGTGGGTCTTTCAAAAATTGTATTTTCATATTTCAATACATTGATTACCAATATCGAGTATAAATTGTGAGGACTCAATTTAATTAATGTGGGTAGAATGTAACACCTTGAAATTCCAAAGTAAGAACATTTTGTTTGATAACATGTATCGCACGCATCACCAAGCAGATAAGGGAATATAATATCCTTATTCATTAAAATTTATTTACTATTTTAAATAGATTCAAAATATTCTATATTTTTCAATGCATGAAACACTGAGTTAGATTACATTACACATAAGAGCGACTTTCTTCAAAATCTTACATCATAGGCAAGACCGAGTTTTAATGAACTAAAATATATTATTAAATTATTATTATTTAATATAATAAGACTTATCTTAGCCATTAAATTAGCGGTTATAAACAGTATTAACTAAATTATGAAAATATATGATTTATAAAAAAAAATTTATTTGTTACAAAACAATTATAAATTAATATGTAAACAAATTGAATAAAATGGAAAATATTATAATTTTTATACACAAAAAGCTATTTTTCCCTAACATAATAAAATTAATTACAATTAGTGACTGATATTAAATTGATATATATGTATATATATATATAATATTCAATCAAATATTTTTTATATTCATCCAATAGACTTTGTATGCATAAGATAAGATCAAACCCAATATTACACAGAAAATACTATAATTTTATGGAGGCATTTTTATCACCTTTTAATGGAGAACATATTTTAAATTCAATTTTGACACTTTTATAGAATATATTTGTAAAAATAAACTTATTATTTGAAATTAAATCATAAAAATAATGTTAGGGTAAATTTTCAGAATTTTTCCATCATAATGTTTCTATTTTAAATGAATAGTGTAAACAATGAAATTTAATTCAAAAATGTTTTTTCATCTAATTTATTTAGATGGATAAATTATAATTTTAATTGATTTTTAAAGTTAAATTAGATCCTTTTTTATCAATTAAAACAAATTAGGTCATTTTAATCAATTAAATATTGTAATTTGCTATAAAAACAAAGTAATCTTTCGAACATGTTTTCTTTGAAACCCCGCATTGTCAACCCGTCTGTGGGATTAAATTTAAATTAATTAATACCACTTCTTGGATTAGAATTTGGAAAAATTTATTCCATATTTTTAATCCGAATTATTTATAATTTATAATAATTTCAACTTAGTTTTTTAACAAAAATATTAGTTCATCCAACAAAAAAATCATTACAATTATTAAGGAAAATGTAAGCTTAATAAAGGACTAAACATTTAACTCAACCCAAATGACCAAGACACATTTCCAAAACCCATTGTATGGAAATAATTAAGGAATTAACATTAACATATTGAGTTTGGTTGGTTTTTTATAACTTTGTTTAGGTAAAAAATTTGGTGCACCTAACATCTTTCCCAAAATATCATATGAGTCTTTTTCCTCCCCAATAAAAGGCCACCACTCCTCCCACATCATCACACCTCTCAAGACACATTGGAAAAAGAAAAATCATCCCAAATATATCCAACCCCCACCTAATCATATAATCCTTATAATCGTAAATAATCAATATAAGGAAAGCGTTGTTACAAACCAAAATGAGTTACCCAGTTAAGAGGTAACATCTTTCCTTAAGCTCTGTAGTATTATTTCTTTTTTCCACTCTTTCAATTATACTTATTCCATGATTATATAAAAACAACTATATCAAAAATATAATTGTATATTTTTATGTTTTATTTTCTAACTACACTTACAATCACCCTCATCTAATGTGTAATGAACATATTTTTTATGTGAATGACAAAATATTTCCACATGAAACCATGATTGTTCGTTCTTCCTTTACCACCTCTCATGGTGGTAATTATGGTGGAATATTTTTTAAATATTATATATATGATATAAATATTAATTATTTATGATTATTTAATTATTTTATAATATATACCCTTATAATTTACATTTTTTGTAAAAATGATAATATCTTTTGGGGAAGTGTGGACTACAACCCCCTCAAAATGATGTGATTCGTTCACAATATAAATGCAATGTATAAAAGATGTTTTAATTAAAAATATGTAAATTAAAAGATATATATATATATATATTAATAATGAAATAATTGACTTTCTGAAAATATGATATATACCATTTTTTTATTACCCTTTCACACAATTAAAAAGTTATAACGTCGTTCGTGGATGTGTAGTATATCGACTCCTCGACAAGATTGATTAATTTAACATCAAAAGAATACAATATATAATTATATAATAATAAATAAAATTAGTTTTATAATATAATTATCAGTTTTGAAGGATATTTTTTTACTTAAATTATTTCCAAAATGATCATTGAAAATGAAAATGACATTACTCATGCGTACGTACGACCTACCATCTCCATGATTGTAACGCTGGTTATTTTTTCATAACTATAATTCATGATTGGTTGTAAAAGTATAATTGATGTAGAAATATGAAAATTATGTCATTATATGTATTCTTTATATGTTTATATAATGACCCTTTTGACCATAGTCGACCTACCAAATTGGTTTTAACACATGGACCAAATGTTTTCAAAACACTCGATGTATACTTAATTGTTCAAGTAGTGGTATAAAAAAATGTAATATGTGAAGTAAAAGTAATGATAAACATGAAAAAGGTTATGAAACATGTAGATAATTAGCATAATTCTATTATTCAGGTATATAAAGTGACACATGACTAGCTAAACCCAAGTTAAGGAAATTTAATCTCAATTTACATTTCATTGAGACTTATTTTTTTTTATACACCAATTCACTTTTATTTGGTGTATACAATGAATTTTGACTTTTTATATCATTAATATACATACTCTCATGATACAATAAGTTTCATTTAATATTATTATTATATGGGGATTATGATTTATATGTTGTAAGGGGGTATGGGACACTTTGGAATGTTTAAATGTAATTTCCCTCAAGAATGCTTTAATGACCTTTCAATGTTTTTTCAATTCATTAACAAAAATAACCATTTTTGTTACATCACCTCCATAGATAAATATTGATAAATCCATATCCTTTATTCATTATAGATGTTTAAGAAGTCATATTGTTTAATATTTGAATTGATTATTCGATATGATGAATCCTCTGGACAGGTATGACATGGGTGGGGCCCAATTATAAATAACCCATTGATTCAGAAATTGTCTCATGAGACAAATTAGTTGGCCAAATTAGAATAGTTTAAACTATCTTTATAATTTATCATGATGGTATAGTGGTTCATGTTCCAGATTAATGATGTCCAATATTATTGAATTTCCTTCATTTTAGATATTATTTTTATCCTTGAGATTTTTCATAGACATATCTATGGATGCATTTTATTTTTAGTTCATTTATTATATGGAATTTGTTTTTAGTTTATTACCTTGACATATTTATATTTCCTTATCTAGTTATTTTAATGACATTTGTTATTAGTTATTTAAATTTCCATGTTGATTATTCTCTTCAAATCATTATTGCTTCTGCTCTACTTAACCTTACTAAGCATTTGAGATACCATTATTACGTTTCCTTTCGGGATTTTATGGAGAATAAATATTTGAGTAAGTATTCAATTCTAATTTTTATTTCATTTAATTATGTATTTTGTTTTTATATTATATTTACTGATATATTAATCATATCATGTATGTACTCTAGATTTCCAAGACTACTGAACTGACCGGTCCTTCTTGATTTGATTCCTTGTATTCATGTTAATGTAATAAAATAATACATCGGTTCTGAGCTTCTAGGGTCAGGGAGTTATAGTTTTACCAATGTTTTCTACCCAATAGGAGTTGTTTTTAATATTTTATATGTCTATGAACTAAAAATTAAATTAATTTCCTTGGTGTTGTGGATGTGAGTCATGTTTATAAATAATTGATTTTAAAACACTAAAATATAGTATAGGTTTAGCGGGATTCATTAAGGACATATAAAATATATTGAATAACATAAAAACACAATACTTTAAAAGGGAAATACATATTTGTTCATGGATATCTTTTATGGAATATATTACATGACATTTCAGTCCTTATAATGACATAGTACACATCGTATAATTATATCATATTTGATTTTTACCCAAAACATTTATCATATTATAAAATTATGAAAAAATTAACATTTTATAATTTATAAAAAATTATTTCAAAAATTATTTTAATATTATATAAATAATACTCTAAATATAAAAATTTACACATTTAAATAAAAAAACATCAATTTGTTAAAAAATTCTATTTTTTAAAATAATAGTTTTCTAATCATTATAAAATTACATTTGACTTCACAAAATTATAAAATTATTTATATTTAATAAATACTATTTAATAAAAATATTTTTTTTAAATGGAATTTATTTCAAAAAATATTTAATTCATCAAAAGTAGTTTTCTAATTGAAACTATATATTTCATACAAATATATTTTTAGTTTCATCGTATCAAAAACTATTTTTACTAAACATCTTATTTAATCATAAAAAAATTAATAATAAAAAGTGATTTAATATAACAATTATTTAATTAAATTTATAATATAAAATTTCATACTATTAGGCTCTAGATATATAGCCCTTTATTTTACTAGTGAGTTCCCTAAGGGTATTGTGTGTGATGGTAAAATTTTTATGGGGTGGTTCAGTGAACATTATTTGGGATATGATCTCAATGAGAATGAAATTATCCCCTAAAAACTTTCATTCATGAATTAGTTATTTAATATCTACATGGTTTTGGTCAAGGGAAAATCCCAATGATTCTATCTCCCTCTAAAACTCTAATAAATGGACCTCATATGGTATGATCCTATTAGTCAAGGTCATCTCTTCCTTTTTATTTATTAATTGGACTTTATTGTAACCCTTAATATATAATAATCATAAAATAACATTATAAAAGTTAAACTATCAAAATTAGTGATGCATAATCGTATTTGAAATCTGATAGGATATAACATATAACTGCCCAAAATAAACAATGTAGTAAATGTGTTTCCTATATCATGATTTCATAATTAGAAATTTACTCACTTAAAAAGGGAACTTGATTTATAAAATTTTGCTGCATTAAATTTTCC